>OX411883.1:5235546-6467843 GCA_948293265.1 Cheilosia impressa | reverse complement strand
ACTGTCGTAAAGGAAATGCAAATAATGATTAAGAGTAGCAATCGGCTTAGCAAAATACTTATCTGTATGAAGTTAAATGGTGCTTTTAGTTTAAGCCCCGCATGAGGCGCCAGATGCATCGCCGTTTTTAATCTTTAGGAATGAAATTTAAGAAAACCGTGAAAGAATGGGAACTGTATATGTAAGCACGAAAAGATTGATGGGTTCCGCAGACTTACCTTCGATCGGAACATCGGACGATCAGACAAAATGCCAAATTACCCGATGTCTATTTCTACAGTCACTATCCACAATGAAATGTGATGGGGCTTCGATTTTTGTAGGCAGGATATTCGACACTCAATTCAACTCCTAGAATAAAAAGATATTTCAAAAAATCACGTATCTACTTTCTTCATTTTCAAAAAAGTCAGCTTGTCCTCTCTAAGCTTCCAGAGTCTTTTTTGCATCGGTACACCCCCCCCCCCATAAACGCTATTCAAAGAATTTTGGATTAGGGAGCGTGGCACATCATATACTTCAAAAGCATTTGTTATAATATGCAGAATTGAACATCATACAGGATACAGCTGCTCGCTTGTCGCATCTACGGTCCCAAAATCTTTATCCGATCTAGCATTTATGCACTGCAATTCATTTGTAGGTCTTTTAATTATGTTATAAGCACTATAAAGAATATTTAAGGAGAGAGGGTGTTGCGCCTTCCACACTAGAAAAATCTTAAAACACTTAATCACTAAACTGTCTAAAATATTTCGGAAATCATGGCAGCTGTAGCAATAAACCAACCAAGACTTATCCAAGTGCTTTGCTTTAGGTCTATAGGCACCTTCCATATAATGAGATGGAAAATATATAATAAGAACTGCTGTTCGGAAAATCCTTCTCATCAATTTAAATTTTATATCTTCACAGTGAAAATAGCACGGGCTTGAATTTGCTGAGCATTCTCTTTGAATTAGATTTAGTAAAAAGATGCATAAAGTTGCATCACCTTGCTGTTTGCAGAAGCGTCACGAAAACGACAAGTGTTGGATAGCCCAATCTTGCAATCGTGTCATTGCACTCAACAAGGTATAGTGTCTGTGTCCTAGAATTAGTAAGTGAGGTTGTCAGCGCTCCTGCCAAATAACTATTTCCGAATCGTATAATCTGCAATAGAACTTCAATAAGTCCATATAGCAACCAGTGTCTATGACTGGATCACATTCGCTCCTTTCTAAACGGATATCTGCTTATCAAACTTTCAGCTGTATGACTGCAAAGACCTTAATTCAAAATGGAACACTTCGTGTGACGAGTATCCGCCAATTCTAATCTCTCGACTTGCATTATTATCTGCCCTCCCTTCCATCTTGTGCAAACAATTATTCCACTCTCTTATCAGCTGAAACTATAAAAATGTCTACAAAATTCAGAATAGGATAAATCCCCCTCCCATTATCCCTTCGTGATCCGGCAGCTTAAAGTAGATACAGAAGAAAATTAATTGTCACCTACGTATAGATATAGTCAGAGCCCAAAAATAGACTTCCACCGGGCTATTGTTGGAACAAAGTAGGTGCGCGTTCGCGGTATTAAGAACGATTATAGTCTTCATAGTATCTTTTGCGGCAGTACCATCACCAATTGAGTTCAAAAGATCACCAAAGTCAATATATAGATACACCTCGAAAAGCACACGCACAAAACCAACCGATCGAGACTAATCAAAGACAGATTGTAAGCCGAACTAATTACAAACGTTTCATCAATGGTATTTAACAATCTTGTTGTTGTTGGTGTTTTCTCTTTCCCCCCGCCGTTGCCGGTCACTAAGAAAATCATCCGTTTTGTTGAATCACAACAAATCTCCAAACATCAGCTACCTGTGTTAGCTGGCCTAAGTCAAACACCATGTTCGGCTCGGATCAGACATTAGAGTTGAGAATCGATTTTTCTCGAGTGATGAGTGGGCGCGCGCATTAACGAGCGCGCATACGGATCTGGAGAAATTAACAAAAAAAAAACCCTCAACTCAATACATTTGTCGGGAAGTTTTCATCCGAAAACAGAGTAAGAGATACAAATTTCCATCGAAAGATTGAGAGCTTTGGGGGATTTATTGCATCTATGCCGCATTGTGCATCTGGGGTATCTAATATCTGTACGGTGTGAAATTTGTAATCGTATAATAGATATTAGTAATAAGTAGATGACAAATGAACAAAAAAATTATGCGTAGATAAAGATTAGTCGGTCATTGTGGCACACACGAACAGCGGGCATCAAACAGACGCGCAATATGGTGTGGAGAAGGCAACACACTCATACCGAACCGATTGGAATTCAGACGATGACATTGCGACAACAAGCACACAACGATTAATCATAAATCAGACTTTATTTTTAATCCATCCATGCACAGGCACACATACAGCGCGAGAGAATGTGAACGAGAACTACAGACCCGCAGAGATAGCTATACGGCTACAATAGTGGAACGGATAGATTTCTCTATGTGGCTGAGACCTTATTAACAACGTTATTAATTTGTTTCGTATTCTCCTTTCGATCTACGACCTATGATCACAGATCGATTATGGCGGCGGCGGTGGAGGAGGAATTATTATAAATTCTACGATCATTGATCGATTAAGGAGTCGGCTTCCTGAATTAGGTGCATCTTTGTGTGCGTGAATACACACACAGGTACATTTGACAGTTTGACAAAAGGAATTAACTTTGTCCTTCCGCCCCGAATTCGGTATCAAAAGACGAGATGATGGCTTAGAAGGACGACTAATCGCATAAGGAAATGATGAGCGCGAAAAAATGTATGTAGCAAGAATGAAAAATCGTTAAGTCGAAATCAGAGAAACCAACAAAGAAGGCAAATGAACAAAAAAGTCATTCGCATAAAGGTGGTGGAAAAAAAATAAAAAAATCTATAGGGGAAGCCAAAGCCGACTTAAATGAGAATCATATATACATATTCGGAATATGCGAGAACGTGGTTAATCCGTTCAATGCCGGATGGATATATGACTTAGTACAGTCGCTGCTAAGAGTAATGCCCAATGAACAGAAAATTCTACAACACATTTTTGTCTACTTTTAGAACTAAAAAGGTTGTAGTTAAAAAATGCAGATACCAGTTCTCCAACAGAAATTTAAAAAAACTTTTATTAGTACTTGTTCTACAACAATAATTTTGCGACTGTCCACTGAAAGAAAAAACGAAAGAAAAACAGCCAGAATAAGCTTGGTGCATTGAGTGTCGCTATGGAATATTTCACGTGCAGGCCAAGGCTCTCAGAAGCACCAATGCCAAAAAGCCCACAGAAACGTCATTGGACTCGTTCCCACCTACGACTTTACGTAGGGATGTTTTTTGCTAAGGAGAAGTGTGCCGATATAGACCAATTCCACGAAACCCCTTGGTTTGATGTAGAGTGCCTAATAGGTTCAACGATCAAAAGAGGAGAAAGAGCAGGGGGAAGTGAAAAGGCAATAGATATCTAAATTCAAGTCCAAGAACGACAAAACGCCGGTGAAATTGATAACATCCGCTAAACTTATTTCCAGGTTTCTTTAAAAATAATTTCATAAGCCTGTAGCTCCTTAGCATTATTTTTCCGATGCACAAGAAAAGATACCTTTAAACTGCCCCAAATAAAGATGCATCAAGCACCTTTAATGTGTGAACGCATTAAACCACTTGTCAAAGAACTGACCGAGACCTATACGACACCTTGTAGAGCCTTCAGAGGCAAGTTTTATACATATCAAGGCCTAGTTTTGGTCTAACTCGTCAGATAAAGAAAGCATACCCAACTTCTGCTCCTTGCCTACAAACTCCCCACTTCCACTGTCACATTCTTGTCCGAAATACTAAATAAAATCATTCGAAACTCGACCACAAATCTTTCGGCATTATACTGCTCCATCGGCTTAAATTATACGAAAAAAAAAATAAATAATCGCAAAGCCCCTAAAGAACAAAAATACCAGAAAAAAAATAAAACCCCCCTTCTCCGCACTTCCCAAATAAATATGAATAAGTATGAGTGATGCAAAAAGCTGATATTAATCCGAAAATAAATTTAATCCCAGATTAAGTGATTTTCGTTCCGCTTCCAACTTCTCATACATTCACCGCGATGGTGAATCACGTCAAACAGAGCCTATCACACTCATGTGTGTTGACACTCCCTTCATCTTGCCACCTGACTCCGCTGAATTCTTTACAATTCCACTCACCTTTCTCTTCCCACTCGATCGCAGCATTTTTGCATTTCTAATCAAGCGAAGGGGTCTCCGTAATCACGTGATAGAAAATCACAGCCACCGCAACGAAACTGCAAATGTGTGTAGACTTTAGCCGCATAGGGTCTATATCTGAAAATGGGGGTAGTAAAAATTAATCCAAATTGAGAGCACGATTAAGGGAACGATAAAGTTTTACAAGTTCATATCAGCTTTTGTTTGCCGACGAATAGATAAAATACATTTTATAGTGTTTTGTTGCTTTTTGCAGGTTTTTTTTGTGTAAATTATTCTTTTAAAAAATGCGCACAAAAAGCCGCGTAATTAATTATTCAAATCCGACTGGATTATTGTAATTTATTTTGATTGTCATATTTAACCGGCTGAGTGCGGTGTGGGGGGAGGTCTTGGTCTTAGATTTTTCCTCGGAAATGTGTGACAAAAAAATTCATACAATGGGTACACTCATCCACCTTGCACAAGTGGATAGGGGTGCTTGTTCTGCTTTCTTCAAAATGAAAATATAAAACACAAGCCTGCCCCACAAAGACGCGTTTCCTTTATAGCTATGCTCCCCAAAAGAAGGCAGAAATCCAAAACCGGCACCGAAAAGGCAAACAACCTGGGCTTAACTTAACGAATTTTTGAAAAGTGTAACCTCGATTTAAACGGATTAACTCCATTACTCATAATAATAAGCCAATTTCTACAAACACACACTCGTGTATGTATATGCCTGCCCACCGCAAAGCGACAACGCCACTGCCACACCAGCGCATTAATGAGGAGTCAAACCGAGGGCAGCCTAAAGTCCGAAATTGTATACGCTCTATACACAAAAATGTGAAAAAAAAGAACGTAATAATCAAGCGAATAATGTAAAATCACTGAGAACCTTCCAACGCGACGCTGATCTGCTTAACTAAATCCGGCTTATGTCTTAGCATCCGCAGCATCGGCAACACGCGGTCCGAATACAACAGACCAGACCTCTGTGAGCAGCAGTTGGTCAATTCTTTTTACAACAACGTCCCCAGCCATGTGATAAGATTAGCTCAAACAAAAGGGTGGGCTGGGGCTCAGCGCGGGGGACTCTCTGATACAGATATACACGCAGATTTGTTTGAAAAGTATCTGATCCTGTCCGAAGGGGCATCCGGCACTGGAGCAGTGCGCGGAGCGATACACTAAACCTGGATTAAACTCCCTCCAAATCACACACAAATACAGACACACACACCATGCACACCGTGCACACCCTCTTGGCACAAATCGTATAGTTAATGTGCGAACTTTTCCACGTCGTCGTTTTTAATCCTTTCTCCGGGGCGCAGCGGCACGATCGATGTCAGTCAATGGATCGGATTGTCTTACATAAGTATAAATTCATACGAAGAGGTTCCTTCCATGGGTGGCGTGCGATAGAGTAACAAATTTTTGTCGCTTCAGCACTTCCGGTCGCTACACATGTAGGTACTCGGTTCTTTTTTTCGGATGAAACGTAATGTGTTTATATGCACACATAGCCAGACGATCATTAATTGTCATTATTCTCGTACATGTTGGCCATAATCCGATCACCTGCTATTGGGACGATGTTGGTGCGTCCAGATACACACAGAATGGCTGCAATGGATTTTCTCTCCGCTTCCGAGGAATATCTTTCGGGTGAAAGAGCTTTCACCGATCGCTTTGCCAGTTCTGGGAAATTTCAGCAAATCGATAGTGTTTGGATAATTGATCGGTAGTTAAGCAAAATACTGGACAATAATGCGCGGGCGCACAGCATTATTGGGCGAGTAATGAAATATTAAATGGATTTCTATTTGAGTCCGACTGTCGCGATGTCTATTTGTGTGGATAGGTGTGTGCGCTCTGATGGCTCATTAGGAAATCTTTTCAATTACAAAAATGTTTTGGAACATTTTTAATCCGTTAAATTTCATGATTGAAGGAAGCTCAGCATAATCGTCTTACCGCGAACTGGAGGTGATCGAAAAAGAAATCTTTGTTCGGTAAGAAGTGTTGTTATGGGTTTTATGTCGTTGGTGGACGAAGGGAGTGCAAGATCGTGCAGTGATCGTGGGAGCTGATCAAACAAAGTACAAAATTGACTTCTGCAGATATCCCAAAAAATTGCGAAATCTTTTTGGATCCATATAGATTATTGCAGCAGTTGCAGATAATGCTCCGATCGTCACCGTCATGGTGGAAGGATTATCTGAAATATCTTCAACTAACTTGTTGCCCAAAGTGAGACTATGGCTCACATGGATTTTGGTGGCAACAGAGTTGTCTCTGTGGTGCTGATGGTCCATAAAGCATAGTGTCAGCCCTGGCCATTCAGGCGCACCTTTCGAGACTTAGAGCAGCTCCAACAGAAAAGCTTTTAAGATTACGACCTTTTGTAGGCAAAAATCTACACGAAATAAACGCTCTACTTTTGGATATTGCTTCGCATACACAACTTTGCCCCTTCCTATTAATTTGCACTGAAATTGAAAGAGGCTCTTTGGAAAGCTCGTACAGCTTTTCCTTTGAAAATGTGACAAACAGCTCTATATTTTTGAATTTAATGAGAAATATGGTAGTAGCCCTTATCTTCTAATTTTCCTCTGATTATGTGAAAGATTATGTGATGAATCAAAAAGGTTGCATGCCACTATAGATATGCGTAACTACAGGCTACAACCGGGGGAAATGCTTCAGCTTCGAAAATGGATTAACTTAGAAGCGAATTTGCCAAGATTATACTTGTGACAACATCACTCTTTAAATTTCATCAGCCGGCCGGCGGTGAACTCATTTCACCAGTAACACTCGCAATTTCCGTCCTATAAATAGATACTAATACTGTGCCGAAGATCAGTCATTTTTGAACCGATTTCTACCGTCTATTCGAAGATAAAAGCCTAAAAAGACAACAAAAGCCAACAAATAAGAAGAAGAAAAGAAGCTAAATCCGCATATCGTCGTAATCACACAAGCTCCAACTTCCAACATCCAAGTATTTCAACAACAATAACAAAGGGGGGAAACAAAAATAAACTAGAACTTTCAACACAAAACATTTCTGATAAAAAATTTACAATCACTCGGGGTATACTTAATATCTGTTGACATTAGGCGCTTAATCACATTTTCAAAGGAATAAACACAACTACACACACTGACACTTGGATATGCACAGATACAGATGCGGCGGTTATTTTTCTCTTAAAAAAAAACAGACCACAGAAACGTAACTTCATATGGAAGAAACTAACAAAAAGCGGAACTGGATTAACAGATAACCACTGCGGGCCAAATTCAGTCCGCTTGCTATATAAAGTACATTGTCCCCCGTGCAACGCTAACGCATTACACTGTACGCAGTAAAGCCGGAATAAAGATAAAGATAAATTATTTAATTTACACAAAACACGCGCTTTTAGATACAAATAAATACAATCCAAAGCGAATGAGAAAAAAAACGAAAAAAAGAGCAAACCCTCAAAATGTTTGCTGTACTTAGTAATATGATAAAACAAAGAAATTTCCTTTTCCAGATACTCTTGTACAATGTTGGAACTCCGAGCGGTTTTCCCCAAGCTTAAGTAGATTTGACATTTTTTTGTTGGTTCTTTTTGAAATGTTTGTTGGTCAAAAACGTATAGGCACCTACATTTGTCATGTAGACAAATTGTACATTTGTGTATCTATTAGATACAAAATTCGATATCTATTACGGCTTAGTTAACAACAACAACAACGCTAGTAACATTGGCTATTGGCATGTTGATATCTTAAGCTATATGCGATTAGATTAGACCGAGAGAATAGGTATAGTGAATAGAGGACGGGCAGGGCTTTCTGGGGTGGTTGGCGCGGTGGCGGCGGCGGCTTGGGGGATTCGGTGAAATTAATTGTAATAGGTTAATGCGATTTGGTATTATCTACATGGGGACGATGGCGGGTATCTATAAGTGTATGGATGAAAATTGAAATATGGAATAAAATAAATTAACGATTTTAGATTTCATGTGAATGGTGTCAGAGTGTGTTGACAGATAGATAGATATGTGATGGAGTTGTGGCGTTATTTGGTATAGGGATTTAGCGTGTGCGGTTTGCTTTGCGTAACATACCTTAAGTAGAACTGTAATTTTTTTTGAAGGTAAGCTATATTATAAAAAGTTTGTGTGTGCGTACTGCATATTAACAAATTGATTACAAAGTATGAGTCAGTCAAGCATGAATAGAGAGCAAATAAGGAAACGTGATTCACTATGCGTTTATCTTACTGAGTCAGTCATATATCTTACCCTAAGGTTTAGGATTAACTTTCTATATATAGATGTGTGAATGTGTACTTGTTGAACTGAGCTCAGTATTGGAGTATGTTCTGTAATTATCACAACGATATACTTATCACTCAAACGATACAAATTGAAAAACATGATCCTTAGTTTACTGAACATTGGCCCTGATAATAATAAAAATAATTTTTAACAAAGTGGACTCCGAAAATGTCAAAAAAAAAATTCTTGTTTTGCAATAGAATAGCTCGTTTGGTCACCCGAATCAAGACCATAGTCTCGTTTGAGACTACTTAGCCACTGAAATATGCAAGAGCACACGAAATGTGCGCAATGGTTCAACGCAATGGTGTCTAAAACTGCAAAAAAACATAAAACAAATTGCTTTGATTTCTGCCAAACACCGCAACCGCACACATAATGTGCGCAACGCATTATTGAGTAAAATAGAAAAATATGCTATTGATCTGCGCCGCCTCGTAATGTTTGGCAACCAAACTGAGACATAGCTTTCCTGAAAAAGCTTCTCAATTTGGCCGTACAGATTTAATACTTATATGGGTAACTAGAGATGAAAAAAATTTCAAAATTGACCAAAATAAATAAATTTTTAAAACCAGACATATAAAATATCCTGGGCTCATTTAATTTTCTTCTTTTAAAGTTACAAAAATTATTTGCACAGAACGCAAACGCACATTGAATGTGCGCTACGCATAAAAAGTTGTATGATCGAGAAATATGAAGCAGATGACATTGTGACTTTTATTCAACCATTTTATTTACAAAGAATTGTTTGCAATCACACGACACAAATGGATTCTTTCATCAGAATGCTGAATTCTAGGAACGATGACATTGAGAGATCTGATATTTATTCTCTCTCTAGAAAAGGGCACCAGATGGCTTAATTATGCCTTCCAAAATTTCAGTAAAAATCAATCTTAGATCAGATCAGATGTTCCAAAAGTGCGGTAAAATAATATAAGATTCAATGGGATTTTTTTTAACAAAACAAAACAATCTTTCTGGGGTGTGCGCTAATGTGCGCACTTGAAATATTGTTTATCTAGACGTATGGTAAATTTGCTGGTTGGACCTAAACCTACTTTCTCATATGCTATAGCCTATTGAATTTTTTTTTCCTATTTACTTTTAATGTCTTCAACTATAAAGCGCACATCCAAATGTGCGATAGGTGAAGTTTATCATTACGGACATCAGAAATTCAAATTAAATAAATAAAAAGACAAAGTAATGTCCCCGCCATCGGGTCACTTCCCTTATTTTTAATTCATATATATAGAGAATGACATAAGATCCGGATCGCAGCTAAACTGCTACTTAATTCCTTTCGGCGTTCATCTGCTCAGGTCATTAATGACCCAGCTCGGTACAATGAACAAGGCACCCGAATTCAATACACGGAAGTCGAAACTCCGAGGATTATCCCACTTCCAGCACCGAAAAGTCATAAATTTGGATTAAATTTTCTTGAATAGATAAATGTGAAGGATAATTTTTCAAAACATACTCCCAGCTGCACACTGCACACCTAATTATGGACTGCCGAGCTACCTCTACCCAACAACTGCCATATCAATCATCACCTTTTTCACCCTTACACCAAGACCCAAGAAAGGGACATTCACCAGGACAAACACACAGGTACAGCAGGACAAGAACATTACAAGGAGGAGGACAGAACACCGGCAACCATTAATTTAAATTGTGTCATACATTTTGACATTCTCGCCTCAGCTACCGTATGCTCATTTTCACTTTTCATTGGCCATCTCGCGGTGTGTCGCCTCTCTTTCTGTACTACCGGAAAAGCCCATCCACATTCAGCTGATGATCAGCATAACGATGACAACACACCGCTGATGATGTTGATGACAAAGATGATAATGTGAATCCAATGGGCGCAGCCAGCGTTCACCCAACCGTTCGTTCGGCCAAATAAAAAGATAAACGTATCTTTCGTTCACAAAAAAAATGAGAACGAAAAGAAAAAGACACCGGAGGCGCTTTCCTTTTTCCCATCGTCACAGACTCGGCAAGAAACAGGTGGAGAAGGCGGCTGGTTGCCGGTAGCACCATCACCACCACCACCACCAGGCCCAATGCAACTGCAATTGAGCGTTCTGGCAAACGCATTGCAGTGCAATTTGTATCTCAATGTGTAATCACAGAAAAGTCCCACAACACACGACCGACCGACCGACCACGGTGTGTAGACAGGAAATCTATTTCGCTAACATCCCGTGATTTCTTTGCCTCACAGCATATCCTCTCCCTATATATACTCTTGCTGTCACCTTACTGCTGTATCTTCTTCTATTCGTATTGACATTTTACGATCGTTTGCTGTCGTCTGAGAATCCGAGTTTTGTCACTATTATACCAGCCCGCGATGATGATGATGATGGCACGCGGCATTATGTCACTTAATGGCACACAAACAGTGCGCACAGCGCACACAGTGTAATATACTTGTGCGATGTGCGGTGCTGTGCGCCACAGTAAAACATGAAATGTTGACGGGCTATTAAACGCCATGTGGATGCCACACACGCACGCATCGGCGCAGCTCTCCATGGCACGCAGTGCGTAGCGTAAAGTATTTTACAATGCGCGGCAAACTATCTATTATACCGGGCGAACTGCACACAAATCTCAATCCATTCGAGAAGACTGCGCCAGTGTGTGCTGGTGCACGCTATCTATGAATATTTTGCACGGAATTTTATTACCGTGTTATAGATATCCCGCTTTTATGTGCATCTTTTGGCAGTTTTGAGAAGTTGCACGTGTTATAGCTTTCGGTTGACATACTGAAGGTATAAAGCGATTGTTAACCCTATCGTGAAGGTGATCGAGTGGAGGAGGCGCTTTGCAACACGTTCCCATATGATGAAGAGCGCTGACGTTTAATGAGGCAATCAAGCGGAGAACGCCACATTTCCAGGAACTAATTGCGTTTTATTAGATCCATTAAGAGCTTATTCGGAGCAAATAAATAATAATACATGTATGGAACTGGTTAAGGGGGGCAAGTTGGAAAGTTTTGGAATGTTTTGAAAGATTTGATTTGACCGTATAACAACAATTTATGCGACTTTAAGATTAGCAAACGGAATCTACATACGGATAATGGAGAATTTACAAACTATTCGATCCAAACATCTCATCTCGACCTTATCCGGAAGGCTCATATTCTTTTATTACGCCTCGAAAGTCAATATCCACAATAATTAAAGCATATCAAAGATTATATCATGAGAGAACAAATTACAAACTATTTTTAACTATTAGTTTAGTTGAAACTCTATTTTACGGTTCGAAGATTGTGTGATCGATATCAAGCCATTTATTATGACATAAAAATCAAATTAGCCAGTAATGACATTATTTTCCATACCAATCATATCATATTCTATCAAAACTTCTATCATGAGAAAAAAAATTATATTAAAAAAAATTATTTCAAAGATGTTTTGTAAAGTGATGTGCTAGCTAAACTATGACGCTCGAATCACAGATAATCACAACCACTACGCCGTTTCTGTCGCAAGTGAGAAAAAAATAGTTGTAAGAGAGAATATCGCATGAAACAGTTTACATAGGTTTAGAAATAAAATTTGTTTTCTATTACACAAGTCATAAGCACTCACAACCAGTACACTAGCACTAGGTATATCCAGCTTCCATCCATACGCGTGCGAAATTTTTTGTCATATCTGATAATATGTCATGAGAGAAACTGCTCAAAGAAGTTTAAAAGGTTATTCAGGGTATAGAGTCATATGCAGACACTACCAGTAAAGCTTCTGCTCTTCAGAAATTGTAGCTCACAACAAGGTGTATCAGATATTATCTCATGAGAGAGAGATTACTTATAGAACTAGATATATTTACAAATTCGTTCTGATTGCGTGAGTCAAAGCCACTCACATCTAGTAGACCACGTCAACCGCTAGTAAGAATTTGATGTCAAATTTTATTTCTTATAAAACGGTCACCCTTTCATTGCTTGTGTGGTCTCGCAGGACACAAATGTCGCATCATATCCCGCTCTTCATATCGTGTTAGGAAACACTACATCACAACATAATATGGATTATCGCATAATGTCATCCTGTCGATCTGCACATCCTTCGAATTCACTTCATCTTATCTGCTTCCTTTATACGGAAAACCTTTTACAAATCCTTAAGCAATAAAAAAAAAACTCACGGCACATAATAACAGAGGAAAAAAGTGCACAGCCAACAAAAGCTCAAGTGGGAAATTGCCTTAAATCGAGAATAAATTGCGCACCGTGTGAGGGAGTGAACAATAATAAAGGAGTTGATCCGCGCGCCCCGTCTACCCCCCGAGGCATCAACAAACAACCCTTTGACATTGAACCATATTCCGATGGGTTGACGCGTCGCAACCACTACCAGACCCACCACCACTTCCACCGTGTAAGTATTCCCAAAGGCACTTGAATTGAGTCGCCCCGGGGTTGGTATGGTATTTATGCAATGCGGTGGCACAAAAGGGTGGCCCTTGTAATTTCCTGAATTAAGGACTATCAATATCTCGAACTCGCATCTCACTCTCGAATTTTGAAAAATATTTGCCGGTGCGCGGTGTACCACCTTCGAAATAATTCGAGAATGAAAAAAGGTTAAAAGCCGTGCTGCAGTCAGTATACAAGTGCGGCAAATGATGATGATGATGTACGTGCATACACAAGTGGATGACGACGACGGTGTAATGTGGATAAATTACAAAGGACAGCGAGAAAATTTCTCCGCACTCTCCTAACGTGCACTCAAGTGCGGCGACAACTCGAACGACGACGATCAAGTCACAAAAGGGTCGACGAGATGCACTTTGTGTGCGAACACCTGTTCCCGATGCATTCCCAGTCGAACCCTATAGACTTGGAATGTCATATGGCCGGTTACATTGCATTGGAACTTTGCGCAGCGCGCAGTCCTCCCTCTCAAGGCTATGTAAAAGGCCATTCATGCAAGACATCCAGTTTTGCTTTGGCAAAGGCGCGCTATTTGTGTGTGCTCTGGTAGTTTAGCGCCAAACTGCTGTACAAGTAGTTAACTGCGACACTGTTGTAAGTACTTGGGTTAATTACAATGCGTTTTCTGGGCATGAGGGTGCCACCGCCACCACCGCCTTTATGGTGCTGGGTATTTGTGTATTGCTCTTATATGCCGGGAGGGAGATCAAATTCGCTTGATATCGAAAGGAGTCCAGTCGTGTCGTTGTAAAAAACCCTTGAGATAGGTTCAACCGTTTGTACCAGTGCGTACGGACGCGGAGAACCAACTGGAGATAGACCTAGTTAGATAGTTGCAGCAGCGGCAGCAGTCGGCTTTTATTATTGTTGTGACTGCCGTGCGGCAACAACAGCAGTTGCTGTCACTTTGCGGCGAGTGTAGGAGGGGATATTTCGCATGAAAAATGGGTCAAGGATGAGGTTGAATTATATCGAGGAATTTTGTTTTTTTTTGCGTTTTTTGGTGCGAAGTATTTCTCTACTGGTTATCTGCAAAAGGCGCAGTATATAGCTGAATCGGTCTTTCGCATCATCGGGTATCTAAGATATAAGACGCTCATGTGGCAGCTACCATATGAGGTTAGCACATGTACATCCGGATTCGACATCCCAGTGGCAGAGCTCTATAACTCCTCCAAAGAAGGCAAAAAATACATCTTCTTAACCAGATAAGCGTTGCCGGCATTGGCAAAGAACATTTGAAGGATTCATAATCATTCAGACATAGGACCAACAGCTGATGCTTTCTTATAGAGATAAAAGCTGCAGTGGCAATTTACAAGGGCTCTCAACCTTCCTAACTTTTATAACAGTAGGTAACTTGAAACGTCTTTTGATAATTTGGTTCAAAATGTTCTTGTCTCGGACCATACCTTCCTTGATTACTTGGCAAGCATACCTTCTCCTATGCTTTTTGGAAATAAACTGTGTCACTCATTTGATTGAGTAACAATTTCCCGCAGCTGTAGGTAGTAGATACCCTCCTTCTGGATTCGACACAAATTACTCGGCAACGTCACACTTGAGTTGCTTGATATACCAGACAGCCCTAAAGGTAATCCCAGGATTGCTGAACGCATCACTTACTTTCCACCTACCATCCACCTTGTGGCAGTCTAATAAAAATCGAGGGAGTCGCGCTTGCTGTTGAAAACGAAAGAAAAACACGTTAAAATAGAAACTGCAACAGTTCACATGGGACAACTACGCAAAGTAGGTCGCATAGGGCTGCTGATCACATTAACCCTCTCCCCTATTTTCATCGTTAATTCAAATCGGAAATGAATTTTTTTTTAACAGCCCTAGGTGCTTCTTGATTATATCCCTATATGTTGTATGTCCAGGTCCGCTATACCTACTACTCCTCCTCATCACATTGTTGGTGCGTAAAAATTGTGTCTCTTTGTCATACATGGGTAAATACACAAATTACTACCTTATTACGGGATCCTTTTTTTCGCTCTTACATCAGTAAAAAATATCCATCAGCCAACAGTTTTTTTTTTTTTATAAAAAAAAGTGTCCCATTGTGTCCTGGTTTTAATGATACCTACATGTGTGCTTCGTGAGAAACCTAAACAGGGGTTGGATAGTAACGAAATAAAAAAAATGTGCACACACATTAATAAATAAATGCGGGGGTTCACTTCACTGGCAAATGCAGTTAATATTCTTTTAATAGGACCATTTCTAACCAGGACTCTCTGGTGCAGAGGCACTTTCGATTCCTTTTTTTATGTTCAAACAAACACACATATCTCTTGCACATACTCGGCTCCGGGGTTGTAAAAAAGGAATTAAAAAAACTGAAAATGATGTTACCAAAAGTTAATTTTCAAATGCATCCCCAGATCAAGTCACATGGAACAGGTCACATGGACACGGAAGGACATCAAGGAGCAAACATAATAAAACATAATTTTGTCGATTAATCTATCGATGCCATGGGATGGTTGTCTGTTGATGGAAAAGTTTGCTTGTTCCTTTTTTTTATGGTTGACGATGATGTACTCCTAGCTTTGAAGTTGCTAATTTAACTTCCGGAACGTTTTTGCTTATAATGATGTTTGGGGATGTGTTCTTTTTGCGCAATTTTGGTTTTACAATCCTTTGTCTGTGTTTAGTTGAGTGCCGGCTTCATGGCTCGTGGGTAGTAAGTCTGTTTCGTAGAATTAAATTTGATTAGCTGGGTCGTTCGGGAGGGTTTTAGTAGACTCGGTTAATCAAAGAGTATGGTGACATAAATCAATTAACAGTGTATTTGAGAGTGAAATTCTCTCAATATGTCAAGTATAGGCGGTTAGTTCGGATGCGAGGAGATGGGTAAACGCAATGCAATTGTTTATGTAATTAGCAAGTTCAACCTTCATCCCTTACTCGTATTATGCACAACTAGAACGTTTCTGCAAACGACAAAAAAATTCTGAATTTTTAAAGACAGTAGCAACCACATTAAGGCAGGTATCATAATATAAGTCGCAAATAAAAGCGTGTGGGATGTGTCCCAGAACTAATTAGTCAAGAGTTAGTATGTACTTCTAGAATAGAAAATGTTGATAAGGTTGTTTTGTAGGAGGATGTATGATAGATGTCATGCAATATCTTGTCTCCTTTCCTGTCTTTTTTTGGCGACGCAACATTCTTTTAGATATTCAGAATAATTATATGCAAGGCTGAATAAAAATATCACTTAAGGTATTCGCTGAGGGACAAATGACTTTATATCATGATACGCGTTCTTCGATATCATGACATTGAATTTGAATTCAAAGTAACAGAAGATAGACCGCACACGTGCAAAACCCTTCGACTGAACTTCGTTTCTCTACCCATTGCTTCCAGATCACACGGATGGCAATCAATCCATCACCTCTTGCGTAAGCAAAATTGTATAACCTTGAATTTCACTTAAAACAAGTATCGCTCACATTCTCCAGCATAACAATGTCAAATCAGCTCGCAGCTCGCTTCGACTTTCTTCTTTCCAATTCCAATAAAACACTCAGCCATATTAACTGCTCTTTATGTTCAAATCAATTTCACTCCTCTTTTAGTTCTATTCAATCAGAATCGATTAAAAGAATAAAACCTCCTCAAGCGGCACCCATCAGTATATACTGTACATGTGTATATGAGCGCTCGAGAGAATATCTATCGATTAATTGCGCGATGCGCCACACGTCTCACACATTAGAAATCAATAAAATACACAATTCCCCTCGCAATGATCACCTACCGCATTTCACTATCCACATCATAGTTAGAGTTACACACAGCAACAGATAGACAAGATCGAGACCGAAGTTTAGAATCTAATCGACACTATGTCACACTCTTTCGCACTGTTTTCCATCGCAGTGCGGCCGGCCCAGCGCTTCTAATTAAATCGCACCAATTAAAGTGTATTGAGGAGAAGATCTTCCATCATATCTCGTGCACACAGAACAACAACAGCAAAGCTGACATTCGTGTATTAAAAACTTTAGATATACTCATACTTTGTTCGATGAGTTGCTCCCCCTGTCCGGCAACGCCGCTGTCAAATGAGACCTCCACAACAGAGAGTCGCCTCTATAACCCCCTCGTTGACAATTTACGTCACAGACAAATTATGAATTTCTTTCGTCGAACTGTGAAAGTGTGGAAGAAATTGGTGGTGGCCCACTGTCCACCGCACTCTCGCCCAATAAAACCCTAGATCTAGGAATAATCTGTGGGGTCAATCGATGTTAAGTAGAATCACGAATACCAAACTAATTGGATGTGATATATGATCTGCGAAAAAATATGTGTCAATCTGAAGAATGTGTATCTGCGGAGCGTGCGTCTGCAGTGGTGTGTGTGGCTGGGGCATACCAAAAGCGTTTTCGGGGTCAGTTAAGGGGTCAATTTCTTAGTGACGTAGGAATAATCTGTGTGCGGTTACTGGTTATGGTGTGTCCTCATCAATTTGTTCCACCAGTTTGTATATGACTTTCTATGTCTTTGGTTTTATTAATCTTTTTTCGAGAGATATTCATTGTTTTTCTTTTTGTGGTTCGTTGAAAATGTATGTCATTGGGATTATTACATAGGACAATCAATTTGTTGTGTGGACGTGTCGTCCGTCGGTCGATCGGTCGATCGGTCGTTCGTTGGGGCTGATGGCTGGGGGTTTTGGTAAATTTGTCAAGGCAAACACTCGACGGCGGGGAAGGAGTTTTAAGTGAATGAGCGAGGATTGAGTTTGATTTGGAATCGATTGGTCTGCACTTATGTGAGTGTTTGTCCGTCACCGTCAGCGCGCCGTTGTTTTGTACAAGTCGAGTGTGACTTACGTAACAGACATGAACAAATCAACTTGGTTATTGATAGTTAATTGGAGGGAATGACAAAAACGATCAAAGATAGATATATGAACAGGAGCAATTGCGGAATTGGCGAATTGTTAAGTGGGTTTTGTTGGGTAGTCCTTATAGGGTGGCAATCTCGCTGTGAGGGTATGTGGAGTAAATTAAGTGTCCAATTGGAAACCAGAGACATTTTGGCGCCGACTATTACTTGGAGTTGTAACACGTGTTCAAATGATTTTCATAAAGTGGCAGCAAGTATCAGATGCTGTCAGCAGTTAATATTTGGAAACAATTTGGCAAACACGTTTCCATGCTGATTTTAGCGGTCCCAAGCCCAATGCCTGTGTAACGAAAAATGTACCTATAGAAATGAGCTCCGGCACAATAGACCTTCTTAGGTCGACGTGCCTATTTTTCGTCTTGGCGAGACAGAAGTTAAAAAAAAAAATAGGAATGAGCTATCAAGTAGATCAGGCGAATAGCTTTTAATAAGAGTTTGGGAGATGTCTGAAACGCTCTTCAATTTGTTTACTTTTTCCCCGCCGGCAATTTTATTCGATGTGTCTTGATATATCGCATGACATTTTGCGTAATCGGAAAATAATTTTCTTCTATTCCATTCTCATTAAAGCTGCTTTTCTGCTTGTCGTCAACCTGATGTTTCATATTTGTCACATGATTGTGGCATGATAGGTATGCTATATCGATAAATATGTATGTAAATATTCGCGTTTATGTTTTTCATATTCATCAGCTATACAAACTTATTTTAACAAATCTCTCTTCTTAAAGACTATAATCGTCTCACGTTTACAGCTAAAATTCCCAATTATACAAATCGTATGCACCTTTGTGTTAAATACCTTACATTACCCTGTATCATGATAGACCTTATGCCAGTGTTGACAATTGATTGCGGGATTTCCAATTTACTTTACCTGTCATCTTATAGTGAAATAAATATCCTGAGAGATTTCCTTGGATAATATCCATGATCTTTCTTTCACAACATGTCATGAGATTTTTATTGCTATTATATCTTAAAGAAACAAATTTCAATTTCAATTTGAACAAAGTTCCAGCAGCCTTGAATTGAGTTATAATATTTTATTTGTCTATTAAAGCAGCCAATGCATCTGCAACTTTCTGTGTCATGATATATATTCAATTTTTGCAACTACGTCCGCAATCCGCAACTGAATATGCTTACGTAGGAACCATCTTCCTCAATTTCCATTTCTATTCTACTAAATGCATTACCCACAATTTTCGTGAAAAAATTATGGATACACCCACCTGCAAGAGTGCGTCAATTTCCTTAGGAATCCAAATCTGAAAAACTACCACATGTGCCAAACAGAAGCACGAACCCCTTCGCATCAGCGTCAATATCATGAATAATTTGCTGCGTCTGATGATCAGTGATCTTTCGTTGACATTGGAGAATTTATATCTTCTGTCTTATCCATCATCAGCAACAGTAGCAGCAGGAGCAACAGCATCGTCGTGCGTCGCCTCATCTCGTCCTCTTTACTGTCATTGGGGTCCCTCTTCATGTCTATCATATTAAGTGCGCGTCGCAATAATCGAAGCACTTCATGCTGCGTGAACCGCCCAGTATCCACCAATCAATTGTCGTCCTCCTTTTCGAAAAGCATGCACATCTCCTTAAACATGCATAACAAAACGAAGAAGCCAACTGAGCGAAAATTTAATTTCATCCGTCAATAGCCAGTAGCAGCCCTCCAGCAAGTCGCTGGACGTCAATAAATATCAGCCTGCGAGATGCCTCCGGCCATTGGAATTGCATATTTTCGATTAGACGGCATCGGGCGGGGGAAACCCAGGTAATCGCAAAAGCAAGTCCTTGCGACAAAAATTCATTAAGGCGCATTCGAAAGATGACGACGCTGATGATAATGATGATGATGATGATATCCCGCGAGCTTAGCCTTAGCCACCATCCAAAAAACCGAAAGAAAAAACAAAACCCACTCGACGCTCTGAACGATCATGACGATCATGCTACATACCGGCTTACTGCTTCTGGTTCTTATATTTCGCAGCAGCCCGAGGGACGCAGAAGTTGCGATTAATTTTTGGCAAACAGCATTCTGCGAATTCCAGTTGCTACCTCTTGGCATGGCTTCTGCGCTGTCCTCAGTGATTTTCAGCATGCATGGTGCTACTGTTTGTCTCCTCGATCGATCGATACTCACCGCACGTCTCTGTTCTAAATTCTGATTGTGAAGGCTCAAGTTGAGCGATGAGGAGATGAACCTTTTAAGGCATGCGCGCACGTTGATTGCATGCGTTCCCGTCTCTCTCTCACTCTCTCTCATGCTAGATGCTGGGACTGGGATCCCCCATCGATCGGCAGCCAGAGATGCTGGCTGATGATCTTGTTTTAGGTTTGGTGGTAGTAGTGTTTTTTCGCTGCGCACATGCCATTTCATTTTTACGAATGACATGATCCCTTTGCCATATTGCGTAGAGCAGATTGATGGATATTCGACTGGTTTGTCACCAAAAACGGGCTGATCGACGAAGATTTTACATGGCCTTAAATGTATCTTGTCACAAAGTGTCAGTGGCGATCTTTATCGGAAAATTGGGATATCGCTGGATGGGACAACAGACGGACACACGGACGAACTTTTGTGCTGCGTGTGTCATTCCATAGGACTGTCGTCAGATATTTCACAGCCGATGAGACATGATTTCAGATCATTCATTTGGCTCGTCTCTCGGGGAGGAATTGAAAATTGAAATGGTGCCCAGGTTGGTGTTTTTTGTCACTGGGGTGGAGCTTGTGCGCCATATATGGGGAAAGCGTCTGCCGCGTAGGATTTGATTTTTGTTGCGAAATTTTTTTTATTCTTATTTTTCCTGTATAGCCAGACTGAGTTATTTGGGGACTTTGTTGTAGGAGACAATATTTGAAGGATTGATTGCTTTTTGGATTGAATGAGTAAATTTTTCGAGTTGGCATGCCTGCAATTGGCGCCGAAACTATAGACATTTTTTTTGCTGCATGCGACGTATTTAGTAGCTGAGCTTATGCAGTTTAAATTTTCGATTCAAATTCAAAACCATTTGATTTCCCATTCTATAATCTCATGCTCCATGTCGCGATACTGACGAGTAGAGATGGAGATTTTTTTTCAAGAAAGTATCATCACGTTGTTGACATTTATTCGTCCTAAAATATGAAAAAATGTGCAAAGAATTTTTTTCTTTACATTCGTATGCGATATTATCAAGAGACAATGTTATAGGTGTCAGCATGATTTCATCAATCAGGATGTGCAACATGGGCCATTATTCTGATCTCGCAATTGAACCAAACCAAAACCGAAAGCTGCTGATTAGATGTTGTCCGTTTTAGTAGGAGTTGCACAAAAGATTCTATATAGCACAGGATCCTTTACAGCTGGTGAATGAGTTTCTTTCAAAAACAAAAGCATACTCAAGCTTTTTTATGCGTATTGCGATTTAGGGTGTAGCCTTTATGTCCAACATACTCGTAAACCCGTAACAGCAAGTCGGATATTTTTGTCACTTGGGGCTTCGTTGGACTTGGGTAAACTTCTGCAAAACTTCCTCTAATCGGACTTAACATGTACTGACCATACAAGCAACAATAGTAATTCTTAACTAGTTCTCTTTGAAATGCGTGCATTGAAGCCACCAATATAAATACAGCTAAAAAAACCGTAAACATGTAACCAAAATTCCAAACCCCCACAAGCCCTCACCTCGGCCTAAGATTTAACAAAATCAATCGAATGCCTAATAACACTTGCCAGCCAAATTGTATACACACAGAAGCCGCCTCACCTCCGCCACTCGCCCCCTCCCATTTCATCGGCCTACATACAGACACCCCGGCTTGATGATCGCAATCTTCTCGATGCATTCCAACTTCCATTAAATATTACATGGAAGACGAACCTTTTGTAGCTACTGTCAAATTTATGATTACGATTATTAGTACGATCCTATATCTGTTGGCGATTTCTCGTCCCCATACACCGACCAAACCCACACACAAGCAGTGCAATTATATAGGCCCGTACCCGGTTGAGGTGGAAATATTTCTGGAACGCGTTTTTCTTTTCGGGATTTTTTTTGTTTTCATCTTTTCGGTCCGAAGAAGCCCTCTTGGTGAACAAAATCGTGTTGCATTTAATTTGTCGACCGGTTCGCCTTTCTCAATATATATTGGTGACTTTTCGCACTAGCCCCCCGTAATTATGGACAAATGCACGTACACATACGTGAGGAATGCCAAAAGATGTTGCCGATGCATTTGAGACGAAATGGTGTGGAATTGCAGGAGCACAAAAATCAAAATTAAATAACACGATCATCTTTCCATCGAAACACTCAATCATGTGATGATATCCTTGCGCGCGATGACGACGAGAGACAATGGAAACAAAAACATTTCCCTCCCAAAGCCCGCAATGGTATGGGGGAATGTATTGTTGGAAAGAGATACTGTTTTTTGATTTAGATTTTCGACGCATTTTTTTTTTATTAGAAGCGATGTTATTGGAATAGAATGGGAATGATATGTTGCTTCTGATTAGTAGATGCCGTTTGTTTTTTTTTTATATAGTTACTGTGTATACTGAAACGACTCGAAGGGACATCCAATTTTATGACAAATTCGACCTGCTTAATTTGATAAGCTTTCTCTCAGACTTAAGGCTTTTAATAGGCATTCTCGTGAAGTGGTGCAGTGGGAAAAAAAATTTAAATGCAATTTGTGTTTTTCTTGGAACCGAACTTGAGCCCCCTCGGTGTCCAGAACCAGTGCGAGCTCACATAGCAACTAAGAGTCGTAGCCTTGTAGAGGGTAAATTAGTAGTCGAAAAAGTTCACAACCCTAGCAGCGCTTCTCTAAAAATTTATAAAAATATATTCGTCTTAACAATGTCAATTGTCAAAAAGTCCCTAAAAAATATTTGGGATATGTCAAGGTTCAGGGGTATACACTCAGACTATAAATTGACATAAGTTTGGAGCTATGCACCATCACAATTTATTGCTGGGTCAATATGGACAAGAGCAGCTTTGCTTAGAGTTGTGGACCTTTTCGACTACTGATTTACTTAGAACGTTTAAAAATGCTAACAGAAGTAAATGCTGACCTTAGACATGGAACAAAAGGAGATTTGCTTAGTTTTGCTCGTTCACGTATGATACTGTTAGGCTCCACAACTCTAGAGACTAGGTCCTTCTACTATAACCAAGCTATGCATATTTGTAAACTGGCTTTTACCAGTATATACGCAAAAGGAGTTTCTTCTCCGCCATAAATTCACCAGATTACTACCTACTCCTTAAAAAAAAGCCTAGATTTTGAGGCGAAGGGGGCTTTATTTCAATTTTTTAGTCAAGATCCAGTCATTGCTATTTATCTCCATTTAGGCGAATCCACAGTCCCATTTAACTGGTAGTAACCATTCATTTAAATGGGTTTTTCTCTAGGTTATAGTGCCTCGAACATCAATCTGATGCCACTGCAGATACACAGAAAGTGAATATTTGTTGGTACAGTTTTCTCACTTGACACCGACTCCGAATTCAACACATCGCTCATGAAAGCTATTTCAATCCTTGAAACCTGCGAACAAAATGTGCAAGGCCCGGACTCCGTCTAATAGCCAAATTCCCCTTCGCATAGCTTCATCATACAGCGGCTGGCATTTTGAGAACCAACTACTTTTCGGCGTTCTTTTGACAAGAATGCCAAAAGATACACACGCTGGGAGTAACCCGCACAGCAAAATGAGAAATTCCATCTTACGCACTAAATTGTCCTCCAGCCGCATGATGGGTACAGCAAAACATCATCAACCTCCGCGAATCCTCTGCTCAGCATGTGTGGATTAATAAAAAGCATTTATCGTCAAAGATGGATGGTCTTGACAAACAGGTAGCTAACAACATTGAATTTTTGATTAAAAGACATTAAAAATCCGGTAGCCCAAGTGTGGTAGCCACTGACGGTCATCGTCCATCGCGCCGCCAATATTACGTTGGCATCCCAAAACATGACGCAAAATTGCGTCTTCCTCTCTGTCAATTCCGTTTTTGGAGTTTTTTTTTCTCTCCAACTTCATCCTAATTTCATATTTCGTCATTGGTTTTCTTTTTGGGCTGTCCCACATATATATAGCGGCCTAACACATGCTATGTTATTAAGCGACGGATTGACGACACTGGACACAGAGAACGCTGCCTGCTTGCGTCCCAGTTCTACTTAACTCGCAGGAGGTCAGAATTATTTGTCAGCCGACAGGACTGTGTTTTGTGTGTGCACTGTGCAGACGACGACGATCTCTGATGGTGATCAAATTATTAGAAATGCAGATTCCCTGATGATGATAGGCCCGTCGTTGCGCTTAAGTACCCAGAAGCAAATGTTATTGGCAACATCACATCCTGTCTTATCCATCATTCTACCAGGCCATCATCGTCATCGTCAACGCAGGCACCGCATCATAATCAACATCGCCGCCGCCAAAATATCCGCTCGAAAATCGTTCGATCGATCGATCGGTGGATGGATGGATGTGGAGGGATTCAATCATTCCTGAGGGCTTCCAATTAAAATTTTGATCGAATTTTATCCTCTTGACAAGCAACATGTGTACGGGCCGAGATATAGTGGTGTGGGGACTTTAGTCTAATACAGGTACGAGTGTGTCCAAAAGGGTATTGAGTTACGCTTCCCGATCGCCTGGCTTTTGGATGCTTTTTTGTTTTTTTTTTTATGATTTGGACAAAGAAATTAACCCGATCGCCTTAAGATATCCGCGAGCGATCTCACCCGAAGGGTGCCCCCATAAGGAGTTCATTTTCGCTAATCACTGTCTGTGTACTGTGTTGAATGTCGTTATAGCTTCTGGATCTGGATACTTGTCTTTTTTTTGCGGATTTTAGTGTTATTTTGCAGATAGCAATTTCTTATAGGAAATCCATTTGAAGTGATCTTCTTCATAATTAGTTGAGAGTCACCATGGTCATTGTATATACATTTGTTGAGAGACAATGCTTTTCAGGATATATCACACTTCATATTATTGAAATGGATTCCTACTCGACTTAACCTATTAATTACTTGCCAGATTGCTGTTACAAGCCGACTGAGTATCTATTTAGCTGTAAGTCACAACAAAGTGAGAATTGTATCCAATGAGTGAGGGACAGCAATATGGAGACTCCGCCTGATTCTATAACTACGCATTTGAATTGTGATCATTCGGTAAGTGATCTTCGCGCTGTCAGGTAATAATGCAAAAATTAGTGACAGTAGAGGAATGAGGAAAATTATTCCAAATACTACAGGCCATCGGTTTTAGAATCAGACCTATTTATAGATTAAAATTAGCGATCGCCTTTAAATAGGGACGTTCAAGTACCTTATTTAGTAAGAACGCTGTCTGACTAGATTTATCTCGGTTTTGATTGGCTAAAATCGGTCGTTGTTTCACTTGACGTTTATGGTTAGCCGACGAATTAAGTCAAAAAATTCGTGACAGGACCGCCCACGTTTCACGAAGTACTTTATATAGACAGGGCATATAAATCCAAGTGAGGTACGGGTACTCTGAAGTCTACACACAAAATTGTGTGGAACTGTATGTGTATCGCTCTAAAATTTGAACATCTATCCTCAATATTCCAATTTCACAGTAAATAAATTCCAATTCCAAATAGACCTTTCATAGGCATTCTTTCTGACATCCATCGTTAGATGGATTGCAAAAAAAACACCCCTCACGTCTTATCCGACAGCGACTAACTATTTTCGCCGTCGATAAAATGCCTGACCACACACTGATCGAATCAATTTAATGCGACATCTACCGACTATCTATATGTGGAGCACATTCGCGAGGAGTATCTCACAATAACGCCTCTTGCCTGACGGCTGGCCTACAATGCGCACGATGATTTAAATGTCCTCGCTTAGCGTTGGAGGTCAACCATGTACAAGTATCGATAGCTATGCAAATGCATTTAATCGAATGAACAGCTATTTCGCTTAATTAATTTCACTCCGCGAAGAATAAGACGCACATAAAAAAAAAAGAAAAAAAAAATCTGGGTTGGAATTCAATTGAAGCATGAGCGCTTTGTGAATCTGTGGGTGGCTGCGGGTCTTTCTCTGACGCAAATGCAATATGCGCTCGCGTTCCACAATTAATTGCAATTCTAATTTGGTTTTATTTTTATTTGTATCTTCTAGACACAAGCGCTCGCCTTAACCCGATCAAAGTCACCAGATATCACTGTGAAGAAGGAGCACTCATTATCACCACCCCACCAGCAACTGCAACAGCAGCAGCAACTCCAACCGACCCAACAACTGCAACAGCAAATCGTGCGAGATACACAATCAGCATCGTCAACATCGTCATCTTCGGTTGGCGGTGGAGGAGGAGGTGGAGGGGGTGGTGGGGGTGGACAATCATCAGAGAAGCAGCACCACCACTCAATGCATCACCATCACCATGCGTCGCATCATAATCATCATGCGCAGCAGCAGCAAAGTCAACTACAGAGTCAATCGATGGATCATGAGTCGCGAAGTCCACGCTACGGCCGAAGATCATCGGAGGCATCACCTGTGCCATCGGCAAGTGATCATGCGGCAGCAGTGGTGGCATCTAGTCAGAGTGGTGCACTCATTCCATTGGCTACGACACCAAAAATTACAACTCCCACGTCGTTTAGTGAGAATGGACCTGCCAGTGGGGCTATCGGCATAAACAGTGGAATAGCTGGCTCAGGTGTGATAGGCGTTGAGAAGATGAAAACGTCGCCGTCGATGGAGCGGCGGGAGTTCGATATGACCAAAGTTAACTGTGAGTACGAAAAGTTGCCTTAATCAAATTGTTTGTACATCTACCCTGCATAGCAGGAGCTTATCCTTTTCCGCTTTCTCTTTTTGTGTATCACCACTTTTCCATACTAGAGCAAGGGTGGGTGTAGTAAAATCGTCCTACGGCTTAACCGGATTAAGCGACAACCACATGGATGAGCACGCATACAAATTTTCAGATAGTTTTCACTTTATTCGTCGCCATATGTCCTTGTCTATGTGGGTGGAAGGGGCAACACCGCACACAGTAACACTTAATCCCAATCCCATGTGCGGGGGATGGTATTGCGGAAAAGGATATATGAAATCCTCTCGAATACACACTCGCACATTTAATCGCAGTCTGAAGCAACGCACACAGTTTGCACTCACTTTCGTTTGATGGGAGGAAGAGGGCCAACGATTTGGAGATTACTGATATAGAGGTGTACGGATTATGGGGCCGGGTGCCTTGGCACTTTTGAGAAAAATTCCGCACGTCTGCAGAGGCACTTCTATTTGAGTGGCGACAAAAATTCACGACCGGTATTCGGAGCTGAGTCGTATTGCCAGTGGGGGTTTTGATGTGGTCTTCTTTGGGTATATTTAAGAACATTGTTCACGCCTGAGTGAGAAACAGAAGTACGCGCTAGAGATGAGGAGAACTTTAGTCATCAAAATACTGACTCTGCAGAGACATAGTTTTGGTCCTGTATTGGTTAAGTAAGCGAAGTTTAAATAGCCCGACTTGTCTGGCAAATTCTGGCAGTTCTCGTGCTATAATTGCGTCCAGTATTTTAATATTTGCCCGATGACGGCTGTTTAACATTAAGATAAACATGAACTTTGAAAACGGTATCACAACTTCCAGCAACACGTGCATCGTGCAAACATTTGGTTTCCGTTTACATCAGTAGCAAGTCTCTCCTCAATTACTTATTATGAATCTAGTTAAAAAAAAAAACTCCTAAATACCTAAACCCTTTACAATTGACGTTGTCAACGTCTCTAATCCTTTCGATATATCCTCCATTAAATAATTAAATAATAAAACTATCATTATCCATGCAAGAGAATCAGATTTCATTTCACAGTAACCCGAGTTACCTATATGTCCTTGTTCACATCTGATATCTGAGCTATAAATGCTTTAGTCCTTTACGCAACACATTTTTTTTTTCATTGCTTTCCAAATGGCATTCCTGTTTGAAAAGTACTCAAACAATTTGGCGACTAGCTTCAACAGAGAGAATGATTTGCTACGTAGTCTCACACACACTCCCATCCACATTTATACACAAAAAGAGGATTATGCTGTGACGTCAAAATAAAGCAAGGCCGGATAACTCGTTCTCGGGCCCCTAGTGCTGTGCGATTTTATCACGGGTAATCCCCATAATCCGAAAGCTGGAAAATGTTTGTTTATTTCAATTCCTCCAGAATGTGGGCTTCGGTTCTGCTCCTGATATAATACGAATAAGAAGGAAGAAGGGATAGCCGAAAGGATTTCTTCTACCCCATGCATAGATAGGATTTCGTGTTTTTTTTTTTTTTGTTCCTGTTCTGAAAAAGGGGAAAGGGTGATGGATTTGGGTTTTACATTTGTTGCTTGAGAGGAGCTGCACAGAGTTGTATATTCGTACGGTTGGGAGCCATCGTCATCGTTGTCGTCTTTCTCCGTATTTTTGCCGAAAATTTAATCCACCCGTCCTGGAGAGATAGTCTAATCCAAGCAACAGCATGGGTTGTTCTCTGTGGATAAAGGCATTCGTGTTAAGTTTCAGTGCAACAATTTTTGTGCTCCCTTTGTTTCTGCGGGGTTGAGAGGGGAATGCGGGTATATGTGGTATTAAATTTCCGAAAAGAGAGAACAGAGAGAAAACGATTCCGTTTGGAGTTCAAGGACATGGGTTATGCGAGTTCGTTTGGTTGGGGCTCCTTTCGATTGCAGTGGAATGGATGCACGAAGGATGATTGCACGACTTTTGATATTCACATCGAGTCGGTTGAAGCTGCGATGGTTTGTGATGAACATCGCATAGTCAAGTTGTAAATGGTAAAGCATATGAAGCACTATGGAAATTTTGAGAAAAACTGGATCGCTTTGAAATGCTTTATAGCTGCTAACATGCGTCATCTTTGTTATGGCAGACAAGGAACTTGGTGGGTGGCCGCGTTGGGCGCCTCTTCATATTCATAAATCTTAGCCTTGCCAGGGGTTAGTATTGCATTTCTAAAATTTTCTAATATAGTGTCATGTTTCTTGAAGTTATTTTCAGCAGTCTCAGATCCAGCGATGGGCGCCACTTTCATGAATGAATACCTAACCCCGTCAAGAAACAGTGTTAACATTGAACGAAGTTTGTATATCCTACATTATCAATGTGGTATTTTACAATAAAACGCTTTGCCAGGTTTGCTAGCTAGCATTTGGCGCCAACTAAGGCATTATTCAGGCCTTCAAAAGAAGCGCTAGAGGCCTTGAAAGCAAAGTATTAAAGTCGTTAAAGATCCCATTATCACTTAGTAAGGCTAATAACTAGAGCAAAATTTAAAGAAGCTTGCAATTTTTTAGTCTATAAATTTAGCCTATTTTGTATTCAGTATGAAGCTCACCTACATCTATATTTCTGTTCAATATTTGTAGTGTTTTTAAATATTTAGGCAGGTCTTCTAATTTGAGTTTCAGTTCTTCATTCACGCTCCGTGTGCCGATAGTGTTGCCTTACGCATTGAATTATATATCCATTCCATGCTCTTTCACGCAATACTCCAAATCGCACAAGATTTTTAGGTCAGACGTTGCGCCATTTTCATAATCTCTTAACTCACCGAGCCCTTAAATGTTTCCGCAGTAGAAACTGATCCCGCAGAATGGTTCCGATCCTACCTGCACTCAATGGCGTGTCTCTTATATCAATATCAATCCAAAGGAATAGGGTCGTCTGCAAATGCAAAATACTCTCTCTACCTCTTTCCACTGAAAATATGTTGAAAAGTGTACTCAGAACACTGCAAAGTATTAGTTGTGGTAGAAGACTCAGTATATTCCGCAGATGATGTGCATTTGTTGGTACATTACATCCCATCCAAAATTTTTCTATTCATTTACTTCCAAAAGACTATAGAAATATCCGGCAGTACTAAAAGTCACCCTAAAAAAAAAACCAACATCAACCCTCACCACCAAAGCGGGTCTCCTTTGATTTATTATAAACTCCTGCACAAAATACTTTTTCATGACTCAACCCACCACACAGAGGAACCCATTCATTTCATACCTATCTTCCCCGAATAATGCAAACAAAACTATTTTGCCTTCAGTCGGCATTAAATCGTTATCCCTGCCCCCAAAAACAACTTGCCGCCACAATCACTACGACGATGAATGCAACCAGTTGAATGCGGAGGCTCACTTGCTCAGTGTACGACCGACGGTGCCAAAACTCAATTTGTTCTCCTCTGTTGTGCAATCAACAAAATCCTCTCCCCCCAAAATATAGACGCACATGCACACAACACTGGAGAAAGAGGCCGAGGTGACTTACTTAAACTTGAGCCGCCTCTGCAACCGACTCTCTACAGTCGTCAGCACTCGCAAAGAGCTTCTCCTCGGCCCACGCATCATTATAACATATCCAAACGTAAATCCCCCATTGAATCGGGGATTCCATTGCGACGAAAAATCTCTTTTGCCAAACATAAGGACCCAGTTACATATGCTATAGAAAAGATAAACCTAGAACGCATACAACAACGAGAAACGAACTATACGCATTTAACCCCATCAGAAGGATCCATATATATAGGACCTCGGATTCAAGTAATAATCGAACACAGTTGCCACTTGAGTGCCTCGAATGCTCCTAGAAATTTAATCCGTTTATAATACGCACGTTTATATGCAAAGCATTCTACAAATCCCTGCAACCTTTCCAGGGTTTCGGATCGAAACGTGTACAGTGTACACACTCTCGCCGCCCGGTGTGTTTGTCTCTGTATCTAAAGCACTGAATCACCTCTATTATGGAACAAATCCTAGGGCCACGACTTAACTCTCTCCCAGGCTATGGGTTCTCGAACTCTCATGCTCCTTATGTCTCTTTATCATCTCGCAATATGGGTTTTGTATGGCGCTTAACGCTTAAGACTCTATCTCTCTCCAGCAACCGGCTCGGGTTAGATGGTAGATGCCAAAAAAGCGTTCCACCAAACCACCCCTCCCCCCAAAATTCAAATCGGCACCCGTTCATGTGTCTCTTGTGTTAATTTTCGAAAATCGTTTCTAACCTTCAAAATATCATTGGGGAGTAGATATTGCATTTGCATTTGTATATTTTGAGCACAGCTACACACTACAGTCCTTCGTAGATACATCTATCCCAGATTAGTTGAGACCTATTACATGCGAATGCAAACATATCCTTCAGCCATTCAATACAGGGACACACACCGACGACCGGGGGAATGAGGCAGGAAAAAAAAAAAGCAGTGGCAAGAGAATTGTGATGGGGCCCCACCGATTCAAAATCATAACGTGTAGATATCCTGGCGAAAGGCTTCGAATTGGGTGGCGATTAAGCCGACAAGTAGGTGTGTGAGATCGTATGCCGAGTGTATGTCGCTCAGATTGAGGTGGGCTGTTGGTTCTTATTTTTGTTTTTTGTTCGCCATCGTGCTTTTGGAGAGGACGAACTTTTCATACATATTTGTCGGATTCAGATTCAGATTCAGATACAATGCAGTCTAGCAACGGAACATCACAGAGTGCTTGGCAAGAATAGTGCAGCAGCAATCCTTCTGCCATAAGCTTAATCTACAAACAAATGCAACCATTGAATGTATGTCAACGTGTGTTACGAAATCCACATTCGAATCCGCATGCACAGTGTGCTCTTTCTCTCTCTCGATGGGGATGGTGTGTGACCGTGACGACACTTCGACTGGGATTTTAAGGATGCGATAAAAGCAGCGCCGCGCCATCAACGTTGGGGACAAACTATGTGTCTGACTCTGGGATCCCGACGAGTGTAGGGTGAATGCGGCAAATCCTTAATCCGCTGGATTTCAATACAAAACTCTTCACCCGTGCGATTTTGCACTGAGGGTGATTGGATGTGTGCGCTTTTGCAGATTCCCAAATTGACAGACACACACAGTTGGTATGTGACGTATGGAATGCCAGATAGGGAGGTGGGAAATTGCTTTAAATGTTATTTATTTTCTTTTTTCGCAAAGTTACCTGTTCATGAACGAACATGCCTCAAAATGAGCCAAGAGTTACCGTCTTTCGGACTCGTTTTATATTAGTTATGATGGGGATATTTTTTTCACAGCATGTCTATGGAAATTAGGCTCGGAGCTGAATGAACTAAGCAGTTCTTTAAGTTGAACTACTGAACTAGATAAAGAGCTTTAGTAGCTGCATAGGAGGTGAGTTTTGGTGTTCGTCTGTTGGTTTTTATTTGCTGCAGTTCACAGTTCTTGCACTAGACATTAGGAGCTATACTTTTGAATCAGCTAGTCAGCTATTCAGTATTCCATTTCTGTTCAGCATTTTACACCACGTCACTATACAGCCCTTTGTGACCTAAACTTAGTGAACTGGACGAACTTAATCAAAAGTGGAAGGTAGAACTAAGTGCACTGTTCTCCTCGTGGAGTTATTTTAAAAATGGGTGCCGATATCACTCGGTAAATATTTAGATATTCAAAATTAAGTTTTTCCATTAAAGTTGTATTTAAATTTGTTTAATTAAAATCGGCGGCTTAAAGTTCGTTAATAATCAACTAAGTTCAATAACCTGTTATAAGGGATCACTGCTGAGTGCTGATCTTCTGGGTGCAATGATTCAATAGAAAAAATTGGAGCGTTTTAGGAAAAATCCGTACTCTCAGGCGGATGTCCGGAATGGATTTAAAGCCTACCGAACGAAATTAACTGCGGTTTTCACAGTTGCATTGAACGTGTATACCTATAAGCTAAGCTAATGTCTAAGCCGAGAGTATGCCTCGAATATCATTTAACTACTGGCTTCTGGCTTCGGAATAGCTTGTCTGATTGGAATATTAAAAAACTGAGGTTAAAATTAAAGTTTGTACAGCACTGCTTATTATGTTTGGAGTTTAGGTAGTACCAGGCTATCTCTCTACACAAAAACAGCTGCGCAAAATGTATTTTTTTAACGCCTAGTAATCAGATGGTCCACGGCGATCGGCCAGGACACATTTTATGACCAAAAGGTGTCTCCATATGGATGATTTTTTTTTTAAAAAGAACGTCGCAGTAGGGACAATGAATCGAACTGCCTTAGTGCCGATCACAAGATCGGTTTCTTTTACTAAAGGTAAAGCTGGGTCACTGACAAATTTTAGTTTAGAATGTTTGATATACATTATGTGTGTCACAGATTTAAGGGACCAAATTGAAAATGAAAAGCTCACGTAGATATTAAACTGCACGTTGGCTTAAGTCGTTTTCCATAGTATGGGCCCTAGTGCGGAGCCTTGTGGGACACTACCTGTTACTTTCTTGGTCTTAATTGCCTATCAAAGAGAAGTGCAGTAATCGCTATCAACTTTCAGAGCTAGACCGTGTTTTTTTTTTAAAGAGATTGCATTATATAGGTATATAGGTAAGGCGGTGGTAATTGTGTGGAGTTAAAAGGCTACAAAATGCGAAAAGGAATGTATGTACTTAACTGATAACAATCAACTGTTAGAATGCAAAGCCAAGTCCTATTTGCAATATCCAGCTTCATTACACGTTAGACGTTACCCTATGAATTCTACAAGTTTTTAAAGAGTTCACAGCAGGACCTCCGTATCCGTATCCTGTGATGAGCCTGTCTAAGCTGTTCAAACGTACATATTTGAGGAAAGCACTCAATAAAAACAGCCGCCGGCATACCACTTATTTAACCTCATGCCATAGGTACAGAACAGACGCAAAATATACATTTGCACAAAGTATGCTCGTAGTGAAACCCACCCTTCTCAGTCTTTTCTGTCAACAAATTGTGGGTTTCACCAGTAGAGTAAACGTTGGAAAATCATTCTGAAGAGAGAGAACTACCGACAATTGCCCACCTGTTGCTGCTGAGTTTGGTGTATAGACAAACAGAATACACACTCACCAAGCGAGCACAGATTTCGTAGTGCTCGGCGTGTTGGAATTCTATTCAAAAAGCATACGAACACTTTATATAGAAGGAGCGACTAAGCGAGTCCTCTGTTGCCTTATTCACAAATGCCGGTTATTGTAGTACAAACGTACTTGAACATTGTTATCGTTTGAAAGCAGTGAAGTCTAATCAATGACGTTTTATAGATGGATGGTTAGTATGTGCAAGGTTAGGGGTACACCTTTAAAAGGTTTGTATGCCAAAATAAAAAGAAATTGGAGTTTATGTCCAACTGCGATTATTTGACTACTGACCTAAATATTGGGGAGAAGTATTTATTAAGGTAGTACCTACTTGTACAGATGAACTAGACTATATCGTATAAGAGGGCAAGAACAACATCGTCCGACGGTCTTTAGCCGAGCAACCACAAGCATGCCGCGCCCTCCCTGCTCATATCGAAGTTGTCCCTGTGGCTCGACCCTGGCTCACAACAAAAGCTTAGTCTATTTGTAACCCGTCATAACTTTGGAAAACAGCTGTCTATGAAACAAAACCAACAGTGGAAGCCTCGCTTTAGAACTCGCGTTTAGGAACTTTTCAGTGTCTTTTCGAAGAAACTGAGTTAGGGATAGCAATCTTAATGATTTTCATGTCCCTCGTGGCATTTAGAAAAAATCCACGGAGGTCTTAAGTTGTCGCTCTGGTCTTAGACGGGGTGCAGGATGGCCCCAAGTCCGCATATGTCTCGCTTTTGCCACAAAACTTTCGATCGTGTATATGTTCCTCAAACGATATACAGCTGAGGTAAGGAATTCAGAATAGTTGCCTCGAAACCACCCGCATAAATGTATATGAAGCCTTACTAGTTCTAAAGCCGTCCATTTAAAAGTAGGAACGCTTCCATAACTTGACTCAGAACATAACCAAAAGCAGTCCCAAAAATTGGATGGCTTTGAGTCAGATAGTAGGTATCTTTAAAATAACTGTCGTTGGAGGAGCTTTTGGAATACTCGCTATATTTCAAAAGCCGTAAAATTTAAATCGGGAAATAACCTTGAGGCTATTGTAGCCCTTTTGATATAACTATTAAAGAAAGACTTTTATTGGACTACCTCGATTAGCGCCAGAGGCATACTATAGAAAACCCTCATGCAGCCAAATCATGCCTTACAGACACGGGAGATAGTGTCTCCTTTCTACTTTCAAACGATAGTAACCGTCCAGCAGCCTCATTAAAAAATAAAAGAACAAACCAGTTCGAGTTGTTTTCTTAAGGCTCCATTCGGGTCGTGAACAGATACCTATCTATAGATACCTACCATTTGTCTTATTTTTCAGCTGATTGAAGCTCTGCTAGGTCTTCGCTAAATACCGTGTGGCAGTTCTTAAGACTCTGTTAAGGTCTCACAATAAACTCAAAATTCAACAAAGCTTCAGTCAGACTTTTTAGTTGGAAATGGACGCATTGTGAAAATGTCTTTGCCATAAATATTTTAATCACCTAAGGACCGCCTGCATTGTCCAAAGTTAAGGTCAATAAATTTGTTCAGATCCATTCCGCCAGAGACAAGTCCCAACATATCCGAATTGTTATATTAATTTTCTCCATTGTCCATGCGTTCATTTGTATAAATCTCCCACCATGTAAGTAGTATCCTCGTCCTAATCTATTCATAAATGCGATCCCCCTCCTGCTCATCATCTTAACATAATTAATCAGGCAGAACACACAAACACACATAAACACACTCAAGGTTTAAACGGATTAAAAAGGAAATCATAATTCGATTCATCCCCGATTGAAGCACTTCCACGTTTTACCAACCACCATGATACCACGACCACCCTCTCAATCAAAACGTGTGTACCTACACTCAATTTAAGTGGCACAATCCTAACCAACCGACCAAACGTACCATGACCCACCAACAAGAATAAAACACAAACAAGCACGCAGTAGTAAATATAGACAAACACATAGAAGTACGGCAGTTATCCTTCGTCGGGAATAAAAAGGATTTCAGATCAGAGACAGATTTAATATGATAATAATTCATTTATCCCCCTGCTACCTCAGATACACGCACAGTATACTATATACATGCATGCGTCATGCCACTCTGTTACATCCTATGCTATAGCAATTGAAATTACTCCTCTCGCTTTATCCTGATTAGAGCTGCAGAGCAGGGGGATAAGAATGAGCGAATCCTGCCATCATAATGATCACAATAATAATCTGGCCGTAATAATGAATAAATGAAATAAAGTTCAAATTTAATCCCAAAATCGATGCGAAACGACAATTCGGACCATCGGCCGTGTAGTCGGCATGAGGCTGTGCTATAACACACAGGATTAAGCGTTGTACTATACACACGCAGTTGGCGGGCGATTTGTGCGTGAGACAAGGAGCAACTAGGGTAAAAGCCCCAGTAGTGAGCCCCCTTAACGATAGTTTTGAGTTTGCCGCTTCCGCAAAATTAACTGTTTTCATATATCTAAACAAGTTTTTCATTTTATAATAGATTGATCAATTTTTTGTTTGTTAAATGGCTTTCCTTTTTGTTAGTTTTCATACGATTAAAGTAAAAAGAAAATATTTAAAAAATACGGAATGTTCTAGTACTGAGCCCCCATGTTCCTAATTTGAGCTCTTCCCGTTCCAATAACGAGCCCGTATATAAATCCACTATTTCTTATCAAAATAACCGTTGCTTTCAAAAATGTTCAAATACAAATTACATTTTAAAATTTATCTTATATATTAAACAAAATAAATCTATAAAAGAGTGTACGTAGTATTATTAAGGGTTTAATACGAATAATTAATTATAGTTTCGACTAATTTTTCTATTTACAAAAATAAAAAATCAAAAAAGGACATTTTTAATATCTATACTTAATTGCTTTTTCCCCAAATTTAATAATTCAAGGCCTTAAAACTAACACACGGAAATGCGATGGAAGAGTAATTTTATAAATATTTATATGCAAATCGGCCTGGCTCGTAAATGGAACAACGTTTTTTTCTGCTTGCCCAATAGTGAGCCCCCCCCGGCTCATTATTGGATTTAATCGTGCGCATAGATTGAAATCCATCAAACAAAATTCTATTCCATCCAATCCTTTTCACAGCGTTATCCGTATGCAGCGCAGTGTTCCGTGTGTGTGGCTCCGACTAGCTATCTGTTCTTTTTATTGGCCCCCCCAGCAAGATTTTTTTGTCTGCCCTTATACTTTTTTTTTTAGATTTTATACACCTTGCTGAGTCCCTACGCTTTTGCCGGCTAATTCTCAATTGAATTTATATTTCACTCAACTCAATTGAACTTGGATACTCGGAAACAGCTGAGCTGAGCATGGAACAAGTCAATGGCAGAAGCACGTGTAGCGAATATCCTTTTGCTGGATGTATATATCCTGTTGTGAGTACACACACAATAAAGCGTGTATACAAATCCTTGCTTTAGCATTTGATGAGAGGGATGGAGCATGGAGAATGAGGCGGGGGAAAATCCTGTCGTTTTTTTTTCCTTCTGTTTTGTAAACAAGGATCAGTGTGGTTGATGGCACTAAAAGAGGAGTGAAATAGTACTGGTGTAACATAAACAATTCTTCAATACTTGAAGCACTGACGAGGGGGTGATATCTTCCAGATAAAACCTGCAGATTGAACCGAATTAAAGTGTGTCACGCGATTTCTGTACCATGGAATGCACAAAATCAGGAACACGAGTATAGTTAAATAAATATATGTCGAAATATTAGCCATAGTTTATCGGCTTATACCATTTAATGAAAAATGCTTGCAGACTTTTAGACACTTATTAGGTAGCACTCAGTAGGAAAGTGTATATGGCGTGGGTTTGGTAAGTCGGAGCCAAAGACTGGCTCGTAGAATCTTACTAATATGACAACCTACACAAACACCATGCCCAACATTACGGTCTTTCTATCAGCAAAAGAGTGCTTTATAGGTGGTTTCTTTTGTATTGAAACGCTTGTGTAACATTCGGCATCTCTACCTAATATTACTTCTTTAGATTTTGTTTTTTTCTATACCATATCAGGCCCTGGTATTTCCAAGTTCCAACGTCTATTTGGACACATCCATTCAATTCGAAATAGAGGAAAAGTCTTGTTTTTTGTTGATCAGCTAACTATGGTTTACAAAATAAATTTGCAACAAATTTTTTAAAAGAAGACACATTCTTCTCTTCTACGATACTTTCTCTGGTCAATAATTACGAATTTTAAATAACGATGCAGCTTTTCAGTGTGATGTACCTACGTCAGTCTGTAAATGTCGATCGTAAACTTTTTTGATCCAACAAAATTTGACTGATTATCATCTCACATAAATACATTTTAAATCCTGTCGATGTTCACTAACTCCAAACTTGCTACTCTCGCGTAAACACCACAGCAACACGTTCATAGTGTTAACAATAATACATCTTTCTCTCTGAAAATCCACGACTAACCCGCACACATGCGGCTCATCCGGCCCACACACATAACGACAGCAAGGACGAACCGAAAAACGAACATAGAACATTTCATCTATACACGACAACCACGATGGGAGTACACACAAACGAACACAAAATCTCATAGCAACAACGACAACCCTCGAGAGAGGACCAACAAAAATGAAAACAAGAAACCAAATCCCTATCCCAATCCCAATCCCACCTTGCTCACCCTATATTTGGATTTACTTTAATCTCATCAGCCCATGGGTTCCTGTGACAGGGATAACGGCTTTATCCGGAAGAGGATTCCCTCGATCTCATTCCGTTGTATACAACCTGCCATGTCTGTCACACACAACGTGGGGTGGACAAACTCGAATTTTCAATTTGCAACCCTCTTTATCTGAGTGGATTTCTATTAGACAAAAAAAAATGGATAAAGGGAAATGCTTTCGAGTGTGTATAGAAGATACTGAGAAGGAGAACCCATGTCAGAGATGGAGATACATTTCAAACTTGATAAAGCGTGCAGCATTATTGACCGCGAAATTCCAAACGATCGACGGCAAACCGTACCCCACACAACATCTTAATCGTGAAACCCAATCTTGACTTTCTGAGTTCTGACACAGGTTTACCCCAGGTGTCACAGCTCATACTTACCCTAAGCCAAACACGTCTAATTAAGCGTAAACTGTTCTTGCGGTCAACTGTATATCGGGTACCCGGTGTGTGATGTACCCACCATTTATATGTATATTACATCCTAACCCTATTCCGCGTGGATTAATCCGCTGTAAGGTTGCGCGGGAGGGTTTTCCGCTTGTTGCACTCGCTCGCCAGTCGCCGCCACAACATGTATCCATTTGATGTGGTGTGTTCGAGTATCTCTATCGCTGTATATATCGACGAAGGTGATACAAATACGATTGCGTGATTGTGGTAATCTCTGTTAAACCAGGTACATTTTTGCACATCGCTAATGCAATGGATACGAACGACACGAAATCATTTGGCGTCGTCTTGGGTCTTAAAGCCCCTGGCAGTGCTGGAGTGCAATTCTCATAATCTTAATACCCGCTTCAGGCGGGGTTGGAACACAACCTCGTCCGTATGTAGATACAGAGAACGCTCCTATACAACATCCCGTCGCCTGTACACAGATATAAATATTATTCCGCATATTATTGATCGAGGGATTATCTCGACTGCTTCTCCTCTATTTTAGATTTGCAAAACATATAGGTTCCTGTGCCTATTGTATGCATATATTGATGTATGCGGCGTGTATCTATCTGCGCTGAGCTTTTGTCGTCTCGGTACTATGAATATCTGTGCGGCGGGCACTGTGCGGGAGTGAGGTGAACCCCAAAGACCGAGGATGGGTTTATTGGAAGATTATCAGTCTGAATAAACCTCGAAAGAGATTTCCGCAATCACATGCTGCTGATGTTTTGTATGGCTACATGAATGTGTTAGTGCATGTATATCTTATGCAATGTATGACAACGAGGCGCTCTTCCATATTAGTGCACGAATGTATGTGCCAGTAGATACACTTATAATCCCCGACAATATTTTCCAATACGCAGATCCATTAATCCCCTCGAATGTTTGTGTTCGTTAATCCTTAAACCAACCACCACCCCACTTTGATACGCTTATAAGCATCAGTAGCGTCAGAAACGAAACGATATATACATAGGGCACAGTGGAGGTCGTTGCTTTATAGTCAGCCATTATGGGAGAGATACCAATGTTGTTAGAATTTGCTTGTGTTTTGCTTGCGAGTTGTACTTGACAGTTTTACTGAGAAAACATTTTTTTTTCTTATTTAAATTAGCGGATTTGTTGGTCAGCAGGATTTACTTCAAATGGAAATTTGTATCTATCGACAGTACTAACTGTTGTCAAAATTCTTGAGATAAACTGCAATTTAAATTCGTTGAGCATGCATTTATTAATTATGTTTCACTCTGAAACAAAATAATGTAGACAAAGGTCATATAAAACGATCCCAAGTAGATTTTGCTAAATACTGCAATTGTGAAACCGGGCGCTTAAAAATTAAGTAACGTGCGAGGGTTTCAGTCAGCTGCACTTACGTCTACTTGGTTTTGTAGGAACTCGTTTAGCAAGGTTTTTAATATATTTTGGAAAAATTCGGAAACACTGAATCGCATGCGTGATCTCAAGACGTCAAAATCCTGAGAGAAATAAGAATGTTTCTTGTTTAGTGTACAGTATTAAGTCTTGTTGATATGACAAGAGATATCCTTATTGCTGTGGAAATGGGGGGCCCTGCAGTAATAATGCTTTTGCATTGAAAGCAACTTCCTGTCCATTTTAAATTTACTTCGTTCCCTATGTAGTATACCTCAAACATGGAGATGCCGCCAACTTAACAAACTACTCACATAAAGCCCCCTTTGTTTATTTTTTACTTCTTGACTTGGACATGAATTTTTTGTAAATTTGTTCGTGGCCATTGTCATCCTTCCAAAAAAAAAAATTAATTGAAACTGTTGACAATTCTTTGGCCCACAGTGTATTTCTGTAATTCATCGAAGCAGAAAATTCAAAACAGAATTATCCCAGTTGTGTCTGCTGTATACATGCCTTCTAAATGACATCCCTTACCCAAAATTAATCCTTAATAATTCCTCTTCCGTTCCTCATAATCGTCCACACAATACACGTGTGTCATTAATGGCAACGAAAGCCAAAAGCAAACAAACAGTAGCTAGTAGAGCAGCACAACCAACTACCAGCACTTTAGCACTTTGTATACTGAACCACCGTTTTCAATGCACCACAACATATAGATGTTGGGGACTCAGATAATCTAGCTGGAGTTGATACACTTAGATAGGTACTGTATCTGTGTTTCATATTTGCACTGCGTTAGGTAGAGTGTTAGCGCCTTTTGTTAAATCGTTGCCGCACAAGATTTTTCCAAGAATCTCAGTGTCGTTGTCGGAGGGTTTGTGGGTGGGTATGGTTGAATTCGATCTAGATCCACCCCTCATGCCGGGCACTTGTTACTTGGAGCGTTTGGAGCATTTGTTGCGCTGACAAACTCCAAGTGGGTACAGGTGTTCAAGTCAATCACAATCGATTTTTTCAATTGAAATGAAATTCCGCACAGGAAACCCTTCTTTGCCTCGCAATGGATTAATAAACCAATCGGTAATCCCTTTCTCGCAGTCAAGTCGGCGAATTGTCATGAGTCGGGTGTTGTTTTTTTGTTCTACACAGAACAGCTACCAATATACGGACAGAAAGTGAATATTAAAACAGATATCCCATAACACTGCATAATACCATCAAAGGCCGGACTATACAGTGCGGAGGAGATTTTTTAATCCTCCTGAGTCTATAATAATAATCCGCTGAAGGCCCCCCTACCCCAGTCAGCAGCTATACTAACACCCATACTGATGGTAGCTGTTGGCCTGGTCTGATCTGGTCTTGGCAGCTCTACAGTTGAGTTGTATGAATTGCGGTTTCCTTTCATTGCCATGCCTTCGGGTATCCAATTTCATTTCTTTGCCAAACGATAAATATACTAGGGGACAGTGTGGCATAAAGTCCACCACCACCACAACGACGATGACGACGACGCCGCCGACGTCACCAAATTTGATTGGACCGTGTCGCTCACACATTGTATAAGAAGGTCTAGCTATGGGTATTGTGCCCTTCTTTACATTATCGTGTGTTTTTTAAGCTTACCACTGTTGAAAGCTCTTAAATCTCATGCTTTCGTGTCGGTTAATCCTGGAAATCGCAATGTTTTTTTTGTAAGTTTTTATGCTCCATCCAATAGGGTGTGTAATGCATCATTTGCTAAATAAAAGCCATAAGTGTTTGTGACAGTGCAAAAACGTAACACGAAAGTTTTTTTTACACAGCCGAATCTGACTTGGAAAATGAAGGTGTACCTACGTAAATTGAATAAAATTTGCATGATTGAAATTACTTACCACTGGCGCTATCCCAGAAATGTGTAGAATTTAGAAAGTTATTAAAAATTAGACCTATCACGGTACACAAATTGTACATCAGTCATTTGTCCTCAAAAGGTGTCAGTTAAACAAATGGTTGATATCCCAAAAAATCGACTGTAGTCGTGATAAGAAATAAGAAACTACATCAAGTTTTGAAAAGTCTCTCATAAAAGAAAAATGTTTCACACCACAAGGCTTAAAACAAATAGCATGATAGAAACCAGAGACAATACTGAGACCACCAACTTCGGCCGATTTCCCGTTACTTGCCTACAAGCTATATTTTTACGGAGTGGTCACGATTTGGTGGGCTAGTATTGTTACATAGAAATTCGTATTGACAAGTGTCACGTAACTTCAGTCACCAACACACTCTCAAAAATTATGAGCCACTTCCTCTGTGGGCAAAGTTGCTGGCAGTGTTCATAAAATTTTATCCGTTCAATTTGAAGTTTTTCGGTACGGTGGATAAAATTTTTTTTTAGGAAGAAGTGTACGTTTGCTTAAAATATTCATGAAAATTTACAATGTACCTAGATTAGTTGAGGAAAAATAAAAATAAATTTTTTTCATTATTTAAGAAAAATGTACACACGAAATCAAAGTAAATGATATCCAAAAGCGGAAAATACACAACCATGTTTGTCCTAATATGTTTCTAGTGTATAATAACATAACTAACCAATGGCATTCAGTTATGCTAAAATGTGGAATTGCCGAACTCTTTCACATTTCCCCACTGTTGCCGAGGTTGGCAGCAGTTATTTTTGTATTTTTTGTATGTTTTTGCATGTCATGCGGATTCTTAATTGACATAACACTGATAGGAACACAAAATGGCGAATTTGAAAAAAAATATAGAAACTTTCGTTACATCGCTCCTAACCGATGTAGGTGACTTTGTAAGTGTTTTGTATTAATATAATTATGTCTCCTTTGCGATCCAAAATTATTTCATGACATAAATGATAAGTAAGTTTATGTTTTTTACAACTTTTTCAGAACCATATATCAGTCAAGTATGTCATAATAGGGTATCGCAATAAACATATAAGATCTTCTATTTTTCCTATACAATTCAATTCGTGATACAATGACCAGCTGGACAGCTAAAATCTGGCACAGAAAGAGGCTAAGCCACCCGGTTCTGCGACAGAAGGGGGACCGATATCAGCTAGCCTTGCATTTCAAGGAGAAACATGTACAAGGAAGAATTTACCAAGCTCACACGCTATCTTCCTATGGGATGGTGATAGAGCAGCAGTATATGTTGTGTTTGTAGTGGATTAGCCGTGCTGGATAGTATCTTTTGCGTGGGTTCGTCTATATGGATATAGAATGGATGTGGAGGACAAATTAGCAGTTAATCCCTTTAAATTGAATATCACCCAGAGAGTGTGTGTGGCACTGACAGAACATGACAATTAATGCTGCCACATGATAAAGAGTGGACGATTGGAAAAAGATTTTTTCTTGTCTCACGTTCAATTTTTTGTCTCAGCGGTGTTACGTCAAAATAGGTCAAGTCCAACTGCAGGAGTGTGATATGTCACAGACTCTCAGAAAGATGTTCGACCCAAAATGCAATGAACCTAGCAGTTCCATGATAAAATGATACGATCAAAATGTGACATTGTTCAATACTTTAAAAGCTGAAATAAAAACAGTTTGCCCTCTTTACTGACCACCGTAGATGACCTTCCAACTTCTCTACAGATTTAGTCAGACATTCCCATCGCACGAGAACCACCCTTCTCAAACACAACAACACAAAAAGCATAAACCAAACCACCATTGTGGATGTGGCAAATCTTCAGATTCCTCCAAACTGGCTTATCCTATTTTAATTAGGGGAATGAGGCTCTCACAACACATAGCACGAGAGAGATACCAAAATTGAGGCTGCACATCCGAAAAGTCTTTTCCGATTTCGATGTCTTCTTGTTAAAGGGATTACAGATGATGTTATTTCAAATATATATACCATGTGCATATCGACATATCTCTATATGTGAAAAGTGTATCTCATGCGACTTAGAACAATTAATAACTGTATGGGAAGGATCAGACATTTTCGGTATACGCTGTCTTGTATAGTGCAGAAGGCCAAATTCCAGTGGGGGGCAAAGGCAGAAGAAGATTAACATTTTGGTTATAATCTGAAATGTGAAAATTAGTGTAGTGGGACAGAGGGAGCATTTATGAACTACTGTATCTGTATGGTATAGATTCAGGGAAACCAAAGTCTTTGGTATGGTTTTTACTCTGTCTGTATCTTTTCATAAACAGATTTGGGTTGCACATATATAATGAGCAATGAATGAGAATGTCAACTCTTCGAATTAAAGGGAGATTTGGATTGTTGTGCGTTTGGTTGAGGTTAAGTGGTTTCCTTGAAGCAGCTCTTCATGTGTGTGGTATCTATTATAAGACACATGCGGGCTTGATGTTTGATAAATAAGTGGAGGATTATCAGATAAGGAATTTCCAAAGTTAAAAGCAGCTTTAAATATTCTGCATGGTAACGTTTTGCAGAGGTCGATACCAATGTTTCTATTTATTTACATATTGAAGTTTCTCATGAGAGAAATGCATATCAATTAGAATATCTGCATAAGTCCCGAGTTAAAGCATTTGTGATGGAACGTGTAATTTAAGAGGTTGTCTGAATTGCTCATGCCAAATAGAGTTAGACTTAAACTATGATACATATCATGACACATCTTATAAGATAAATTTTTCGGTCGATATTTTCATACCGATTTTGGTTCAAGATTCATCGCACTACATCGGGTATCGAGCAGAGATTATGCTATAAAAAGGCTGGAGTATGAAAGCTCAAGCAAATAATTGAAAAAGTAGCTTTATCCTTTGAATATGAAATATTTCATGACACATCTTATGGTATAATTTTCTTAGTGGATATTCTAATTTCGCTTTTGGCTTTGACTTTTGGGTGCTGTATGGTGAAAGGAAACGAATGAAGAAATATGTGAACAAGTAGCATGATATTTAAGCTATATATTTCATGATACATATCAGATATATTTTTTTGATAATTCGCCTTTGTGTTACGACGTCAAGGACGATACCAAAATACTGCGAGTATCAATTTCAATTGCTGTTTGTGAGCCCTCTTTGTCACAACTAATTACAATCCGACTTCATATTCCTACGAACCTATGACCGAGAATCTGAATGTTGACACATGCTAACGTTAGATACTCAGGAGAAACGCACCCTTTCAAGACACAGAACAACACAGTCACATGACAATTATTGAAAAATACTGTCTGGGACAAACTTCTCAAGTGTTTTCCGCATCAATCTGCCCACATAGTGCGGTACCTACCTATACGAGGCCACTCCTAAATATTTTGTACTCCTTAATTATTTTCTTGCATAATCCTCGCATCAGAACCAGAGGCTTAGAATATGAGTGACGAAATATCCCCAGAGAATCTCTCTGAAGCAATCCTAGAAAAACTCAGATTTCCCATTGATAAGGGTCACTTCCTGCAGAGAAGAAGGAACAAAACCTAACGCCTCAAGTAGCCTAGATACACATGTATGGGTATATATTCAGATGGTGTACAGTAATTTAAAACCACACTATTTTAATCATCGTGTTCCTTGCGGATTTCCATCTCCACCTCCATGCCTCCACAGGGGAACACTATCCTAAGAAACTATCCATCTCTTCATCACTGCCGGTCAAAGAAGTTATTTCTGTATAAGCATGAGTCCCTTCTCCTAGATACCCATCTTTCTTCCTCCCTGCCATCTAACCCTTTTGATTGCAGCAAATCCTTCTTCAGTCTCTGGGCTGTGTCTGTGTGTTTGTGTGGTCCAATTGGTAGATTTGTTATTATTTATAAGGTCCACCAGGTGAACCAAAAACTGGACTTAATTCCACACTTGAGATTTTCTTAACTTGCCTAAGCTCTTCGTTGCTTCGTGCGCTAGCTGCTGTTCCTCAGGAATCCAGATGCCGATGGTATTCTCTACTGCCGGTGTCGTTCTGTATATATATTTAGGGGTATTATCAGTCTCGAATGTGTGCGTTGCGTATGTATGTTGCTACTTGAAAAACAAAATTCTTAGCAAAGCTTAGAAAACACTTGCCACTACATACAGGATGAAGATAGAGTATCCTTTATTGCCCCGACTCCGTGGTTGCTGTAGTCCGAAAAATCTTCATCTTGTTCTTTTCTTCGGTACGAGAAATTAAACAAGAGCGGGGGCACAGGATTTGTTATACTCGCTCTTGGATGAGGGTCATCGTGGGCAAGGGCATCCTGGCAGCCTGCTAAATCCTTCTTAATAGATAATTCTCATTGGAATATTATGGAAAATTAATGATTGCCAGCCTGAAGTGGAGAGAAAGGATTTTAAAGGACCCCAGCGGTATAGCACCAGTGATTAGCATTATTGTTTTCCCAATCAGAATCATCACTTACGTATAAGTAGTACGTCTTCGAGAGAGTATGGTTCATACCAAGACGATGGCATGTTGTAAATCTTCACTATGACGATGAATGGGAAGATTTCGACTGTACCTTGGGTTCAAAATGCCTTTCTGCCAGGGTGGGAGTTGTCGGTATATTGAACTGGACTAAGAAAGATAAGTTGCTACTTAGTTATGCGTAAAATAATTATTTGGAGAAGGGTGCTTTTAGGGATTCTTAACGGGCCAGCGTTTCTTAATCGCACATCGGTCAACTGACCATTTTTGGATTGGGTGCGTGTGGAATTAATCCGCAAATGGGACGATATCCCATGTGCTATTAGTTGTGAGTGTTTTTGCATGGTGTGATTATCAATTATCCTTGTTTGGACAGAAAAGGGTTACCCCCAGAGGGATTTTCAGGGCGAGAGGGATTTCACTAGAGACGATAACGTCTTGATGGTGAGGGCTTCATTAATTCTAAGGACAAATTACCGATAAAATTAATTATTTGTTTTAATATTATATATGTATAGTATGTACTTGTGTGAGACTTCAACCATCCATATGCGAAGATTTGTAATTTAGTTTCATATTTTCGTCGTTGTCACTATAAATTTAGAAGCGATTTTGGATGTCAACAACAATCTGAAAATATCTCATGTGATATAGTTTTTTAATTGGGCTAAATATTCGACGTAAATATCTTTCTTTCTTGATATATTCATTCGGTGGGCTATTCTTACTTTCTATACAAAAAAAAAGGATAATTATCCCATGATATATTTTCTCTCAATGCTAAAATCTCAATATGTTAATTTTTAGTATAACTTGTTCGTATTATAATCAAACATCATATTGTTATCTCTCTTTTTATATATCTGTATCTCAAGACATATCAGCGTCAGAATATTACAAATTCAACATGAAATTCTTACAGCTACTCATGTATGTAGTTCTTGCTAGGTATAACTCTCATATACCATGACATCTTACCTCTTTGATATACGGCAAACTTTTGTAGTATCATATCATGTGTTTCCATATTTATATTCATAATAGATTTTATACTTCCATAATCTTATATCATGACATCAGGCCAATCCGTATTTTCCTATATCTCATGACATATTTCCCCAGTATAATATAAATTCATGGCTTGGATTATCAGAAATAAATTTCAGTTGTAGTGTATCTTTATTATAGTATCAGATTTATCTAAATCTAACAATCTCTCATGATATATGTATATTCTATAAAAAATTCTATATTGTATCACATACCTCGCATAATATTTTTTTAAGTCTGATACGTATACAACGTAGATATAACTATTAGGACATTATAATTTTTTGGTAAAAACGGTAGATTTTCAAGTAAAACCCTGTAACTCACTGAGATTTAACAAGACCGCCGAAAGCAAGTGAGCATCCATTTAAGGCCCACTTAGGCAAAGGCCTCCACATAACACTTAAAATCGAATTCTTCGACAAGAACAAAAGTTTGATGAATTTTAACACCCAGTCAACGACATCCTTCTCATTTTCCAATCACATCACGATTTAAATAGATAAAAGCAAATATTTCAACCTCACCGACACACTAATCACCTGGCAAAGATAAATGATGACAAGGACTTTTCAATCGTTACAGTATTTTTTTTTTTTGTTGTTGCAAATACATTCGCTTCTGATTAGCTTTTCAATGGTTGCTTAGTTAAACTTAAGCATTGCACCAACAACTATACTACCCTCTCACCATATCGTTCGGCATAAACCGTGCCATCGAAGATTTATACATTATCATCCTTGCCTAGGATATTCAACCGCACGCCGCCACTGCCGCTGCTGCCGGATTTAAGACGGAAATAATGAGATATGTGCCGAACTCAGAGTACGATTCCTACCTTCATCTTATCTGCGGCTTACAGTTCACGATCTCATGGATTTCTTCGTTTATTCTCGCAGTCTTCTGAGAGTTATACTGTGTACCCCCTCGCGCCTCTTATCGAGGGGTTGAAATTGAATTAAGAAAACGCAAATCGTTGGAATAAAAAAAAATTGAAAATGAATATTTTTATATCTGAAATTAATAAGGTTCTAGCGATTACCTGTCTTCTTCGTAGTTCTTATCATCGGGCACTAGAAAGGCACATCGCACAGCGATAGCTCTAGAGCATAAAGTGGATCATTGGAGAGCAATGGATTTACGGAATCGCGGGATTATTTCTTACATTACGCTAATGATGATGGCACAGGATACTTATATTTCTTCCCAATTCCCTGTAACCAGTAAGTTATCAAGGTATTTCTGTGCAGGGTGGCTTTTAGTGGTTGTTGCGGGTGAACAGGATGGTAACGCTGCCGCGAGTCAGTCTTCTGGGGGTTATAAGTAGCAAATCGTAAAAAAATAAATTGACAGCCAGATCCGGTTTTTATGGGGGATGAAATGTGATATCTGCAAGTAGCTATAGTCCTTCTTTTCTCTCATCATTTTGGGTACTTAATTTGTGGAGCTGATTTGAGATTGTTATGGAATACTTGGCGAGTGTCCTATGATAGATTTGTTGCTTTCAATTGATGAGTGATTTCTGTTCAACAAATTATTAAGCTAAAAAAAATTAATAGATTGGACAAAACTGCGTTCCCACCAAAATATTACAAGATCTGAATAGTTGGCGTATTTATAATTCTCGAACTAATTTATCTCCCGGGTACACAATCCCTGCACCATCCATTGCTATTTCAATGGGGCTGTTTAATTTGACTTGAAAAGCAAAGTATGCCATCAGAAAGGTGGGTAGACCGGAATCGATTTGAACGTAAATCCGCAGCGGCTTTGGAATTACCAATGCGATAGTTAAAAGGGGATTAGGGCTTTTGCGGTCGGTTTGATTACTTCGATTAATTGACGTGATACTGAGAGCTACATACGGATGTGTTTGTGGCGGTGTGGGTAGAAGCAGTGTGATGAGAGGAGAAGGTGGTCGTGACGATATTGCTAGATTTGACTTGACGCCATACACAAACCATCAAGAAAAAATTATTAAATCTATTGTCCAAGTGACCACTAAAATTATTATACAGGCTGAGTAAAACTCAGTTAATATGATTATTCATACTTTTGAAAAATCTCTGCATTTTTTCTTGGACTTCTGCATGAAGGAAAAATGAAAGCTAAATAACAAGTCGTGAAAGCAGTTGTAGTAGAAAATAGCAAATCAACTTGGAAAACTGCTTGTATTTCACATTTAATCAGACACACACTTTCGCTTCTGTTATAAAATTTTAATCAAGGTATGAAATTTTCAAAAAGTAGGTCGTGGTCTTGACCACATATTTAAATATTTGCTAAATTTCGAGTAATTCAAGTTGCAAATCGTGGAAAGAGTTGTCAAACCGTTGACTAAGCTATGAATTAAAATACAGAGAGGTTGTGAATTCGTAAACGGAGTCGACTTCAGTTAATGAAAACGGTCGTGCAATTGACTCGAAAATGCAAAAATCTTCTTTTAACTACAGTCAAGTCAAAACTAAGAAAACTAATGACTCCGACTATGAAATCTATTTCAAATGAACTAAAAATTTATATCGAGGCATTGATTTGCCCAAGTCATAGAGTCAGTCATGTAGCTGATTTCAAACGCTTACTTGTGAAATTCAACTAAGCAAGGTTACGAGTGGTAAACGCAGGAGTTATAAATTTTCGTCAGTCGTGAACGTGAAGGCAGTCGTGCCCATCATGACAGTATTTCAACGCCTTTAAGATATTAAAATCTTAACCAAAGAAATGCTGTTAGGAAGTGAGTGCTATACTTGGCCATGCGGTTAATGGACTTGAAAACGTAAATCTGTTGAACACGTATCTATATATCTGCGATATGTGAAACAACGTATGTTACGGAATAAATTCACTCATACTTTGTTTATCAGGCTAGTGCCTAATCGGCGATAAATATATATTATTCTCAACCCACGAAACTTTAAAAAAATTACCCCTAAACGTTGCAGAAAAATAAATTCACTCCGCTACACTTCAAGTCCTCTTAACCTCATGCTGAGGGTTAACTGAATTGCACCCAGCCCACTCTCCTTAAAACATTGATTTTCAGATCAAAAATAAGTGAAATCCTTTGCATTGTTTGAGTGCGCGTTAAAGTCCTTCGGAAATGTATATAAAATATTTTATGCAAGAAAACAGACTAAGTGTGGATTAGCAAAGGAAATTCAACCCATTCACATTCGAATACACAAACACACACTCTCACGTGCAGCCTGGTAAAAAGCAGGATATTCGATTAAAAAATCAGTGCAAACGAGCTGCACAAACACACACCACGCAGCCCACATAAGTATATTCAAGATCAATTCATATTTAACCGATTGGGGAAAGGATGAATAAAGAATTCTCACAAATCCCTTAAGGGTTTACGCGAAGGTATTCAAGGATTTTACTACCCATGACATCACTCCAACAAAATGTAGAATAAAAAATGCAAATACACACTCATTGCCATCGGAAGTCGAGAAAGGACTCACATATAATATTCCAATGTGCGCGAACAATGGCTATACGCGCCAACGAAGGGTTCAAATTATGGCGCAATGGGAAAAGGTAAAGGATTAACGATTTTAAGGGATTACGATTTTTAAACGAGTTCCCCTGATGGTTGGGTATGGCACTCTCTCGCAACAGCGTGTATAACAAAACAAGCCTCGCATTTTTAACGACAATGGCACGGATATTTGCTTAGAATTCTGATCCAAGTCAAGGGTTGTTTGGATTAAAAACATTTCTTAAGGTGGCGTGTAATTTTTATTCATCTTGACGGGTTCATTAGGGTGCAGCAAAGCCGATTAAATCTTGTGTTTAAGCTTTCCACAGACAAACACACAAAATTCCATCGTGAAACTATTTTTACTCGAAGCGACCTACAACTTGTTATCGTTCCCATACTATACATACTATGTGTATCTACTGCATGTTGTTTTAATTAAACTGGCAAAGTTTTTATGAAAATCGCTTCTTAAGACAAACTCCTTGCTAGTGCTGAGATTGGACTTTTTTTTTTTTTTGATTTTCTTGTACAAAGTATAGTAACGAAAAGTTGTGTTCTTCTCATCACTTTTGGGGGTGATAAAGTTCCCTAAGACCTACTTAAGACTTCATCTTCCATCCAGCCATCCATCAATGCGAGAGGATACGACCCGTTACTAGCTGACACCTCTGCTTGTTGTTTTAATAGTTTTTGTACAGTATTTGCACTTTAACGGCGGCCGTTCGTGATTCTTAAATGAATCTCAGGTCATAATAGTTGCATGAAGAGTTTGTTAATGCAAGCGAGTTTAAAAACTAATAAAATGCCATTCATGGACCGAAAATGTAAATGTAGGTAAGGTGGGCAGATGCACTAGTCGAGTTTTAATGAGTAAATTTTCTACTAATAGTAGGTAAGTCGATGGCGTTTCATTTCGCCATCTAGATAGGAACGAGATCCGAGGAAGTTTTATAGAGGATCTTCTTCACTGAACAGGACACTAAATCTCAAATCTTTTGATGACTACCACTGAACTCCGCATAATATAGATTTAATTCTCTTTTTGTTCATCATACGAAAGTACTATTGGTTATACAGGTAAGGCCCAAGTTTCTCTGTAGGAAATGACATACATTTTGGATTCAAGTATACCCTAATGACAAGCGACTGTGTAAAAAGCCTTAGCAATGTGAGATAAGTCGATTTTCTGACATGCGATAAAAAAGATAAACAAGGCTGCGAAAAATACTCAATTTTCTGATACTCTTAACAATAAGTCGCCTACATCCCGTATATGGTATACCAAATACTTCCTTAACAAGTCGCATTCATAAATTTGATTAAAGCTATGAGTAGAACAGTGACACATGCCTATATTGTCCACATTCCAAGACAAAGCATACATTCCAATCATACGTGCGCGCAATTCTACACCTCGAATATATAGAGTAACCTAAATCCCTTCTTAGGCTTTTCCTTGTAGAAGATTTCAGTCTTTCACCAATGGAATGCATTCTGCGGATTCTTTGAAAAGGCGTGAGTGAATAAAAAAAACCAAAGCTACCCCCTTTTCAACCCTTTGTGGACTTAATATTATTTTGCGCATTCTTTAAGACGGACAGAGCGTAAGCAATAGACAAGGCAGATGGGCCCGTCTTAAGTCCGAACTAATAACGGATATTTCTGCATTTCTAATCCAATAATAAGTTTAACAAAGAACAGGAAAAAAAACGAAAAATTGAAATGCACGCCAATCGGTGTTTCTTTCGCAGCTAACTTGTCATCCGTCACAGAAAAAAGGGGGTTAGTCTCATTTCTTTCACCGCACGACGTCCCTTATATGAGTTCAAAAACGAAAATTTTGTATCTTTGATTCTGTATTGCGGGTGTTGAAGGGACGGGAATGAGGATGATTTAGCACACATACCTTTGTAGGGTAAGCAAGTATTTCTTACGATTTATGGTCTTCGTCTTATTCACTCTGTACTGTATGTAACTGCCTATAAAAATGGCAATTGGTATGTCTAATGTCTGTTTGTAGATTTGTGCAAAGAGGGTATGGGTGCTGTTTGAATAAGGCAAATGGATTTTCTCACTTTGTTACGTTTGAGGCGTTGAAACATTTCTGATGGGCGCACTTTCCAGTATGTACATGCCAGTGAGTTCAAGCGTCTTAGAGTTAAGTTGCTTCACTCCGAGGTGGCTTGAAGACGTAATACAATATAGGGTAGAACTAGACTGTTGAGCTTACAAAGATTTCGAATCATTGTTGTGGCAATAGGACCTCGTGCAGATAGAAGAGTAGGCAGTCCGCCATTGGATGAATTAGTGGTTCAAAGAGTAATCAAATGTAAAGATAGCAGCGCTTTCCAGATACATATACCGATAAAATCTTTTTAAATGAAACCAGAAAATGGCTCATCCATTGAGATAAACGTTAGAGGCACTGGATTTTTCAATGTCCCATCCTTTAGCAAATCCTCTGTATCCACTTAAGAGGAGGTACAAGTCTTAGTTTTTTCCCAACTCAACTCCTCAAAAACTAACTGCAGCTTAAAGATCCATTGTTTCCAAAGCAACATGACTCATGATTGCATTTCTTTACAAAACTATAGATATTCGCAAAACTACCAGCCTAAAAAGCCCCCAAACCTACACATTACAAAAATCACTCACCCACAAAACTATATGGAAAAATTTTTCAATGCAAATCCCCGTCCTTATCGCCGACTTTCTACATAGCCAAACAGAATATATACTCGTGATCTCATCACCAATTCACATGATCGCAATGCTACTAATACTGCAAGCACACAGCCCTCGGTGCGGAATTGAAATCGTTAAACTGGCATTTTTCAAGTGTGATTATGAATGACATCATTCATCATCCACTTTACACTATATTCCAGCAAACATACTTCGCAATCCACCCCTTGGATTGGTATACATGTACAAAAAAAAAACTTTGTAATTCCATTAAATTTTGATTTTCGAAATATTATTTAAATGGCTGTAAAAATCACTGCACCGAGCCACAAGCACTCACAGCTCGCCATAAAAATCACTATACCTGAACAGGCGTAATAAAAAAACACAAAAACAATTATAACAATAAACCAGGGTAGGTAGGGGTTTTATCTGCGATTTGTGCGCTCCACTTGAGAGCTGCTAATATACTCGAAAAAATACTATTTGTGGCTGAACTAAGTATTGGCGACTTTCAAGGGTTTTTTTTTCAATTCAATTCTGTGGATAAGCAAACCACATGTTGAGCTCTTTACGCGAGAGCCTCTGACAAACAAGAATGTAAACAAAATTTCGATTATAGATGAGGATAAGAGGGTGTGCAGTTTTTACGCGCAAATATTGAGTTTTTAAATTAAAAGATATAGGTACACTATAAATACGTAATAAGTGGGCAGATATAGTTTTAAGTTGTTAGTCTGTTGGTAAGCCTTGTAGCTAATGCTTGGTAGGCCAGGGATGTACAGTACGTATCTTTGGTAGAGTAGGTTTAATGGAATTTTATTTGCAAGTACTCTAAATAAAAAGGCTGATACGATGCACAATCTTAAGGTTACACTTACAAATTATCGGCGTAAAGCCTACGTTTGAATTGAAATCGAGGCCAAAAATGTTATAATAATTCTATGTTTAAAGGTTTTTCGTGATACATCCTGTAAATTTATTGGGATGAATGTTCAATAAAACGCTCTTATTATTCAATTGATTACGTTCTCTTCCGAGTCCCGATCTTAGAAAGCGAGTAGTGCGGAACCTGTTGTTAAACACAATCTTTAACATCGAGTCTTTTCGGTCTATAACCTGAATCGATTGGAAAAGTAGTTCCGTTTGAAAATTCAAAAATAAAGACAGGAATCTTTAAACTTCCATAAACAAAATCAGACCTTTTTAATAAAAGTTTAGTTTCTAGAACCATGCATGGCTTAGTTAGAAAAACACTGTTTCTTTGTAGGTGTATATCTTTTTAAAAAAAAAACATTCCCAATTATTTTAAAATAAGCTTTGATGCATTTAAAAAAAAAAAAACGTTTGGTTAGCGAAATGAAATGAAAGGCTTACCTTCAAAATAATTTCATGGGAAGCTCTATTCGAACTAAAAACCACATTAGGTCCATAGCTCTATAGCGCACCCCTCGTTTGTTTGAATATTCGATTGAACAATGCTTTTGATCAGAGTACCTACTTAAGAGGCACCAATCGATGGCTGATGGCCTGTGGCAAGTAATAGCTGGTACTAATATTATTTTCGATGAAAGGAACAAATCGGCTTTTGTGTTCGAGTTTTAACCCCAAATTGGCGGGGATAATGGATAGGATACGAAAATTCATCATCGCACACATCGCACGCATACGCAAAAAGCCTTAATGCTCCAATCACCTATATCTACATATTCGTCGGCAGATATACCTATGTAATAGTAAACGCATAATGCCCATTGTTCAAGGATTCGCAAAATCTCCGAAAAAGGGCTCGGCTTTACCTGTCCTGGTCTAATGGTAACCATTCGCATATACAACTCGCTTTACCCGATTACACTCTGGCTCGGCTAGGCTCTTATTCAGCAATTTACGTAATTAATCATGAAAATAATGCAAGCTCTTCTCTACGTATACTCAGAAGCGAATGGATGCGGCGGGTATTGTTTCATGAAATTTCCATCTGTCTATCATGTGTGGATAGCCTAAAGGCGGATGTTGACCATTGTGTCGTCTCGTTGCCAAACAGGTGATCCTTACCAAAAGTCTATGTACCAACATATATCCGAACCAACGCTCTTTAAATTGTGAAATATAATTTGGCCACTTTATTCCCGGCCCGGCGTATTTTTCTTCCTCTTCTTCCTTTTTGAAGTATACATGTGGTTGTGGGTGGGTGGCTATTTTCATATAATTTTGGCGGCTATAATCCTTTCAGTTCATTCATTAATTTTTATTTTATTTTCGGACAATAATTGCATCCGTATTATTGGGCTGCATCCGCATAAATATACAAGTACACTCAGCAATAACATACTGCTTCCATTTTATTAATTGGAATAATTAATAATATTAAGAGTTAAGCTCATTTTCACCTGTAATCTGTTCTCCATCAATTATTTCCTTTTCGTTTGAATTTTGTCAGAGGGTTATCGATGTTGAACGTATAGCATTGGGTCGAAGTGATGAATGAAAGCAATATCCTTTTTTTGGCAGTACGATTTTTTGACGCCTGATGCTATTGTGGTTGCCCAATATAGCGATAAATGTTGCGGCATGTGTGGTGGGTATATATGGTATGTCCTATTACTGCACATGGGGTATTAATGTTTAATGGAGTTGTGGTTCAGGTCCGAATGGTTAGGGCACTTCGTCCGGTATGACTAATTGGTGGTAGAAGGTTTTTTTTAACTGTTAGATTCAAAAGTTTTTAAAAGCAGAGCGATAGCCAATAAGGGTGCGTGTATAGTTACAAAATAATTGTTGTGGCTGCTCGATTGTGCAATATTGATCTATATAGGTGAGTAGCAGAGCAAATGAGTTCTCCAATTGAGTAGATTTGAGTGTAGACTGCAATAGTAATTAGATGAACAATTTGAAAATGAATGTAAGGTGAACCTGATGAGTGCTTATGTTCAATGCATTCAGGTAAATACCTGCGCTGAAAACCGCTGCGGTAGGAAACAACTTTCATGATCCCCTTTGCATTTAATTAGATAAATGCCCACCGAGGTTTGAATGCTTGAATGATGCAGTTTTTAATGTGATATATTGATGGCAGGCAATAGGGTGATGCAGGGACACGAGTACATTATGGAAGTATAAATGTCCCAGAGAAGTTTTTAAATATTTGAATAAGAACGCAAATATTTGGCACGCAAGATATCATTTGTACCTCCTTTACGTTTTACGGGCGAATGGTATTGGGACCATCCACTAGGGCATCTAAGGGAATCCTTTATTAGAGAACAAGCTGTATGAACATTCTTGAAACTCTGGGGTTTAAAATGTCCACATGTCCACAACATATGTTTACCGAGTTTCGATTGCAACATTGGCATACTTATGTACCTATCTCTGAATTAACACCATGTAGATCAAAAGTGGTTAAAAATAGACTCTCTTCCCATAGGATTTTTTCAAAAGTTAAAAAGTTTAAGCCTCACGAAACGTTGCCTTAGTTTGCCGACGCATTTAAATAATTTCCTTCAAAATATCTTTATACCATAGCAAAATTATAATCAAACCTCTGCCAATCAACAATTCGGCTGCACAGCTAGACTACTACGAACATAATTACGGAAACCAACACCAAAGCGCGAGCTAATGAGGGGCTGCAAAATTCTCCCCACATACGGGTAGGTACCTACAGTATTTAACCATGTTGAGCTTATAAAAATCCAACCCTTCGCAGTGCCCACACCCTTTCCAGACGAAATTATTTCCATGACACAGTGACAATTTTTTAACGACTTGACATACAGTGGTGGTGGAAGAGTAAAAAAATCTGTTCCACCTATTATATGATTTGCATTACATTTTAAAGGATTTGCGTTTTCACCTTGTGTTTATATATTTTTGCGCCAAAGATGTTGGAATTTAATTAAGAGGTTTTAAGGAGGATTTGCAGTTCTGTTGCTGGCTTTTATTGTTATGTTTTAAATGTCGCCGGGTTGTGTGGTGGAGCGAATGTATTGGCGTGACTTGGTTAAGTAATTTTTCTGAAGAGTAATCACATTAAAGGTACTTTCCAATACTCTGCCAGGGAAAGGGTGTTCTAGAGAACTTGCCAGGTAAAGGGTTTAAAAAGAAATTTGCAATTTGTTGACCCTTTAATTTTTAGGAAGGTATTTTTTTGAACAACAATTTATGCTTTGAACTGTTTGAACTTTTCTGCGTTGGTTATCTCCGTTTATAATTTGAAATATCGATGCGAAAATAGCCTCAACTAATGACAAACAAACTCATCAACAAAGGCGACATACGGAAGAAATCTAGGTGTCTCTCAATAAAAACATATTCGGGTGACTATTACTAATTGACGCCCAACACTAGCTATATTGTGAGATACAACGAAAATCTTCTCAAACCCATTCGGAAATTCCGAGTATTTAAAAACAGGGTGTGAAATTGTTTTTTGGTCCAATGTGCATTTGCAAGCTGCTATTTTAATCATGAAGAATTTGCTCGGGTTTCCTTTACAACTTAAGGTTTCTTCCCAATCGGCCTGCTGGTCAAATGTCGATTTCTCATTCGAAAATCCACTTTTCCTTCATCGCAGTGCCAATTCAAATCTCAGTATGTATTTTCCTTACACATACCTATTCGCACGAGACATACATATCTGTATAACTATGCTGGTGCTAAAATGCACATCTCAAAACATGACTGATTTAAACCTGGTCGGCAAGTTTTAAGAGATTCATTCCATGGATTTCGATAGTATAAATCTACTTATTCACATAAAAAAGAGATTTATTTTTAACTTAGACTGTTTTCTCTATTATTATAACTATGGAACTATAGGTCTGCCTTAAGTTAGCGACGACCACTATGCATATATATTTAAAACAAAAATCTATAAACATCTTTTGCTTCTTTTTAATTGCAGCCAAAGTACCCCTTCATTGTATTGTGGAATCCGTTCATTCGCTGCAAGCCTCCCTCACCATTGACACAAGGAATGTGTACAAACGTCGGCCAAATATCGAAACAGATTGTTATGTTATCGTAGAAGCATCCACCCTTTGGACAGACATCGTTGGTACGGCACTTCAAAAACTTGGCTATTCGATAGAAGTTGCCAGCACAGCAAGAGGTATGTTTTTACTGGGTCGATTTGAATTAAAATATTTGGTTAATTAAAATTATTACTTATGTTGCAGGCTCTCTTATAATTAAAAATTGGAAACCAATTCCTTTGGAAAGCATCTCCGACAATCCTGTGGTACAGGTTGGTGATATATTGGGCGAACTCGCGTCTGTAGTGACGTTGCGAATAGTTATTCTAAGGGCGAAACCATCCACTTTCGGTGAAATCAAAGATAAATTACTGAAATTGTTGGTGCTACAATCACATGCGGTGCTTAGATCGACTGGGTGTCCTTTGGATGAGGTGAGTTTATAGAGAGAGATGATGTTGAATGTTATATGAATTTTTTTATGAGATTGATGAAATATTTTTGAGCTATTTATTGCAATGGCGTTTAATGAAAATGGAATGGAATGTAGAATATTAATTTGAAGGCATAAAAGACACATGAGGCCTCGACCAAAGATAACAATTCTAACAGGCTATAGATTCGTCATGGACTTTGATAAATAAGTTTTTAAATTTTTTGATGAAATGGATCCGTAAAATGGTGCTAAATTTACAATTCAAAAATTCCTAACACATCTAAGCTAATATTTATTTGGCGTGCTATTTGTCCTTGAAAACAAGAAAGATATACGATGTTTGCAGGGCTAATGAAAAAGCCATAAATTCCTAAATTTAACTCCCTAAACCTATGAGAAAAGTTTTGGGTAGAGCTTAACAGTGTTACCTATATATTGGGTGTTGAACCCCTTCATTGCACGATCCCAACAAATGTATTGCCATTGCCAGTCCGAACTGACTCCTACTCTTTGAAAATAATATTAACCAACAGACTAAATATACCTGCGTACCAATTTTAAAATGTCTCTCCAGTGGTCCCGAATTTCCATAAAACCTTTTGCCACTCTACCTTAAATGCATCATAATTTTTTAACGTCAGCAGACTCCAGTATTTGAGAAAGCACTTTGATCAGTTGCTGATTGAAATAGCTTCTAGAGTTGATTTAGCAGTGGCTTGTCAGTGGTACCTACTCTCGTTACCTAGGACGCACTGACGTAGCACAGATCTGCCAGTCGCACAATAGAAGCACGCGATTTTCGAGTCAATATTGTAAGTGATAAACTAGATCATAATGTTCATGTAAGTGGCAGATCCGTGAAGATAGCTTTGTTGTGTCTCAGTACTCTTAGAAGCTAAAAAACATAAGAATAACTCTTGATTCATTAGAAAGCTATTTTTAAATTTGTAGTGCTGATTTTAAGCCATAGAACTAGTTCAGGATGTACACGCATTTAGCTTGTAGAAATTTCAATGGCGCAATGTTCGTCTCCAAGATGAAACAAACTAACCACCCCACCCATACAAGCCACATGCACATCTCACAACAGTTTCCACCTGACAACACTTCCATTTCATGTAATTTTACAGACGGAAACCCATCTTTTACGCACGGAAACTAATCCCCATCTTAATGATCATCTTCTGCACAAAAGGAACCATCACCCATCCAAATGAATATACCCAATCTCTCGTACAGGAAGTGTGAAAGAAGAACATTTTAACACCAAATTCCCGGCGCGTCTTCCATCCAACCGATTAAAAGCGTTCATAGCATCAAAAATTAAAGCGAATAATTGTTACCTCTTGACGAGACTTTGTGTACAGCCAAAGAAAGTAAGCACACCCATAATATATCGCTAAGCTCGTGAGCACACGAAGGGTTCGCTCCAAGCTCAGACGATAGTAATAATCCGGTCGCTTAAACCCTTTTCTGTTTTTATTTAAATGCAAATAAGTCGCACATACTTGCTTCATCTAAGACGGGACTACGACTATACGATATGATTACTATTAGTTGTACTCGTACGCCTATACGAAAGGAGAACGAAAACCAAACACCTGCGCTGCGGTGGGGATGGGGATCGGTGCTAGGAATCACAGTCATGCACGCGCACCCCTTTCGCAAAAGCAGCAGTAAAAGAAATATAGACACACATATGTATCCATATATCAATCGAGCCTGAACCAAAGCGAACCGCTTATCCTGATCCGATTAGGAATAAGAAAATGTTCCCCTCCTCTGTAGGTAGTACATCACAAAGGTGTTCTCTTTTCGCTCGTCTGCCTTTCAATTTGTGTGCGTTCGTGGTGGGATAGTAAATATTTGTATCTATCAAAACTGGAAAACTCAACATCAACATTTTTGAATACGAGTATGTATGTAGATACAAGTATATTGTACATCTGCGATAGTTGTCTCAAATGAAAACGCAAAGCATTATTTTGATCCTTCTCTGAAGGATTACCCAGCGTGCGCCTCCTCCGTGGGTTACATTATTAGACAGATTTTGGGACACTAAAAAGCATAGTTAGTTGGTTCACTGATTGGTATGACTGCGGATGGGTGTTCCATCAAAAATTGATGGTATTTTCCAAAATCCTTTTATGGTCTTAAAATCGACATCGTCTATATGGATGTGAATGGTAAACGGTATCGCATATATGCGCTGTAAGAACAGGAATAAAACCTAAGCCGAATTATTATTTTAATAAGATGCGTTAAATTAGTCGAATTTAAAATCTGAATAGGAGTAGGTACTTCAGGTGGAGCGGTGTGGGTGTAACGGAAGATTTTCTTTTGAAAAGGGATTACTGGTGGCGAATTGTTGGCAATAGTTTTCTCAAACGGAATATGATAGTACATCTTTTGAATTATCGCTAAGCGAACATTTTCCAGGAGTTATGGGTAGATGTCATCCTTTGAAGTTGATGGATCTATAAACAAGGGCTTACCTAACTTTTGCGTTCGATATTCCAGTTGAGATTTATTTTTCCATACGGTGTTTGATGACAACAACGATGTCTTGTAAGCATGGTGCGAAAAATGTGCTGGGATTTCAAACATTTCAAAGACTTTGTCAAACTTTCCAGAACTTGTGTGAGTTTCAAAAATATTTTAGTACTATTTTCTGTTTAAACTAGTTTTGTTTAAGTTGCTGAAAAAAAAATCAGCACGACCAAGTTCAGTCCAGACAGCAACCAGCCTCCCACATTTTCCCGGAATAATTTTAAGAAATAAGGCTCGAAATTGACTCCAGTTATCACTCTTTCGTTGCAGAATGTGCGATTAGTACATAGAATATCGTCGCAATTGCCATGTTTAGGGGAAATTGAAAAAAAACTATCGATGCTGATAGTGGGTCACCATATTGTTTTCAAAACGGTCGATTGTATTTTAGTAAATATTCTTCGGAATCTGGGGCATTCAGTTCATCACCTTTACAGACATTTTATTGGTTTTTGTACAAGATCTCACTATGGTTTTAAATGCAATAACATTTACATAAAAGAACTGACCATTTTTCCGCAATTTGTAGTTTGCAACCAATGAAATTTTCGCTTTTCTTTCTTCCAGGTTACCCTGTCGCAAATCTGCCGCAGTTCATACCAAAGTGCATTCGGTTTTACGGGAGAAATTTCCGACGACTTGCGACGCAAATTCGACCAGTGGTGGAGCAATCAACTTTCGCCGCAGTCGCCAATTGCACCGAAAATCCTCCCCTTTATGGCGGCTGCGGCCGCAGCAGGTGCCCCACAGCCTAGTGACATGGAATTCGGTACTGTAGGACAAGTGGCGGCCGCAGCCGCAGCCGCTGCAGCTGCACACAGCCTGCATAGTAGTCGTGAGACACTCCTCGATAGCCATCATCCGCCACCACCGCCGCCGCATCATCATCATCCAAATATGATGGTACATCCGGCCATGCATTCGATGCATCATCACGCATCCTATCCGACCAATCAGAAGACCCGCATGCGAACGAGTTTCGATCCAGAAATGGAGCTGCCCAAATTGCAAAAATGGTTTCAAGAGAATCCCCATCCCTCGCGGCAACAGATTCAGACATACGTGATGCAATTGAACTCGTTGGAGTCACGACGTGGGCGCAAGCCACTCGATGTGAACAATGTCGTCTATTGGTTTAAGAACGCTCGTGCGGCACAAAAGCGAGCTGAAATGCGTGGAGGCCAAATGCCCGCTGGTGGCATTGGTGGGGCTGTTGGGCCCGTGGGTGCTGGTCATCCAGGCAACGGATATCTAAGTCATCACGCTCAGCAGCTGATGTCACATGACTACTTGAAGAGTCCGATGAGCTTGAAATCGGATGATATCGACACAATGTCACAGCACTCGGACGACATGGACGACGATCAGAGCCGACCTTTGTCGCCGCAGTTGCCACTGTCGCTGACGATGCATGAACGCAACCGATCGCCAGAGGATGGCACATCATCGATTGGTAAAGATGATGCGACCAGCAATCACAATGGCACAGCAGCGGACAGAAGCGCACACCCAGATGGAGCGGGTAATAACGACGATTTGACGAATGGTGGAGTTGGCGGCAACGCTGCTGGTGATAGACATTCTGACGTTGAGGCACATTCGCCGAATGAGGAAGCGAATAACAACAACAACAGCAGCAACAATAACAACAACAGCTCGAGCAATCGCAGTGTGGACGAGCGATGTGAATCACCAAAAAATTCGCCAAAATCCGAAGATCTCGACATGGACGATGACAATGATACGAGTCAGTTGGACGACTTTAGGACACCATCACCGGATCCACGCAAAGATCTCTCATTTCCAATGGTGCCAAATTCGATGTTCTCGCAGTCGTTTATGTACATGAGTCACTACATGCCGGGTTTTGGACAACCGGGCCATCCACATCATGCCGGTGGGGGAATACCACCCGTACCCATGGGAGCAGGCGGCCTAAATTTATCAAATCTATCGAACGAGGAGCGTAGGAAACGGAATCGCACTTTCATTGATCCGGTCACAGAGGTGCCAAAGTTGGAGCAGTGGTTCTCAATGAACACACATCCGTCGCACAATTTGATACTGAAGTACACCGAGGATTTGAATACGATGCCTTATAGGTGAGTTGGACATGACTGTACATAGTAGATCCGTTGGTATGGTTTTTGAGCAGATGTAGAGAGTTCGTCAGAATAGTTTTCTAATGAGTTTTTAAATGTTGGGCAATTTCACAGTTTCTTCGAATATTGTCAGCACATATTTAGCGTACTTCTAAGCCATAAATAGCCATAAATCCAATTGAGTTATTTTTGACAAAAATTCTTTTCAAACAGCGAACATCTTGATTGACAATCCTTTTAAATTTCAACCAAAATTGTTGTAAACTTTGTCAGAAAAGTTCAAATAGACCTACCAGAAATGTTTGTCTAAAGTTGGTCATATACATCTATTGGGATCTCGAGTAAGTAGTTATGCTATCCAAAATTTTCCATTTATAGAATAAAGTGATCCGTCGAAATTTCTGACCACATTTCAAAATTTAGGACTATTTGTACATATGTATTGCCAAAAATTAAAATCTTTTAGAAAATCAACTAAGAATTGAAAATTGAGCAATTTAGATCTATTAGATCAGAGTTTTTGAACCATGTAAAAACCCAAATTTTTGCTGCTAAAATCTAGCTTTAGAATGATGAGGTAAAGTGGGAACCTGTAGGTTCGACTGGATTAGTTTCTGTAAAAAATTAGGTCGCTAGATGTCATTGCTTTGGTATAAATTTGAGTTTCTTTTTTTTTGTGAACAATACAAGAAAATCAAGAAACATGTCAATAATGCTTCACATGATTTTAGAACCAGTCGATTTCAAAATGTCAATTCAAATGTATTTCCCTTAACCCCTAATTACATACCTTTCATTTAGATTTAGACTTAACCACCAATTTTAACGTACTCCACCTTTCCATTTATTTGCAGACAAAAGTTCCCCCGCCTCGAAAGCAAGAACGTACAATTCTGGTTCAAGAATCGCCGTGCCAAGTGCAAACGACTAAAAATGTCACTGTACGACTCGTCGCAATGTTCCCAGCTCAGCGGATTGAACTCCTTTGTTCATAAATACGAGGAGCGTGATTGAAATACGGCAGCGATTGGTAGTTATCACAACATACCAGCCAATTACGGTACAACATTATTTTACCCTAGAATAAGTCGATAATAATACCACGGAACTCACAGCAATGGTGTCATATCACAAAGGGAACCCTAGCCATCGCATATCTAATGTCATTCGCTGGGCATTAAAATGGTCCATAAATGAAAAAAAAAGTTTTAATAATTACTACTACAAAACAACGCACTTGAATCCTTTTTGCAATTATTACCAATTAGTCAAAATTCTTATAAGGAAACAAATTGTTATACCACTTTTATTTTTGTTTGCCTATATCGTTAAGTATAAATTCCAAAATCCCAGTTAAATAGTTCGTAATTAAAACATGACGTTTTTTTTTCATTTTACATTTCTTTTCTTTAAGATTTTAATTATTTTATTTCATTATAAATAATGTTATAGAAACCAAAGATATCAAGATATAGTTCTTAGGATTAATAGTAAATTTTCTGAAGAAAACTAAAAAAAACTAAAATACAATAATTTGTTATAAGTAAACGAATATTTATAGAATTAACTTAAAAATATAAATAAAAAAAGCAGGCAACGTGTTTCGTCAATATTTTATTCTTTAGCCGATAAAAAAAAGCAAATCAATACGAATTAAGTAATAATCGTATGGAAATTAATTTTCTCTCTCTCTCTAGCTATAAATAGTTTTCTCTACTCTGTCTCTGTTAATTTATAAGGATCGTTTAAATCAAATTTTAACGTAATGTACTAGTACACTTTTGTGCGCAATATCAATTGAAAATAAATATGAGGATAACAAATCAAATCACTGCAATTTCATGTAAATAGTTAAAAACTAAAATTATTCTTTTTTGTTACCAAAATATAAATTAACTTAGGTATATGCAATTTTAATTTAGTTTTATCTCTTGCATGTGTTATGACAATGAAGTGTATTATCTACCAAACAAAAAATTGTTGAAAAAATATATTCTTTCCATATTTTGGTATTAAATACCGTGCGACACTACGATAGCATTGATTGCATTTTTAATGAAAGAAATATTGAAACTAGTATTATTCTTAAATTATTAAATTAAAATAAAACTGTAGGAACGTTTTCAAAAAAAAGTATTATTCCATTGTAAATTAAATGCATTAAAACAAAATGAAAATCAAAAAAATAAAAACAATTTTAAATGTCAAAACGGTGAATGTTTTTTAATGTATTTTGCATTAAAGTTTCTCTCTAGTGTTTTGATACAACGTCTTTTGTTTTAAAAAGTTTTGTTAAAACGGTGAGTATTTTGACAAAGCAATCGGAGTCGGACCCTTTTTCTGGAGTAACTTCGAAGTTTGTGTTTTTATTTTTTCATCGGTTTTTGTTGGTTACAGCACCGTTGGGAGACATGCGTCTTGGATGGCTTCGGTGCCATATGTTAGTCGGAATTCTTCGTTGAAACATGGATTCCTTCTTTAAAAAAAACGCCTGATGGAACATATCACATCTGAGTTGGGACTTCCGATTGCTTCGATGCACCGATGCCATTGATTTACTGCGGGACCTCGCGAAGTGCAGAACGAAAATCGCACTGGCTATTGCAAAGGTTCTGGCTGTATCTATACAACTTTCTCGGCGCCCGAGATATTCTTGAGCGTACAGTTGTTCACTAGTCAATTTTCTGAGAGGTGCCTCACTAATTAATTTCTGTGGATAACCACGGACTAATACGGAATTAAAAGGGGACCTAAGAAGCTTCTTTTTAAAATTTTCGTCAGTCAGCGATCAACCCATACTTACTTTGCTTGAACAAAAGCAGGGATGAACATGGGATGGTAGTATAGAATCGCTGTCATTGCTGATCACTTCTAAAGATTGATGTAGAGAGCAATTGCTAGATCTGAGGTTAACATATCAGCTGTAGATGACTTGAGCAGTATGCCTGAAGAATGGGAGGTATTTCTTATACCCCATCGTTAAACTAGATACCTGGGATATTGACCACTGGAAAATAAGTTTCCCAAATGTCTCATTTAAGAACTATATTTGAACCCCTAAATCATTTCGCAAATTAATTGATTATGCCAAATTGTTGCTGTTTTAGGCCCTTGACAGGTAACTATTAAAAAAAAGCTTTTACTTCAACAGATTTTCAAAGAACTCAAAAAATTGGAAACTAAAACAGAACGCTAATAATGCGCTTTATATGCGCCTATGATACGAATAAGCTACCGAAAGCTATAAAGTCAAGCATCGTCGCAAAATAAAAATGAATCCTGCACATTGAAGAACAAACGAAGAAATTCTTGCTTACTTGCTTTACTTTTGGTGACGCTTACAGTCTGTGGTGAATTATGGCCTTTTTTCGTCTTTCTGGAAAATGCCTAAACGTGTTTTTTATATGACGCATTTTTGACATTTTTTTAGATTTCTTCGGACGCGTTCTTTTGGAATTTAAGAACGCATTTTCAGTGTGATAATAGATGCATCTTTTGAACGGTTTTTCGAACTTTTTTTTTGATTTCTGAATAATTTTTGTAGTCTTCTTGGACGTTTATTGAATCATGTTTTCGTGTGTTATTGACCCGGTTTTGGACCTTAGAAAAATTTTGCATTCACCTACCTATATTGAAAGATTGAGTCTTAGCGACAACGGTATATATAAAAGATAAAATATGTAACTATAGGTTTTCTCAATCCCCTTTTCTTCTCCACTCAAGATACAAATCTCAGTGCTCTTTGATATACATTGGAAAATTCACAATTTTGTAGAGTTACAAGCGGTCAATCCGCATTATATTTTTTTCAAATGGTTTGGCAATTGTACTGTTTCGCATTTGATGTCAAACTGCCATTTGTCAAATATTGCCAACTATTGACCAGAAAATATGAGAGTCAGAATGTTTTACAATATTTTTAAATGAAATTTGACAACTATTTGATGATTAAGTATTTTCATTTTTGAATGGTGATCAGCTTTTTAATTTTTAAACTGTTTTTAATTAACTTACTGATCAGTGGTTTCCGAATCAAAATATAAACACTATTTTATACTTCTTCCATACTTCCTCAGGGGATGTGTTGGTCTTTATGTTGGCTGAAATTACAAAATATGTTTTCACAATGTATATCCTAATATTTGTTTTTGATTTGATGATTTGTCAAATGATCTAATCCCGGGTAGGTTTTCAAAGTGAAACCACATTTTTTCCTTAAAAGTTCCTCGATGTATGCAATGGAACACATTTCGAATCAATTCGTGTGGCAATTGTAGTATATTTTTGGGCAAAACTCACAGCAGTGTTTCAAATTTCAAAGACACTTCTTATAAACCTCTGAGCTATATGGAAACATTTAGCAACTTTCTAAATAATAGTACGGCGATTATATCTCAGCTTCTTATACGGTACCTTATCACTCGTTGCAGCATTGCCGCACATAAATCCTTCAACCACGAGTGAAATATTTCTCAATTATTTGAAGCCACTGCGGATTCTTCAGGAGCCCTTTGGCGAATTTTTCACTCCCCAACTACATACCTATAGCCGCAAATACAATACACGCACCTCATTACTCATCTGATTAGAGTGAGAAATTCCCTCTAAGAAGTCCACCAAAGATAGTAAATAACATTTCAACTGCGGATTTGCATTCCAAAGCCGGAAATTCTTCATATTGTTTAATTTAAACGAAATTGAATGATTTCGCAGGCATTCTCATATATTACGAGGCCTTGGGGTGACTCGCCTCTAGAAACACAAGGTAACCAACCCCCTTGAAAGACATCCGTTTAAGCCGTACAACTATACCGCAGCAGAAGCACCTTAGCGCCGCCGAAATAATTTCATTTTTCATTCTCATTCTTGGAATATTTATTTGGCGGTCTTATCAGTAGAATATGAATATTTCCTTTTTATGATCATTTATGGTGGTACATGAATCACTGTGCACTTCCCGCTCTCCCGGTTAGTTGACTCCATACTGTCTGTAATGTCTTCCTCGAAGGAGTTCAAAGCCCAGCCATAAGGAATCACCGTCATGTATTATTGTGTCCTTTCTTTCTGTCTGAGAAAAAAGAAGTAAAATACACATAAACCTATTCCATTATCGCTGGTCGTATGTGTGTATGTTATTTATGCAGTGAAATGAGTTAGTGCGGGACATAATTTCCCTGATATTTGCATTATTATCTCAGCGTGTATGCGATATTAAAAAAGTTTTACGGAAACGGAAAATGTTTTCTCATTTTGGACTTGTGTATATATAGAAGTTGTATGGTAGATATTATCAAAGTTGAAGTTATTAGGAATGCATTACATGAAATTGGAAATATGGCATGTAATCAACACAGGAAGCTGGTCTTCATCACACGAGTAAATTCAACATTCAGATGGTAGCCATCTATAAAAATGCATGCGATCCTTTCCTCGAATAAATATGTGCCCCAAGAGGACTAAAATGACCCGAAAGACATTTTTCTTCAACTTATAAAGTCTTGGGGACGTATCAGGTGATTAGTTCTTGTGTGTTTATGTTAATGATGATGCTAATAATTTGCTCTTATCCTTCTTTGCCCTCTACCTCGAAGCTACCATAAGCGAGGAACTGCTTAATGTTATCATCGGGCGCTAATTTACAGGATCGTAAATATTTACGGACTTTTATATAAATAGTAATAGGGTTCAATGGTAAACAAAATTAAAACAAAAACAAAATAATCAAATTAAAAGTTTTCTTTGATTTAAAAAATTAAACGAACATTTTTCGTTTATATTTCGTTTCGTTTATATTTCTAAATTAATGCTATTTTCGATACACGGACACTTTTCCGACTTTAAAGGCGAACTCCATTCTCATTTTGATTGATAACTATAGGCCAAACACCTATTTTCGTAAAAATTTTCAAAACCATTGTTTATAAAAGTGGGTACTACCGAAAAGCAGTACTTTTTATTTGTGTCTATCAGAATCAAAAACGATGTATTCCACTTTTTGAACAAATCGAGTTGGCAATGCATATTAATTCTCCCTCTTGAAATCTATCTATTTCTGTTTTCGTTTGTTTCCAAAGCCAACTTATTCCAGAGAAATTTTGATTTGAATTTGTGGGTTAGAATCAAAACCGATGTATTCCTCATATAATTTTGAAAGAAAACGAATCCATTCCTAGTTAAAATCAAAATAACACTATTCCAATACTAAATTAGGTTTTTTTTACTTTAATAATCAAAACTAGTGTATTCCAGAAAAGGCGAGAAAATCCGCAAAATCTGTCAAACTTTTTAATGGCTTAACAGTATGTATTTGTAGTTCATTTATTTATGAGTATGTGTTAAGCGATGACTTGAAAAAATAAAAACATAACTAAAAGAGCTTAAAAAAAAGGGTTTCATTTTCATGAACCGATCTATTCCAAGTAGAAAATTTCAAAACGCATGTATTCCAAAACATTAATTTTCAAAACAAATTTATTCCAAAATGCATTGATAAATATTTCGAAGACCTTTTCAGGTTTCACAATAAATTGCATTTAGTAAAGTTTGAAAACCTATGATAAGATATAAAAATGAAAAAGTTCTTATTATTTTGAAGGCAATGTTCCTTAAAAATGTTTTTTTCGAATATCTCAAAACTAGTAAAAGTGGAATACGTTGCTTTTGATTCTTATAGACACATTTAATTTATTAAGATTTTAAAAATAACTTCACCAAACAATTCGTAGTTAAAAAAAATATCATAGCTGTGCTAACAAAGTCCGAAAATATTTTTCTAAAAATGTTGCTGGAAAAATATCTCGGGGTTAAACTAAATAAATAAATGGTTGGTGCAACAGTTCCCTAGGCCTGGCCTCTCGCAACCATTACTTTTGTGTGAGATCTCCATTTTTGGGACGAATGGAAGGGAACTACAATTTTCTGCCGAGTCCATACGGCTTATTATGAAGCTCTTTCATGACAGTTATACTCTTTTATAAATTTTTCATAAATTTCCATATAGCCTTATGTTGACCTCATAAAAAAAAAATAATTGATACTTTTGCTAATGCACACTTTATCGGAAAACAGATTTGAGACGATAAAGAGCTTTATCGTGCCTATCTGCAGTAAATAGCCTAGCCATACTGTGCAGATCAAAGGAATAATAAATAATGTTACCTCGATCTTTTTTTCCAGATAAAATCCAGATTCTAGACATAGACTCTGCGAGCACTTTTTAATATATTTTCTTTTCATTGTCCAAAAGCAAAATTCTTAAAACAATACTTTGATTGGTACCACCTAGCAACGCCTCTCAAAATACCCTTTTCATTACGAATTCCACCCAATTCATCTCAATTCCTAATGCATGCTCTCTTGATAACTCCAGCCAATTTAAAAGTCATTAAGTCTTCAAGATTTATACTCACACACTTCGCCTGTTGTTAAAGTGAAAAATTACATTAAACAAAAAATACTATTATATTAATAATTCATTTCAATACCCCGACGAACTTTATTACTAAATCACCCCCAAGGGGCCTTTAGAGTTAGTGTAAAAATGATAATCCCTTTGTCGGCATAATTCATCGACCTGCTCTGTCCAAGAAAAAATAAAACTAAGAAGCCTTGCCGAAAGACGACCATAGCTTAACCGAAGTCCACATGAAATCCTTACGTCTTACCTTTTTCCATTCAAAAAGCCAAATGCCATCCAGGAAGGTGACGCGACGCGAAGGGTGGTAGCGACACTATACCAGATACCGCCCCCTCACAGTCGCTGTTAAGCGGGCGAAAAATTCTGTCTTAACAGGTTTTATAGAGTTATCATTATTACAATGAATTATTGCAAATGAAGGCATAGCCTCGATTAAAATTTACTGGTAAGGTGGGAATCTGGGAGTGGGGCGGTTGCCGCAGGAACACTGTCACAGACGTCGTCTTTGGTGGAGATTTTTCCCTTTCGAAGGTATAAAGATTTAAGACTTTTTGCATATCAACTCAGAACTCAGCCGGTGGGGGGCGAAACTTCAGTTTGTCTTGAGATTCACATATATATATATATATACCTTGTGCTGAGACCAAAGGCAACGACAACTATATATATATACGTACCCACCGACGACGACGATGATTCTCATTAGAAAGGATACAAACGTCTCTATGCCAGCAGGAAGATCAAAACTAATACGAATTGATTTATGGCAAAAGCCGAAAAATCTTAACCAGGCTGCATGGGCGCACGGGGTTGGTTCTTGGTTGTGTTGGGAAAAATTCCCTCTCAAACCGAGATGACTGCGGTGTGCGATGCGCGGATAGAGGTATTAAACTCTTTGCTTTCTTTTTGTTTACGTGTATACCCCTGCACTGGTGGCGTTTAGGAGCTCCTTCTCGGTTTGCTGTGTCGTGTGCTTAGTGCTTACCCCCTTTCAAGGTGTTCCCTTAATGCCTGCGAATTAGATACTATGGTATAAGGGAAATAATTCATAAAGTATTTAAGATGGCAAAATCGAAATTTATTGTTATTTGTGAGATGGTAAAATCTGGGTTAACTTTGCCGTAAGATAAATTTATTAAGCACCAGTCGCTGATGTGGGACGAAAGATATAAAAATGTCCTTACGTCTTAAGACTGGCAATTAAAGTAATCTTCTACTTGGTGTATAGTCATAGCTATTGGTAATAGTTTCACGTTTGAAATGGTGGCGGGTTTTTATTTGGAATAATCCTCTTTCGAGTTCGGGCGAAAGAGGAGGGGGCTAAGAAGGATAAGAGATGCTTATAACAGCTTAAGATGACCGACGCACTTTTCTGTCCGGTGAAAGTGTACCTGTAAATTGAAGATCTATGCTGAGTTGCATTCAAGACCTTTAAAACTCAGTGGCTCTATTATATTTCGATATAAACCGAGCTTGAAAACTCTTGTTGACATCCTCCTCTTGTTCACGCCGCAAGGAAGCACAGCAACTCTCCAGCGTCCAGGAAACGAAGATAGAATTTTTTTTTAATATGAGTCGTACGTATATGGGCACAACACTTGACCACAGCGACTGCACTGAACAACTATTAGTTCAATAACCGACGACAGCCATCTACAACCACTGATGAAGGCAGTAACCACCTTCCGCTTATGTCTGCCATAATTTAAAAATTCCCACCCCAAAAGTCAGCCCCAAGTCAGCCCATCAGGACAGCACCTTTGCAACAGTTGTAACACCACCGATTTGCCATCCCTGCCCTATTCTAACTAACAACACTGCTCGACTTTAATATTTCATCGAGCGAACGGATGAGAGCGCAACAGTTTGTTGGCAGCGTTTTATCAAACGAGACAGGATTGTAATCTGAGGTGTCGACATTCTCTCTTCGGAGTACAAAATAAATCCTTTTTCGGTTCGTCGACGTTTGATTTTCCGCTTTTCCTTCAGCTGTCTAACAGATTTATTTTTTCGTGTTCGCACACACTATCCTCGTATGGCTCACTTGAGCTCTGTGTGTGCACCACCCATCCGTCAGTACCCAAAAATGCTGCTTAAAAACCCCACCACGCTGCCATCCGGCACACATCCCTAAACCTCAACATTAACTTTAGTGTCTTTCTTGAAATAAACCTTCAACCCTTCACCATATATAACGAACCCTTGCAGTTGTCAACATTTATATACCGTCAACAAGGATATCGATGGTGGAGAAAAACTTACGCACCAACAAAACCAAATGAAAACATCCTCGCAATTCCTATTGATTTCCTCTTAATTTTTGAGTTTTATGTGCACCCTCTCACTGTATAAAAAAAAACCACGAATCCTAATGCTGTTGTCACAATGAGAAGAGACGACGACGACGATGACGAGCTAAGTTGGCAAGGGCAAAGGGATAACCATCCCGATGACAATATTTGGCTCCTGCTGTGAGGTTAAAATTCGATGACATCCTTTTCAGTTTGACTGCGCTGTCAATGCGGTTCTGCTTCTTCGTCTTCTTTTGCCGATCAGACAAGCTTTACGTTATATATTCCTTGAAGCAAAATGAAACTACAAACAAATCCGCGTTAATAAAGTCGACGACTGTGGGATGCGAAGCGCAGTCGACGACGACGGTTATAATGGTTATAATTAGTGGGATGACACGGTGGGAACTCCCACAGATGAGCTGTAAAGAAAAGAATAACACTCGGCAATTACAACTTAAAAAGGACATTAAATCCAGTCTTCTTCGATGGAATCCCGTGGTTCTTGGGATTTCCTTAATTTCTTTTCTTTTTTTTTTGCTCTGTTTTGATTTTTCGATTTTTTCTTTTTGTTTTGGGAAGAAAATCCCGGTGATTGCGGTAAATTAGCAATTCCTGGCCACTTGGCTAAGCCGATCGAAGTCGATTGATTTGAATTCTATCTGCTGAGCTTAGTGTATGCTAATTATGAGAGTACTTTTCTATTTTTTTCGGTCAAATTGAGTGAGTTTGGTGGACGTTTTTTTGTTATCCCGTGGGCTATTTTGCGCGGTGAGATTTAATTTAGGGATGTGAAACAACTGCCAAAAGCACTTAATTCAGTGAATGATTGGGTGAAGCCTTGTATAAGGACAAAACATCGGATTAATGAATCCGAATGTATGGGGTCTTTATAATAAACGAAACGGGGGAACGAAAAGAACTATAATTTCAAACAAACACTTTGGTTGTATCTATAGTGTGGGTGAATAAACCTTTAAACCTACTTTATAGTATTTCTGACGGAAAAAAAAACTTTTTTTAACCAACAAACCCTTTGGTTGGAATTAAAGGTTTGGGCAGAAAAAAGTCGTGGCAATTTCTGTTAGGTCGACAAATTTGTACGAAATATTTTTGAAAGAGCAAGAGAGTTTTAATTGCAAACCAATAATTTGGTTGTTATTTTAAACAACACCAGTAGTTATAATCTTTTGTCTCCTGTTAGTGACTGTGACTTAAGCAAAAATGCTGCTGTGAGTAATAAATTTCGAAAATATTCATAATAAATAAAATAAGAAATCCCAGTGGCAGCGCTACCTGAAAGCCACCAAAAATCGCCTCTATAGATTTACTAGGTTACACCCGGACCCGGCGACCATACCCTAAGTAAAAATCCATTGTGCGATGACAAATGCGGGCGGTTGATGTTTGAGGGAATCTGTTATTAGAGGCTTCTGGTGTGTCCGTCATACATAATTCAACAGGGCTGGAAACCAATATCAAAATTCACAACCCCAACCTAAAGACTGGACCCTAGTTTCGTATCAAGGCCAGGGTCTATCTCTCTTGCTTGCCCTGAAAAATCTTTGCTGACCTCAACTCGGAATAGGTTGTAGTAACACACGTAAGGTGGCGACATCAATTGTTTTATTGAATTCATGCGCTGGCAATTCGGTCTCGTTCTGAGGGGCATATTTGGGACTTCTGAGACTTACTCAGTCATGAGCCCATCCATTTTCTAAATTCCCAAGACAAACGCATGCGAGCACATGCAGTCAAGTAAGAGACCTGTCTCATTGCAACTTTAACCTACAGATGAGCTAGAGATGAACTTATTGGATGAAAATTGTCACCTTGACATTAAAAATCCCACATCGATTTGTAGACTTGCCAAAATTAAATTTGCAACAACCCATAACCCTTCCGGCAGAAGAAACCCAGTCTCAAAATATTGTTGCACGTGAGAAATCCCACGGAACTTTCATCCAAGTTTCATCCAACTTTTATATCCTGCATCCCGCGCAACACGCGTCATGCCAGAATGCAACTTCCCAACCCCTAACCATGTGGGGCGCAAGGAATATGCCTTAATTACACGCCCCAGCTATAAATAATAATTAAAGAACTCAGTTAAGACCATGCTCTTGCCCCCTTCCTGCATCGACGTACACCAGGGATATACCGTATATATGGTGTAGAACTTTCTACAGCTCTCTCTTTCTCTCTCACACTTTCTTTATGGGCTTAAATCAGAACCATGTGTGCACGCCTCCATAGAGCTTGCTGACTCAAATCCTTCTCCATAGATGTATCACCCGCAGAAAACTATGCAATAAGATGCTTCCATGATAATACCTACGTACGCCCGTAATTCTTCGCCAAGGGATGAGATATGTAACCATCCCATATACTCAGATGGCCACCCGTGCGGCGCCGTACAGTGCTAAGGGTTTGCACAAGACGCGCTCTGTATGATGAAGAAAATAAATAATCGCCTTCGCGAGTTCCGCAGAAGTCTTTGCTGGCCTGTTCGTGGATGGTTTTGCGCCTAAGCCTTTGGTTCAACGTTCAATGAAATTATGCGATGGGCTATAATTCTTGCGTTGGGCTGGTGTCTTAAGTGGAGGTCTACAAGACTGGTCCTCGAATAAATAAAGCACGAGTAGGTATATCCCGATGGTAGTGTTGGGAAACAAACAAGCCCAATCAAGGTATCGGTGTGTGTACGGGGAAGTTATTATCATTTGATGACACTTACGCGTCCTTTTATATTGGCTGGGATATACGTATGGAGTGTGTGTACCTTCTTATTTTCTTCTTAGCATTCGATACTATGACAGTGGGATGTGCTCCGGGTGCGAGCTCCGTAAATAAGGAAAATATTTATAATGACCTTGTTAATCCTGTCTACCAGAGGGGTTGTTCCTCATTAGGTTATGATTAATGAGGCCCAATGGTAAAGGAATGCAGGGATTATAGGTTTGCTTGGAATACTGAGCCAAATGTGTAATGAATATTATTGGGACGTAAATAAACGGCTGCTTGTGGAGTTCTTACAATGGGCCCAATGACCAGGGAAAACTTTTTGCATGGTTACATACCCTTGGCTCGGGCGTGAGATAATTTGGGCTGCAAAATTTTAAAGGGGCGAACCATCATTTTGTACAATTATTCACAACTTTCTCGCAATTGGGCCGATCCATGGAAATTTGCCGTCTGAGACTGATTTACATCTTCGGAATCAGAACATTGCTTCTAGTCGCCTGGACCAAGCAATGGCTTGTAGATACTCTCGACTCGCCTTAGCATGTGATGTGCACCTTCACCACGAACTTATACTACGTTTTTCCTCGGGTTAGATTTAAATTTGCCGTTGAAGTCCCCGAACACAACTTTGACATACACTTTGAAAATGTGGCGGGGGCATGTGAGCATATACGGCTTTGGGGTTTTAGTTTCATTTTTACATATTTAGCTTGATAGGAAGACATCCCCATGGCTCAACCCCTAACCCAGAGGACAGGACCCTTATTATGATCGTAAGACAGCCGGCTGGATATTCCGGTGCCAAAAACTCACTTCGGAGATTTGAGATTTGCAGTTCCTTTGTTCCTTTGCCGCACCAACTGCTTTTCAGCTCAGAAAAGTCCTTCCTAGCCTGACTCGAAATATTACAGAGAAGCTCACAAATGGTATCTGTCATCCTGGTTATTGGGCAAATCGTAGGTTCAATCTAGTTTATTCATCCACAGTTCGTTCTCTTTTTGATGTGAGGCTTGTCCAATCAGCAGACCATGCCATCTTACCCTCGTATTCAAAAGTCGTGCTTATAACTTCATCCCTCCTAGTACTGTGTTTTTTTTTTGTCGGAATCGTACCCGACTATTACTATATTTTCGCCTGAATTTTTTTTTTGGTTGTTTTCTAAGTTTAAACCCTCAGTCGGTAGATTGTTGAAAACGGATTTTATGATCTAACAAATTTCATATGGTGCTTGTTGTGTCCAAATGCGAATTCAGATTGTATTCCCGAATGCGCAAAGTTCGACACAAACATTTTAAAATTATGCATAGAATTCCTCAAAGCGAGCAACGCGCACCTATTTGGGCACAACTTTCTTCCTTCCAATTAGCACTCACCTAATTGCAATCCTTAAAAGTAGAAAGGAAAAGAAAAATCTCAAGTTTACCTTCCCTTCGCTCAGATTAATTCATTTCCTGCACCCGCACAAAGAGAAAATATTTATTTTATGTGACCAATTGGGTAATCATTTAATTGATATACGCGTCACTAATTAATAAACTTCATCTCCAACATCAAATTACAAACGCCGAAGACAAACAAAGGTCCTTCGCTCCATGGTATCGGAACGAGTGTCCTTATACGACATATCAACTTCTCTAGCTATTTGCAGTCGTTTGAAAGGGACACGACTACGATGATGATGATGATGATGATGGTATTTCATCTCTGACCGCATATAAAAAGGATATTCCAATTTATTAAAGGAAATTACTTCTACTTAAGAAGAAAATCTCCCTTCTTCAACTGTACAATTGCTTCATATTTATACGGGCATTAGGTGAAAGGCAAAGTTTAATGGACCTCAGCAAGCAAGCTTCTTTTGCCGTCCAATGTGCAGAGGAGACGCCCCTCAAACGGAAACCATCTCGCCTTACACGAAGGATTTTCTTCACACAACCAACGTATACAAGCAACAGCAAAGCGACTGAGGGAGTGCATCGTTTTCCCCAAAAAGCCGCCGCCATTCATTGCCATGCCGCAGTTACATCCAATTAAGTGAGCAAAAATAATTTTTACTTTGATTTGTGTTTGTGTACGTCGAAAAGGACGTTCTACCGCATGTTTGTATTAGCAAATGAATTCAGTTGGAAATGGATCTTTCTTTTTTTGCTATTTGACTTTGGGTGCTTTAATATTTGGGGGGGGGGGGGGGGGTTGTCCTTTTAAGTATATGGATGGCGGTGGTGCTCATCTTTTCAATTACACCCGCAGATATCGCAAGGACAATAAAATGGAAAGAAATGTCTATTATGCAACTGATAAGAAACGAAATCCCACTCCAGCCATATATACATATCCTTGGGAGAAACACATAAAAACAAACCAACAAATGGCAAGGAATTTTGACGAATCGCATCGAGATAAGCAACAAATCGTTTGCTTCGTTTTGCATACCATTATACCCAGGAGCAGGAGTGCTTATGTCGCGTGAAACCTCCGCACCCATTATTATAAGCCATATACAAAACTGGAGATCTCTCACCCCTCGCGAATGAGCATCAGGGATTTTTATTGTCCTCGATTGTGGTTGGAAAAAGGCGAGTGGGAGTTTGGAAAAAAACGTAAAAAAAAACCAAAGGATCTGTCTGTAGTCTGTACGCCAATTCGAAGTAAATACCTTCCAGCCGACGCGCGAGATACAGTTTAATTGAAAAACTGTCGGAAGTGGAAATTCTTATCTTAATGTTGGGAGGCAGTTTTTCATAAACACTCATACCCACACAGAGAGACGGCACATATACCCCTTGAAATGGAGACGAACAACTCGTCCTGTCCAAAAAGTTGACGTTTTCTAAATCCGGTACACCACTCATCCCCTCAGTGTGCACAGCGTGCCCACCTTCCGTTGGCCATGAGTTGACGTGTCTCTGTGGCGGCATTCTAGCTACAGGACAATAATAAATTTCTAATCTAAAGGATATTTTCTGAATGCCAGGCACCGGATGGACTGTTGTTGGCATGGTCGAAATAAGGTTACAATAAGTTTCAGATGAAGATTTGCTGATGAAAGCTACGGGCGGTGTGGTAATACCTTTCTATTGTGAGTGTAACTGTGAAAATTCGGTTATGGTTGATTGGACGTTCCTAATTTTGATCATTGCACCTTTTTCTATCAGGATTTTTTGAAATTTCCGTCAGATTGTCACTTTTGTTGGCAGTAGTAAGTGTCAAGTACATAAATTAATGTCCACGAGGGAAGTACATTATGTTGCGCCAAGTGCTTATGCGCTGTGGGTAATTTGGATGTTGCAGTTGCAAGAGATTTATTTTTTTCACTGCAAGGACTTTTGCTACAAAGAAGTGGCATCCTTCCGCCAGTTTATACCTACTGCATTTATTATTTTTTATCTGTGTCTGAGGTACATAAATATTTTTTCTGTTTGAAAATGCTGGTGGAGTGCAACCGAAGCGTGGTAGCAATTTCGCATGGACCTTGGTAGAAACACTTAACAGAGGTGTATTTTGAACTTGTTCATATGGAGCAGAAATATCATTAACCGGAAAATCTCTATTGTCAAACCCCTGGCCCTATTTCTAAAAGAACTTGGGCAATTGAAAGGCAAGCACTTTTAACTTAAGGGCTTAAAAAAATCAAATATTAATACACTTAGTGCCGTACTAATAACAAATTTTAGTCTCGACTTTAAATTTACGGATGCCCGCACAATTGCTTAAGGAACTTATAGACTTTTAGGCTCCAGTTAAGTGTACAAACGGCCTTGAAGACAACATGAAACAAGCAGAAGTAGGTATTTCAAATATCTTTGTTCGAAACTAAGTGGCAACAAATCTTTTTCAATTGTAGCTTTTTAAATATTTATAGAAAGATTATTGATTTTTGCTACAACAGTTGGATCTCGTACTATTTTTCGAAACCATGAAAATAAATAAATGTAAATCATGTAGGTAAAATTAAAAATGCCTTTTAAATTTTTTAGGCTACACTTTTCCTGTCGTATTTCGCTATTTCAAAACCGATTTGTCTAAAACATGAAAAGTGAATTCTTTCGCGTGATTTTAATTTATTTAAATGTGGTTCCATGCGCTTGCATTTTTTATATCTTGTACTAAACATTCCGAATGAGAAGTTACCTACAGCAAGGAAACAGTGCCTCCACCAAGTGAGTCTCAACCAAATGCCTACTAAAAAACATCTCCCCAGAATGGGGTCAAATTTTGGCCGCTGGGTTTTCCGGGTTAGTATTTAAGTAATGCCAATCCTCCTTGTGAAGACTTGACCTCAGGACTTCCCCACACAGTAGTTTATTTAAATTTTTTGTTAAGTAAAATCGCTGCGAAAAATCTCTAAAATTATGCAACAAGCTCAAAACACTACGGCTCTCACTAATAAATTGAATAAGTTTACAAAAATCCCATAAACACCTCGCCAAAGTGCAAAACTTTTGTAGTGCAATAAATTTCGACTCGAAATTCTCAGCAACTTTATCCATTAATTAAAAATTCAAATTTTCCCAGCGCGCATATCTCGCGGATATCGTTCAACGCTCTTGATCTCTAGCGCAAGGTTTTCCAAAGCACGCGGCATACTTAATTTTGTGGAGCTCCCCAGCATAGCGAAAAGCTCATAAATATAATTTTTCGCACCCATACTGCGCGCGTGGAAGGCCATACATTTTAATAAGCCGCCTTTGTAGCTGATTAATGAAGACTGGCGAACTTTTTAATAAAACCGCATCTTCCGCTTCTCTTTATCTATCGGATGCATGAATGTCCGAAACGAAATTTTGAAGTCTGCTTGCGAGTTGCGACTGTGATATTGAGGGACGTTTCCCATTTTACAGATAAGCGAAAGAGTGTCTCCGCGCTGAAGGCGACAAACACTGTCAGACGATAAAAATCCTTCTCCAACCGCATTTATTGTCACTGCTAGTGATGGTTCCAGGTACATAATCAGCGAATTGCATTTGCCCCAACCAAAAAAGAAAAGAAAAAGGAAAGCTGTCCTTGCAGTTGATTTGCCACCCATCGATGGAAAAGCAGCTAAAATTTCGTCTCCTTTCGGTTGAAGAAGCAAAACAGGAAATTAACTTCTTCGTTAGAAGAGAAAAATCACAAAGATCCTGTGAAACCAAAGTCAAAAGGAACAGACATCCAAATGAAATGAATGAGAAAGTGTCCTGCTCGATTACATTCCCACAATGGGGTGCAAGGTAGCAGGAAAAAAAACTTTTATTTTCTCTGACAGTGTTTATCTCTATCCTTACATAGGACTTGAGACAACAACAAAAAATAACTGGGGGGGAAGGAGAAAAATGAATAAAAATTGACAACAGAATACCGCGATGACAACTTCAGCCAAACTCATTCCGGAAGTCTCTCAGTCGAACAGAGATATACACCGCAACATTTCTTCCACGCTTAAGGGTGTTATCGTGCAATTGTGCTGTGTGCATGGTAGGGGTGGTGGTGTCTGGCAATAAAATATGCACAATATTTCAATTTGAATATCAATGCGAAACGACGTCATCATCCAGAGAAATGTCATAAAGATATCAATTGTTGGAGGTTACCTCATGTCATAAGACATGACATTGGGGTGGATGACTTTTCCGCGGGGATAATGATTGTTTGAGTGTGAAGAACTCGCGTGCGCTGATTGAATAGACGAAATTACATCAAACCATAGTATACGATAAACGGCCATTAAATGTATCAGGAGTCCGTAAAAAGTCAGATTGGTATCGACAAACTCATTTAGAGGCATGGCATTCATAAATTTTATCTCAACAGTCGAAATATGCAATTGGCGCTTAAATTTACCAAACAATTAACTTTTATTCAAAGTGTGAAATTATTTTTTATCACATTATGTTTGGGGGTAAAGTTTAAACTAGTACGGAGCCAGTGTGTGGCATTTACATTTTTGAAATTGCTATTCCGAATTCAAAAGCGCCTTCAATCTTTCTGGTCGAACCTTACGGATTTTTTAAAACAACTGCATGTCATTCATTTAGTCATTATATTCAACGAAACCTCTTATAATTAGAGAGGTATGAGGCTCTCTCACGCGTGTGGCAAGGATCAAGTGTTTGAGATAATTTAGAATGACACCTACACTACATATGAAAAACCTAAATAAACGATCAGCAGAATAGCTTCAGAGCTTTTAAAAATGGCTTTTCACTATCATTTTGAAGTTGTAAACGAATTTACGTTTCAATTTAAAAAAAAACTACACTATAGCAAAATTAATACAATACAATCCGTATTTGTGAGCTTTTCCCATTGCAATGATTTTTTTTATATGAATAGGTACATATAACTGGAATAAGTTCAAAGTTCAAAACTTTATTTTTTAGCCTAAGTTTTGCGAATACATATTATCAAATATTAACTTGAAAGTGTTGATATATTTAAAACTGATTCGTGGAAGGGTTATAGCTTCTTGAACAGAGAGAATGTTCAAGCTAGAACTGCTTAAGTTTCCCATGGGTGATCTTTATAACTTAGAGCTACATTTTGACTTTGAAAGTGTCTGGCTTGGTAAAAGCTTGAGTAAGATAATGTATAAAAAAATATTATTTTCCTATCACCTCAGGCTGATCGATCAGATCATGCACATTAAACTAAATCGGTCTTGAAAAGCAGGAGTGAAATTTTAAGGTGAAAACGTTCAAACGTATTCCTAACATAGAACTAAAATAATTCTGAACATCTGCTGCTAAAATTCTGTAAAGCAAGTGCAAAGATCATTTTAAATCAAACAATTTCATACACACAGCATTTCCGAAGTTAACACCTTGAGCACTCATTCCGTAACATTTAACTCAATTATCGTTCAAACGATAGACCTTGGAGGTCTGGCGACTAAGTGCAAAAATTACGAGTTTGATAGCTTTATCCAGCAAACATAAACTTCAGATGAAAAGCTGTATGACCCACTGTTGGTCATGCTTAAATCTAATTCAAATCAAATCGTGCGAACAAGATAATAAATACGTTACGAAAGCTTTTTCCTTCATAAATTATTATTTACAGTCGTATTTTATTAAGTAAAACAGAAACTGTTTCAGAAACCCGGAAAAAGTTTAGGTTGCTAAAAGCTGCACTGAAAGTTCATTAATGTCTCCAGCGTAGTGCAAAGTTGTTTCAAATTTTTCCAATACATCATTTATAAAGTAGAGACATTTTGAAACTGCAATTTATTAAAAAAAAAAAACTGCTTTACCTACCTGAAGTATGGAGTGAGTTTACCCTTCTAAGGGAGTTCATAATGTGCGCAACGCCTTGGTCTATATAACATTTTTATGAGGACAAGAAGAAAAGGAATATTGATTCCCACAGTTCGAATACAACCAGCGCCATCTTTGGTTGAGAACAAGAACTTCAAGTTTAATGAAAATTGATTTAGATTACCTTTTGCTCCTATACGGCTAAGTCCTTTGGTCTTCAAAATAAAATTACCTTACAAACCGCTACCCAAACCCGTATTTAAAAGTGTAAAATTTTAAGAGTTGTTCGAACTCAATAAACGAGGTTATAATTATAAGCTATATTTTATAGAGAAACTCTCCTTCGAGTAGTAGGTAATAGGTAGGTATAGTGCATCAGCGCCTTAAACACAAATCCATAATCGCTTGTTATTTGTTGAAATGTGCTCAACGAATCTATACGCAATAAGCGCACAATCTTATCAGTTGATTTGATAAGAAAAAGTCTCCACTAATAGCTGGTGGCTGTTGTCGCATTCACAGGTGAGTTGACTTAGTTTTTAAACGATTTTCTGACTGTTCACGTGTACCGGCCCGAGAAATATAAACAAAATAATCAAGTGCGTGTATCTGTAAAGTAAAAACCTTCAGCGTATGGTAAAATATAAAATAAAAGTGAACGCAGTTTAAGCAAAATTCCGTCTTATTCAAAAAATATGTAAATTCGCGAAAAAGCCATATCCCTTTCAATGAAAAAAAAACACCATTCGTTAAAATAGATTACTGCGCTGCTGCCGCCCTATTTTGGTAGAGATAACAAAATTTATTCACCGGAATTGACACCAAACACGACGAAGAATAAGACGAAGCAGACGAACGATTAGCAGGTGAAAATTAATATATGTACCTACATTACAGGCAGTGCATTTTGGATTCACCCTTTTTGATTGTGGTAGTGATCGAGAAGATTTATCGGACACGATTTTCAAGATTAGCTATACCCATATGGATTTCGCCACTAAGTTTTATTTTTATGAACCTGCGGTCAAATATAGTTAAAGTAGGTAAATTTCTTTACAAAATAAATGCGATGGTGAGTCATTAGAGCAGACCTCAGACCAGATACAGATTATATCAAATGTGTAGGTACTACGCGTTTAGTGATGTCAAAGTTGGTCATTTGGAAACAAAGAAACATTTTGTTTAACAACATTTATTGAAAATAATAAAAGTATCTCTTAATACACAGCGTTGTATGATACTGATAAGATTAGATTTGAATGTATGCCTAGTTCAATAATTAGCAGTATATATTTTTTTAACTCTTCCATTGCAGAATCGTTTGATTTGTCATTAGCGTTTTGAAAATGTGAAACGCAGTTGTTCATTCGCAAAGATAGTAGTAATTTGGCGAACAACTAAACTTGGTATTTATAAAAACTAGAGAAATTGTGAATGTCGTTTCTATCGCGTCATAAATTAATAAATAATCTGGGGTTTTTTGCTGGCATAGGTGCAAGGTACATACAACATACGAGTACGTGATACATTTTTCCCGGTAAGGCAGGCATGTGGACATTGGATGTCCCTGTCGCAATCGCGTACATCATATTTGTAGAGCAAGTAGGTATAGTCTCTTCAATGGTGTACCTTTATTTTAGGTATCTTATACGCGAACAAATGTGCGTTTAAAAATATTCGGACCGTCAAATGCCCTAAGCATGTTTCATGTTGGTATGGGATTGTTGTAGACTCACACGTACTGTGAGTCACAGAACTAAGTTAGGCTAGCTAATTAATTGATGATTCTTCCAAAGAAATTTGAAATACAAACAATAATGAAGCGATAACGGAAAAACTAAGAGAGATAATATTCCCAAACAGGAATAAAAATTTATTTTTCCATTCTAAGGGTCCATGTATGCCATTAAGGTTCGATAAAACCGAGTGGTCCAATTTTGACTGATTTGCTCAGCCCAGATTCAGCGGAATTTGAGTGACACCAATGGTTATGTTAATTTAAAAAAAAAAAAAAGTACTTGCCAATGACGCCGCCGACCACCTATGGTGGTTGTTGGCTTCGTCCCATTGTTTTAAGCCACCATCTTTTCATTCTCACCAGAACTGTACTCAGCTCAGCTCTCTCTCTTCACTTAAAGATACGAAACTGAAATAAAAACAACAACACTTTAAGTTTAAACTAAAAACCCAAAAATATCCTTCGACTAACATTTTTTTTATTTTTCTCTGCAGCAATTTATGTGATAAATGCCTTCATTGCGATGGCTTTTTACACTTACACTACAGCCCTCACCATCGTCCTACTGGCGTTCATAAGGTCCACCATCGGTGTCGATTGTCCACCCGAATGCATATGTCACTGGGAGCTGGACAGTCTCATTGTGGACTGCTCCAACCGTGGGCTCAAAAACTACCCTTTCATTCCAGACGGATTGCCCATCGAACACTTGGACCTATCCCACAACTACTTCGAAGAGTTTCCAACGCAATACGCCCGCATCCAGTCACTCATCTACCTCGACTTGTCGAACAATGATATTCAACACCTCGCCGACGACGCTCTAATCGGATTCGAGTCGCTCCGCAATCTCATACTTGCCAACAATAGCTTCCAAAGTTGGAGCGACATTAATCCGAATGTTGCCTTCCAGCACGCGTACAGTCTTAAGAAGCTGTCCCTGTCCGGCAATCACCTCGAACGTTTTTCGGCCAACGAAGGTGCACCGCTGCTCATGAGCGACTTACTCACCGAACTAGATCTCAGCAATTGCGGAATAACTCAAGTGAACAACGTTCTGAGTGGTATGCCGAGCCTGGAGAGGCTCGTTTTAGCCGGAAACAGGTTAATGGCACTGCCTTCACTGCCATCAAAGTCGTTGCGAGCCCTTGATATCAGCAACTGCAGCCTCACGTGGGTTCAACAGACTCTGATCGACAGTTTACCCGCCCTAGAAGTGCTCGACATCTCATGGAATCCGGGTGTGAATTTGGGCAGCGATGTGGGAGACGTTGTCGAGTCCGACACGTTGCTGCAGCTCGATATGTCGTACTGCAACCTGGACTTTTTGGAGGTGAGTGGCATGCCAAACCTCATAGTGTTGCTGATAAAGGGCAACATGCTGCGAAGCATAAGCGGGACACAGTTTGCTAACAACACCGCGCTGGAGAGAATGGATCTGTCGAGGAATGTCATACGCCAGGTGGACCCTGCGGCGTTTTCCAATTTACGCAAGCTCTCCGAGCTCGATCTTTCGTACAATGAGATTATCCGGGTTGACCGGAATCAATTCCGCAACAACGACGTTCTGGTGTCCATCAACTTAAGTCGTAACATTTTCAGCGAGTTTTCGCGATTCATCTCGAACTCTCTTCGGTCGGTGAACCTGAGTTGGTGCGAAATCATGCAGATAGATCCGACTGTCTTCACAGGCTTCAAGACACTCGTGAATTTGGATCTATCCAATAATCTGATCGCAGAGTTCCCATTAAATATGCGGTCGGAGACCTTGAAGAAGCTGGATCTGAGCAGGTGCAGGTGGGTACATTCAAATTGCATTCGCTTTGGCGATACTTTTAACAATTTCTTTTTTTGCAGGCTCTCTATAATTAAAAACGGGACGTTTCAAGGCTTCCCTGAGTTGGCCACCCTAAATCTATCGGGCAATCGCTTCACGAACCCCTTCCACCCGGAGTTCTTCAGGTCGAATCGGTTTCTCAACAGGATTTGGCTGGGTGACAACTCATGGCGATGCGACTGCCACGATGCGACGTTTATGGCGTTCTACGACTACGTAACCGCATTGCCACAAAAGGTACGAATACAGCCTTGCACCTCTTATATAAAATATTCTGCATTCCAGCTGCAAGACAAGAGCAACGTACGTTGTTCCAGTCCGACAGTATATTACGGCAAAACCTGGGAAGGTGCGTGCCTATCAGTTTGGTATCCAACAAAGACCGACGCGGCTGCACAAAAGGTCTGGACAGTAATGATGACTCTCCTACTCATACTTGGCTGTATCCTGTTGCTTGTCTCTTGCTCCAGGAAGTTCATTCGAAGAAAGATCAAACGGCAAAACCGCGAGGAACGACTTGAGAACGAAAGGGAACTTCAGGAAATGTAAGGCTCCCCTATACATACACTATAACTAACTTCCTAAATGCCTTTCTCCTTTCAGCCGCCACCAGAATAGGCAAATTCTGGAACGAGAAGCCCAGCAAAACGCCCCAACTGCCTATGAATCGATGCTGCCCTCATACGAGGACGCTCTACTAATGCCCAAGCTGGACAGAACCAGCAAGTCAATGATGGATATATCCTCCATCCGGAAGCCGCTCTCGCTAGTCAAGAGAGACCCAAAACTGGGCGGAGCCGACGCCGAGGAACAGGAGTCCGTCCTGGATCATCATCGCTTCCGCAGCATGGAAATGCTATCGAACCGCGACAAGGAACGCACCGCTCACATAGGGATGTTCCGTCGAACAGGTCGCATTGATCACAATCCATCGGGTACACGACGTTTCAGTATTGAAGACTCGCGCTTCCCGGCGGCCCACTTGAGGTCGCAAAACCTCGAGAGCGCCGAGCGAATTGGCAACTTCCAAAGCTATGAGAACAGCCCCTACACCAAGAGGCGGCCAAAACCACCACAGGACATTCCAGTATTCAAACGCGCCAGCATACGTGACAGTGTCGAGTTCCTAACCGACTCGGAATACAATAGCAAGCCAGGAAGTCCTTTTGCGCAAAGACGCCCAGGGCCAGAGATTATTACAGCGTCTTCCCTATCGTTGCGAAGTGGCAAGGGCAAAATTCCAGCAGACAAAAGTTTCCACACAATTGAGGAGCACTTTGGACGTGATGTCGTCGATGAAAAATCACGGTCGCTCGGATCGAGCTCAAGTGACTTCCAAGTCATGCGTTCGTCTGATGTCGACTTGGCATCGATTCCGGACTCGGACTCATCGAAGATAGACGACTCGGACGGTCCGGTCGTTGTAGTACATACACCGATTAGGGAGAGTAAATTCTAGAACAAAGTTAGTCTATCAAAACCGTATTTTATGTATTTTAATTAGATAAGGGTCGGCATCCTGTAAGGCGAAGGTGTTTCAACGTTTTCGTGTCCACTTTGCATCCGTAACTAAAGCAAATCACACATGCTCAATATAACTTTGACACGCTTTCGGCGTACAGAATGCCGACCAAGATTTGAGCTATAAATTGGTAAAAGTAAACAAAGGTATTTATTTAAGAAAAGCGGTCTTTTACTGTAGATTGCTTTCGAGTCCTTGGGCCTTGGAGGTAAGTACCTGCAAGTGCTTTGAAACTCACTGGTTTTTTGCAGGACTGACTAGCGCCATTTCGCCACCCAACAAAATTTCATGTTTTTATTTGCGGCCGCTTATAGCAGCTATACATCCACCGCAAAATTCTAAGTCCCGAAACGCCAGGAATCGCCGATTTTCACTCCATAATCGGGCCCTAAGGGCCAAAATTCACGAAATTTCACGAAAATTGCGAAAAATTGCAAAACCGAGATTTTCCAAACTGACGCGATAATAAATAAAATTTCAATAAGACTGACTTAAGGGAGTTGAGATTGATTGTTTTACACTTTGGCTGAGATATGACGTTTGATTAGAGTCGCACAAGAAAACACAATCGAAAATGGACCATTTTTTTAAGAATTCTTACCCCCGTCGGTCTAAGAGTTGGAGTCTTAATCGTTGCATGGACCAAAGAGGAAAAATAAAACCCCAAAATATCAAAAAAAAACTCCGTATAAAAACCTTTTCTGAAGTTCACCCGTAAAATTGTGAAAATCCTGGCGAATCGGCATTTTATTTTCAATTCTTCCTTAGCATATACACAATCCACTTTTGGGCGTATATAAATTCCTGCTATATTTATTGAAAATGATTTTAAGATTTAAGTTTAGGATAAGCGCAAGTCAGAAACTAAGTTCCCTTAGCACGTCTTTGAATCATGACATTTCTCTGTATTAGCACAGAGATGGCGAAGGCACAGTTAGTTTGTGTTCAAGATAGGCGAACGTGTACACTATGAACCGAAATTACTTTTAAAGAGAAACTGGTTCGAATATTGGCGCCAATTGCGGAGGTGAGATGTAGATGGCGGTAAGGTGGCGTCACTTGCAGCCGAATTCAAAAAGTATGACTAACTGACAAAAGCTTAAAAACAAATTTAAAATCGCAAAAATTCGACTATCAGCCTGAGAAACTTTTAGGCATGATATGCTTTTGAACGTTTTATGAATGAACAACAATCTAAGTAAGGAACTCACCAGGAATATTTGCCCCAGAATCGGACCCTGAGAACACGATTCAGATTCCAACTTGAGATAAAAAAGAAACCAAGGTTAACTAGCTACCTATCATTAAATCAAACGCTTATAAAATTTCAGACCCACTCGGAAATGGTTTGATTGTATGTATGTCGTATGTACATACTTATTTTACTTTGGCTGAGATAGGATGTTTGTTTTAAGTCGTACAACAAAACCAAACAAATACGGACCAATCTTTAACATTTGATATTTCTGTTGGTTTATGTGTTGAAATCTTAATTTGTCCAAGGACCTAAGTTAAAAAAAAACCGAGGCGCCCGATTAAAACAAACAACTTAGCTCCGGATTGTAAGTTTAGAAACCAGGAACGTGATGGAAATAATGGTGAATCATAGTTGTAAAGCCTTTCTTTAGAATGTCTTTAACGAACGATTTTTAAAGGCTCTTTTTCGCACTATAGTTCTTGCATTTTTAGAAAAACTTGAAGATATACAACAGTCTCAATGCTCTGTCCGGCTGAGGCGAATTAGTCCCGCAATGTACACATAGGTACTTGGTCAATCTCTAAAGATAAAAAAAAATTGCAACGTGGACGAAGTTCACTCATATTAAAATTATTTCCCCTAATTAAAAATCGCCTCGATGACACCGTAACATATTTATCTCCTATCTGCCAGCGAACCAATAAGTTGAAATTGTCTTTATCATTTTTTTAATGGTTTTATGAACCTTGTATTATAAAGACTGATTTATTTTTGTGCTCTTAATTTCAAGGATTTTATTACATATTGGAATTCATAGCAGAATAAATAGACGGAGATCATCATTGATACCCAACAGTCTTCAAAAATGATGCCCGTTCAAAAATGAAGAAATAGGAAATATTGTTTTAGGCTATGTCTATAATGTTTCGCCAATTGAACATTCTCATACTTTCTTTTATTCTATTTTGAAAACAGGTAAATCAATAACTCTGTCTTTTTTATTTGAGTCAACATGCTCATTTAATCCACAAAAATCGGTTTTGAAATACCGCCGCAATCGGTATGACAGCAAAACGCCATTATCAAAACAATGCTGACGTCCATAATTGAAGAGCTTCCTTAGTAAATTTCCAAATAAAACACCATCAAACTTCATTAAAATAAAAATGTATGTGTATATTTCGTTAAAATTTAAATTACGAATTATACAATTGTTTCTTCTCATTTTTATTTCACAAATCCACTAGACGGATTTATTTTATAGTAAAATGATAATATTTTTTATTGTATGCTACTTCATAAAAAATCAACTCAAAAACAAATCAAAATTATAGCACTGCACTTTCTTTTTCAAATATTTCTATCATTTCTTAAAAAAAAAAAGGATAGAAAATATTTCCATATCTAACTATTAAACAATGAAAAGAAAAGTACAAATAAAAACACTTTACAAATTATTTTATAAAATCTATTAACTAACCTCGATTGAAATATTTCTATTAATAATATTTTAACTTAAAGATTATAAAAAACAGCATTAAAATTCTCTGCACGTATAAATTAAATTAAAAAAGGGGAAAACAAAGTAATGCGCAGTGCTTATAGTAAAAAGAAGAAGTTAATTTCTTTAACGGCAGTACACTCATTTAAACATCTTGATTCTAATGCTATTTCTAAATGAAAACAAAAAATGTAAATAATTCTATACAGTTTAAGTAAAATAATAAAAGAAAATTTTAATTTGATTAATTTATTAACTTTGGTATTAACTACATTATATTCATTTTTTTCGTTTTAGCTTTCCTCTAGTTGTTTGATTATGAAATAATTTAACAAAATTAATAAATATTACAAATAATACAAACAGATGATAGGTTTTTCGTTTTTCTTTTTAATGAAATAGTATAGTAAAAAACTCAAATACGTTGTTTTATCGGTTTTGGCGCGCGGTTAGTCTTAGTACCTTAGTATTTAGGTTATGTTACAAGAAATGTTTTTGTTTTTAAAAAAATTTTAATGAGGAACACGCACCAAAGGTACTAGAATTTCTAAAAGTTATTTATTTTTATTAAAACTTATCACAATTACATTTTTTATTATTTTTAAATTTTGTTTTATTTATTTTATGTGCGTTGAGTTGGTGAAATCATTCTTTGAATGAGTCGCAACTCTGAAGGAAATACCTATGATTGTCGGTTGCTAGATGCGCGAGGAAAGCCGAGTTCGCCCTTAGGAGTGGACCATAAACAATTTCTTTGGTTATGGCCATCTGATGTATGCAATTGCGACTAGATAAAAACGGTCACGTTTGCTAGACTCCAATCAACTATTATTTTGAACTCTGATAATTTAAAAAAGATGCTGATTTTTTTAAAAGAGCATTGACCTACCGTTAAGCGAAACTAGTGTTTTGATTGATTGTTTCCATTTTGACGGAAAAAGAAGCAACGACCGTGCCAAAATCTTCAGCATAATATTTTAAAATTGACCAAAAACACATTTTGCTTTGAAATATCTACCGAACTTGTATGAACCTCGCGCTGGGCGCCACTCTCCACCACTCAACTTCCCTCCCACATTGGCACATTTATTTCATATATCCCACACGAGGACTGTGAATTTCGTTCCCATTTTGTTGTAAGCTTAAGACTCGTATAGTATGCTACATATATTATATAGAGTGCGTTCCTAGCAACCTCATCTAGGACAGCATAAAGGACACTTTCATAAAAATAACTGCAGTTACTAATAGAAAAAGAAAATAAATCACGTGAATTTACATATATTTATTTATATTATTACAGATAACCTAGAGAACCTATCTATTGGTGCTGTGCTGTGTTCTCCACCGTCTGCGCTGCCGGCTGATGTATACCCACGTCGTCTCGACTGACAGCTGGGGCAGCAACAGGCGTTGTTATTATATCGCCGGCATTTGATTTGCTCCTTGTTACCAGCATTGGTGTCTTCGGTTTGGGCGTTTCGGTTAACTTGATTTTCACTTTGCCAGTTTCTGGCGAGTAGACGGGGCTGTAGCGTCCCATTTTCGGTGAGGAAGGTAGGAAGACATCGTCATCGCCTTGTTGGTAGTTTTGCTTGGATGCTCGCGGTGACTTTGGTGGTGGATAACGGGGAATAATGCGATGGTTTGGATCGTAGGGTTCCACGAGTTCTGGCTGTCTGATTGTTGGTTGGATTGGCTGCTCGGTAGGAATTACATTGTTGTTGGACTCATTGTGCGGTTTGCTGTCGCCGTTGAGTAGGGGCTCGTGTTTGGTGGTGTCCTTTTCGTTTTCATAGGGCGACCGGTTGTTGCCGTTGATGGGCTTGGCGAAGTCCTCTTTCAACTTCTCGCTAATGAGTGGTGCGTGTTCGTGACCGTTCTTGTGGATGGGTTTGCCAAGATTCTTCTTATCCATGTCCATGAGTTCGGTGGATCGGGGATTTTCGACGTCATTGCCACGATTTCTATCGTTCGCCTTGCAACGCTTGATGCCGACATACATGATGAGGCCCATGACAATCAGAACAATCACTCCGAGAAGGATGTACGTGCTTTTGGAATCACCACTGCTCTGCTTGGCTTCCATAATGCTGGCTTTCTGGATGTCACCACTAACAGCACCTTCACTGGATTCGGATACGCTTTCAGCAGCTAAATCATCGGTGCCTTCTGCAACCTCCTTGAAGATAACCGGGACTATTGGCGCTTCGGATACTTCTTGCGGGGATTCTGTTGGTTCGTTGAACTGTGCAATGCCCAGACCGGGCCCGAAGATGTCCGACGATGGGGTTACTTCCTCACTTGGTTCATCTACAGGCTTAGCTTCGTCGTCATCCGTGTCGTCAGCTTCGTCAATATCATCATCATCGCCGCCGTCAAGACTGTCTAGAGAAACCCTTGGAATCAACAAGGCGCCCATTCCACTACCAGACCCATCTTCCTCTTCTTCGGTCACCGTCACATCAGCAGCACTCTCGGTGGTTTGCACTACGTTTGAGCTATCCTCAGACACAGCGTGTGTGTCGAGCAAATTCAGTGGCATATTCCTGACCGATAGGTCGCCCGAGCCTTCAACGTCGTCCATGGGGTTGTCCTCCTTTGATGACTTCTTTTTATCAAGCGGCATAAAGTCCTTGCCCAACTCCTCCTCATCCTCAGCGGACCCCTCAAAGGCTGGCTGATCGCCCAACATCAACTCATTCTCCTCCTCGTCTTCGGCAAACTCCAAGACGTTCTTCTCGCGCTCACAAATCTCAGATTGCTTGACTTGCAGCCACGGCTTGCCCTTTACCTCAGCTGGATAGGCACACTTAACCGGATTCTCGGTGTACACGTGTTTCTCCTGTAGCCAATTCCTTATTTCCAAGGTCTCGCAGGAGCAATTGATCTGATTGTTGGTCAGCTCGATCGTTCGCAGTTTCGATAGTTTGCTGAATTCCAGCGGCAGATATGTCAGTTCATTGTCTGACAGATCCAGATGCTGAATGTGCTGTGGTATTTTCGACAGCTTGCCCGATGTGATGCGATTGTGCTTCAAATTCAGACTCTTGACACGTCGTCCTACGCGTCCCACTTCCGACAGCTCATTTTGTGACAGATCGATTGTGGTGAGGTCTCGCAGCTTCTCCAATTGGTGCGACGGTACGCGCGTTAGTCCGATATTCGAGAGATCAATGGAATGTATTGGCAGGTTTTTACTCTCCGTCAGACCATTGAGGCTGGTGCATTTGGCATGGTTGTGCGGTGTGGCGCCATTTATCACCGCACACTGGCAGTCTTCGGGACAGACATATGAGCTGGCCAAAGTCACAAGGACCAGCGCCAGTAGTGCGGTTAGATTAATTTTGCGTTGCGACATCATTTCTGTTGCGGTTTTGTGTTATCTGTAACGACAAAGAAGACACAAAGCTTGTGGTTAGATATAAATACGTGAACGTGAGAAGGGTGTGTGTTTACAGGAAGAAATAGACCGCGAAAGTGAATCAAACCCTATCCCAGTTAATCGTGGTTGACCATTTAGGTGACGCCAACACACACATAGATATTAATCTCGATTTGCTTTCAATGCGATAAGATAATAGACGATTAGTTATGACATCAGTGTTAATTGTTTTTCACCTATGTTACGGCCTTGATTGGTTCATAACTTTATAGATAGAAACACAAATTTGGACTTGTTCTGATTGACTGGACGTCATGGATTTTTTTATAGTCTTGCTCATATGATGTGAATGCGATTGTATCTCAAGTATGAGTTTTTGTGCCGCAATGAATCATTTGCCGAACAAAACGAAATACATGTCATGTGCATAAATGCTGAACCAAACATAGGAAAATAATAGTCAAAATTACAAAAACCTGCAAAAAAAAACAGTTTGTAATAATATTTTTTAATTTTTAATTTCAGCCTTGGCATATTAAATATAAATTTAGTTTCTTTCAGTGTACCTTTTCGCTTAGTACGAATAGCAAATCCTTGCAAAAGAAGCAACCATTCCCAAAAAGTGCTTCACAAATGACAGGAATTTTGCTCAACTGACTAGTATAAAGATGCAGGTTTTGACAGCAGTGTCGTTTTCTGAAAAAAAGAGATCAGAGCTTCCAATTTTAGAAGCAGTTCTATTTTGTAAAATAAATCGTTAGGACGCTTGTAAAGTATACCATTTTTCAAAATCAAATGCAAACCATTTTGCAAATGAAAAATAAAACGACACTTTTCAAGTTCCAAGCATATCCAAACCGCTGCCAATGTTTTCTTATCGTTATCGCAGTGTTAAAATGAACATAACTCAATTAGTAAACCAAAGTTGGCTATCTAACAAATGTACAGATAGTAAATTTCAAGTCAGCACTGCTATCTATCCGAAACACCGATCTAACTCATGATCAAATACGTTATATAGGTATGTACAAGTACATACCTTGCGTAACGACCCTGATATAGCCAAACAGACACTAACAACTGATTATGTCGAACTGTGTCAGCGACTTAATTCTAGAAAATTAATTTCCCTTCTTAACATAAGAACACGTATGACATACGTTTCACTTACTGAATAAATGATTGCAAGTCGAGTTGCTGCCCAAATGGGTCTTTTGTCACCTCCGCGATGACGGTTCCGATGGTGGTATGTGTCAATTGGTAAAATTTATACACCCCATACAGTGGAAAATAATCCATTCGGAGATTAACGTCAACCGTCCAACGTCATGTGTGCATACATAAGCACAGCTCTCCATGAATAGCGATCTCAATTCATTGCGAATGCACCAGACTCTAAGGCGTTTATAGTCGCTTGCATCCCCTTAGAGCTTAGACTCACCCAAGCCGACTGTGCCGCAGTGTTTTCCTAATAAATCTGCATTGGTAATAAAGAGTTTATTTATGTAGCACGCGTCAATTTATGATGGAGTGCAGGTTGCACTTTGGCATATGGTATGTGTACATATTGTCAGCTTCACTATGAAGACCATTCTCCAAGGGGTAGAGGGTGGTTTTGTATACAGTCTACATCGCACAGACAGAGGATCGAAATTTGAACAAAAGCGTATCGCAGTCTCAATAAATGACCCTCATTGCTGTCCACGAATTTTTCTAGAGTTTGGCTTTACTGAGCGACCCTCGTGTATATAGTCGTCTCAAATATATATATATATATAAATATTTTATAAAAATAGAACCTAGATAAAGAAGATTAGTTTTTTGCAACAACAATAAATAATAAAAACAAAATTGATGAAGATTTTTTTTATTTTTTGCATTTTAAGAAGGCTGCGATGGCGAATTATTCAATTTGGGATTCTGCAAAAGACAGACGAGAGCGAAGACGGACACGTTTATGGTAATTTCTTTAACGATACTTGATTACTGAACGGCACGATTGTATACGATTGGATTACGTAACACTGCGGACTGTTGAAATGGACCTTAACTAGAGTATGACAGTTGAACATAAATAAAGTGAGTCGTGTTGGAAAAGGAACTTTAAATATGGAATAGTTGATAAGGCTGTCTGGCATCGACTCGAATGTGTTGATCCAATTGTTTTGTTTCTGTGAGCAATGTTGGAGTGCCAAGACTATAATTAGGCTCTTAGATACATTTTAAGATTTTATGTGAACATTGGATAACATTTTCTGGAAGCACCTTTTTCAAAATGGGATATTAGTATTTAAAACAAGATAACTAGCCGAAAAGCCGGGCTAGCTGGAGAGAAAAATTCCCATAAGAGAGCATTTTTTTTAGGGGACTTTATTATAGGAAATTAATTGTAAAGTTAAAGCCTTCGTTGGTTACTCTTGGTTATAAAATGAGGGTCCCACAAATATATTCCTGTACATTTTACAAATGAATTATGTACTTCCAACTACACTAGATACTATTTTATCGTTTGAGCAATTGAAGTCTGATCGTCAATATTACACAAATCTATGACCGTCCATGTTTTTGTTTTTGTCGTGGAATACACTTCTTATTTTACTGTCAGAAAGTGATTCTTGGAACTGACTTAGGGTTAGCACCTAATACTTCCGCCATTAAGACGATGAACACTCAGCCATAAAACCAATTTTAGAATGGTAAAGAGAGGATCAACCACAGCCCGCAATTTGGTTTTGGGTTTTAACTTTTTTTGGCGTTCTATTTGGATCTCTGTGCCAGTTCCCAGTCTCTCAGGTCAATCACGCTCAAGTGGTTTTACTAGATACCGATGATGGAGTAAGATATACCTTTGGAACGGAGTTTCACAAGGAACGATATTAGGTCCTATCCTGTAACACAATGGAATTTCAATTCTGGACATTTTTATGCTGTGGTATAGCGAACCATCTCGAAGAAAAACTATTCCGCCACAAATGCTCTTTTAAACTCCTAACTCTGTAACTACGTCACGTTGTCGAAAAATGTTACAACAAAAACAAGAAATTCTACGAATGTCCTCACACTGTATTTTTAATCAGATCCTTGTAGGCGAGCATGATACCGCAAAACATGGCAAAAGAAATGAGACCGTATTCTGCCGGATATGAAAAAATATATGAACCTTATTTGATAAGAATTCTCTCGTGATTTGTTTTCTCAGCAAGCTACTAACCGGACATCAGGTAAGTAAATAAAAAAGGAAGCTGCATTATTTCTTGTAAAAAAGGATTGATGTGCTTTAACAAATTTGTTTAGTTTTTATGTATTTTTTTTGTTCGGATTCCTCCCCATCCTCTCGGGTCGATCAAAAGAATCACCGCAGTATCAAAAGCATTGGGATCTTGAAAGACTGAAAAGCTAACATCGTAACGTACTACCCACTTCGGTCGATCAATGAACAAGAGAGCCGTTATACTCATCCCCTTTTCGTATGATGTGTGCCCCTCGAAATTGCGTTTTCAATTGTAGATACTTGTGTATCTATACAAGGAATACAAGTCGACAGCTTTTTTGTTTTTATGAATGCCTACTCGCAAATGGTGATCAATGGCCATAAATATCGACACGGTACATCAACCATTTCGGTAGCACAAAATTGAGGTCATCGCAAAATATACCACTTACGTAGTCTTTAGATAAAAAAAAGTGTCCAATGAACAGTTGTAGTTGTAGAGATATCTACAACTGGTGCTCGTAGATACAAACAAAAAATAGAAAATTTTATTTAAGTTTCAATCGTTGGTATTGTTGCTTCTTTGTATACCTATAGAGTGGCAAACTTGGTGCGTATCTTTCGTATCGGTGAATTACATTTTTACCTAATTTAATTAAAAAAAAAATAGTTTAATTTTAACTATTTAACTAGCAGCAAACGCATTTAGTAAATGGTAGGTTTCACCAATTTATAGACAGACTCTCGCTAGTTTCAACGGTCACACCGTTTATCACCTCGGGACTGTACCCCACCCACAGTCATAAATCAAAATCCAAAATCCAATCCACTCTTAAAATGGTAATTGCAAAGCCTCAACTGTATGTTGTGAGTCGAAATTAATAACTCTTATTTACGAGCACACTGCACAACCGTCCATGATGGACTTCCCAGTTGGAGTCCGATTTGCCAGTGTTAAGCTGTCATAAAACCACAACTTTCTCCTTCGCATTGGCGAAGATCAATAATAGCCAAGACAATGTCGGCAAACAGCTATATAATGAACTTTTAAATTGAAAACACCGCACTCATATGAACATTCTTTTTTTGTAGTTTCCATGCCGAAATGTCAATTTTCAAAGTTCAACTTTCATCGCGTCAAGATCTCTATTTGGAGTCTCCGCACTTGGCTCCCTTTTTGTCTACAACTCTGGAACAAGATACCGGCAATTTGATTATTGCATCTTAATTGCAAGTTATATCTTTTATGACATTGAAATTGCACTTGTGCACAGCTAAGAAAAGGAAACATCCCAAAGACCCGAGCGAAACAAAAACATGTACATCTGGCGCAAAACGTTCACCATGAGTGTGGGTTTGGTGCCGGTCAATTGGTTTGTCGTTCGCCAGCAACAGTAGTGAAGGTCTGGTATGGGTATCTTAAGAGTAATTTGTTTTATACACTCACAACAACTCAGGATACAATCTAGTGGGTGATTGTATTTTTTTGAATAAATTATACCCTCCCTCTAGGTGAGGTAAAGTATGCAGCGAGTCGGTTAGAACTCAAAGCAAACTCTCGTTTTTTGGTTTGGACTTGAAAAAAAACTCACCAGAGCGCTCTTCCGTTGACCGATCGATGGTGTTTGTCTAACGTCGCGTGGAAGATCTGAAAATCCAGTTTGAGTGGGCCGTGAGTGTATGAATCACTGATTGTCTGAGCACCATCGCACCATCAGGCGTGCTATACAACTTGAATTGCCCAAGAGGGTTATACGCGAATTTTGCGAACTTCTTGTTAATCTCTATTCACAAGTTGAATGCACGATTTCTATCTGTTCGATCATGGATGGCGTGCAGCACATGTGGCTTTCTACGGCAGACCATCAAAGTGTCACGGGATATTGATGTGTCCTGTACCTGAATATAAGTAGGTTCCACCTGGGTGATATTAATAAATTTGCTTGCTGGGCACATTTGTAACGAGAGTGGTAAATGTCAGAAATATTGACGTACTTTGCGTGCGAAGGAGATTGCATCAGATGATGGAAATATGGACAAGGATGTGTGAGAGGCAGCAATGATGCAGTAAATATAATTATAGTAAAAATGGGAGGTACTTATAGATAAGATGAGCCGATGCCTTTGCTCGGGGCGGTTGTCTATAAGCTCTGTTATTACGAAGAACCGAAACAATTGCATTCTCTTTGGAAAGGAAGGTTGGCGGAACCTCTAAATAGGACTTCTGTATTAACGAAGTCACGAGCAGATCGAATAATTGGACTATAATTATCTTGGGCCACCAGCCCTCAGGTTCAATATGATAAGAGAGTTATTGCCTTAGATTTAAAGGCAATCAAATTTATGCCAGTCAATTAAATTCTCGTTAGTCAAACTTTTCAAAGTTAGTCCTATTTACATCAGTGATTCATATTTATACCAGTCACTCAGTTAATTTTTTGTCCGTCAGTCAGGGGTTTAACTTCCGCCGGAAAGTCCAATTTTTCAATTTTCAATCCAATAAACGAGGGTCAACTATTTCACAACAGTCGGTTCAATTCACATAAGTTAGTCCGTACAACAGTCGGTCCGATTAGCATCGGTCAATACGATATAGGCCAGTCAGTCCAATACACTAGTCAGGATTTTTGTCAGTCAATCCAACTTACGTCATTCAGTCCAAATCACCCCAGTCAATATAATTTACCCTGACTGACTGCTAACTTTCTCCAGTCAATCTGATCTATGCAAGTCCAGTTAACACTGAGTATAATTTGTATCAGTCAGTCAAATTTACAATCAGCCAGTTTTAGTACACCGTTCAGTCAAATTTATGCGTCGCTTAACTTTACGTCATTCAGTCCAAATCGCGCCAGTCAATCCAATTTACATCAGTCAGTCCATACAACAGTCAGATGAAGGCCAGTCAGTCCAATATTCAGTCAGACCAGTGAACGTCCTCAGGCCAATTTTTGCCAGCCAATCCAAACTACGTCATTCAATCACGCTAGTCAATACAAATTACACTAGTCAGTCTGACTTGCTTCAGTCCGATTAATAATGCCAGCCAGTCCAGTTTCCCTCTCAGTCAAATTCAATCAATTTATGCCAGTCAGTCCCACCAAAAAGCCCAACTTAAGAAATCATAGATATTTAAAGGAACATTGCCTAATCCAAGCGGCGAAGGCGTCTACCTCATCAAACCACCACCAACAACCTTAAAGCTATCACTTTTCAAAATAGCAACTCTTCTAAGAATCAGAAGTTCTTTCAGAGTTATGTCACACAAACTAGTCAGCAACAATGACGTTCTAAATCATGACGAACCACTCGAAGCAACTTTTTTTACTTTCCACACATTATGTCATCGATCTCATTAACATATTCCCGCTAACCGAAGCCATAAATAAGACTGTCTAAAGTGAATGTTTAAAAACGAAAAAAAAAAAAAACAATCTAAAGAAACATATTATTATCTGCCGGTTTCAGCTCATTTACGCAAATGATTAACAAAGAGAAATTATGTTCGAAAGAAGTTTAAGCTTTTGTCTGGATTGGAACAAGTCAAATCCCGCTGCGCGGCTAACTGATGCAGCGCCAGCGGAAACATTCTAAAACCCCAAAGTATAAAATCACGCTCCCCTTCTCTGGCAGTCATACCCTAAAACATTTATTAATGAGCAGATACAAGTAACTTGTTCGCTGACCTTGACTGGTGTCTCCAAATGCCGGCCGGTCATGTTGAAACATTTGCAAGTTATTATACTATTTTGGGACCGCTATTGGTCGCTGTTGTCACAAACATGCCTTGCAAGACAAATTTATTATACTTAATTCGGACGATACGCATTTTATATGAATTTATCGAAGCCACAGATATAGAGAGATACTATACATACAGATATATTGACAGAAATATAGAGTCCGAAATAAGGCGCGAAAGTTGCACGACTCCAAATGTGATTGCGAATCAGTTTTTCTTTCATTTTGTTCTGTGTATCCCAATCAAGTTAGTTTAAAGCTGACAAAGTATTTGACCTACATCGACCTTGCGTATGTAGGAGAGCGAGTGTATGAAAGACCGGCGCGCAACAAGTAAAGAAAAGTCTGTTACAGCAAAACGCGCGCTGATAATTTATTAAAAATGTTCGGGACAAAAAAAAGAAGTACACCATAACGAGTTTGGATGGGTGAGCTTTGAGTTTATTCACCTGATTTGTAGATGTATTTTTCTTTTTCGGTAAAGCACTGACCGCTGCTGGCTTAATGGTTACCACTTTGAGCTGACTCATCAGTCATCATATTAGTCAGGTGATACCTGAAATTCGCACCTCTTGCAATTCGGTTTTTACGAGTTTATTAGGTTTTGTATCCGTTTTGAAGGCCTCTGCGCCCTTATGCAGTCAGCACAATCGGAACGTTTTACATTTGTAAACTGATCGATACATTTTGTCGCCAAAGCAACTTTATTGTGCTAGCTAGTCCGTTCAAATTAAGCTTTCGATGGCGTGTGGATAAAAAGAAAGTTTACATAGCAACAGATACGTTTATGCATTGAATACAAATTGGAAACACAAATGCTTAGGTTTGTTGTTTATTAGCTCAGCCGGCTTGGCGGGTGTAAGTAATTTGAGTGCTTAAAAATTCGATGACTTAATGTTCACGGCATGCGGGTGAATTATAATGATCATATGATCATTAGCATTGCGCTGATGAAAGTGTATCGATTTTGAGAAAATATTTATGAGCGAGCGCTGGGTATTCTATTCCGCTTCGTTTTGCAGTTTTAGCGATCGATGAACGCTTGACCAGCTATCGTCTAGGAATTTTTGCCAATGCGATGGGGTTAGTATTTGGAATCTGATTGCAGATATCCATTGCCCTTAAAGATGCGGTTGTTTTATTTGCATAATCTGATCCAGATTAGATTTCGATGCGGTGCCCTAGTTCCATCCCACAAGAAGTAAATTTTCGTGAAAAAGGACGAAACCAATTTAAAAATTGGAAAAATTCAAGTTCAACGCATAACTTTCAAAAATATTATATTCTTATGTCTTTATCTAAAAAATCTTTGACCAAACTAGCAAAACGCCGCTACAAAAATTTTACCGCATTAGGGAATCCACACGCAAAAACTTCACTTATTATCAAGTCTACATTTGATAATAGTCGGTTGTAAAATAACGCAGTACAAAGTTCAGTTCGACAAATAAAAACGTGCAGACCAGAAATGGTAATGATAATCCGCGGTACCAATAATAATTTTTAGTGTCCAAGCTAAATTTTTCGATCTCACAATTGCGAAACTTTAAATACGAAATTGCATATTGTGACCTACAAAATATTTAGTGCAGAGGTTGAAAATGATTATTAGTAAGGCCCAATGATTATTGTACAACAAAAATAGTAGTATAACCCTAGGCGCAAACCAAAAATACCGCGGCCCTTCACACCACAAATCGGATTACAGAAAAGTAGTAACGAATTGAAAAAATGCCTATAACTTAATGAGCGTAAGCTCATTCCAACTTAAGCTTTAAACAATTAATAATTCAGCCACATAATGCACAGTTCCGAGAGGCTATCCACTATTAGTAACACTTTTAGACGTTCAAAGGCACTGCTGGATAAATGTTTTGATGATCATCTCCTCTGAAACTGTTTTGTTAACTTTTGTGGAGACCAAACTGGATGATGTTCTTAGGCTCTTGATTTTAGCATTGGTTTACTAGTTTTGTAGTTCAAAAACATCCCGGTTTTAGGACACAATTTCGGTGTCTAAGTTTTATAATGAAATCACTCATTCAAATAAAAAAAAAATAAACAAACAAATACCTATTTCAATAGGTACCTCTATTATATTAAGACCTTTTATTTTGTTCCGGGAGAAGTTTGGAAATCCCCTTTTTTACTATATTTTGTCCATTTGTCCCGTCGAGCTGCGAGCAAAATCTGGCAACCCTAATAGGCCCCTTCCTTTCGTGAAAAAAAAATAAAACTCATAGCGAAAACCTAGACCCCGAAGCTTCTCCAAACCTGTTTCCACATTCGACTACATTACAAGTAATTACTGCCCAAGTGTAAGTACATGTAAATCTTTCAACAAGTGATTTGAACCTGTCCAACATTTGACCCCGTCCACGTAAATATCGTCAGAAAAATCATAAATTTGCACTTCACTTTCATGCGACCATTACAACTCCTGGCCAATAAATTAGCAAATATAACAATTCCACTGAAATAAGTGTTATGGTGTCAGGCTATAACTCAACCGATTAAATCAGCGAGCCGTGTGAACAATGAACAGTAACAGACTCAATGACAGTTCACTGTTAATTGATTCCAATACTTTCGTTTGCATACAGCTAGAAGCTGTTTTATACAAGTGCAATGTGATTGAAGTGGTGTTCGTTGACACCGTAACCAAATTGAAATGGAAATTAATTGCTGTGCCAGTTTCGTTCCATTAACACAAAATGTTCCGCCATTTGTCATCTAAGCGATGATATTAGCCAATAAAAAAAAACCATAAGGAATGTATCATCCACCTTCGCTTTGTATATTTTCCATTTAATTGTGTTTGTCTCATTTCTGTGCGCGATTATATTAATATCCAACAAATTCACTTTCAAAAATAGAATTCGCTGCGAGTATCTATAATTCTGTAGAACGCTAGAGTGCATAATGAGTCAAGGACGTGTTTTAAATTTTTATGTTCTTCCCCCTTTTATGTCGCAAAATGAGAAATATAAAATATAGTCAGCAAAGAACTATATTTATTTATTTGCACTGCTTATTCGTACATATTTACCTTTTTACGTTTTTTTCTTTTTTGTAATGACTTGCTCATTTAGGGAGGCAATTTGACGTGCACGCTTCGCATGAAACCGACAATTAGTGCGGGTTCCTAAGACAAATAATATACAGACATATACACCACTGATATACTCAGCGTATAGGTATAGCGACAGACGTCAGGGGTGTTGTGTAGTTAGCGTTTACCTTAGAATTACCGGTGAGATAACAAACTGAGTAAGTTTACTTACGACTATGAATGCCAGAATTCGTATACCTGCAAATACATAAAAAAAAAGATTCGTCAGTCGTGTTATGCTTCCGAATAGATACAACTAAGTCTTAGTTAAAAGTAATAAGTTGTTAAAATCTACACCACCATTTTAGCATCGAGACCCACTAAACATACCGCAACGACTGGCACGGACTGTGCTATTAAATTTGTCGTGAAATAATAATGAAATTGTTCTTTTCATTTCCTAATACTATATAAATTGCAGCAATTAGGTTATTAAGATGTTCTATTACTGACTAAAGCCTGACGGGTAATATACCATAATTGCTGTTGTTCTGAACTTGATTTAGTTTGATCTTGACTCGTGGATTCAGACGAAAAGGTTACTGCCGCAAGCGATTATTCTAAGTGGCAACACTTTATTTGATATTGATTTAAAAAAATATATATATATAAAGAACAGCTGAGCTGCCGGAAGTCAAACAGATATATGTACATATCAATCAAAACAATGTTTAGCTAATTCGTTTGGGAAAAAATAAATAAATACAATTTATTAGCATCCGTTGGCTTGGGTGGATTTGGCAAAGCTCCAGCTCCTCAGTGATTCTGTCATTTTGTCAGTAAATATTTTGAGCGTGCAAATGCAGGGTTAGATTTGAAATATGATCTTCGCCGAAAATTCAAGGAGATTGGTATGGTTTTGAGTTCTGAAATAAATTCTTTTCTCCTTCAGAGTGTGGTAGTGCTAATAGGAATAATTATACTTTTTTTCATTAATATTGACACCTACAAGAAGTCAAGGTTTTTCAGATTTGTAACCTCCTACGACAGATATTTCATGAAGTTATTTCTGAACGAATTAAAGTGTCATCTAAAAAATGTTAAGAGCTCGGGCATAATTGACAGTAGATATTCTCAAATTTGTTTAAAATATGTCAGAATAAAACTTTACTGATGGCGCGACTGCGTATATAAATTATATTTAACCATATTGAATTTGTATATTTGGGAATATATTTAAAAAATTCTGCACGAAATTGACTCCGATTTGCACGATTGCATTATAAGCGTCGCCTTTTTCGTCATTCGCTGTACGAAAGAGTAGCCAATTTATTAGAGAGCGAAGGTGTTTAATACGCTGACCTTTTCAGATTTCAAAGATAAAGCAACATGATTTTCTTTTCCTTTAGTGCGGAGCTGCATTGGAATATTTTCTGTATTGTTCAGCAAAAACCAAAATTTTGTGTTGCAAACAAACACTTTGGTAGGAATACTAATAAAAAAAAAGCTTTTATAATTCATCCAGGCAAGTGACTGTCAAAATTGAGATTGTTCAATCGCATAAGTCTGATGAATTATCTGTGTTTATTTTTCTAAATAGCTATAACTGCAACCATGGAGTTTGTTTGCACAAAAAAACAAAAAAAAAGTGGGCAACTCATTTAAATAGATAAATGTTAAGGGAAGGGGATCTTTTTATTTTTTTGCAAACAAACTTTATCCAACTTTTCACGGAACTAAATTTTTTTACTAATTATTTAAAAAAGAAAAATGTCGTATGTCGCTGATTTAAATACTCACAAGAGTTTCTATGGACGTTTACTCAGCAGTCAACCAATTTCTTTTTGTGACCAAGGTTTTGAAAAATAAAAATTGGGAATGCATTCCAATCGAACATATAGTCAGAAAGTTATTTATCTAAGTGATTGACTTAATAAAATAAAAATCGGACTGCACAAAATGTATACAAGGTGACATATAGAAAGTGATACTAAGGTATAAGAGAATCAATAAGTATCGACTCTTACAGATTTATAAGCCGAAAGTACCGACCAATGACCTCAGATAAAAGATGCTGCCTGCCTGCCTAGTATGGTTGACTGTAAAGTGGGGATTCTCCAGTTAAAATCAAATTACACCGATATTAACAGACGTTAGTCAAACATCCGAAAATATACCTCTTTCAGAAAAGATACTGTTCAGATGTGGTAAAAAATTCAAGGTCCCATTCATTTATTTATTTTATTTATTTATTATTGTTTACTTCTTTTTAGGGCTGTCGGAATCTGTTTGATGGCAAGTAAATGATGCCACTTAATACTCATATGCACCTCTATTTCGGTAAGATACTTACTCTGATATCAATTCAGTTAATTCAATTCAATTAAAATGCATGCCCGTGTGAGATGCAATTTATTCGCACCATATGACAATGATTGGACACTTGAAAAGTACAACCTGTCGCATCATCATCATCACCACAGCATCACATCGCAACAGCATACCTCGGTCCTCTCAAGTGCAATTGATAATTGCAATGATATCCATAATCAACAACTCAGCATGTGCTAGATACCACATGCACTAGACTACCGTGTGTACAGTGTATACAGAGTACTTAGAGTACGAACTGCTGCAATCACATTCGGATGGTAACTCAGAGAGTTACCACATAGTTTCCTGTTTCACTGTAAGTGATTACGAGTCCGATAGATGCAATTGTTCAACATATGGTAGCGACAGTCGGGGCGCAGAGAAGAGAATCTAATCTAGCCATAAGTTATACGGACTATCCACGTGTGTTTTGAGTTCCGCAATGACACAACAACTATATGCGGTACAAGTTTTAATAAATAAATTGTACACCTCTTTACAAACCGACAACGACACGGCATGTCGTCGGCACAGATATAGTGACACAAGCCACATGTTGGCTGTCTTGTGCTTTTTGGTTCCAATTTCGAGCTCAGTCTGGTTCAGTGGGACAAGATTAATTGGCCGGTTCTTGTATATCGTATATGATCATGAAGAGTACTTCTTGCCAATTTGACCTTTGGCCTAATGCGAGTGTGTTAACGTCTTTCATAACCGGAGTTGAAATACGACAAATCTTTTATAACAAGATTTCTCAAAATGCCCGTTGTTTGATATGACCTATGTATACTCGTAGCTTTTAAAATGTGTTTGTGGTTTATTTGGGTCACGGTGTCAACTTCTGAGGTTCAAGTTTTTTACGGTCCAATGGCTGTGTCATATATGAGAGATACGTAGAAATGAGGCTCAGTGTCAGTATACGAGAGCTACGTAGAAGTGAGACTGACTTCCGCGTCGAATTTCCGGATTTTTCTAACTGAAACTGGACTTATTTAAGCAAACCTATTCCGCCACTAGAAGTCATTTATGACCTTTTCAATTTGTATATGACTCGTGGTCATAACAGATGAAAGCGTTCTCTAATTTCGATGTTCACATTAAGGCATTTGATCGAGAAATAGGGCCAACTTCCATATGACTTGTCAAATTGTCTGCAGCTGTTCCATTTGACAAGAGCCATGGTAGTGTCTTAAATCAATCGTAAGACAAGCCTCATGCCTTCTGTTGTTCCTGTAAACTTGGCTCTAGTAAGCGACAAACGGATGCAACTGCAAGTCCCTTTAGAGGAAATTTGTTTGAGTGTAATTAATACGTATTGTATAAGTTGGATTGTGATTTGTATGGAAAATCTGAAAGATGCATCTTCAACAAAAATGACAACTAAACAAGTTAAAAAGAAATCAACGAAACAGTTTACCGACAAATATTTCATTTAACGTACAAAATGGGAAGTTCTATTCGCATTTTTAGTCAAACTCAGGACAACTGAACCATAGGGAAACCGATCGGCAAAGCAATTCATCAAGAGAACATTGCATCTACCGCAGGGTGGTTTGAAATATGCTACAGTCATACAAATATTTTTAAAAATTTCAGTGGCACATGAAACATTGTACACACAGAAAATAATATTTCACCTCCAACTTTCCACATATTTTGTTCTCTCCCCTAAAATGCAACAAGTGGCCAGAGTCACCCCAATGCCATTTGCTTATAGACGTAACGAATGAACCCTCGTGATTTCTGCCTCAAATGGCAACAGCTGCTGGCTTGGGCTTCATGTCATCATAACATTAGTTGCACGCGTAATAATCCCTCTTCAATGACTTTAGATATATTGATCGGTCCGCTACCATACCACTGCCAATGGCCGAGAGGTGTTCGATGACACGATTTTTGATGCGGCCGATTTCAAGTCAGGCGCCCGTCCCACAATAGAATGAGCTAATGAGGACAACACTAAGCAGTGTTTATAGTACCTACACGTATGTGTAGCATATTGCCCAACCTTCCACCACTAGCTAGTTTGCACTTCAACAAATTCTCGCTTAGTTTATCAAAGGCAATCGTTACCCACATAATCCAATTTTCTGCGGTACACCACGTGTAGTTCGTGGCAATTTTTTTTTCTTAGTGGATAAAACGCAAATCAGACGGGCTAATCGTGTAGTAACACACTATAACCAATACACACTATATAGGGGCTCGTGTATGGTATAAGATATCAGTCTTGGATTATGGTTTGCTTAGGTTTTTTTTTACAAGGCGTATTTCCTTGTATTCTTGTTTTTCCAATTTGGTTCTGTTTATGTAGTTTCTAATTCGTGTACTTTAATTTTGTTTGCTTAGCACTTGAATATCTGGTAGGTATATCTGCCTAAATATTTTCGTCTAGAGATTTTCGGTGTGTTTTCGATTTTTATTTATTTTTTGTTGTAGAGCTGCGGTGCAAATTTAAAGAATTTAAATGGAACTTGATGTTGCTTGACATACACACTTTTCTTAACATTGAAAATTAGATTTTTAAACATTATAACGATTTTAATTTTATTTTAGGCAAAGTGCATTGCTGATGGGGGTATGTACATCAAGCAAACTAAAGGGTGATTTTTTAGCTGGTTTGGTTTTGGCAACACTGGTTTTGACAGCTGACGTGTGTTTAGTACCTTGTGTCACTGTCAAACAGCTTCAGTTTGGTTTGCAATTTAACCATGGATCGTCTTACAAATGAACAACGTTGCAAATTATTGAATTTTACTATCAAAATTCGTGCTCGGTTCGAAATGTTCATCGCGAAATAATGGCGCAATTGCGAGGCGAGTTTGGTGAACAGTTAATTTCACGTTTCGGGCCGGTCAATTGGCCGCCTAGATCGTGCGATTTGACACCATTAGATTATTTTTTGTGTGGGTATGCCAAGGCTAATGGGTATAGGGACAAGCCCGCTTCGATTGACGCACTGGAAGCCAACATCCATGCATTCATTCGTGAGATACCGGCCGATATGTGTGAAAGAGTATGCCAAAATTGGACTCAGCGGATGGGCTACCTGAGACGCAGCCGCGGTCAACATTTGCATGAAATTATCTTTAAACATTAAATTGCAAGGTTCAAACTATCGATTCAAATAAATATTTCATTAATTTTTTCGAATTTTTTGTGTTTTTTTTTTTAAAAAAGTTCTAAACCTCTTAAAAAATCACCCTTTAAATGAAAGTGGTCTCGCTGGTCTTTTCGAATTGTAAATCTTTTCAAGCTACAATTATTTAGTTAATGAAGAACGTATAGCCATACAAAAAATATTAAACATTTAGAAAATAAAAATTAACTTTATAAAAAAAAAAAAATACTGTAGAATCTCAGAAAGGCGAACAGATGTAAAACAGGTTCCGTTTATCTTTCCGAACTGTCCATCTTTTCAAGCAATAGCAATACATAAAAACAATAAATATATAAAAATTCATTTTATTTAAAAAAAAAAAGAAACATAAGGTTAACCATAAAGGGTATAAAAACAGACGTTTTTCTTAAATAAAACTGCTTTGTCGTAGACTGTCGAAACACTTCAATGGGGGGAAAAATTCGTTAATCTTATAGAACCGTTCATGTTTCCGAGATTTTGCTGTATCTATAATAAATTGGATTCCTTTTTTTATGCTCATATCAAATGAACTTGCTTCAGTTTAATGTATAAATTAAATACGAATCGCATTTAGATACGAGTAACTACTTGCTGTATTTTTGAGAAGTTATGTTCTCACTTATCTCTGTGCAAGCAAAAGGTTTTGCTCGGAGACTCAATATTTTGTGCATTTGAATACACCAATGGGACTTCCAAAGTTCCCACAAAATTCCAGATACTCATCGGGGAAAACCAATCAACTATAAGACGTTTTTTTATGGCTTTCAGCGATAAAAAAACCAACAGAAAAAAAAAAGATCACTTCATATGGCTTTCAAGGAACACCATCACCTCATCTTACCTTCAAATCTCACTTTCGTTCCTGATTGAGTCATAAGATATCTCCCCATTCGCGCACACCATCTCATGTTAATCTCAATTGATACCTTAAGGTCACGTCTGAACAGAAATTACCACAAAATAAAAATAAAATCCAACGCCGAAATGTGGTTTCATGAGAAATAAAAACATCATACCCCCTGATCGCTGTATCTATACCGCATCTGCATATAGATATATTGTTTCAAAATAAGATTGGCCACATCACGCCACCATGATCATTCCTATTACTGTGCTCTTTGGTTGTTCGTCCTGTTTTATTAAATGTTTTCTCGCGAAAGATACATTTTAAGTTTTAGTGTCTCAATGAAACCCAATATGAGAAATGGGCCATGTCGCCAAATAATTTGTATTTCTTCGTTGGCTTTATTTTATTCTTTTTTTTTTTATTCTAAAGTTAACTTCAATAGATCGAAGCTACGGGTCCAAGAGCGAGTGAACATTTCTATTGTGATTTTTTTTTGGCAGGAATGCAAACCATTTTCGTCTGCCATGACATTTTTACTTTTTTTTTTCAAAATTGTTTTCCTTTTATTTTATTTATCTTTTGCAGTCGCAGCCGGCAATAAAACAATAAAAGAAAATATTTTTGAAAAAGTGAAAACAAAATACCATTCAAGTGATCGTAGCCGCAAATATTTCCCGAACAAAACGACGGACAAAAAATTGCAATAAAAATAAATCAGGCCACCAGTCTGCGTAGATTTGGATTACGTAAGAAAAAAGATTCTCTAAAATCTCCGATGAAACACTGCATGCAACGGATTTTTTTAATTTGCACGATCGTTTTAGGTCTGATCGAAGTCAAGATCAAGATGAAAATAAATCATTATCCAACGACAGAATTTTTTAATAGACACCATCCCGATGAATTGCACCTTCCGCTTGACCTTTGGATTGAGTGTTATACGGCCGTTTATACAAAAAGAAAAACACAAGTTCAAGACTATGAACCAAATTCGCCCAATCTGGTGGATTTATGCCAAAAAAAATGTATAAATATCACCGCCGCATAGCCCATTGGGCGCATTACATCCACCATTCATTAAGTTTCTCAAAGGGTGTGTGCCTACACAAGTTTGTGCACACGTATATCTAAAACTGTGCATCTATGGCTGGTGGAGGAGTGCAATTTTTTTACAAAAACAAAAGCGAAACTAGACCAAATTAATTTCAACCTAGACCTGATATAGACATACACTACACACTACAGAGTGTTGTTGGCCATATATTTATATAGCCGGACGAGATACTCGCGAACATTGTAAACCTATGCTTTTGCATAGACCGCTGGTACGTGCGCTTGTTGCAATTGGCAATGCTTCACTTGTTGTTCTTGTTTTTGAATTATTTTGTCTGACTTTTTGTCGAGTTTAGTTGGTATCGCAATAATTTGCTGTTTGCATAAACGTTCGCATCCATTATATCGATTGGAAGCGGCGGTGTTGTGCATCTGTGTGTATGTACGGTAAAACGCCCGTTAGCAATTAGTTCGTTATGGCCGGACAGTAATTGACGGAGGATATTTCTCCGATGAGATAAGATGCGGTGAGATGCAGATGCTGGAGATAGATACAGGAAAAACCACTCTGCATATGGATTTGTAAGCAATTTGTTAGCTGATTGGCTTTTTGCGCGATTCCATGTTGGATAAGGAAATCGGAGGAAAAGTAATGCAGACTGTCATGTCAGCGATTGTTAGATATATCGGTTGACCGGTGCATCTACATTTTGGGTGTGGGTGAGGTGTGGGAGCAGTGTGCATTGTACGTGGAACGGGTAATTGAAATTAGAGAAATCAATTTTGCCGATGGGAGCGTGCGTGATATGTGGATTGCTTCCTTAGGGGTCAGTGCAGGTGTGGGTAGGATTTAGTTTAGAAAGTTGGAACAAAGTGGTGTCGAATGATAATCACCAGGTTCCGATAGATTTTGGTTGCAAGTTTGATGGTCCTTTTTGGTTTCCTCTAAAGCTGCAACGACTGCGGTAGAAGTTTTATCCCACAGTTACTTGTGAAATTTGTCAAATATTCGGTGGTAGCGAATTGCAAATTCTGTTTTTAGTAAGTATAAGAAGTTTATTAATTCAGAGGTGTTCCAGCAAATTGTCTATATCAAGGAATATTTTCCGTAGGTTCTACGACAATATTTGACAAAGGCACCTACTCTTTCTCTTTTCTCGCTACTTGATCGCCATAGTATTTTTATTTGCGAATTGCTTATTTTTGGCTGCTCTGCGTTTTTTTCTTATGTTTAGCATTCAAGACCATTTATTCGTAGTAGAGAGTCAAAGACGTAGGTCCTTCAGTGTAGCATGTTTTTAAAATTAGGTCAACTTGACCTCCCAGCTTCCTGAAATAAAACTGAAATATTTTCTTGAAACATACTACACAAACTTCAATAATTTCTATCAAAAATGCCGAACAAACGAATGGCACAATCTTTAATTACTGCTCGCACTGTGCACCGCTTAAAAACAGCGCAGTCAAGTTGTCCTTCAGCGCGCAAATCTTATCTTGTTTTTAATTTGCTAACATTCCTTTTACTTTTCAAAATGCGTTTTCAGATAAGCAACACATTTCACTTCCCACATGAAGAAAGAAAAAATAGAAAAAACAATTTTCCTGCACATTGTTCCACTAATTTAAGAATTTTTATGACTCAAAGCGTTAATTGCACTCTATTTATAAAAATGAATTTACCATCACCTTTATTTGGAAACGAAATGATGTCATAGAATCCATATTAAGCGTGGAATAGCTTTAGATACGCGTAAGCCTTTGAATAATTTATCTCCAGTAACAGCCTCCACGGTATCCGTATAGGACTAGTTTGAAGATACTCTTGCCGGCTATTCGTTTGTTTGCATTAATCAGCCAACAATGACCTTAGAGACAAAAGAATCACACCGACAAAATGAATACATATCTACTGTCTCCGACGAAGAACCCGAGTAGCCGCCCACATGCATCGCATTCGCTCATTCGCGGTGAATAATTTGAATTGACACACATAATAACATGACAGTTTTATTTCTTTTTCGGCTTTGCTGCTTCTTTTTTTTTTAATTTTAATAATCTTGCTTTAAGTTATTTTGCAAATAAAAAAAAAAGACAGAAAAATACAGACTTGAAAACAAGCTCAATGTCAGCTGAGAGGGAATATTTTCTTTGATATAGCGGCAGCGTTACCTGAAATGACAAATAATGTCAAAAGAATGTCAGCTACGGCAACGACATGCGCCGCAGTAAATTCAATTGAAATCGTTTGCCTACTTGAAATTTCATTTGACTTGATGCAACTCGCTCTATTCAAGTTGTAATCGAACAAACTTCTAAAGAACGGAATTTTGGACTGAAAGATCTGCCAAACATTTTGTGTTTTGCAAAGTGAAACTAATAGATTTTTAATTTAACTGTTTAAGTACGGTTTCGGGCAAATAGGCTTGAGGTCTTATTTTCTCTACTTATGGTGAACGGGCAGCCCAAAATGAGCACAAAACAAAAAAAATACACCATTCCTACTCTGATCAAACTGCAACTTTTTTTCTCCTAAAAGATGTTCGTCCGGAATAGATTTTAAAACTATTGTCCGAAAATCACTCCAGTTTTTTGCATTTGCTTTGCGAAATGGTCCGATTGAAATATAGGTTACTTCTTCTTGCGATTAAATGCCCAGAAAAGAAGATCTAAGTAGATGGCCCAGCACAGAGTTTTTTGGGAATATCCACTTAGTTTTGACCGACTGAAATAGTGTTTTTTTTTGTCATAAAGCCAAATTTTGAAGTAAGACTTTTGGGTGTGAATTGTCTTTCTCAGAAAGTTCAGCAATAAAAGTAATAACTCCGGTTGGAGCTTGATGACCAAAGAACAGTGGAGATAAGTTCGTGTCTGGCAAGACTTATGTAGATTTTGCTTTTTATTTAACTAGCATCTGAGTTCAGTTAAAATTAATTAAATATTATTTACTAGGTTTTTAACTTAAAAAGTTAACAATACGAGCGAACCACCCATAAACAAACCGTCCTTCGTCCTTTGAACCACGATAAACATTTCCAATACGAGTATACCTATCCAATGAATTACATTTGAAGTTGCACATATATGTACCCCATATGTCAGTATAGGTTGCCCCATTAAACACTCCACAGACAGAGGTCAGCAATTAAGAACGCATTAGCGTCCCATAAATCAATTACTGCAGCAATTGTCTCATTTTAATTGAACATCTAGAACCGATTTAGTTACGTATACGCCATACGATCTGGAAGTGATTAAAGTGAAAATAAAAAGTAAATTTCCATATTTGTCAGTAATAATTGTTTTGACAATTTGCTGGGAAATTTATATTCAGAAGGCACTCGCTCAGTTTTTAAATGTTCCTCTGGGCACACATTCTAATTTCTAATAGAGGCATCGCGAGCGCACTTGCGTTGCACCTGTGCGCATATGCGTTACGACATCGGCTCGTTAACGATTGCCATTTCCTTATTGTGCCAAGTTGATTTTAAAAAGGGTCATGTTTCGCGGTTCTTTCGCTTATTGCATGTCGTTGCTGCGGTTTTGCTTCAATACGGGTATGACAGAGTTGCCCTAATGCACCGACAGAGGGACAAGTAAAACAACATCATAAACATAATTCCCTGATCGGAATATTTTGCTCAACACTGATGACGACGAGAATCTAAATCTCCATATTATGCCAACTTAACATTCACTTCACAGACACAGAGGTCCGTGCAAAGCCACGCACCCAGTAAGGGTGTTGTTCAATGCACTCCGCACCGCGAACGGCAGGGAAACGCTGTGTGTCTGATGTTGTGCGTGACATGAGCCATAAGACGCTTTAATTGCTGCTGCTTCATCGCAGAGCTATACTATATCACTAAGAGTAAATATACACAAGTTTTAATCTCTCTGAGATAAAGTTCCTCCACCATAAAGTGGGCTAATCTCGAATATGAGTCATTTTGCAAGATTTGTGTAATGAATTCTGTTACCTCATGCAACTTCAACAGACATGATGTGGTTCGGATGTGGGTACACATGTGCATCGGCATTTTAAACCGAAATCAGGTCACAATGGCTTGCGCAAATTCAAAGTTTGCGGCAGATCTTGACCCAACTAGGAACACAACCTAACACCATCACCTGGCGGCACGCGTATTGATTTGAGTTCGTTTCGCAGAACCAGATTAAGGAAGCAAGTTGTTGTCTACTATGCACTGTAGTCAGGGGGAATTTTCTTGCGCAAGCTAATGGTGAAGAGAAGTTTTCAGGTTTTTCTCAAGCTGACTAATGGGTCGTTCGCTGGAGGGAAAGATCGCTTAGGCAGCTGGCAAATTGCTCGATAGAATTGTAATTATGTTGTTTACATGAGTATACGCCCAACCCCCGGTGGGATGATGCATTCCTTTAGTTGGATGCAAGTTGGTGATACTTTGTAGCTGGGTGGGGTCTATTTTTTAGCGCATCTTGTGCAGATCTATAGGAAAGATCTATGCTAACAAAATCTAGAAAATTAATTGTTGGCTTAAATTGGCTTTTTTTAGCATCCCATGCTTCTTTTCATATAGTTGCATATAGCTCTGTGCCCATTTAAAAAGCAAAAAGGTACGCGACGCCAAATTTGACATTCAAAACGTAGTTACATTCTATTTCAAGGCTTAGTTCTTAGATTTTTGTGTCGTTACGCAATCGCAGCGAAACTAGACTCAAGTTAATATTCAATGAGCTAGGTTTAAGGTTTAACGAAATCGGTTGATCCCTTTGTCAACAGTCGGTACTAAGAGCTGGCCCAGTTTTTTTTTTTTTTTACTTGATTTTCTATAATCTCATCTACTTTATTTTTTACAAATCTTCACACGCTTTTTTCTACTTCCAAACTACAATCAGTTTGTCCAGTGTTCCGCCTTATCTTCAAGGTCTCGGGCGAATTTCATGTCGACGACTAAATTGAATATTATCGAAGCTAGTGTGAGGTAATTGTATACCTCCTCGGCAACATAGTCTTATCGGGATTTAATTTCTGTTGTTACTATTTTTTTTTTCTATTTGATAAGATTTATGGTGACTTTAAATTTAGTGCCAAACTGTAAGTAAATACTTCATCATGATTATAACGTCGTATTTTTTTTGTATTCGCAACGAAACGTCTCTCTTTTCTTGAGCTTTCAGGGTTGACATTTTAAGACCATAGCCACCGATAAGCAAAGTCCCATTAATAACACTTTCAAGGGGACTGCAATGAATCTCTGGAGTATTTTTTTTTCTGATCACTAAATAAATATCCCAATGACTGAGTGGAACCTTGTACCATGACAAATGTTTCCTCAACAAAAACACATGACATAGCTGTGATACCATTAAAAAACAAAAAAAAAACCATCTCTCTCAATGACTCATGATGCATTTAGCTGTTAGACAAATAAAACAACAAATTAATCAAGTTCACTGGGTTGACTAAAAATAAATTGCATTCTAAGCGAAAATGACTTTGAATGTGAGAAGTTTCCTTGTGAATACCTAATCGAGTCAGAATTCACTTGAATCGAATTCCTCATAACGCATATAGTTAACTAGGAAACTTGTGATTAGATAAGGTTCATAGGTTTAGGGCGAACACAAAAAGGCAACTGCCAACGCTGATAGTGAGTGGGGAGTTAAACGTTCCATTCACTGTATATTTTGATTGAACAATATTATGCTCGAATGGGGAAAGAAAAAACCTTATCGGGGTATTATAGCTGCCCGTATGTTCTATTTGTAATGAAGGCATACAATTTCGTTTAAATGTGGCTTAGACACTAAATTCAGACGTTGATGACAACATTCTACAAGTTGGTAAAAAATATGTTTGCACAGTGAATTTATCTAGAACAGAATATAAGACCGATAAAAATACAAATGTAGATAGCGCAATTTTTGTGAGACAAGACAACTTGCTTGACTAATATTCATTGCGAAGCAAACTTTTCATACGGTGGGCAAAGAATCAAAAAATTCTACCTGTCCGACAGTCGCAAAAGATTAGTAATAAAAAGAAATATGTTGACTTGGAAATGAATCAGGAGCGTACCCCAATTCAACAAGTGATCCTGCAGGGTTCTTCCTTTTTAAAGATCGAAAAATCGCATTCTTTTCTAACTCTTAGATTCGAATTAACTAGTTAAGACTCGATGAATATCAAAAAAGGTAGTTACGCGGTAAAACTAAATAAAAATATGGAAAATCTGTATCATTAACTCAGCTGGTATGTAACAGGTTTTTCAAGTGGAGATGAACTGGCTTTAAAAGACAAATACCTAACAAATCAATCTTGTTTCGGTATATAGATGCGGCAAAAGCTCATTCTTGACAGCCCACTGCGTGCAATAAATTGCATCCCTGTCATAAGGTTATATAAATATATTCATCCACTCATTACCATATCCCATTCGCTTTTAGTGTCCTCAAACTCGACCGTTCGACTGTATTTTCCTATGATCTTTCGCCATAATTCCAACTTCCTTATTGCCAAAACACCACCCCAAATAAAACAACAGATTTCATATGATCTTCTATAAATATCAGCACTATGGTAAAAAAAAAATAAAAATGATCTTAAAATCCAGAGCATCGATCTGTACAAATCGACGATATGTGTAAATGCCGCAACAACACCACACCGCACTGATATTACATGAAAGTATCTACAGCCAATTATAGCATTTATGTTAATTCTCTGCGAGGTGGTTCCCCAATAATAACAACAACTTGCAATATTATTGTTGTACAAACACAAACCCGATATCCAAAAATAAACTTCGCAAAGTGGCCTCACTCAGTTCTTGTGAAATGAAGCCCACGATTTTTGTAATTCTTGCACACCTTGTAAACGATGCGAGTTTTTATATTTTTTGTAATTAAAATTACCTAAGACCATATTACTCTGACTTCATAATTAATTATATGACACTGACTCCGATTCCAAAGAAATATCTCACGTGAGTATATCGGCTCGATGACATAATATTGAGTTCTCCAAAATTTTTGTGATCATGCTCCTTTTGGCCGGAGGCTAAATTTTAACATTTTCACTGCGTGTATCCGCTAGAGCAAATTGTATCCCATTTATAGTGGATACAGATACGGATACAGTAGTGTTTCCTTCTTTTTTTTCTACTAATTATCACATGAAAAATTATGAGACTTTAATTATTTGTTCTTATAGCTCGGGTGATGGTCGTCGAACAGTAGTTTTCACAGCAAACACTAAGCAATATGAGTAAACGGAGCGGTGGTTGGAAGTTTGGTGTGATCTAAATAAAAAAATTGTATTTTGTTGATAGAGCAAACTTGCTTAATTTGTGTCATGTGCGGTGAGATTACGGAACAATAGCGTATGACGTATGGAAACTGTGCACTTGAAACTTGATAGCATATGGTGAACTTGGGGGCACTTATAAAATTGATATGCATTGGCCTCTACAACTATTTTAGTGGGGTTTTACAAATGTTTATAAATTAAAGGGAGAGTACTGCATAGTACATATTTAAGAACTGAAGTTTCTGCATGTTAAACTATTTAAGTGGGTATTAGAAGTTTCTACAAACATTTCCTCATACTTCTCAATTTGGTCATTTATCCTCCGTGACGAATATGAGACTCAAACACTCTTGCTGGTTGTACGTCTCCTAATATGCAAATTAACGTTCGCTTCTAGAGCACCCTTAGTTATTAGAAAGATCCGACATTTGCTTCTGATCTGTCCCACTCACTGCCGATACCAATTAGATATGTTTCTGTTTATTAAGGAGAAGTATATTTCTCCAACTTTTACACATGAGCTAAAAAAAAGCAAAGCTTTACGCAAAGTCCTATTGATTGCAATGCCACTCGATTATTTATGATTTTTTGTTTCGTAAGATCACAAACTACATCGAAAAAGGGGTCCTGATATATATACATATAGAGAAATTGAGAATGTATACGACAAGAAGCACTTTCCCCTTATTAGCTTCACAAAATACATATATCATTCTGGTTTCTATGGCATATACCGACCAAAGATGTAGCTGGACCGATGCTATTGCCTTCGACCGAAAATTTGCTAGAAATTCACTATTCACGTTAATTCATAAGTCCAGGGCAACATCAAGCAAACAAAGTTTTTAGAACAGATGTGTCGGTTGTCTACTGATTAGCCAATAATTAACTCCGTAAGATTTTTAAAAAAAGATGAGTAAAAAAATTGTTTGTAATTACAATCAACCGACTTATCCTCATCTTACGGATAAATAAACAAGAGGGATTCTGTGACAACCCTTACTTCAAGTGATCTGCCCGATTCGGAATCATTTTCTGCATCTCATTGTTGCATATGTGTAAATCAACCCCAAATATATAATAATTTAAAAAGGTCTGATAACATTTTTTGTTTGTTTCGTATGTATGATCGATATAGTCATCTTATATTCGGCGATTTGACCCTTTCGATGAGACCGTTGATACCGTTGACTCTTATGGAGTGTTGAAGATTTTTTTAGAAATCCGCTGCAAATTGAAAATGGCGGCTATCTGAACGACACTGTCATACATCTACACAAAAATGCCCAACAAATTGCAGTAACACATCGTTTTTTTTTTTTTTTAATTGTTTTCTTGGTGACCCTCCCAGAATGTAGGCTAATCTGCAAAAGCATTGCATAAACTTACTCCTACACATATAGTCTAAAATGTGTCATCAGTCATGTGTCATCTTATTACCCTTGACCAGTCTGTTTTTAATATCCATTGTGACATGAGTGTCAAACAAAATAAACCAAATAAGGTCAAGGTTTACTGTGCGGTTTATCAAGTTATGGCAGAAATAATAATGCAGACAATTGGCAGACTTGGGAAAAAATACGTGAGACATCTGCGGGCAAAGAGACAGCAAAGCATTTGTTTACCTTAAGTGTTAAGATTTCACCAACGCAGTCCCATTTAAGTACTGCACTGTATATTTTGTAAAGCCTTTGGCTCAGTGGTTAGTGTGCTCGTTCCATGTTCGATACAAGGAAAAAACACAAACTAGGTACGTCTCAATGTGTTTTTCAATGCGCCACCTTTTAAACAAATTAGTCAATCCATTTATAAATATCTACAAGATCAGCAAAAACAAAATGTTCCAAACATTCGATTGGTGTTTTTTGCTACGCGGCAGTATACATTATAAATATTAGCAATACGGTAAATATCGATGTACTCCTTTATTAGCCACTGACTACGAAGAGTTGTTTGTTCAAATACTCATAAATTATGCTATGTTATTTAGGTATAATCAAGAATATGACGTACTCACAACTAAACAAACAGCAGGTCTACCCATGAAAATAAAAATAGTTACGGAAAATCCCACAAAACAGCCTCAGACTATTTTTTTGAAATTAAAAAAAATGATGCTGAAAGAAAGCCGCTGTGCTAATTATACGTATGCCACAGGTGAGTAAGACAATTTTATACGATTTTAATGGACTTTCCCGCAGTGGAAAAAAGTGCTCAACTTATAATAGTCGCTTTTAATTAAATCGAAAAATTTACAAGCACTTAAATTTCACTGTAGAAAGGGTATCTTTAAATAGGTCTTATTTTTGAACCTCCCTCCTGCATGAAAAAAATTATTTTTTTACAGAATTCTATACTAGACAGAAATTTGCACAAATATCTAAATTAAGTACGCACACTTATTTTGTATGGCGTTAGATAAGAAAAAAATCGACCTACCATTCTCAAGGTAGATTCAATTTTTGCTCGGTGATTAAATCGACACATGCGCCAGCGCCAATGGCTTTATGACTTTCTGAATGAATTAAGCTCATACTACCATATCGCGGTGACGTAGCCATCAAATCGTTGCCATATAAGTAGGGGTTCGTTATTTATGGAACGTGGTTAAAAAATAAAAATAGAAAAGCCATTTTACATAAATAAATAATATCAATCCACCTATGTGTCGTTAAGTATATGCCGATTGCAAATAAGCTTTTTAATGACCGCATCGGCTGGAAGAAAATTGGCATTGAACTCTGACTTATTGTCAAAGATACACCTACACTTACAATTGTGTGCTAACTCGTATTAATCTACTTAATGGCGGCAACAAAATAATCAACTGCCATAACCGGCTGTAGAACCTTGCTAAAAATGCGATTATAAGGAAGTAAAAGAGTTAAAAATATGCCCACAGGCGGAAAGAAATGCGAAAACTAAATTCAACTTAAGTGGTTTTTCTGATGACGACTGTAATGACGTTAAAAGTTAATTTACGCAACCTCAAATTTGCTTGCGGCGGATAGATAAAATACCGTCGTCGCGGCGGACGTATATATTTTTAATAATAACGTTCCACATGAAGGGGGGATAGATAACGTAAGGTATATGTAATGATAACGTGAGCTGTTTGTCTTTGGTGAGTTTTTTTTTTATTATTTTCGGTTGGCAAAGGAAGTGACACCACTTTGTGTTTTGTGGGTTGACTCTCAGTGATTTAGCAGGAAATTGCAGAGTTTTTTTTTTACAATTTTCTACTGGGAATTGGCAAAGTGTTTTCAGTTGATGTTTGCATTAGTGCCTCGGATATGTCGCCGGAAGACTGTATATTTTTTTAGAGTGCAAATATCGTTATTATGATGACGTTTTCCACAAACAGAAGGTTAGGAGATTGGCATGACACAAAGTTATAAATTTATTGGCATGACGAACGATTTTTAATACGAAATTGAAGATAATGTTAAATATTATAAATGGCGCCCAACGCGGGTCTATATTTCGAAAGAAATCAAGAAATTTGTTATGTAAAACTGAAAGAAGAAGTAGTGATAAAATAAATACTTGTCAAAATCTATATCGCGATAGTAGGCTTAATGACCCCAAAGGGAGATCACAAAATCGTTGCAAGGCTTAGCAAATGTCTTAAACAAGGACAAGTCATTAAACACTGGGAGGAATAAAAAGCCTGTAACGCGATTTTTTTTCTATCGGAATATTTAAAAGACCTACCTAAACTTGTGCATGGCTGACTTAATTAAACATAAATTTAATTGGAAATTATTATCATGCACTCGTCAAGTCTCAGTTTCATAACAAACATATTTGTCCTGCACAATGGAAATGTTTTTAGACTTTCAATGGGATCGTTATCTGCTCGAGTGCTTAGACAGAAAAATAGTCATTGGCGCCAAAACGAGGCTTACGTCGAGACCGATTTTGTTGAGTGCAAAAAAATTACCTAAGCCCTGACGTAATACGAAGTATAAGCTTTAACATTTTTTTGAAAACTTTAGGATTAAGCTGACTTGATGCAGAGCAGAAACAGATTAGGACAGTACATGAATATATTTAGCTCCGCTGAGGTAGGGTAGACGAACTAATTGGCTAGAAAGGCCACGGGCGCATAAGTCATACAATACATTTCTGACGAAAGATTCGTATTAACTTTATGATTAGCAGTCAGTTTCTGACTATAAAAACCCAATGGTTCACTCTTTAAACTCTACTAAATATCTATTTTGTAGTTTTTTACATGGCTTGAAGAATAATTTTAAAGTTAACAGCGCTATTAACAGAATTATAGGCCTATTATCGTTAGCGAGTCGAATTATTCGCGTAAATCGAGTCAGTTGTCGAAACACTCGCCTTGTTCGATTATGGTCGGCGAATTAATTCATTCGCCTAGAAATCAAAGGCTACCTATATAATAAAAACGAAAATGACAGCACCAAAACAACAATTTGAACATTTATGTCAACAAAAAAGGAATTCAAAATGAAAAATTTGTGTGCCTTAAATATTAAATATTCTTTATTGGATTTTTTTGAAGCTCCAAATTGTACCAACCCTTTGGCTATGACTGGGTTTTGTTGTATATGTATGTAGAAATATGAATTGAATGGGTTTTATACGTTTTTCTTGAATTTTCATTCATAAGTTACATTCGCCTCAGGTTTCACCAAATAGTTTTGTTCGCCAAAATTTGAAGTTTTAGGCGAATGATATTTCATAAATTCGCAAACCGCAATAAGGCGACTTTAAATTCGCCAGCGGTTTGACGGTTCAGGCGAATGAATTTTGTTCAATTCGCTAACCATAATACAAATAAGTCACATTCGCTTTATTTTTTGTTCGACTCGCTAACGATAATAGGGGCATTAGTAACAGAGTTTAAAAAAAGTTTTTTGCTTGCAGATACTGTGTGTCCCCTGGATTTTCTATTTTCAATAAAAAGTTTAAGGGACATATGGTTTTGATTTTGAGCCACAGGTTTTCAAAAAGCACAATCGGGAAACTCTCTCGTGACAAATATTGATCTGAGATAAACGTTGGGCGTTTAAAATTCCCCACTCCAAGAGATTAGACAGATAAAGAATTCATAGCTTCATCTGGCGAAGAACCTTGCATTCAGTTCTTGCATATTGTCTTATCTTTGCCTGATGTCAAATATTTCATTATCAGCACGCAGACATGGCACACCCAAACTCGTGATAACGAAAATTGAATAATCTTAGGTACCGCAAATAGACCTAGACTTGCTCTAAATTTGAGCAACTCGTTTTTAAATTCTTTTGTCTTTCTTAATTTGTACATAAATTCATACTTCATGCTGTACTACTTCCTGTCTGCAAAAATAGTCCCAAAAGCATTTTCCCGCAACACCCAGAGTTGCCAGATACAGCTACACCCACACATCATTAGAAAATGTTTTACCCAACGTACTAGAAAACGTACACTACACCCACTACATATGCATACGAGTATCTCAGAAGCTGATAACGCTTCTAAAGCAAATACCATATGCCCACTATCGCACTCGTGAAAAAGTACAACGTTCAAATATATAGATAGAGTCATCGATTTATTGAGAAACATTACTAATTGTACTAGAAACTACTCACCTTTTATTATCGATGTCACACCTCATGAAATTCGCAATGAACTGCGAAAATGTTTCAAATATCCTCGGCGATTCTCTCTCTCTGTCAAAAGATGCTCACTACGTGTTGCCACCCCAATTAGTAAAAGTGATCGTTCACTCTATTCGCAAGTGTGTCGTATTTTTACTTTTTTTTCGACAGTTAAAATGTGTTATCACTTTTTTGGAGAATGAAATCACTGACACGATTTATTTTTTCATTCACTCAGATAGAAGTGAAAATCAATACAACTCGAAGCACTTTTCCCCCGCTTCCACTTTTAACACTTTTTCTCTTTTATTGGCGTTTTTTTTTTTTTTGCTATTACTTTTTTTCGATTGCAAACATGAACAAGAAGTAATGCAACCCAAGAAGTACCACTACGGACGTGGATATTATTTTTCTTTCTTTCTTTTCAATTTAACACTTTCTACACTATCGATCGATCAAAATCAACATCAGAGTATGGTCATTAGTCATATGGATATTTGTTTCAATGTATACCTGCAAGGAAATAATAGTACAAACGAACAATTAAAACTAAATCAAAGGAAAGTAATCACGTTTGATCGCAGATAGAAAAAAATTTAAACTGCGCGCGCAACTTATGTCACAAAAAACAAAACAAAAAAAAAATTACCATAAATTAAAGAATTAAAATAAACACAAGAAAAGCAAAAAACAAAATTAAAAAAAAAAACTGTCCGCCCTTCGACGACGTCAACTATTCAGAGTTAAATGTTTAAGAAAGAATGTACAACCACAGCGACACTTTCGGTATATTCCACGTACTAGTAGATTTAATTTTTTTAAATGTTTCTTCAGCAGAAAATTAAGTGTGCCGCGATGGAAAAAGCGCAGATGAAGAAGTTACAAGCAGCAGCGACAGGCAGCACCAGTACCGCTCAAACCGAAAGCTTTTCGACAAATAACCCACTCAGTGGTTGGGCCGTATTAAGGCCTCTCGAACGTTCAAAAATATAATGAACTGCACGAGTGGTGTGAGAACGTATTTCACAGTCAGTTCAATAGTAGTGGCAGTTGCTGGTGGTATCGGTATGGTAGGTAACGAAAGAATAATATACAAAAGTCTACACTGCAAGCCGAGTGTGTGTTGTTAAAAATAAAGTCTACACAAGCAAACACAATCAAGCGAGTCGACCGACGACGGACGGTTTTATCGGATCTAATTTGCGTTGCGCTCTCCTCCTGAGTGCGTACACACTACACTAGATTTAGATACTAGCGTTAGCGCGCTAGCTTAAGCTCTATGTATAGTGTCGGCCAACAGCTGGTTTTGCCGGCAATGACGAAGCTGTTCGGCTAACAGTGGTGAGTGGACTTGCCGAATGGGGGAGGGTATATGCAATGAACTTGAAGTGGAAAGTAAAAATGACTAAGCCGGCAATTTGTGCATCGCGATCGAGATGATGTCGAGAGGGTGGGGAAATGTATTCACAGCACTGAAATGGTCAGAGAAAGGTATCACTGTTGTGGTACGATGATGTAGTATCTTGATGAGAAAAGATACAACGAGTAGCACCGGTGAGTTGATTTAAATGATGGCGTTGATGCGATTAAGAGGAATGACGCTAACGACAATTTGGAAAGATGTTGTGACAGCATTTTTCTCGTTTTTTTTATTTGTAGTTGATCTCATTTTCGGTGGTCCACAGTATGTATATGAGTGTTACGGTTTTACAGTTTTATGCACTATGCCACTTACCTGATTAACCGACTTGTCTGATGATTATCTGATTTTACGTGTCTGGGAAGGTATATTTTAAAGAACTGACCGTGCTATTGAGTTGCACCGAGCATCAGTGTACTGCGTTGTTAATGAATAACGCAACTTCATAATGAAAAGCTGTGGGAAATGTGGAAAGTTGCTATTTTTAAGTGGAGTGCCACAGGACAACATTTTTTCACCTATAGCGCTTTGAGTGCTGATTGAAGATGTTTTCGGCACAGTTCTTTTGCCAGGAAGTGGCAACTGGAACAAACGGAATTCGCTGACGACGTATGCCAACTATATCATAGGTTTGGGAACCATGCCATTTGATAACAGGTATGGAAAGGGAGCTAGGTTTCGTCGAGTTAGTACCTATCTAAAATATCCAACATAATGAAAGTCAAGACTAGTTAACAACACTTATCTGTGTCTGTTGCGTGTCAACATTGCATCCGTGCTGATATATCTACGGAAGCAGCACTTCAAAGACGACTGCCGCAAACTAGCTTGAAACGTTTTAAGACACTTATACCAAGATTAAAACATTTTTACTGCGCCCGAACAAATTAACCAAATGCCAGATTTACTAGATGGGAATAAGTCTGTTTATATATGGAGATTGACGCTCTTCGTCAGACTGATTTTAAATGAACGTGAAAGTTTCGGTGAATTTTATTTGTTCCACAATGATATTAAATGATTTCTTTGACTTCTTCACCTTTTTCCGTGCCTTGATCTATGAGTTGCGGCGTGGCGCCACACTTCAGCCACCAGTTTTTTGTCTACCTAGGGAACAGTGACTATGGTCTTCTGCTTCGTGTAATTGGGAACGTTTAAAAGTCGAGTTTAGTTAGTCTGACAACTGACTATTTTGAAGTGTCTTAGTTTATTTAGATTAGTCGTTTGAACAGTTACTTTCAGTTAATGTTAATGAAGGTGTAGTCAACAACTCTAAACAAGTACTTCTTGACTGAGTACTACTAAGATGAAAATTTGTATGTGTAGCTGTCGTAGGAAAAGTGACGTTAAAGACGAATTTAGTTTTTATGTTCAGGTGTCATGGACAATATCGTATCCAGATGAACCTAGTCTTCTTAAGGAAACTAGATTTTCGAATGTGCCCGTTGTTTCTTAAAATGGATTGTTAGTTCCCTTCTGTTGCCGTTTCTCTTTTGAGACTTAGGTAATTTTTGTCACGTCTTAATTTGTAAGAAATTGACCCTGATCTTCGATACGCTGTAAAGTGTGCAAGCAACTACCACAGTAGCAAGAGGCTACAAGTTCTTGAGAGAGGTTAACAACAGTTTGTCGATCTCTCGCATTTCCCCCTTTTTTCTTTTCATGACTCTTCTTTGCATATTGTGAAGATGATGATTATAACTTCTCTAATGGTTTTAATTATATGAAGTTGAATCCAGGCCACGTTCTCTTTTTTTTTAAGAAATATTTTAAATCATAATTTTTGCTGGTCTCGAGAACTCATTAACAAGCTCTTGCAAAGTGTTTCCAATCTATGGAAGCTTAATCCATTTATCAGCCTTCTTCGAGTGACTTCTTGAAGATCGATTTCTAAATTTTCTACTTTTCACCACCGTGGTCTGCCTAGGGGCTTTCGGTTCACAAACCAGGATTTCCTGGGCGGCACAATTGCAACATGCCTGGACCATCTTAATTTCCGTGACTTAATTAGCGACTAAGCAAAATAAAAGTAGAAATGAGTCTTAAATGAAAGCATATAAGCGTGGCTGATTTAAAACAGTTTTTAAAATAAAAATAACTATTCCTACGTGTTGCTCCAGATCCAGTGAAAGTGATTCATTTCGTCCCCCAGGGCATTTACCGAAAGTAGATACCTGCCGCATTTTTGCACAAAAAACCGACACACCCTAATATAAGCCCAGTTAAGTACAGCAAAGCACATAAGAGTACATAAATAAAAAAACTAAGCCGACAAAAAACAGGTAAAACTTTTTAGTCAGTTGAAGTTTTTTGCGTTGTTTTGACACAAACAATTTCCATCAGCCCGATTGGACTAAATGTGAACTTTCTTATCACAATTTGCCGGTTATGACTACACCGAGTCGTCCATTTCCATATAACACGAAAAAAAGCTTCTCTCGAACCTAAACAAGTTCGATTCACACACATACGCACATCGCAGTATCTAACAAGATTAGTCAAGTGGAGACTTTGCTCGCTCTCTTTTCTTTCTAAACACATGACGGCGTAGGGTGAGTAAGTTTTATCTAAAATCTCCAAATACGACAGCGAACCCGCACAAGTAAAAGTACTAGCCACCCAAATGACGTGTGGCAAACTGGTGGCTTATCGTGGGACTAGAAGATCATTCATAGATCTAGGTAGATATATTATGATTAACGTGCAAAGTCGTATCTGCACTGACCGATCGGTCAATATACCATTTCATGTACTACGCAACGACTAGTGCTAATAATTTTCCCGCCAGGGAAATTTAAATAATTTATGGACCGACACAACAAAATATGTAAGACTCTTCCAACATTAAATACAAAATACGTTTGTCTGCCGATCGTAGACTTCCTAATAAGTGAGCTCGGAGCAGTGCGTTGCTCTACCTAAATTACCAGACTGGCTGCAATCTAATTAATGTTATGTAGCTAGTTGTTGTTATTTTATACAGACATTTTATAGATACCGATCGCCACCACACCATGATGCGGGAATGATCATTGTTCTAGGAGCGTTCACCCAGATTCACAACCTATGTAGTGCAGCTACATATAGTCAAAGAGAACGCATCTGTATACACCCATTGAATAGGGTTCCGCTTTTAAAGTATTTTTTTTTATTTTCGTCGGTAACCCTAGTTTTCGCTTTTATTGGTAAATGGCTTGTGAACATTTAACGAGCAACACTTTTGGTTTTTTTTTCTAACAGTCGATTCGCTTCGCTTGCTCATACCAAGAATGAAAAAGATAGTTTTTCTTTTGGAAGAGCGAGATTCTCTGCTATTAATTGCCCAGACGGGATCCTAATACTTTTCCATGTGTATCTTGGGTTTAATGATCTGACCATGAATTTTCAATATCGATCGATGTGTCCTCATAAATGTTGAATACGTGTTGTGGAGAAATGTTCCTCGAAATAGCTGGCTATGCGGAAGCTTCAAACAAATTCAACAGCATTCCATTAATGGTAGCTTCTTTTGATGGATGGTGTTAACATCAGTAAATATGTCACAATTTCAAAAACTTCGTCGTAATTACAGAAGAATACCAGAGTTGACGGACAAAATTATACATGGCCAAAAAGTGGATCCATTTGTAAGAAATTAGAAAATATTTAGTTCAGGTTCATGAATGTCGGCTTTTAGCATAATGAAGTAGTTTGTGTTTATAGCTTTTGGTACCTTAATTCTTTGTAAATCTTGAACTTAATTTGAGATCTTAAATATAAATTTTCCGACAGTGTCACATATCGGACTTTATTTAAACTACATTCTAACAACAAACTGCTAAGTTTTTAGGAAATTAGGTAGGTAGTTGTTGAGTTCATAGGTGTTATAGTTATATTAGGACGAGAAATTTGATTTGGAATTCTGTTAAAAACGAAACGAAATGCGCTTTCGCATTCAAAAAAACGAAAAAAATTCTTTTCGTTCTCCTTATCTCAGACATTTAAAAGCCAAGTTAGTCTTGCATGGTTTTATCATCAATTTCATAGTTCGACAAACGACAAAATCGTTCGTTTTTAAACTTATATCAAGCGAATTAATGCGTTATGTATGGGGCGCTTAACATAGACAAACGGTAACCAAAACCAATACTTTCGCAGCGAGTATTGTATAGGAAAATTAAAAATTGATCCTAACATCTCTCGCAATATAGATATTGGCAATATCCGATCTTTGTGTAGTGTCTGTTCGACGACTTCCGCGGAATTTTTCAATCATAGTTACTCGTTGGAAGTGTTACGAAAAACCAAACAACATTCAATTTTAGAAGTACAGAGTGGTATCTACAAGGATTCGGCGAGCAGAGTCTAAAAATCGTGCGCAGGGCTAAAAAGCAGGGAATACAATTTTGCACCAAATTCGAAAATCTAATTGAAATTGCTTTGTCAGGAAATTTATAACCACTCAGTTAGAAGTTTACGAGAGCTCATGCTATATGGAACAATACATTAAGGCGTAATTTGTACTTTTTTGGGGGTTGAACCTGAGATAGTGAGATCCCTCGCTGTTAGTAAAAAAAGCTTCCTGAAGACAGTTTACACCTTCGGATATTTGTCGGTTGTTTGAGAGGCGCAATGAAAAGAACCTTAAGATGTGATTTGCGCTCTTCTGGGGGTTGACCCTGAGAACCTTCGCTTAGTAATCCCTCAGTAAACCAGCCTCTCCACCTATTTACTTTGACTAATAGTCATTATTGCTATAGGGATTATCATAAGGGGACTATTCGACTAGGTTTCCTTTCCATTAGCAGCATGTTGTCCTATCTACAATCAAAAAAACAAGTTCGCAGTTCACTTTGTACGATAGATCGGAAATGAAATATGATTTTTGCAAATTGCTCTGCAATATTTCGAAGCTGGAGAAATTATTTATTTATTCTTTTCCACTTTATGACGGTTTTATTAAGAAGCTATAAATTTCCACCGCATTATACACACAAGCACCTTGCACTTTAACAACACAACACAAACAGCCGGTCTCTAATTTCCGATTACATTGATTATTATTCTTGCGATCGTTCACAAGCGCTATAAAAATAAGACCCAAAGCGTGAGGTTGATTGCGGCCCCACTTCAACCTGTTGGGATTGGAAAAATTCATTGAGTGATTTTCATCCACGAACACACGAAACTGTAAATATAAACAAACATCGCGTCAGAAATTATATTCGTTCTTAAATTCCAAATGATTGTCGAGTGTTATGCAAGAACAGAACCAACAGATGACCTAGACCGAGAAGAAGGCAAGCGCCGATCGTTGTCGTTGTCGGCAAACGTACAGACAAGTGTTGTTTCGATGCTGATCGAAGATGTTACTTTCCTCACTTCAGATTCAGATAGTGTATCTGTCCCCCCCTTTTATTTATATGTTTTCATATGGAGGCGTACATTATCAGTCCAATTGTGACCAAATTTCTGAGATGAAATGCATTCTTGGGATCGGGATGAGATTATTGCTCTGGGTGTGGTAAGAGTGCCTGACACCAATTAATTCATTTTTTGTAATTAGTGAGCTGGGGTTGTGCTCTTTAGTGGCCTTAATCAAATAAATGAGAAAATAGAAAACAAAAATTCTCCAATTTAATTGATTGTCATGGCATTATTTGGTTTTGAGTGTTTAATTGGAAATTGTTTGGGAATAAATGCGTACATGTAGGTAATTTGTTGAAAATTGTTTCGCATTTGGTTTCTGAGGAGTTTTTTTTCGCTGTGGATGATGTCATATTTGCACTTCGTACAAAAACGACACATGGTTGGGCAATTCTTATCAGGAATACTTTCGGAGTATATACCCAATATCTGTTCAACACTGAGTTTCTTATCGAATTTTTGTAAATATTTACGAGAAGCATATATGGAAAAAAAATGTATCATAATGAAAAACTTACAATATGCTGGGGAAGATGTACAGTACCGTATCACGCGACCCATATGCATAAATGTATTTGGTATTTGTTCACACTTTTCGTAAGCAAAGAGACAACAGCATGACTAACTCTTTTTTTTGTTTTTTATCTGAATTTATTGCATAGTTTGTGGGCTGTGTACATGACAACCTTCTCCTGATGAAAATCAGTTGATTTTTACTACAATTAAAACACATTTTGTTTCATAAAAATCGGCACAGCCGTTCTGAATTTAAATGTAAAAAATGTAAACCCGAACCTTTGGTAAAGAAAGGTTTTCCTTACTCACAATGTCCATTTCCATAATAGACCACAAAATGCAAGTCTTATAGCTCTGGGTTGCAGTGATGTAAAAACGAAACGAAAACTCATTTCGCATTTTTAAAAACAAAAGAAATCATACGAAAACGAAAATTTGAATGATACTCCTTTCGTTTTATTCTTCACCTTCGCAAACATATAAGAAAAGGTACAATTTAAGATGCATACTTTTGGGGCAGCACCTATCTGACAGTTGTATTAATTTCAGATTTTAAATCCATCATTTTGAACACGAATCGTTTCTACTTCATTAATTGTTTTTTTTCTTTTTCACACCTTAACAAAATGTGAATCGAATCTTCGTGTTTTAAATTTAGCTTGCATTGGTGGAGCCGATTTTTTGTTTCTAAAACCACTTACAGGATCACCACAAACAACACCCTACAGCATAGGGCATACAACAAATTGAAAGAACAAAAACGTTTGCATAATGTTTAACAAAACAACAAATTATGATAAGATAAAAATTTAAGCAACCGCGAACCGACCGACACTCCCTTTGTTATCGTAAAAGTTTTCAGCCCAAAATAAAAATAAAACACCCTAGTGGCATTGGAAATGACTGCACTACTTCGAGACTTACAAGAACAACAAATCCAATTTAGCAACTAAGCAGAACCAAAATTATGTTTCGCTATATAGTTGACGGCAGCATTTTTGGTTCCACGCTTGAGATAGATAAGTGATTGGGTGCATTGAACACATTTATATTAAAAAAAAGAAAGAAAAGAAATAGTTTATACTTTCTTATAGCTGCGCATATACAGCATGTACTCTTTGCATGGCTTCATTAAAATAATTTTTTATTTCATGTCAAATATTTACATTTCTGTTGTGATATTATCTTATCGTGACTGCCAACCGCGATAAGGAGTGCGAGTACGAGTAGAGACGACGTAATGCAACTTTCTGCGATGTAGGGTAGTTGGTATTTAAACAAAAAAATTATTGTATATACCTGAGGGTAATGTACGAAAAACTGAATAACTATTTACGGCACTTGACACGGAAATAGGAAGGTCTTACCCAAACAATTTGGTTGACAATATTCTAGTCCAAAAGGCTTAAAAACCCTCGAAGAGCTAAATTCAATAACAGCATGAGCACAAGTTTGGAAGGATTTGAAAAAAAAAATAAACATACAACTTTGTATGGAAAAGAGACACTTGTGGTCGTTTTTTATAAATAAGAAAATAATTCATGGGTCAATTTAGTGCGTAGAAAGTTTATAGTAAACTAAAAGCTAAAAGACCCAGTTTTTTTATCCGATCTGATATCCATTATATATATGTATTTTCGAACATCGCAGATACGCCTGAGAGTGTTGCTACACTAAACGAAGGGTTTTGGAATAGGGGGCGTGGCAGTTCCCACACAACAGACCCACATATTGCCTATTGCAGCAACAATTTCAAAATTTGATACATGCATGGATCCTCAGAAACGATCAAACGTTTTCGTGTGCACGAATGATTTGCCCTATGTAACACAGGAAAATTTCTTTGTGCATATGCCGACCCCGTATTTATGTCAGCCTAAGCCTTGAAAGTTCTTAACTCGGCGTTTGGCTGTTAGAAGAGTTTTGCAAAATGTGGGCGGTTTTGTAAAACAAGGAGTGGCACCTTCCATACAAAGAAAACATTTAGAAAGCTCATTATGACACTCATGGGTGCTGAAGTTGTCAAATTTTAAAAATTTAATGGGAAAGACAAACTCATCTTCAACAGCGCCCCTAAATAGTGTAACTTGTAGTCCTCTTAAAATTTCAAAACCTTCTCGAAAGCTATATATATTTTATTTTACTTTTCAGTAAAGCTTTTATAAAAGCTATAAAAAAAAAACATTTGTAACAGCCACAAAATCAACCGCAATTTTTCACAGAAATTAAAAAAAAAAAAAAACCTCCGTTTTCGAGCAAGCTCACCACATTGCGCTAACAAACTGAAAATTCATAATTTGGAATTATCCAATCAGTTTCTTGGGAACCGTTACAACTCGCCACTCCCACTATAGCGCACTTCCCAATTACACATAAATCCCATGATAGTTCGACGCAATTTCTTTCCACAAACAATAATGCAATTTGTTTCAACGTTTCTCGTGGCAAAGAAAGCAAACCATTAGGCTAATTGAAATGTTACTCACACAAGTCACCGCACAACTCGCAAGTTCCTGCCCAAGTTGAGTCTGTAAGATTTCCGCTAACATTTGCAGCAATTATGTGCCGCACATGGACCATGTGGGCCTGAAAACACAGTCACATGATACAAATGTTTCATGGAGCTGTCACAATCAATTTGCAACTCCAACACCGCGCAGCTTTTTCTTTCCGCAGCTCAAAAAAAAAATAAAACAAAAAAAGAAAATAAAGAAAAATAGTTCAAGTTCATAGTCAATCAGTCGAGTGGATGTGGAACATCGCCTACATACGCTCGTGCAGTAGAGCTGCAGCGTTATGTCAGTTTAGTGTGTGCACTGTGTTTTTATCTTCTCGGTTGTCTGGGCTTTGGCACGACTCGTTCCTGACTTAAGGTCATGACAACAGATGGCGAAAGTGTTCGAAGCTGTGAAAACGGCAAAACAACATTTACTCTCAAGTTTGGCGGACAATGCGACCTCCACACCCCGTCCCGTAGACAAGCAAATGTCTACAGGAAAGGAACTTTGCTATGAGTAATGAATTTATGACCGATGCCACATCAACTGACTAGCTTCCTGCATAAGAAAGCGACCCCAGCAAGCGTAAAGCGTACTGGTCCGGCATAACTGGTCGGCCTACTAAATGGATTAATTAGAAACTAAAAGTGTGCACTCACCACTTACTCTGCGACGTTCGTAAAATATGAGCGAAGAAAAAAAATCCCCTTGACAGCTAGACAGACCGAATCGCGTGCGCAATTAAAGAGAAGGGGCCCGACTATGAAGCGCAGCTAATATGTAAATTTACATGTCATCATGGCTGATGGCAGACGCATCTGAAGTGGGTCACACGGGCCGGGCGCCTCGACCAATTCAAAGTTCAGTGAACCTTTAAGGTGGCGCCCAGGGATGTTACACAATCGCTTTTAATATACGAGCATGAGGACTGTCCTGTCGGAGTTAATTAGCAATTTTCAGATGTTTAACGTTTCTGATTGCTCCATAACGCCACCGCAAGAACCGCAAAGCTAATTCGACTGAGTGAGTAGGTTTCCCAGCATGGAATCTCGGATTCCACTGCCATTATTATAAAAACCGCAATGTAGTTCGATGGGTATGCGCTACAAATAATTGCATACACAATCGCGTGTCGTCAAAAGGTGATAAAAATAGATCCCTGTGCGCGATTTGACTGCGCGTGTTCGGAGATGTATATTTCCAAACACAAAACTTGTTGCACTGTGCGAACAAGGCAATTGTTTGCAAATTTCTTTCGAAAATTAACACCGTGCACTCGGTATATATGGGCTTATGGATTATCACGATCTGCTCCTTATGCGTATAGTTTACGAAACTGAATAAATATTTGAGACTAGCTTGCGTAATTTCTGCATTCGATGCTTGTAGTGCAAATGCAACTAGATGTCGTGCTGTGGGGATAAAAGTGGAACTGATGCTTGTTTAGCTTTTGTGCACGATATAAAAGAATGTCAAACATTTCGATGTCAATTTTACATAAATAAAGTGAATTCTACTAAGTGAAGGTGTTGCCATACTTTTGGTATGGGAATGTCCTTACAAATATCCGAAATTTCCCATGTAACTGCTGTTTTTCTAAAAACAACTATTAATCGATGAAATTAAATTCTGATAACATATAGGTACTTATTAAAAGAACCAAAATTCTTGTATTTTCGATTTTTCCCGCAAACTTACCTTTTTTCGACATTTTTGAATTTTAAATTCCGCTATTTAAAAATTGTGGAAAAAAGGAATTTTGCAAAATATTTCCATTCCAAGAACATTTTTAAGCGCGTGTTTCTAAAATTGGCTGTCTAAATGGGTTTTCTTGATTTAAGGCATGTTAAGATTTTTTCAGGTTTTAAAGTTTTTTTCAAAATTGTTACTCGGTTTTTACTAAACGGCTGATTTTTTAATTTTTTTAAATGAAGAATATTTTATAACACGACTGATCAACCTTTTAGGGAATAAATACTATTTTTTGAATCTAAACAAGTGGCTTAAAATTCCTTCTTGAACAGCTGAATTGATAGAATGTTGCACTTTCGGACGTGTCAGATTTCTATCTATTAATTTTGACAGTTTATTGCCTATTATTGTCTGTGTTGCTTGACAGCTAAAAAAGGACCCCGCTCCTAAAAAATTAATCCATAAAACTGATTTAAAGAGCCGGTCTTTTTTTTTATCAACAAAATATGCCTAATTTTTCGCCCAACAGATTTATGAACAACTTAAATTTTCGTTTCTGGAGTGAAGTGAAGCTAATTCACAAACGATTCATAAGACTCAGATGCGGCACAATAGATCACAAGGTCGCAGTGCACTAACCCCTCTCTACTGTTATTATTATTAAGACTCAGATCCACAAAAGAATCCTATTTAGTGTTTTGTTTACGCTACTGGTACTTTTTATAAAATTTAGCCGGACTTGTAGGTATTAAAAAATCATTTACCATGTCGCGGTTTCCTTGACTGTAAAGTGAACTCAACCTTAATTTCTTTAGGGATGCCAACAGCTTGTGAACCCCACCAAACGTCGTACATGCATGGATGTAAGGGAGCCTGAGAGGTTTCTTATGGTCTAGTCTCTATTCATTTGTGGTAATTTTGCTAATTAATCAACACATAACCAAATCAGAAAGTCGTTTATAATGCCGGTCGTCCATTACGTACGCAACTTATCAACCAATATTGTCCCACAGTTTATTCAATTCTTTAATCCAACAAACAAATTTGTTTACAAACTGACGTTGTTCATGCTGAGCAAATTGATTTTCCAAATAAAATGTAAACTTTATTTAATTTAAATTTAGTGCAGAATTGCGAGCTCCGACCTTCGAGCTCCTATAAAAAAATGTTTGAATGACTCCGTACACTTAGACAATTTTAATGTGTAATTTTGGTAAAGGTCCTTAAGTTTATCAACGCACATTACAGTTGAATGTGTTGAATTTGAAATTGATGCATTGCGCACCAAGTGGACGAAGGGCATAAACTTCGAACCGACCTTCAAAGCAAATTTCGACAGTTTAGCTGATCATATTTGAGCCAAACTCAGTATTGCAGTTCGTTTGACTTTTGTACAATTTCTATCCAAACCACACCCTTTATATAAGTAGTGGTGGCGACTAACTGCGTCCTCGATTGCATACTCAGATAAATATTTTATTCCTCAAAAGGCATACAACAAAAGCTCAAGATAGTATGAATGCAATCACAGGATATACTAAATCTCGCACCTTAAAAGCCTGATCGCAGTTCATTTAGTTTGTACAACACGATCGTAAAATAAATTTATTCTCTTCACAAAATTGTGGCACCCCCCAAAAGCGATATACATCTTCAAAGCCCATCCACCCGGAAAGGTCTACCACGTCTCATTAAAAGATCTAAGTAGTTTCGCTTCCGGACATTGGCCCACATTGTGCCACATTGTGTGGCGCCAGAGTTCGAAAGCACAGTCCCACGTCTCACCGTGTCGCCTCTACAAAAGGTGATGTGTGTAATTTTCCGTATATTAATCGTTTTAACCCATAGTTCCCATTAGGCCCGTCGAAATCCCTTCTCGGTTCATTGCTACGTATATGCGTTATACCTACCATCGACCCTTTATCAGATTCATATACTCGTCCGGTTGTCTTTGTTGTCGTATTCGTTTGGTTAATAAATTTCCAATTAAAGATTCAATTTAAGATACCGTGTCGTCCGCCACACATGGTACACACTACACAGTCCGCGTTTAATTCGTTGATTGTTTGAGTCCAATTTCGAGGCGAACAGACATGATCAATGAACTACTTGTGCGCGAACTGTCAGAAATGACGACAGCGAAATAGTCGCAATTTTTTGCACGAGCAAAAATTTAAATTAACAGCGTTTTCGCAAGACTTCGACAAAAGATCTCGGAACATGCAATTTGAATGTGGAACCGGACCCACTTCAGAGTTTCTTAACTCATTCGTCGGCGTCGTCGGTCGTTGTTGGCGACCAAGCGATTGTGCTAACACAATCGTTTGACTTTTTCTCAGTTTAGCATCTGTAAGCGTCTTATTTAACTAAATGGGGATGTGCGGACTTATGCCACCGCCATCATCACATGGATTGGATGTGCAGGAAACCCGCAGTTATGCATGATGTGCCTTCTAATTGTAAGCTTCCGCTTCGATTGGTTTCTATTGAACCAGAAATGACAGTCAATTGTAGGAAGTAGACTTTGCATATGCGAGAGAATGCATCTGGGCAAGGGTTTTGTCGGTTTTTTTGTATCCGAAATGAGGTTGATTGAGGTGTGCGTTTGACATATAGAAAAATCGCTACTCAATCAGATTCAATTTGAAATGCCCAGTTAACGAAGTTGCCATTTGCGCTAATGGGATCGCAATGGACGTAATAATTCACAAATCACTTTCAAGGTCGTGTGAGGTATTTTCCGAACCACTTAGCGAGTACATACAGCCGCCTGACAATTCTCTCAGTGGAAATGTCCAAAAGTCTTTAGATTGTCGTCATGCGAGCTCTTTGTTGTGCCGGATGTGCTAACGCAGATCACATTGTGGTTTTATTCCATAAAATGGCTTGGATAGCCCAACTGCAGATATATAGTTGTAGTGCCAGCTCTTCCATTTCTTAGAATTTAAACTCCCCTTACCCCCATCGCGTTGTCAATAATAGTAAAGACCCCAAAAGCACGAAGTAAAATCCGTTTAAGACGTCAAAGCGCACTTAGATATTCAAGGGAAATATCATAATTTCAGACAAAGTAGCCAAACTGACAGCTTAGGCATATTAATTGCATCGGGAATGCATTTTGCTGGACAGTTGTATGCGTACAGTGGGTAGCCGGTGGATACGTCCGTTAGCCTCAGGCAGAGTGTGCAGGAATTCACGCCAGACTTGTGATGATACTATTAAGTGCGCATTTTATTTAATCATTAAAAAGACCAGTGCCATTGACCAACTTTGCTTTGTAAAGAACCGCACAATCACATTTGACTTTCATTTTAATTTTTTTTACCGATTCCTGGATGCCTGTTTTTGTTTTGGTTTTCGCAGCCAATGTTGGGGAGACTTAAAGTAGGCACAGTTGGTCGGATTCGCTCTGGAGTTGTAAAGAGATTGTTTTTATGAAGCTTTCATTTCTATTTTTTAAGGCGATATTCCTTAGATAGTGTTGAGTCTAACAAGAGGAACGAAAGGACGATGTTACAAGGAAAATATGTGAGGTGATCGGAAGAGATCCTTGTGACTTTGACAAAAACAACAACGGCGGTTCAGAGGTGTCGTACGTGTAGGACAAACACAGGGCGGAAGTTGCCCTTGTACATATCAACTTCGGCTTTCACGCTGTCGGTGTGGTCTGCTATCTTAGATAGAGCCAAACTAAAGACGCCAGAAACAACTGATGCCACTTGGTTTGGCAGGTCGCTTCCAACGATTTCCAACTAAATGCGTTAACGTTCAAGGTCAAGTTGTTAACCTTGTAACTCAGTTGACATCACTTTGACCACCGCCTTTGACTGCTTTTGTCGATTGGTTATTATAATCAACTAAAGTCGGTATCTCTTCCATCTACCGTGTCGTCGGACAACTGGAACTTCAGTTATGACAACATTCAGGGATTTTTCAAGACATTTTCGCAAACGATAATAACTGGCCCCCAATCAAAACTTCATAAGCGAATATACAATTCCAGCTTCTCCCTCGATTAAAATTGCGTTAAGAAAAGTTTGCGCTGCCCAATTACTTATATTATACCTCGATTTTAATCAGTACCTATATCTTTATATCTCGTGTCACAATAAAATTGCACTATACAAGGTCAAAACGATTTTCCATGAACCATGAAGCAAAAAAATTATAATGAACATGTGTCATAAACAGCACCGGCAAACGAGCGACAAGCAAAGCTTCCCAAAAAAAAAACCTATTTACGATTTTACCCACAAAAATATCCAATTATCGTAATTTCCTCTGAAATCGACAAAAACCAACAACGCACGCCATCCATCGGTCAATACGATCAATTCACCCCAAAGGCACATCACACTGCTGAGCTGCTGGTGTCGTGATTTCACCTCATACGTCGAACGTCGACGCTTAACTCGGCATATATGCGTCAAGGTGCATCACGTTCACCAGAGACAGAGTACACATTAAATCAAAATGTAATCGGAAAAGAATAAAAAATAAACTCCCAATTATACTTTGAAATTGTAACCAAATAAATGTCGGCAAAATAAAAAACAACAACAACTAAGAAACCTCTTTTGGTAAGCTGGGGTGACATTTATTTGTTTATTTATATTTTTTCGCAATAAAATTTAAATAAAACAACAACAATTGAAAGAGTATCATACACGACATGCGAGTATTCTTTTGCTTACCTCAATCGTATGATTCTTGACACAAATGCAGTTTTTTACTTTCGGCTTTTTAAATCGATGATTTCAGTTATTTTTTCTTTTGTTTATAAAAAGTTGAATAAAGTAGAAAAAACTTGACAAACTGACGTGGTGTATCTAGAGGAAGCAAGCAAGTTCTTTAAAGAGCTTAAAAAGTAATAAGAGCGAAAGCGATTTTTTCAATAAAATTGTATTCTGAACCGAATTTAGGCGTAAGCATTATAGCTGTCTGTTTTCTATAAGGGGATACTGCTCGTGGGTACTTTGTGTCGAAAATTCTCCACAAATAATTTAAAACAATTACCTTAAAACAGACATTGGCAAAAGATATAGAGGCCGAAAAACAAAGGGTGCCACAAGGTTCCAAGTGGTGCTGTTTGTTGCACCTTGCATAGCCTACCTCCATCACTAAGGTAATTGAGGAAGTACTTTGCCAAGTAAGCCTTCCTTAAGTTGGATTAGGCGGAAATTTAGTGATGGACTCATCCTCGTCCTCGTCTCTACAGCTTCTGTCCAATTCTATCCGTAATATACAATGCCCGGGAATGACATAAACGACTTTCGAGATTCTGTCGAGTCGCAGAAGCTCCTTGAATCTTTTGGTATCCAGGGCCATGTGAGAATGTCAACGTCGCAGTAATATAAATATTTCCATTTATGAATTGCTTTGACTATTTCGTCCGCGTGAATGATTTGTTTAGCGTAGGTTTACAGTCAGAGCTGGGGGAGCCTATAGTCTTCCCAGATTGGTTTCAGCACAGTTCCCAGGCATGTCATAGTGCCCTTTTAACTTTTAAACTGCTTTGTTGGTTTAGTTGTCTAAAAATTATGCGTAAATATACAAGATGTTATATGCAGTAAACTTGGAACTTAGTAAGTAGAAAAAAGGGCTTCATTCGACAATGTGAGGTTATGAAACGATCTTCTTTTTCGCTTTGTTTTTTGCTAATTTTATAGCGGCTATAACGATAGCAATTGTTATATTTTTTCAGAAAATTTCGCGGAGCTGGCTTCCACAATTCTAATAATAGAGGTTCGAATTTGTGACTGCCACGAGTGCGGTTCCGATAGAAAAAAATGCATTTCCTCCATCCTTCTTTTATTTACGTAAATGACATTGACGAATTTGTAATAGCCTTGGGATGGCTTGCAACACTTATAGTCATCATTGACGTTTGCATAATTCCCTTGCCCCCCGTTAAATTCATTTATCTAATTTATTTAATACAGCATTATGCGACGCCATTAGGCAAATTAACAGTTAATGTGCCTCCGTCAAAGTGACGGCATAGTACATAAAGGCAGTCATATTATACAAAATTGAAAGTCAGTTATCATCATGCATTGGTACAAGATACTCAGTTCAGAAAATGCAAAAAAAGGCAAATCAAAATTCGACATTCACTTGCAGTCACTGTTCAAACTGATAAAATACTGCAGTTGTCTGCACTTGCGATACAATTCAAAAACCGGGAAGTTTCAGCAAACCAAGTCCCAATACATCGCCACAAGATTAGTGTACTCTTCATTGATACTTTACTGTATATACATTCTGTACATGATTTTACTTATTTTTCGAATGAGAGCCAACTACCGCGCCCAGGATCGCTTTCAAATTATTTCATTTTATATCGTTGAATCAGTAGGTAACCTTGCAATTGCAATAATTTACCTAAAACACGCACCATTGCTTCTAAAAATAATTAATAATATGAAACCAATCTTACTAGCAATTATGAAGGCAGACAGTGATAAAAGCGATTTACAATTCTACGATATAAAAATGTGGATGGTCTTGAAAGGCATCATCTTCATCTTCGGTTGTTTCATGGATTATATTGACAATTTATATGTAAAAAAACAAGTACCGCTCTGGATTGGTCTATCAAACCTCTACGGAATAATACTGTCGGATTTAACCTTTTGGGGCTACCTCTATTTTCGTGTTATTTTAATTTGCTTTTATTTAAAAATGAATAAAGTTATAGAACACAGCATGAAGACTGAAGACGCAGATTATCCGAAAATGATAGCACGTCTCATACGAATTTCTTTTCGTATCCAGAAAGTTAAACACAAGCTGGACAAGTTCTTTTCCCTTGGCTGTTTGTTCAGATTACTTGCACTGTTTCATCATACATATTTGTTGTATGGATTACTAACCGTAGTCTATGAAGGCTATCCATATGCAGAAGATGGATTTGTGAGAGAATTTTGCATGTGTGAATCAATAATTTTAGCTCCGATAGTATATTGGAATACGCTTGATATTTATGCATTTATAAAGGCGGTAAAAATGTTATCTGATACGGAAGAAAAATTCCGGAAAAATATAAATTTGCTCAACCACCACAAGGACCTACAATGCAACGGCGCAGTTCAGCGAAATGTAAGTAGGAAAGTTAGGAAATGAACAGTTATTGGTATATGTGTTTTTTCAGATTGAATTGCTGTTTTTGCAGAGCAAAATTCACAGTCTGAAAGCAGTGGCGTCAGGGAATTTCAACGTTGACCACAATTATATATTGATGTTTTTTTTGCACGTACTTACGATCAATGGGATTTTGTTCATGCAAGAAGTATACTTAGCTTAAGGTTTGTCTACAAAATTGGTTTAATATGAAATTATCGAAGGAAATGCCTAATACGTAAACAAAAATTATTGGCTTTTGTCAGTTGTGTATTCATAATTGGAAAAATATTATTTGTGAGCTTTTAGCGTAATGAAAGTGTTTACTCAGTTATTTTTCCGATTAAGCAATCACTTAGTACGCGTCTAGCAAGATAATGATAAAAGCTGGTGTGATAGTTGATTGTCGACTTTTTGATTGTCGGTTTTTATTGTCAACTCTTCTTTGCTCTGCGTAAAGCTAAGATTGATTATTGGCAGCACTTAGAGTTTTGAACGTCACTTCCTTGCAGACGCTGTCATTCCGAACATCTGATAGGTGCAATTATATTCGAAGTGTTTCTAAATGAAAAATTTATTTTATATTTAAAAAAAAAATGATTTTGTTGAGTCCTTAGGCACAAACTTAATCATAAGTGGGCGAATTATTGTCTGCATTTTTTTAATGATTGCAAGAATAATATCAGCCACTGTACTTTGACCCATTGGTGCGGCCCCAACTTGTCTTTGATAGTCACCACCCCCAAGAAGATTTAAAGTTGCCGCCAATTGAATGATGGTTGGAACATGCGTTGGCCTTTTTCCAGTTGGTAAATCAAGCAGTCCCAAAACTTTCGTATCCAGAAAGTTAAACACAAGCTGGACAAGTTCTTTTCAGTTGGCTGTTTGTTCAGATTACTTGCTCTGTTTCATCATACATATTTGTTGTATGGATTACTAGCCGTAGCCTATGAAGGCTACCCATACGCAGAAGATGGATTTGCGAGAGAATTTTGCATGTGTATATTTTTATTTGAAGCTCCTTTCCTATATTCGAATTTAATTAATATTTATGCATTTGTAACGGCGGTAAAAATGTTATCTGATACGGAAGAAAAATTCCAGGAAAATATAAATTTGCTCAACCATCACAGGGACCTACAATGCAACGGCGCAGTCCAGCGAAATGTAAGTAGGAAAGTTAAGAAATGAACAGTTATTGATATATGTGTTTTTTTCAGATTGAATTGCTGTTTTTGCAGAACAAAATTCACAGTCTGAAAGCAGTGGCGTCAGGGAATTTCAACGTTGACCACAATTGTATATTGATGTTTTTGTTGCACGTATTAATGATGAATGGAATTCTGTTCATGCAAGAAGTATACTTAGCTTAAGGTTTGTCTACAAAATTTGTTAAATATGAAATTATCAAAAGAAATAGCAGTCGGTTAATACGCGTCTAGCAAGATTTAATTTCGATTTGCACTTGATAATACTAATTATTGAAATCATTTGTTTTGGGTGTATCTAACAAACACGACATCCAAATAAAAATATAAGTCACTCGCAGAGTGGATGTAAAATGCTGTGCGAAAATTATTTGCGGTTTTTAGCCGTAAGCCCCGACAGCTAGTCGTATCTCATTAATAATTTTGTCATCTATTAACCGATTAATAAATTTAAAATAGTAATAAAAGTTATTTGAAAAATGTGCATCTTTTTTTTTCTGAAGTTGTGCGTCGAAAACAGGTCATAAAACGCGTCGAAAATTCAGTCAAGGAATGATAAAAATGTCGTAAAAAAAAAACGGCCAAAACTTATCGAAAAATGCGCCCAAAAATCCCAAAAATGGTTCAATACAAACGAGTGGAAAAAAACACCAAAGAAGTACACGAAGAATGCGTCAGAATTCAATCGAAAAACACAAAAAAATTAATTGAAAAAAACGCACAAAACGTCAGTCAAAAAAATCATTTAAAAACTCGTCAAAAAAAAGCTTAAAAAAACCTGTCCAATATCGTCTCATCCGTGAACGAGTAATACGTTATAAATTTTATTTTTGTTTTATGTTTAAAATTGACATAACCGACATTTACATAAATGACGTTGACAATCGTAGTGTGTCGCTGCAGTAAAAAACCCCTACTATATGCCACCCTCCTCATTATTCAGTCATCTTTGTTCAGACACTCAGGTCTGGCGTTGAATGCAAATTCTCCTTAACATAATTTGCTGCAACTTCATTATACCGTTTGTGGCAACAATAAGCGCGTGCACCTCTTCCCATACAATAATTTAAACGGCAACAATTAAAATATGCGGAAACGGCATTTAAATTGAATATCTGCTGCACCAACTGTGACAACACTATTGCACTCCACCCTATCCGTGTGTGTTTTGTTTTTCAATACATTTTTTCGTACTCCATCAAAGGGTCAATGGCAAAGCCTGTCATCCCAAGCTGACTAAATACAAATTAATAGTGAGCCGGCCTCTGACGGACACTTTGATACGATGACAATACCCGCGGAGTAGCTTCACACACATACGCCGGATATGCAATGTTATGCGCGTAAATTATTTTATTCTCGAATTCTTTCCGTTACGGACAAGCCTCCAAAATTATGCTCATTTCACTGTATAAAGCGCAGACGTAATCAGATCCACTGCTGGGCAGATAGACTTTCAATTCCGGTCACGATTTGTTGGTCTCGTTCCCCACATTACTGCTTTTCTGAGCGAAATTTAAATTTTTCTTTCGTCCCCTGAACGGAACATAATATTTCAATATAACAGTGACAAAAAGCTTTTCGAAATGCAGCAAAAAAAATAAGCGAAGATGAAAAAATCGGGCCACCAGCAATCGATGAACAAAGATCGCACTGCGAATTGAACTCAATTGATTTGTCTCGATCGACGAGAGTTCATTGTATTCCAGATACTTTTGTGCGGTTTAATTTGCAATCTCTGTGAAATATGAGCTGATTCTGATTTAAAATCGATCCGACCGTGATTTACATTTCGACTGCGAATGCACAAATGTTCGCTTTATGCTGTGCTAAACAAATTGTTGTGTAAATTTATTTATTGGCATTCAAGGGTAATATGCTTACTGTAGCTCATTCGGCGTTGTGGTTGTGTTCGATTAAGCTAATTTCTGTGTGCTGTATGATGATAAGGGTGTAGGCTGTGTGGAGGTTCTCCGGAGAGATTGTTGATTGATTTTTGCGTCTGATTTGATTGATCTGTCTTGCGTTTCAGGGTTGACCCAATAACAGCAACGATTCTGAGGTTTTGTTGTACCTGACAGCGGTAATTAGTGCTACATAAACGCGAAGAGATTAAAGAAGCAGACAATTATAAGTCGCTTTGTAAAGCAGAACGCGTTATAAACCTTACATTTTATGAGCTAACGTAACCTGTAATTATGCTGAATCGGTTATTTTGACAACGACGCTTACCGGCTGTTGGGGGGTTTATATGTGAATGGGACCTTTCTTTCAAAATGGGAGCGGAATATCATGCATTTCGTTGTTACCGTGACGTGATTACTTTATAGTTTTTCGTTTTTAAAATATGGAAGACAATTATATGGACGGGAATGTCAATCTTACGACGTCCTGCACTACTGAATAAAATTGATGAACGAAAAACGTGAATGACCTTCATCCCGCCTAAGAAATGTGACTCGATGCAATGCATTGCAAAGTCAGCAATCTACCAACAACACACCATCCCCTATTGATTTGCCTATCACCCGTCACACCAATCCACAGAGCGAACATAAATTTCCATTTGAAAAACTAGAATCGTTGATCGTTTTGATTGATTTGCTTCCCAAATGTAGAGACCATTTTTCAACCCACAAACGCAAATGTATCCGCAATCAATCTGTATACTAAGATTCAATCAAGATACGAATATTTAAATTCACAAGACCTATTCAAGTGTCAACTGAACTCAGCGTCAGGAGTTGACTTTCATAAATAATGCAACAACAGTCTGTCAGAATAATAAACCGACAGCGAGCGGTCATTTGTCCATTAATCCATTAATCTCCATAGTCCAAGCGAGTAAATTCTTCACTTCTGTGATGGTATAGCCACCTTCTGTCTTTGAATGGGAACGCTCCTTCGGTTTACTCGAGAAGTTCTTCGACTTGTCTATCAATTGCCTGCCATTGTCGTGAATTGCCCAGAGGAAATGCCCATAACGAAGTGTCAAGCCGCCATCAGTTGCGATTCTACGGGTCTAGGGGTGTTTGCCACTGATTGTTGCTGATGGTGGGTGCTACTGATAGTAGTGTTGTTATGACCATAAGACCTCACCTCTGACAAAGGGAAAAGAAATAGTTTCACTGTGCACAGAGCGGGGACACCCACTGTGCGTGCTTTATCCGCGCTGTTGACTTTCATAATCTCCTAACTACTAAACACGACTGCAAACCGGTCGGCTAACGGCACCACATAAATAGTGACATTAATGCGCTCCTTGAGGATGACCATTAAAATGCCTAATGCGCACATTTCACTCTGAGCAAAATGGACCACCTGCAAGTGCAGCCAGCAACCAGCAACGAGGCTGCACAACGTCGCCTCCAGACAACCAAGTCAGCTAACTTTAGCTGAATAGCCATCTAGTGTGCATCTATGGAATTTAGCTCGTGCTTGCACAGTTTACCCGATGCGACGCTTGCTGTGTCTCTGTGTATATGAACAGGACCCGGTGGTTCTCCAAATGTAAATCTATTTATGGTCTGACAGAGGCACTCGGCATTGCGTTGGGTGCCTTGACAGGCGAATGCCATTCCCAATCCTCTAATCGGATCGCATAGATTATTTATACTTTGGCAGTCAATGTGGTGATGTAAGAAAGCTGAGATTCAGTGTCTTTTTTTCACGGACAAATAACCGTCAAATTGAACGAGTAACTGGTGGACAGTGAGCGGCGTTTTTACTGATATAGATAGCTTTTGAATCTGAAAACTTTTACTGCGATTAGAGTTGGCGTTCCTAAAGAACAACAAAACTCCTGTTGAACACATGCAAATTATATTATACTTGCTTGATTTTTACAAAATCGATGAATTCTACAATGATCGAAGCTTTCGTCAAAAAGTAAAGAGAATGTTGACGCAATGTGACGAACGAGATTAGAAAGCGAACTCTATGAGATCTACAGTACGAGAATAAATGTGTATTAGTTGTCGTAGATAGCTGAGATATATTATAGAAGATCCAGTAGAGCTTAGAGCATGACCTCGCATTGCGCAAATAATTTGGAGTGTGCAACTGGAAGCAGTTAACCAAGTCCGTGAAGTTAACCAAAGTCTAAGGGGAGTCCATTGCTTGGGACCCACTTCCACCCGATAGAAGCACCACCAAGGTAAGTAAATAGAAGCAAATTTGTTTCAGCTACGATTCGATTGTTGATAGTTTCTTGTTATGACGTTTACATAAAATTTGTACGTACATTTTTTATCTCAGATCGCAACTTTCACTTTCAATTAAAAATATATGACCCAATGACAAAATCCCTGACTGTGTTGTACATTCATTTCTTTATTAGATTTATTTATTTGCAATTTTTTTCTAACAACATCTCCGCTGGCTTATCTTCATTTGAATACGCATGAAAACAAATGACTAGTGCAACTTTCCAATTCTTTGTCGCGCTGGACATTTGCACTTTCTAAGATTTATATCGTCGTCGCGGAGTTCCCGGTTTTGTGCATAAATGTTTGTTTGGTCATGCGAACTCGCAAAGAATTGACAAACGACTATGCGCGCACTCATTACCATAAAATGGGACAGCGATATAAAGGATTGCAGTTTGGGCCTGTTTTATTTTGTATTTAAACCGCAGATACAATCATCACCTTCGCCAAGCTAAATATAATTGCCTTCATGTTAAGTCTGCGTTCGTATCATAAACGTTCTGTTGCGGAATTTGTGGTGATATTTAATTGCCCACTGGATAGATGGCTAATTAGTTTGAGAAAATTGCTCCCACATGATCGGTTCACTGGTCTGGTTAGTGACGGTGAATGGTGGCGGCTGTTATAGATAATTGAGATGAATTTACTATGTCGATAGTGAACGGTGGAAGCGCTATAAATCAATTTAAAGATGCTGTAGACCGGTGTCTGCCGCAGACAGGAGTGTAAGTTGATGTTTGATTGACTCGGGGTAAGTGGGCCGCATTTGATTAGAGTGGTTTGAATTCAATTTTGTACTTATAAAGGAGGAGGGTACGGGTAATGGAAGTAGTGTAGGTATCTAATGCCGTTTATATGAATTTCCATTACTAATGGCCTAGTGGCGCCATTGCTTGTAAATACTACCAACATACATTGTTAGCCCATTCCATATAAAAAATGTGCGTGTGCTGGATTACTGAGTGACGGGTCTCAGAGGTTAAAACTCCAGAAAACACACAAATTGCATCTTAAGGTTTTTTCCACTGCGCCACCTCTCGCGAACGTCTGACAAACATCCGAGAGTATAACTGTCATGAAATTAGCCACACGTTCCTAGACTGTGTGGGGCATTAAACGATAAGAGGGTTTTACATTTGGGAAATGTTAAACTGTTTGAAATCTGTCTTATTCGATGCACAGGCAAATGGACAAAAAAAATATATTGGGCATAAAGTGTCTTGTAGCTTGTGGAGATTATCTTCTTGTAAGGTGGGTTTTTGTTTTTCCATTTTCCTATAACACAATTTGTGTGATAGCCAAACACAATGTTTTACTTTTAAGGACAGAAGACCGCCGATGAAACGAAAATTCGACATGTTAACTTCTTATAGCTCGCTGGGCATTAGTTACAAGCTATGATGAAACGTAAAAACGACAGATATGGAAGGAGGTAGTGCAGTGGTGAGGCAGCTTAAGCAGAATGACAAGAACGAAAAGGCGACAGACCCAGTGCTCCCAGTGCTTGTAAGTACAATGAAAGCGCATTTCCATTACAAACAAATGTCAAAGTTTACCCAGAATGAAATGTTCACACTACATTATGAAAATAAACAGCCCATCGAACGTGTTACGTAGGAACTTTGGTGTATGCGAATGTATTCACTCGTTTTGATATTATGTCTAATAGAAAGGCAAATCATTGTCATTTTAATGTTATATGCTTATTTTAAGCTTGTTAATAAAAACGGCTCACATTTTTAAATTATTTCATAAAAAAATTAAGCAAATTTCACTGGGGGGTTAATTTTTTCGAATTTATGTGAAAACTTGTGTATTTCCTCATCCAAAAAAAGAGGAAAACTGTTTGCAAAGTCTGGGACCAATGGATAGACACAGAATAGAAATAAGAAATACAGAGATGGACGGTTTATCTTAAAATACTCATTTTGACTGTTTAACACTTAAGTTTCATTGCCTGGCATTTAAGGGAGACCATTTTTGTATTTTTTTGTATTTTCTAATTCACTTTTCTTACATAGATATAGCCAGTAAATATTTTCATTCATAGTCCTAACCCTTTCCTAGTTAAAAATGAAACTAAAACGAATTACGTAATGAATCTGCTAAAGATCTCGTTCAAGATCGCCATCGCTAATTGCACTTCAATCGCACACTGCGATTAAACTATTTTTTCCGTTTTTAATTCCCCTATTACTGAGCGTGATCCACGTTTTTTGCTTCACTTTTGAAGGGCAACATTCTTAAAGACACTCACAGCATGTAAGAGCAAAACAATTCCGGAAATTAAATTGCGCGTTCGTCGCTGTTGTTGTCTTTTTTTTTTGAAAAAATATTCCCACTGGATAAATTGTATCAAACAGACGATGTATTGTAATTAAGTAGAGTTTGCTTAATTAAATATCGCGCATGAGTGTGTCGAGTGTGTGTGATTTCCTCGGCGTTTTTCATACGAAAAGAGCAGCGGTCCCTTTGGGAATTCGGCGTCAGCTTTTTTTTTATTAATACATTTCAAATGGGATTTTCGTAATTTATGTCTTAACAAATGCTTTGAGATCACTGTTGGTTCAGGGATGTGATTTAACGTTACGCGGCGGAGCAGATCGGTGGAGTGTTATTGTACATAAATGTCAAAATAAATTAAGTCTTGTGTCATGGACTACTAATTGGTTTATCAACTAATTGAAATGAATCGAAGGGTCACTGCAAGGTGGCATTCTGTCTTTGAATTTACGAAAGGGGGAACATGATCGAGGAGCACATTTTTACATTTAAAGACAAACACCATCATGTTGGCGCAGACAATAATCCACCATGCATCCGGAAATTTATGTACAATACAAATCTCCTCTGATCCAAAGAAAGCACTGAAATTCCACAAGAGCATTTACCGATCACAAACACACATGACGCACTAATTTCCTCTAAGCCACACAACAAAATCTCCATTAAAGGAAAATGTCATGGCTTATAGACGCCCAAAAATGGCAAAATGTCGACGAGAAAAAGAGACATAAATGCCACGACATTGCCGTCTCCTTAATGGATGAATCTTAATTTTAAATGACTGTATTTGGGATGCAATAGACCGGCTAATGTCAAGGAAAGTGTGATAACGAATATCACATCACATGAAAAATGCATGAGCTGGTGAGGGGTATCAAACCACCGCCAACAATCGCACAAAAATTACTTTCATAAAATGATAAATCGTTGAATCTATAATGGACTGTCTTTTGTCTTTTTATTATTCCTCAATGGTAAAGTGGATATTTTCAAAGACGAGGTAGTGGTGCACGTAGTGAGAGTTACTTCTTAATCAGACTCGAAGACAGTGTACGAGTAAATTGATCATGACCATTTTTATTTGTGATGATAGACGGCGCTGGCGACGTGAAGGTTGACGTGTCCAATGTCCATAAGCAGAAGCTTGAAGAGTAGGCCGTCCGGTGGAGCATTCACAAAGTAAAAGTCTCCACTCCAAAGAATATCATTCCCACGTGTATGAGAAGTGGTGGCAGTCTAGCCAGGGTGATTTTCAGGCGATCTTTCCATGGGTATTGATAGTCAATGCTTAGCTCATTTGCGGAGAGTTATATGTAACAAGATAATGGTGAGTGTTTTTTTCTTGTTATTTATGTTATGCGAGTTAAAAGTGGCTCGCAAGGGGTAGCTAACACATTCTGTAATGGCAGTTTTCGAATTACAGTAGAATCTCGGAAAGATGAACATACATAAAAAAATCTTCCCAAATGGGTAATTTGTTCAAGCACCACAATTTGTTTAAAGAGGAAGGTTTATAAAATAAAATATTAAATAAATTAAACACTAAAAAAAAGAATAATTCATTTGACTTTCCAAACGGCTAATATAGAAGCTCTTTCATGACAGTTATACTCTCGGATGTTTGTCAGATGTTAGCAAGAGGTAATCATAAGCTGGAATTTGATTTATTTTTTGGATTCGAACCAGGGACCCCTCGCTGCGCATTCAATAAAACACGCCTAATAATTAATGCAGATTAATTAAATAAATAAAGTAAATAAAATTCTTGTAAACACCAAAAACAAATTCCTATGATGCGTTTGTCAAACGATGCGTTGTAAAACTATTTTCAAGAGTCGCCCTGACATCAATAAAGTAAGGGTCATTGAAACGTAGCAGTCCCTGTGTCACCAAACAGAGCTGCAACTTTTACGTGGGTGGGAAGAGATTTATCGAACCATAACGTTAAGAGTTCTTATTTTAGACTCTAGGCAAATAGTATGGGTGCGTCAGCTGTCAAAATCACCAGTGGTTTGCGCCTCGAGACGTAAAGTGAATTTCCTAAAATTGTAGATGGATGTTTTTGGTGTTGCAAAGCGAAATAAATGCAAGGAAACAGACAATCTAATCTACCATAGAGCAGCGTTTTTATTTATCTATCTCTACAAATGAGTGAAACAATGAATGCGGACAAGAACAGCTTTGTCTGAGATCAATCGCGTGATCAGAAAAATTAGAAATTCAATAGTAGTACTTACTGTGTCTGAAAAAGTGGCACAAATTCCAGCGGCAAGGTCATGCGAGTTGATCACGCTCGTGACATCCAGTTAAATCTTCCCTTTTACAGCATTAGATTACACTTTACATATATTTTCCGCCACACGAATGTATATTTCTTTGTAGCTGCTCGTTTTCCGGAACTCACAAGTCGCAAGCACTTTCCACTGTACATTCCAAAAACGGGTATTAATAGATACCAGATCTAATTCTATTCATAGGAAGGAATTTTCCGTATTCACGTTCCCAAAAAGGTGGACTAAAACGCGCGCGAGAACTCAACAATAACAGCACAACGACTCCATGTGAGGTTGGGCAATGTGAGCCAGAGAAGATACTGTTTTGTTCCTCCGGCTGAATTTATCCAAAGGATGACGGTTCGCGAGAGCAGTAGCAGAATTTCCGTCTGCGGCACATGTGCGAATGCGAACTTGTCTAACTGGTTTGCGATATTTTTCTTCTTTCTGTTGTTGATCACCTCAACCAGGAGGTGAATTGTCTTTTTTCGGGGGAATTGATCCTTTATTTATGAAAAGCAAATTCTCACGTGATCCGAGCGGCGTTTGGTGTTAAACCGACTGCGCCAGAGACACAACACACAAGGTAACCGGCACTGGATCCGAGTGCGGCCTGGCAGTGTTGTGTTTATTTTGGCGAGAGCTCCTGCCGTCAGATTTATGCGTTCGCAGCGCGCCGCGGTGTTGCGAATTCATATGCTCACAAGTCACAACTCAGCATACAATTGTGCATTCAATCTCGCTGCATGCAGATGGACAATTGGTAATTAGGTTTTGGATTATATTGCCCGTTCTCAACCAGAAGCCGGCGAACAATGAGAAAACAAATTCAATTGCATGCGGATGGTTGTTGTGGGTCTGGGGTGTACGCGGCGCGATCTTACAGTCGTGAGGTCGACGAGTTATGGTTGGGGATGTGTTGTTTTTTTTTTTTTCTTTTTTTGGAGACCGAACGCGCTTCTTGTCGGCGCGGGTTGTATTTTATGACTGCGCGGTCTTGGCCCTAAAGCATGTGGCGGAGATCTTCGTGGTGATGCCTGCATGTGACTTTTTTGTCTGTTGTTTGGCTGGGAAATGCACATGCACGGTGCTTCGGATTTCGCATGTCTACTATAATGGTAAAGCGGATGAGTTGAACAAATGTGAATCTGTCTGTCGATATGGCGAGGCAGATCGAATGGGGAAACGGGAGCGCGAATAAGGTATGGGAGTTCACTAAATATGGGAAGATGCACACACAAATAGGGAAGTCGGCGGCTGGAATGTTTAGAGTTTTGCGATTGTTGTGTATGTTTTCTGTGTGGTGCTCTGTTTGGGCAGAGGTTTGTTTTTGTTTGCTTTACTTGGTTGTTGGGAAGTTTTTTTTGGAGATGGAATTGTAGGTATATTTGCAACAAACAACAACACATTGGGATTGGGAAAATGTGCTACGAACAGAATGTTTGTTTTGACAGATGGAATGGTCCATCCTTGCAATGGCGGATGAATGTTTTGGGATGCGTGTTAGCACTCAACAGAGTGACTGGGTTTCTAATACTCCTGGATCTTAATTGCTGTTAGTCGTTTGAAGTAACTCCCGAAGAAGTTTATACAGAGAAATGTGCACCTAATGGCGAGTTAGATCCGAAATTGAATTGAATGTGTATATCTGAGTAAGTGCAATACCTTTTTCTTTATAAAACGAAGACCCTTTTGAGATTAAAACCTTTTTAGATTCAGAGGAAACGATACCATTATAATTGAATTGTGTTAATTACTAGGAGAAGCGGGAAAATATAGACAGGTTGAGATCAAATAAAGGTGTTGTGATCTCAGAATAGAAATATACACAGAGAGCGACCACCTGTGCTTAAAAACCTATCCTCCGAGTCTGGAATCTTCCCTACAAGTAGATCTTTAGCCTGTCAGATATGCGTGCATGGCCTTATACTTTACCTACTTAAATCTGCCCCATTTGGAGGAAAGAATGATTCTGGTGGCTAAGAAGAGGAAGGAACCCTTGACAATGTATTTCCACTTTGGCATTCAAATGACACGACGAGGTGCGCCAACAATAAGGCACCATCCCTGCAAGTTTTATACCATCAAAATCTGCTTGCTAATCAAATTTAAGAATTAGTCTAACAATTTAATTGAAGATGGCCAGAAACAGGGACATATTTAAGATATGACTAAAAATATGTCTTTCGTAGATATATTCAACTAATACTGTTAAATATGGAATAAAAGAGTTGATAGTTGTGCAAGGTGGGCCAAAAGAAGTCATCGATGTTGTTTGGCTCTCATTTTTTTTTTCTAAATGAAAAACTTCGATTCTGTTTTTTCATTCTGTTTATTTGAACCTTTATAATTTTATTGGTCAAGTCCAGAAGAAGATATCGGCCAAATGGGCGCCGTCACAATTGATTGCCATACGACTCGTTTTATGGCATTTTTCATCACTTCAGCGAGAACTTCGGGCGACAGATTCTCGCACTTGAATGTTGTCGTTGAGGGCTTCTAGGGTCTCGGGCTTGTTCACGTAAACACGGGACTTCAAAAAAAGCGCCAAAACGAGAGATGAGGCGACCCGGGAACGCCGCCTTCAGAATATCGGTTGTGGCTTGCGCAGTGTGTGCCGTAGCTCCGTCCTGTTGGAACCACATGTCCTCCAATCCTAATTCGCCCAATTGCGGCAGAAAAAACTCGGTTAACATGTCCCTATAGAGCGCACCGTCCACTGTTGTCGTTTGACCAGCGGCGTTCTCAAAAAAAAAGAACCCGATGACTCCTCCAGCGTGAACAGCGCATCATGCAGTAACTTTGAGCGGTTGTAATCGCTCCTCGTGCATTACTCGTGGATTTTCGGTGCCCCAAAAGCGATAGTTTTGCTTGTTCACGTACCCCCTTAGGTGGAAATGAGCCTCATCGCTCATTATGATTATGGTCGAAAAATCGTCAACTTCGTCCTCGAGATTGAGAATGGCTTGGACGTAGGTTACACGCGTTTGGCGGTCGACAGGCAGCAGCTGATGAACGGACTGGACTTTGTACGGGAACATGCGCAAGTCTTTGACCAAAATTCGCCTTAGGGACAACCGGCTGGTGGCTAATTGCGAGGCACGGCGTCTGGTCGATGTTTCTGGCGACAGCTCGACATCCTCGTCAACAGCGGCGATATTCTCGGCACAACGGGCGCTCCGGGGCCGGCCACTCTTGGCAACGTCTCGTGTGGTCCCATACTCTTCAAGGTTGGTGGCCAAACGGCGCAGTGTTTGCACAGACGAATTGTTACGCAAAAATAGACACGAATATTTCGCGTTCTTGGGGAGTGTATCGCTCCATGGCTTGTTCACTTGTATTCGACATCTGTCTACAAATGTTAAAAGAGATTTGACATTGGCGGCCATTTGCAAAAATATGAGCATCTTCCAATAGGGTGATCTCTTTTAGCCCACCTTATAGCAACTCTTATACATTTTACGTATAGTCTTCCAAACTTAACCATTCAAAAAATGCTTCACAATAATTCAGACAGAGTTTTTTTACCTTCCACGAGGTATTGCGAATTTTAATAAACGGCCACAATATGAAGACATATTAAATTTACACCACAAAATAGTGGTCATAATTTCTGACCGCTTTAAAAGCCCGACAACATCCACCCTTTGCTTCACGTTCGCTCTTAACTATGCGACGCATACTTTCAACTCACATCACAATCATCAGTGACCGCTTTTCACTGCATACTGTTATGCGCTCGCACCTACCGGACCTAACACTGGTTCCGGTTCGTGTCCCAGCTAATGATGTTACATTCCTATTTCCCAACCCATTTGAATTTATTGTGGATTCCAATTTAATCGATCATATCCGTCCACTTTTTCAGTCTGTAGACTACCGCTGCACTCGTCTTTTTTTTCGCTTTATCGCCGAGTGGGTGGATTTCACGCAGAGTCACCAATACCGTCAAATTCCAGCTATCTGCCGCGCTTGCATTGATTCATAAAAAAGAAGACATACGCACAGAGATACACTACAGCAATACTTCCACTACAACTAACACCACACCAGTTCAGCAACTCTTCCACTTCCAGTGAGTTGTGTCGCCGAACCGACGAACCACCTTATTTGCTTTCAAGATTCCTCCATAGCCCTCAGTCGAATTCAACATCAACAGGTGTTAATACCGTGTACAGTTTTATTCCTCGCGTATCGCTTCATATTAACATTGGACAATATTGTTGTTTTTCTTTTTCCATATTATTTGTTCTCTTTTTTTTGTCGTTTTATCTCATACAGTTTCATTCGTTTCTTGTTCCAGGTGAATGATTAATTATTGAAAGAAAAAAAATTAAATATTTTATCTTTGTTCTTTGCCGAGAACTACATATATATACCTATCTGTAGTGATAGCGATAAATAATTAATAGCTCGTAGAAAAAGATAGTTGTGCTGCTTCGACTATCTCTCTGGATATCTGTGGTTAAAAGATATTTTAAGTGTTTTCCTGTTTTCAACAAATTTCGTTTTTTATTTCTTGTGTTTGCAGTGGATTAACGGATGAAGAAATAAAAATAAACAAAATATAACTGTCTTCGCTTAAAAGGATTAACATAAAAAAAACAGCAACAAAATACACAGCCCAACGTAAGTACCTAGATAGATTTTGTATGAATTTTTTTGTGAAACTCGAAAGAAATTTTTGTGAATTTTACCTCGATCGCGAAAACGCGAAAGAAAAACCAAAGTACCAGCAAGAGAGAAAGGGAGATGGAAACGGTTTCAAGTTACCTGGTTGTTAAGACTGGGTAACCAACCTTACAGATACTTATCTCTACCTACGCTTCGCATTGTACGTAAATGTTGGTTAAATCAACATGGCTGGTGTGTAAATTATTCAATTTTCATCTCGCTTTAGTGGTGTGTGACACAAGTTTTTCACCACTTTGACATTTTAACAAAATTCACCATAAAAAATTCCAAATAAAACTTCGTGGTGAATTTGTGGTTTCCTATGAAACAGAAAGAGACAGCGCGTAAATGCGCACAATTACACGGCGACACAGATCGTTGGGTATATAATTCGATGAAACAGAAACGTACGCGCAGCTTAAATTCTTCGCAAATAAAATAAATACTCAATCAATATATCTAGATATTGTATGATATGACACATATATCTACTCTACTTCACCAGAAAATAATGTTTAAAAAAAAATATATATATACACTCTCAGTGAGTATTTTTTTCGGCTTGAAACTTTAGAGGTGTAGCGTAGAGTGACAGCTACATTGCTGTGTACTGGGCTGACGCTGCACTCAAATCCAGTTTCGGATTTCTTCCAGGCTGTGAACTTTGCTTGGCAGCAGCGCAGAGTGGCAACACGAAGAAGTCTGTAAACAAGAAGAACTGCATATAGTGCAGTGTAAAAGAGTTAAGGACCTACAAACTAGGCATATACTATATGCACACACGTATTATATCAAATTGGCTTGAAAGATTCAATTACTTGTGAAGCATGAGTAATCAGCACGCAGATGCGCGGATTAGTAAAACTGGTTTTGACACTATCATGTGGTTCGGTTTGTATACTTTTAAGCCAGCCAGGTATAGTTATTTGCATGTGTTCATCTTTTTTTATGAAATAAATATAGTTTATTATGAGGAGGTATGCTGTTGGGCCGCAATTCGGTATGCAAATACAATTTTTGATCACCATAATACGTGTGGGTATATTTGCTTAGATACAAACTTGTTCTGACAAAGACTGTTCTATTGTATCGCCTCCCCCATAACCTGACAGTAGGTACCTGCCTTGACAAAGACACCTTTGATTTATAACATTGATCCGTTTGATTATTGAGATCAGAGGTTGCTTAGTTTCGGGATCTGGGTTCCAAAGTGGCTGCAGCTCTACTTCATATAGCTTCACAACTTCATGAACTAAAAAATTGTACCTATAACGCGTTTCACAATGTCAGGTCCACCTTCTCTTCTTAGATACCTTACAGTGTACTTACGGTGAGGCACCCAGGCAGGGTCAGAGGGGTGCCTCGCCTTGTTGTCGGTGAATATTTATTTTGCGTGAGGTTCATTCGCCCTTGTTGATGCGCCTAAGTCCAAGACACTACCCTAACCACTTAAAACTTTGAGAAGCCACATGTTTCTTATATCAGAGTTTTCTGTGATATTTTGCTCGACTTACATCCAGCACCAACTGATTTCGACTTAAAGTTTACGGAAGCCAACAATTGTTACATTCATATGGAAAATATTTAGCTGTGGGTAAAACCTGTCTTTTATTAAGTCCCTTATTTGTTAAAGACGTTTATTAAACTCGTTAAGATCACCAATGAGCGTCCAAAGTGGATAGCTGTACATAAAGTTGTACAGCAATGAGGTTGCCGTTGGTATATCTGCGTATGTGACAGTTGTCAATTGAAATTTATTGTAACTCAAAGCAAACGTGCGAAATGACGAAAATTACAATTTGCTACAATTTACCAGCGCGTGGAACGCTATCAACAGACACACGTTTTCGGTAAACAAACAACATGTCACTGGCTACACATTTTAATAATTTTGAGAAAGTTGTTAAATTTCTTAAAGAACTAACGACTGAATGTTTCAAAATTAATGTTTTAGTTTCGGTTCACATGCAAACTGTAACTGACACCGAATACAAGTTTGAAGTAAGTTCCCTGAGTATTGCAGCAGAGCAATAAAAATTCTTCAACCTCATACCTTGTTCTTCTTCAAGATTCTTCTATCAAACAACTTTTGACATATTAGGGGTAGGTAAAAAAAGGAACAGGCATTAAAAAGTTTGCGAGGTCTCATAGGCCTGTGATAGACTGTAGTGAAAAACTATTATACATTTGGGCTTTTTAAAAAATTTTAAGCTAAAACTTTTTGCTTGAATTATTATTTTTTATTTTTTTTTTGACAACGAGAACTCGTTTTCCAGAAACAAGTAAGAATAATATACTCCCCATAACTATTTTCTTACATCATTAGCAAAATTTTGATATTTGGGTTCATTATAACCAACGAAAATTGTTGAAACCCAGTTGGATATGTAAAACTCGGATTGGCTTGGCGCAACCGTATAAAGTTTTTGAGTTGGTTTACTACAGCTTCAATTTTATTACCTCCAAACCGATCACTTTTAGCAAGTCAAGTCCACTACTCTACTTCAGTACTCGAATCGCACCTATTTAATACCTATAAGAAGACACTTCCGACTCATATGTACCCAGAAATGACAAAGCTGATTGCTGTGCCTTATCGTAGATACCTATTCTAGGAAAAACTGACACACAAGTCTTACAATGAAAGGAAAACCCTACCCTGGGTCTCAGATTGTATATAAATGTTTCTTATCTAGTCTCAAGGGGATATGCGGTCATGTACACGTACATTACAGTGAGAGTATCTACGGGTGTATTTTCATCATCAACCCATGACAGTCGTAAGTGAAGTTTCTGCGACGCAATTTAACCGTACAAATGTGGAACATTATATTGTTTTTCTCTCACTTGGACTCTTTAAAATTCGAATAGATAAATGTATTCCCATTTGTGGCGACAGAGGCGGCGATCACTGCATTATATATATGAAACAGACGAACAAAAATATTCGAAAATACGTGCGCTTTACCAAATACCAAACCTAACCGATCGACAACGGATCGTTTTATAAATTCCCTGTTAATATCACGAATTCGAGTTGATTTTGTTAGTTCCACTAACTAACCAAACACGTACTTGTACCATGTAGCAATAGAGAACACAAAACAAGGAGAACTATGTGTTTGCTGCTTCTGTTTAATTAAACATTAGTTCTTTCCTCCAACAAGAGAAGGAGAAAAAAAAATACAAAAAAAATATCTAACAAAGTGAGTCCAGTTGATTTCAAGATTTAGAATCGATTCGGTGCATTCGAATGGGCGGTGCTGTGCAGTGTATAGCGGCATCGAATTTTTAATGAAGCAATTAAGATAATCCCGAGTAGCGCATGGTTTGAAAATAACGGTGTAAACATATAAACATATTTTTCAGTGATAACAAAATTGTATTGTGTTGCGGAGGGCGTCTCTCTGTCGATGATAGTAAGTTTTGTGTTTTTTCATTTTCTTTTAAAATACCTAGTGGTGATAAATGACGCGACCACGCCAACGGTGTGTTGTAAACTTAAGATAGCGGACTGTTTTTTTTTTTTTTTATTATTACTATATGAGTACCTACTCGAAGTTTGAGATAAGTTGTGGATGGAGTTAAGTTTTCTTGAAGGAAACAAATTGTTTTGCTAGGTGCGGGTGAATTTTAAGGTTGGATCTGTTCGAAACATAAAACCAACCTTCTGTTGGAAAGACAAGCCCGACAGAACGACCTTGCACTACTTTCGATTTCTGTGCGAAAGAAGCTCATTACAAAATTCCAAGACTATGATTTTGTTTCCAACTTTGACGCCTGAACGATAATGGGCCACACTGAACGTCAGCCATGTATATTGTATATAACAATATTCCCTGATTCGTAAAAAAATATTGATTGCCAATTTTTCTTATTAAGTTGGACAAATATTTCGCAAATATAACGAGTATAAAAATGGTTGACTGACAGTTTTTTTTTATGGCTTCAAATTTTATTTGGTCTGTCAAATGTAGGCTGAGCTCTCATTCGACTCAGGATTTGTAGAAAGCTTTGATCTGTAAAAATTACGTGCGATCATCTTCACATCTCAGACATACTATTACATTTGACAAGAGAAAACAAAACAATGGTTGGAGCATAGGTCAGAAAAACACTTAATAACCGTCAGACTTGACACTTCAACTACAAACAGGTAATGAATAATTACAGTGCAATGACAAAACTGATGACGAATTCACAAAAATTCTATGATTTGAAGTAATTATAGAGAAAATCGTACTTTTGAATAGAATATGCCATGGGAGGTATAACCCCAGGCAGCGCAGTGTGACGATATTATGTGAACGGAAGTCAAACGTAGCCATTTGTCATTTCTTCGCAACTCTATTAAATCACCGTTTCCGTTGACCAAAATCACATTTGACCATATGTGTAGGTATTAAAAAAAGTTTATGGAATGGGTTCTAGAGTGAAAAATAATATAATAAACCATATTTTGGGAATAAATGTTTTACAGCACCGAAGTAAAGCTGAGAATAAATTGTTGGTTATATTTTTTTGTTTTGGACTAGTATTCTTTTCGTGTGACAAATTATTTCAGCTCTTACTATGTACAATATATTTTTGATCTCATTTAGTAACTCCCACCTAACAGCACCTGCTCGCCTTTAGAAGTTATTTCCACCTTCCAAGTGTCAGAATGTTGTTCGAATTAACCGCAAGATCACCGAACTCTCACTTCACATCTATCGTGTTATTATGTCATAGACACCTGACATTTGCTATATGAGATCCTTCTTTCAAGAAATAGACAGAGACTCACTTATGCTCAGTCTTTTATGGCAATTTTCTGCAGAAAAAAATCCCACAAACATTTTCTGCTCGCAGATGATTACTATCTGCGAGCAGATGAGTGTACTGAGAAATATACACAAAACCAGATTCCATCAAACAATTTTTTTATAACTCTGTAAGTCGCAGTTAATTTTATAACAAGGAGACAAATACATTCTGTGGATATAATGTACACTGAAAATTGAAATATCCACAACACAATTCGATTGTAATTCATATAGCAAATATTGTATCTGTACTTGATAGTTGTTGCTGATTAGAATAGAATATTTTATTTTATTTGAAAACCAAACAACACTTGTCAGGCTGAGAGAGTACTCGTATGCGTATCTTTGTGTTTAAGTCGTGTTTTGTATTCTTGGCTGTCATTGGGACAATATTGGCGAATGTCAGTCGTGATATGAATTTTTGTAGCTGTTTTAAGTATTTTTTTTTACATAGTTCTATTGGAGCGATATTTAAAAATCTCATTTTATTTTCGGACATTTTGTTTTGTAGGGTGCTTGATGGCATATGTGATGAATTCGGTGAACAAAAATAAAGAAAAGGTGTTTTCTCTTTGTTTGTGGTCAGAAAAATGTGGTTATATCCATTTATTGCTTTCCACAAAACTAAGGCATACTTATTGGTTATTTAAAGCGCAATTAGAATAATTCAATATTCGGTATTTGGCGCTGCACATATTTGACAATATGACGTAAGAATGCATAAATTGTAATTACTGTTGGTGATCTAGTACGCATAAAGTCTTGTAGCTGGGCGCCTAAATTTATTATAGGTTTTGGCTGGGCATAATATGAACAAAATTTATAGTAAGTTTTTCCAACCATGCATACCTGTATTATTTCATTTTGAACGCTAGAATTGAAAAAAAAATGTCAACACGTAGCTTAGTTTCTTTTCGAATAAATTTTTAACCGCAATCGTTAAACTATTTTGATGGTCAAAAATCTTTGCATATAATAGTTCAGTATGTTTGTGGTCGCAAAACTCGAAGAGTAGTTAGTCGATTGACTATAGGAATTTCGACACAATGTTGCATTCGAATATGCAACACTTTGGTTGCTCTAAAGAAAAAGCCGTACAGCGGTTGCAACGGGCATTGACATACTTTGTAATCAGCTCAGTTTTTATTGTTCTTCTTCGCCATTTTGTTCCTGGTTTAAGGGAGATTATATTGAGCTACTCTTGAAGCTCTATCCACTTAAGTATTTTCTTCCATAATCATTTTAAACAAAGGGCTTTCCTCCAAGCGCCATTCCTGACTTTTATTACAGACGCTTACCTACTGTAAATGAATCTGCAAATGATCTGAAAATGCTTTTCTTGCACATTTAATATAGTTGTTATGTTTGTTAAAAACAGCTGAAAAACGTGTTTTCGTCCACCTCTTAACCATCCATAAAGCCATAATTTTAAAGTACATCAACGGTATGTAAACATGTATTTTATTGCAGCTGCCAGATGAGTGGCTCAGAGAAAAGCGTAACATTTCAATTCAGGTGAAGTTTGCCCGGTTTATCTCGCAAATGTCCAGTCGAATGGGCCATTTCAAGCGTTCCCAAGGCGTGACATTAAGACGTCCCATAAATTCACCAAACAGTCTCGTATAATAGAGCCTCGTTCAAGGCAAAGCTGAAATTCAAGTTTAATCAAAAGGCAATTTCGCGCGGCATTAAATGTGTCTGCCGCAGAATAGTTGGCGTGGCAGAATTCCACACTCATCAGTGGGAGCTATCAACTCAAGAGGAACATCTTGGTTTCATGGCCCCATCGGATGTGGAGCGAGTCGCAGAAATAATAAATGATGCAGTCAATTGCGCTGTCATTATCGTTTTGTTCCATGAAAATGTACATAAAAGTGGAGCTAGCGTGGGTGGGTGGTATGGTGGTGTCAGTGACTCACTCATGCACTAAGCTGTTAATGATCGGCAGCGGCACCTCGGTCTGGTGGTTATGAGTTCACAAAACCTTTAAAGGCTTGAGAAGAGTCACAAGAACTCGAACGACAATCAGGAAGTGGAATAGTGCGTTCGATCGCCGGCATGTTCCCATCTTCACGTGACTGGAAATTCAAAATAAAAAAAGATTGTTAGGTCATTAAAAGATACACCAACGTGGAGGCACCTCCAAATGCTGTGCCCCACTTGTGCGGTCAATCACCTGTGAGTTTTTGCACCACGCTAAGACCATTTGTTGTTATGCATACGATTTGCTGCCTCAAACGCCGACACGAAGCAACACCCGGACATACCTACTCGTACCTACAACAGACATTGTTAAGTGCTTACGAGGTGTAAATACCCAACGGAACATTACACTGAGTAAGTAAAGTGTTTCTCCCTTCTCGTTCATCAGTTTTTTTTTGTGTCGTCGTTTTGTTAGTGTGGCTGCTGCCCTACAATGTGTGGAACTAATTGCTTGTAAAGCGCTTCATTTCGTGTTGTCCCAAAGAGAATTAAATTGACTTCCAGTACATTGGTTTCCATTTTTCCCCCCTTGAATAATCCACTTTATGGTTTATGAGCACACTTTTTGAAATGAGGAAGTTCGGATTATGAACCATTCAAGTGAAACAAAGCAAAAAAAAGAAATCAAAATATGATCAACTAATTTTTAAGGTAAACATCCTTTTCGAGTGTACCCCGCCAGTGTGTAGGGGGATATGCACATCATTGAGCTTTTATTACGACAAACAATAGCATTGTGCGGTTGTGGCCCGCCTTGAACGAGCACCGAGCGATAGAAAAACTCAATCAAGGTCGATCTGCGCTGCCAAAGGTATTTGCTCTCTCTTGCTCCATTGATTTTCTTAATTATTTTTAATAGCTATAAGATTGGATATACAGTAATGTTTTGTAAGCAAGCACGACTGTTGATGCAATCTACGACATTGGCATTGATCTTGAGAACAGACATTTGGACGGCAAGCGGAAAAATTATTGTTTGCCTCGTGCCCCAGTTGGTCGGTTGATCTTGATCTCTATTTACCACAATCGCGTTAAAGAACTAGTTACAGATTTTTACTTGTTTAGGTACAATTGGTATAATTTCAGTAAAAATTGTCTGCGACATGTCGGTAGTGCTAGTGACTCATCCACAGATGGCAGCAATGTCAACGACAGCAATTTTTTAATTAAAATTGTGTAAAATAAACGGATTGCATTTATGAACTGAAAAACAAATGCCCATAACTAATAGTGCTTTTAAATTTTAATGTGCAATATAAACTGTAAATACTAAGTCAACAGATTTCCACGAAAAAAAAAAACTTTCTTGTTCGTACTCTCTATATGCCTGCCCAAGTTACCATCTTCAAAATTAATTTTTCCGATCCTACATTTAAAATTCCAAACAAGCGAGCTTTTGTGATAGTTTCTAACGAGGTCTGACTATGTCTTTGCTTGAAAACAATCGAAGTAAGACGTGTAGGATTGAATAAAACTAAGCTACAAAGCCGTCAAGCATTGTGTTAGCTCTAGTTAAATTGTTAATTGTTGCAAAAAAAAATTGTATTTGCTATAGCACCCTTATACGGTGTTCCGGAAAAAACGTCATAAGTCGGTAAACAGTTTTTTCGAGTTATTGCTATAACATTTTTAAGGAAAACAAAACTCTACTCTCTAGAAACAGGACACGAGTCCTATGTACCTATTGATTTTCGTTTGCCAAATATTACAGGACTTTTTCATATTCTTTAAAAAACTAAGCACAGTTTTATTATTATTAAACAATATCTTAAGTGGCTCCAATATTCAGAGCAACAGAGAAAGACTTAAACTATTTTTACAGCTTACGTTAACACAAATGCCTGCTTTCTTAACACACCAGTAATACATTCGAAAAAATTTAAAGAATTTGCCCAAATTTAGTCAAACTCCAATCCTATATGCAAAAGGTGTCATAAAAATACCTGCCAACACATTTTTCTGAATAGTAAATAACAGCTCTCTCATATGTCAGTTTAAACTCTTTTGAAATTTGAATGGCTGTTACAATTTCTTCATAAAAAGAAATCGATGACAACGATTTGTCGCTCGAAGCGTTCCCCTTCTTTTTGGTTATTTTGTCGCGTGGTGAAGATTTTTGTTATTTTGTCTCGTGATGAAGAAATTCCTTTGTACTTAGAGAAATGTGATATTTACCCTATACCAACAGAAAAAGTAGGGAATGGCAACACCAAAGAGCTTTTTAAATTTAGTTTGCATGATTTCGTCACGGCAAAATTTCTACTTCCCTCTAAGCAAATACGGAAAGAGGCATAAAACTGCATTCGCAAAAGAGACACAGCAAAAGTCAATAATATTTCGATTAACCTTGTCAAAGTCTGTCTGTCAATTAGTCGCCAACTTGCACTTCAATACTCAATGCTTCAGTTTCATCAGAAATGTATAAATACCTTTACTTTGGCCGGCATTGGAATGGAAGTCCACTATAGATAATGTTATTAAGTGGAAACCAATGTAATTGACGCGCGCGATTGCAACGATAAACAGCGTAATGTGGCAAGCATGTCAAGTGTAAAATAATATGTAGGTGTCCACAGTAATTGCATATCGTAACAATATATGCGGTTCAAAAGGGGTCAACTGGGCAGAACAAGGCGAAAATTGCATTCCAATTGAACCATTAGATCCCATCGCAGATTCCACTCAAACTCTGGCATCACTACTTGTTGCGAATAAGCACGTACGCATACCATCTGGCATAAATCAATTTAATGCAATTCTCTCATACTCCCATAGATACAGATATCGAGTTTAAACAAGATGTCAAGACATTTAAAATACCCAGCAATCTACGATTACAGAGTAATGGTTAGACGACCATCGATAAATTTATCATCGTATGTGCGCTTAAAGTGTGTTTCATAATTACCTACCTACCTACCTTCACGACTTAATGAAGAAATAATGCAAACGTAGTGTGTTTTCCCCCAGTTTTGTGTCAACTCTATACTGAAAATGATCAATGATCATGACGCCGCTGAAGCAGCCCACACAATTCACGATCGCGACTAGTTTGACATAAGTCAAACCTCATACAGCCAGACCCATTTACAGGCACACGGAATAACGTGCCAGTCATCGCGTTTTACTTCCACATTTGCATTGGTACCGCTGTAAAATATATTTTTTTTAAATCCACCCAAATGGGAACGAGGGGACTGGGGCTGTAATTAGGTAAAACTGGATTTAAGTTTTGTTTTGTTTTGTTTTTCGTGTATGGATCGTGCCAATATATGCGTCAGCGAAAGACTAAAAAAAAAAACAAGCGAACCATTTTGGAATTGCTAAGCTTAGCAATTACTTTGGTATCAAACAGTTTCTTTCAAAGTTAATGGGGTGGTCTGAGTATATACAAATGGCTTTGATTATATACAAATCAAGTTCGCTATAAGGAATGGGAAACAAATTATGCCAATATGAGAGATAAGAGCGGCTAAAAATAACAAACAATGACAAATAGATTGGTTTGTATCTTTTTTGTGCATACGAACAAGGAAAATGTTTGGGCAATTCGTCATTAACCGGCAACATTGTGAAATTCATCAATTTTCGTTAAATGTTCAAATCAGCTCAGATTTCACCTTGAAAGTTATTGTCTACATTGACGGGTTGCAATGGCAAAAATTTGTTGAGACCGCAAATTAATGCGACAACGCGTTATCGGACTTTTGTTTCTTAGAACAGAAACAGCCATATATGTCCGAAAATGTTCCAATAGATAAAACAGGGAAGATACAATAAGTTGTCTGTCTAAGGGTGAATTGTAAAAATATTGAAACATAAATATCCAGTTATTTCTGTATTTAGGGACCTCCAAGGCGGCTGAAAGAAATCAAAGAGATCAAGACCAAGTCTTCAATTTCAGTGCAGAGAACTGCGAAGCTAACGCGTTAGTCAGCCAAGACTTTTCAGTTACAAATTATTTTATATATACTCGTAAATAGGCGAAGGGAAATATGACATGTAGAGTAGAGAATCCTACGACTTAAATAATGTAACACCGCAAAGAAAATAGGTACACCTTAAGTTTTAGTAAAAAAGGTTGATAGGTTGGCATACCCAAAGTTTATGAGGAGACAATTGTGCACTTTTTACTACCCTCGTCAGTTTTTGAAAGGCTAAAGTAGCTCTTTGCCAATTGGTTCCATTAGTGTGAACCCCCTCTCCTTGCCAATGGCAGCAATGGACTTGTGACGTTCTAAGTTGGTTGGTGGATGGTCTGGTCCACTAAGGTCTTTATGAACTCATTCATACCGATTTGTGGTTGGTCCCAGTTCCTAAACTGAGGTCTTCATCGTTACTTTCTTATGCCCGTTGATAAATAGGACCTCTAACCATCGTCATTTTCTTAGAAGGATTTTAAAGTGAGACATCAGAGATAGTTCTTGTAAGTACTCGTGTACATTTCCTAAAGTGAGTGGCTAGGGCAGTGGAGGAGGAAGCATCGTGTATCCTCTTAAACCTCCTCGGCAACGCTTGCTCTGCAAATGTTGTAATGGTTGAGTTTAGGTTTTATTGTTTGGTTTCTTTGGAGGTTATGGAAATTAAGTGCACCTATATTGATAGCAATTTCCTGTCGGTTGTGTCGTATCGTTGCCAGAGCTCACAGGTAGTGAGCAATTTCTACATATTGTTATTGTCATAAGGATACTAAAGCCAAACAAAAAGGGGAACTTTCAGTTTACAAGTAATTTTTCTGAAAAACCAATGCATACCTGGCCTTGTTGTACTTAATAGACGCACCATCAATAAAGAACAAGGGGAATCCCATGAAATCGTTCCACCATCCGTGTATCGCCTAATCGGAAATACCTGATAATCTCAGTGACAGATGATTTTCTGATGGGGGTTTATTCCAAAACCCAAATAGGGATACAGGTTACTCAATTGTATTTGCTACCTACAGTCTGTATTTGTTCTTTGAAAGGTTGAATGGAAAATTGTTTAGTTCGGTATCCCGTAGGTTTTCCCAGCAAATAATGCCAGTTGAGAACTTCTGCCAAAAATAGATTCTTGTTATTATCTGTTGTTCGCACTTTCAGAGTTATCGATCACGTGAGGGCTCATCATTGAAATGGGAATATATGTCCGCACTTAATTATGACAGGGTGCTTGCTATCTGAACTAGCTGTTCGCATATAGATTACCTGTTGTCAAACAAGCATTGAGACAAACTAATCACTTCAATTCACTCGATTATATAAATACAAAGTCCAGTGACTTTCTGATGAGCGCAGGTAATCAACCGATTATTGCTTGCATATCATCCCCATTGGTATCGATTGCACTCTTATTCTCGTATAACTTTATATAGTCACAGCTTAGTACTTGTTTATAAATTAAATGTTTTAAACCCCCCATTCACCGATTGGTACCTACTACTTGAGATATGAAATACGTGCGATCGGCCGATCAGTAGTACGTGCAGTATAATATTTTGTTTTAATTTATCAGGAGGCGTTTATCGTCGAATTGTTTTGACTGATATATGGAAATGTCATACGTTGATGTGAAACAAGAAGAAATCCATAACAAAAGAGCTGTCGTAGCTAGGTAGATCTTAGGTAGCATTACAGCTGTCCCGAGGGCAGTGATGGTTGATCACTTCCAAAACAATACACACCAAGACAATGGATGACCTCATTATTATTATTCCAGATTCTTCGTCGTCTGTTTGTGTTTGTGCCTTTCAAAACAAAGAACAGTCGTAGATTGTGGATATACTGCAACCAGCTCGATTTGATAATCATCCACATTGTGACATTTTAACTGTGCATCTAGCCAGGGCAGTGTGTATCTTATAATATGAAAACCTAAGCTGATGGGACGAGATTATGGAGTTTTATGACTGTCAAAGTATTATAGTCGGCTATACGCATTATTGTATTCAATTTAGGAATATTTGTATCACTGCGAGGGATCTCTTTGATCAATTTTGGAAAGGGTCACCTTTGTGTGTGGGTTTTACATGTTGATAGAGTTGTGACTGTGAATAGACTTGTAGTAGGTATTGTGGTCAGTGATGTGAATGAAAATGGGCAGACAAATTCTATCACAGGGTGACATTAATGTCAATCGAAAATCGCAAAAAGGGGACCGTTGTTGCGATGTTTGTTAGATCCACGACTGTTAAAGAAGAAAAAATATTTCATACGAGCTTTATTTGGCTGTTACTTAAATCTAACTGTCACTGTGACTTCTCGGAATCTATAGACTGTTAGAATTTATTTATTTGACACCATGTGAACAGTATTTGTGGTATTTCTTGAATCTGCTACACTTTTTGTCGGTCTAGTACCTTTTTTTTTAATGAAAAAGACATGTTTTACCTATTTGTGGGAATATGAAATTCCTTGCAATCACAAGATCACGTGTTTTATTGCATAAAACGAACGCCAGTTCAAAAAAAATCCCCCACGAGTAAAACATAAAACTACAATTTTAAGTGCTGATAACTTTTTAACACTTCAGGGCTGTTTCCTCTTATCTACGGCTGTCGTAAACTTCATCTGTTAATTTTGATTGGCCTTTTGCCTACCGCCACTTATCCTCGGCTTACACTTTTAATTAAAAGTCTAAATAATTATATTTAATTACCAATTCGAATGAACTTATTCTACTATACTGCAATTTGCCATGTGTACCCTGACAGCTACCTATGTATCCACCTCGCATGTACTCGTATGTAGTTAGACTTAAGGTTGCAAACCGAATAAAAGAGATGCAAAATAAATTAAATAAACAGCAGCCGTTTAATCATTTGTTTATCTGTGTCTGTAGCAGCTATAGACTCTATATGCAAATATTTATTCAAGCCTCACCTAGAAAGCATACATATATGCGCATAGAAAAACTACGGCAAAGCGTCACGAATGCCAATCAAGTGACATAAGAACAGTATACGAATAGAATCACTTCTATTCAGTTCAGGTATCCGTAGCGCTTGTTTCCTCTCGCTATTTATGCTTTTTTATCGATTGCCGCCTGATAAAGGAAACCCATAAGCCATCTTATTGAAGAAAGTTACTGGCATTCGCAAAGCTTTTTGCTCTTATTGCAATTATTGTAGTTCCACTAGCACAAATGTGTTTTATCAACACCGCAAAAATTGCGCAAAACCAGTTAGCATTAATTTAATTTGAATCAATACATGGATGGCGGATAGTGAAATGATTCGAAAAAACCCGTTTGGACACGATCTTGCTGTCGCACACTGAACGATGACGTTTGTGTTGGTTGCTTTGTCGGCGAGTGATGGCACTTAATGGTGCCGTTCCACAAAGTAGGTATCAAATTAATCAAATGGTTATAAATCAAATTATTCGCTGTTGTGATTTTGGTGTTGTTTCTGTGGCCATTTTGAGATCGGTTGGTTGGAATTTTCGTCGATGACCTTCAGACAGAGTCAGAGAAATATGGGTGATCCCGTTCGTTAACATGTTTAATGGTGACGGAAGAATTTTTTTTTTTTTTTATTACAGGAAACTCAAAAGGTCACCGTCGATCAGTTTCGATGGCACAGCAGGAACTCTTCGAGAACATACAGAAGAGCAAAAGTAGACAACGACGTCGCATGTATCCACCTACAATGTACATCGTCAGACAAAAGTGTATCGAATGTCAACTTCGATGCGCTGTGTGTGGTACTGAGAACAAAATTGTCAATGTAACACAATGCCAGTCAGGTTATAACTTAGTTAATGCTCGTAAAATATTCATCACAGGGTCGTAGGTGTGGTCTGTGTTTATAAAATATTCCTGTAACGTTTTATTGTTATGTGACGTTTTTAGTAGATTATGGATTTTATCGCACGGTATTTATCTAAAGAGAATATTGAAATGAAAGTCGAATTTATGACATTGTTAGTGAAAAATTGTTTTGACGCGGTCTGTGAATTAGGTTAGGTGGCCGTCTTGAAAGACACACTTGGACCAGAGTTGACTATAAGTTGATGGTGTGACATTTGTGTCGGCGGTGTTTTGTATAAATTTGAGAAAGTTTTCGTAATTAATGTCTTCTTCTTTGTCAATTCCATAAAACTGGCGCCCAACAGTGGACCGAGTGCAATCATCGATTTTTCCCATAAAGCGAACAGCAAATATTACTTTATTCAGCAAGAGAACGCAGCTGGACATTGTCTCATTATAATAATAATACTCCGCTAAAAGTGAGTCACACTTCAACAAAAAAAAGCTGCGTAAACCGCCTATTGTACGACATGAACGCAAACTCGTGTGCAAAACTGCGATGGCGCTTAAAAATTAAACACAATGGATTCTAATTGCTTTATCTCTGTCTCTGAAAATTGTGATACAAAACAGTCGGTAAGGAATTGCTGCAGTAGTCGGGTGCTTTATTATTCAGTGTGGCTTGGACTTTTTTTTTAAGTGCGTAATTAGTAGCGTGTAAAGGTAGGTCTTTCTGTCTATCATTTTAAATTTAAAGCAAATGTGTTTGAGAATGGAAAAAAATCTGTCAATTACTCATAAATGGGGACTACGTCTCATTATTTAGAATCTATAGCTGAGGCTAAAGCTCCAGAGATATGGAGGATTGTCTTGAGAATCCTATATCGACGACCCTTATAATGGATAAACGGCATTATTTGAAAACGATGATGCATGTACTTCAGTATCGACTTTTACATTCGTAACCGAAGGATTAAACATGGCAAACCACCGCTATTATCCTACCGCCATTTATAAGCTTTCTTCCATCTCCATAAGAACTTTAAAGAGTTTGGATTTAGTATTTTTTTAAGTTCAGCTCAAATCATATCGCAACAAATAGATATTCAATACGTGATTACAACTAAACCTGTTTGACGCAAAAACAATTAAATCATAAAGATATTGAACATTTTCTGCCATTTCCAGGCTTGAAACCTCCATTAACCTGGCTGTCTACGAAGCAAATTTTAGACATATTTTCTCTTTTTATCGTTCTTCCTGTGCCTATTTCTACCCATGAGTCGCTGCAGCTTCGTACACCCAACACCCAAACAGAAAACAGATCAGAAAATCTCTGTCTAAGCCACCAAAGGGCACTTCACAGTTTTATGGAAATTTCCTAGTGCCACTGTCGCTGGTTATTTCCAAATAGAATCCGTAAAAAAGCTGTTCGTCTAACCTAAGGCGATGCAGCGCAGCAACTATTGCCACTGCTGCGTCGTAAAGTCGTTCAACGGCAATCTTTTCGATAACCAAAGAGAGGTGTTTGTGTTGAGGGGATATACTCCCATCCCACCTTTCCATCCCGGTATCTATATAGGCATACATCTGTGCACAAAGAAACGTCTTTCTCTTCCAATAAAAACGAGAAAAAGAAAAAGTATCTCGGTCTATGGGAACTGTAGTTGGAAATCCCGAGAGCTGCAGCAGCACTGCGCAAGCACTCATGTCATGAGACACACTACTAAGTAAAGCATAACAAATCGCATGCGTAGGCAGAGTGGAAACCTGGATATAGACAGAGATATACACAAAAAAAAAAATTCGAAGGAGGTGAGGTAAAAAATCTGCGTTTCATTATCTCGAATGGTGCCTAGCTCAGCTTGGCCTACGGATCAAGTCAAGACTTCAAGATCTTTGTTTGGTTTTTTTTTTATTTATTTTGTGTGTGACGCTGACGTGGTTTGAGGTGGTCGCGATATTATAAGAAATGCACTTCATGTGGAGCAAAGGGCACATCTCCGTGTGCACGCAGTCGCTTTTTGTACGCCAACCTATTGATTGATGGATGGCAATATGTAAAACTTCATTATTGCCAATTTAACTCGACAATAATTGCTTCGGCAGCACGCTGTTCATGATTGAAGTTCGACACACTGTCGTCATCACGGATGCACTCTGCCATAGCATTCCCCATCTTCGTGTGTCAGTGGACTGCTCGTCTCATCATTTATTTTCCTCTTTTTTTTTGTTTTGGGCTAGGGGAAAATTTCAAAAGCAAGAAAAAAAAAAAGGAGTTCCGCACACGACATATGGCGTGGACAGGATCTGCAAAAAATTGCAAGAAATAAATACGACGCTACTTCTCGTGCAAAGGAGTTCAATTTTGCTTGCTGCATGGGCATTTGGCAGGTCGGCACTCAACACATGTTGCGCAGTTTGCCTTGTTCTTTGTCCCTCCCTTGTGGAATTCACCAAAACTGACTAAAGAAGGTATTCCTCCCTAAAAAGTCGTTCGTTGCAAAAACGTCTGCCTACCTGGCTTTTATTTTATTTTGCACCTGGCCTATAGGCATGGCATGACATAATCACCGATCATGATGCGTGGATACAATTGAACGATGACGACATTCTCCTGCTACTACACTCAGTTGAGAGTGTCTCGTTCGGCGACTTCTGTCTCATACACTTTGTCTATTTTCGTTGTCTTCTTTAACGTCTTCCAGTGACGAGGAAATTGACCTCTGAAAAGATCGTTATTTTTAAACGATTCTGAGATGACCGATTAAAGTAACGATCAGTTTGTTCTTCATGTTGGTGTCGTGTGACTCTTCTTTGTCGCACGGCTTGGCGCAAAGTGAAAGCATTCTGAGGCTGTTGTCATGTGCATGTCGCTCGAGTTTGACTTTAATACATGTTAACATTTTGCTGACAGCTGTTAATGAAATGGTTATGTTATCACTTATCGTTTGTCCCTAATGCCAGAATTTATCAAAGGTTTGGCAGCACTTCACTTAATATATGAAGGGATTACGATAACGGATATTTACTGCCTAAGGTTAATAGACGTCAATCAGTAGTATTGATGGCTAGCCTAATACAAACTACGTGTAACTTTTGAGAACTCTTTATGTGCCTGAAACGTGACGTTTGATTTTTCGGAGACTGTTGCTAATGTGATTTTTTTTTCTTCTTTTCTTTTCAGACGGGTGACATCAATTTATTGTGCTGATAGCAATAATCAAGAGGTAAGTTTATTTATTAACACTATTACAAGTAGGTAGGAACCGAGGCAGGGCTTATTGGGTTGGCAATCTTATTTAGTCGGAGGGATTTAGTTTGAAGTGGCGGAGCTTTCTTATAGTTTTACGGGCATATGCCTAGTTTTCTGTTGTCAACTTTATGTCTTTTCGAATCTCGTAGTTAAAGAAAGTCACTTAAATTGTTATTTTGCTAAGCGAATAGGCCAAGTTACTTAAGAACAGTGTTGCCGGACTTAAGATAGAAATCGTCACACACAAAACAGCATTCAATCTAAGAAACATTGACTCAAAATATGACGAACCAAGTTGGCAGAACAGGTTCGTCTAAGCCTAGCTTCTCAGAACCATTTATTGTGTGGAACGGCTCAATTGAGAAGCTTCTGCGATACAGTTTTATTCTCTGATATTTGAACAATGTGACTGGCCATTTCGTTTATTGTGACCTTCACTTTGTAAATATAGGAAAAGTTTGAACACAAGTGGCGCTGTCATTAATAGAAGTCTTAGAAATGCACTCAGATATGTTGAAATAATTTGCTAAATAGCAAACTAACATATGTTAACTCAGGGCTCAAACTGTAGCTCCTTACAAAAAATTGCGAAGCCGTTTTCCCTCCGTCAAATATTGCATTCCTTCAAATTCCTGTGGCATCATAAAACCAAACAACTCGTTAATGCAAATTATCCCAGCGAAGTCGACGCTTTTCGAGATTTAATCAAAATAAAAGTCGCCTGTGGTGCGTCGCTATCTACCTACGTTGTGTCGAAAGCTATTTACACTTTTCATGGCGCGATGGAATGGATTGTTGCTAATTTATTTCGCCTTGAGTTTGGTGACGCCAGGTACACATGTCGCCGTACCGACCGACACAATTATCTTCCATTGTGTGCGCTTTTCAGCTTTCAGCTTATGGCAGAAGCAAAAAAATGGAATATATCAACAACACTGCGGCTGCATCACCTTCTCCGATCACCGATCATCTATCCTCATGTCAGATTGCACCGTGTGCCATGCCAAACTGCAGACATATCATGCAAATGAGTGACAATTTTTCGCGCAGCTCTTTTAATAATTCGAAACAATCAGACTTTGGAGGTGAAACCCATCCATGGCTTGGATCTTCTTTTTTTTTGCTTTTGAAGGCCTGTCACCACTTTGCTGGCGCATTCCTGAGACAGAGAAGGCTCATGCAGAGATTTCACTTTATGGATTCATGAATTTTGTGGAATTTTGCTTTATGGTCTTGTCCACCAGGTAAATTGACTTGGCAATGTTGTTGTTGCCATATTGAATGAGAGGCAGACAATCATATTCATAGATGCAGCTATAAAGACTAAAGACGGTCTTGGTGCCAAATGAACAATGCAATACAAATTACTTGACGCATTGTGCATGCGACTGTACATATGTACTCGTGTCTGTCAGTCAGCACTGAAGAACATTGTCACAGCAATTAGGAAAGAAACTGTGGCGAAAATTAAGTCGGGGGCGATGTCTGGCATATTAATTTTGAACGGCTGGTCTGCGTGGATTTGTTGCGGTCTTGTATTTATTAATTTTTTTTCAAGACACACGGACAAGTTCATGAAAATATTTTTGTTGTTTGTATTTACAAAGAACAATGCGTGTTCGAGGTGAATTTGTTTGTCAATGTGATTTTATTGCTTCTTCGTAATAATTGGAGTAGATTTAAGTGGTTGCTTTTAATTCTCGATCTGCAAGGAACGCAATGTGTTGGTTTACTTCCTAAAGTGGTACTGACAATAAATGCGTTGCATATTTTTGAAAGATGCCCTTAGTAGTGATGCGCATCGTTGAAAAGTCTGCTGTTATTGGCCGATTAGATCGTGCGATTTTCGGCCCTTAATACTTATCTTTGAGGCTAAGTTAAATCTCTGGTCTATGCCAATAATTCATCAAACTCTGCAATAGACAGAGTTGTTTATTGAGGCCAAGGTATGTGCCGAGTCGTCTCAAGTTTGACCTGAGAATGACAATGATTACATCAGTAGTCCATGTTCCATTTTCAAAGGCTTCACATCCACGCCGAGCACTAAAAGTTCCTGACGAAAGCATGAGTTGGCATCATGTTGAAATTTATTTAGTGTAGACATGTTTTACAACGGGCATGTTATCAATTAGTCACTCTAGACCAAAATTTCACCAGCTTTTCAATAAGGTTATGATCTTTGGAATCTACCAAATTTCCCTAAAGACTGTTGCTTTTGTTCGATTTAGAAATTGTTGCGGAAAGCTACAAAGGGCTACGCTTTCTTTGTGCATGTATGCTAATTGGTATTCATCACCTACTATGTTATGAAAATTATAAACTCACGTGATCACAAGTGCAAGTTTGTGGTTAACACCTCATTCCAAATGGCTTACTTCACAGTTTTATGTGAGACAAGATAAGATTGTAATGATGAGTGTATATCTACCATCGGTCACAACAAAAATATTCAAATCTATACTCTCGGAATTGTGTAGGAGGGGCTATACCTACTACCACGTTAACGAGTAAATATGTCGAAACCATCAATATGCCGCTACGATCGCTACCTACTCCATAGATAAACCAAACAAAAGCTGCATCTGCATACACAGAAATGTGCATTGTCTCAGGAGCGATCAGTCAACCTCACCTCGAGTGGGTGTACATATGGAAATTGGAAATTGGAAAGTAATTAACTTTGTGAATCGGTTGCAACTGCTGTATCGGCGCACATCAATTTAACGGCAAATTTGATGACATCAGTACACAGTGCTGCATTAAGACTTTCCCATTTCCATTTGTTGCATCACGGGGCGGGAATCGAGAATAAATGGAAAATCTCCCTCCGCCCTTTGCACATTTTTCAAGCGATTTCGAGCAACAGGAAATGGGATAGTGCACACATCTTGTCAAGGAATGCCATAGTCATCCATCATCAATCAATCAGTTATGTTGATTTGCCTGTCATAGTTGTTGTACGCAAATATAGCTCATATACCTGTTGCTTATTTTACGTGACAACCAAGTAAAATTAACTGATTTGTACACTCACGTATCGCGTTAAATTGTTCGCTGCAACAGAGTTCGACACTGTGATAAACTGAGTGAAAAAAAAAAATTAAAACACCAACTGCGTCTGTTTGCCGAACAATGTCAACAAAAGTGCAGTTTCACATACCACTGCAGTAAATGCACACTTTCGGCGAGAAAATTCCACGACTGCGTTTGTGAGTGCTTTATGTGGTTTGTGCAATAGTCTCCCACAAAGCCATGGGGGAGTCAGTCTCTCTAGCTCTGTTGGCCAGAAAAACGACTATCATCATGAGCATTCATGATGGCGGGACGAGTTTTACAGGAAACGCTCACGAAGTCTAGTCCATGAGAGGTTGCTGACTTCTGAGTACGTATAGGTACTATAGCAAACCGCTTTTGTTTAGACTCTCCAAATGGTGAAAAAAACGGGACGCCCACGTCTGAGCTAAGTTGACGGGTTATTGATGAGTTTTTGGGATACAATGCTCCTTGAAGTCAAATTGCTGCTTGCTGGTGAATAGATTGAATTTTTGCGGCGGAAGAGAGCGAAGCCAGCAGGCACTGGGGCTCATGGAACTTAAGATCAATATGGTTATGCAGTTGCGGTGTTTCATGACTTATGTCATAAGGGAGATACGCTAATAAGAAGAAGAAGCAAAGTATTCTTACACAAATTTACTAGATTGAGTCTTAAAACTCAAATTCGTATTGTTGGAACAAGTTCTAAGCTACCACAAATACTAGCTTTGTCCAGCATATCAGACGCCACCTGTAAGATCTGTTGTATCAATGGGAAAAGTTAGTCTAAGAGACTTTCGACCTCCCTAACGAAGGCCAATAAGTCTTTAGTAGCAGAGAGCGCTATATCTGCTGGCGTACGAGTCTCTCTATTAAAGACGCGTTTTCTTAACCAATGAAAAGCCGGACTATCAGACGCCATACTTCCCTCCTAGACTTTGTGACTTAATCGATTTCTACTATGCAATTTATCTGTCTGTAAAACTGAATACGCCTATAGTTAGTTGGTATGTATTGTATTGATATAATCCTTCAAGATGGTGCCAAAAAAAAAACACTCCCCACCTGTCAAACCAAACCAGAAATGCAACAAAAACAAACTCATTGATTGACTTTTAACACTCAGTGTAGGTCTTGCATTTTAATTTTAATTAACACTTTTCGGTAGGTATAGTGACTAATCAACAGCATATGAGTTTGCTCAATCAGCTGTCTTGCAGTGCCACATTTATCGAGGTCATAATTTGTTTTCAGTTACAATGGCATAGTCTCTTTTATTTGCTTGCGATAAATAATTGAAAGGTAGGTGACCACTTAAACAAGGTGACAGTTACATTACTGGTTTAGTGATTCAATATGTAATACGGTCGGACGCGGATAATCTGACCCAAAAATTTGCATGTTCATCATAACCATATAAATTCTGACGCAACACTATGGAGATTAATGCTCATCTCATCGCGAACATGTACTCGCTATAACAAGCCCGCAAAACTTTATCGAATGGCTAAATTTTGTTTAAGCTTAAACGAAGGTAAAGGTCAGTAAAGTTTTTCAATACTTTTTAGCTACTCGACTACAGAAAATTTTGTCGGATTTCGCAAATGGATAAAAATATACATTCCACGATTTTTATGAGTTTTTCAATGCAAATTCTGGTTGAAAATGATTATATTTGCAGAGTTTATTTATTAAAGCATATAGTTAGAACTAAATGAAATTATGTCCTATTGTCAACAGTTTGTGTAACCACTTTGTTTGGGTTACTGTCAAAATGTTTATTTGTCACAATCTAGCTTGAGGTGGAGAGAAATATTAAGCGCGATGTATGTCAGTACTTCTCGAATAAAATACTCTCCGTTATTTAATCCCTGTAAAGTCAACAAGGGACTATGCCAGAACTTAGTACTAGGCTTAAATTCTCTACAGCTCACATATTTTCGCTTATTAAAAAAAATTGCGTTATTCCAAAATCAGTTTAGACTTTCAATTTGAATACTACGTGGAAAATAATTCTCCACAAATTCTGCAGACTTGAAAATGATAGCGCAAGTACCAACAGACCAAACAAACAATTTAAAATGCTAATTGAATTAGGTTGACAAAACACAATAGCTAAAATTTATATTCGCTTTGTACGTATATAAAAATCTTTTAAAACAGAAATCACGTTTCCTGCCAGAGGAAATGCAAATATTTGGAATACCATTTCAGTATATGAATTTCGAACTAATATCCATGCAAATAAAAATCGTATTTTTTGTTTACCAGTTTATTTAAACATCAAATAATCGTTAAAAAAAAAATTCAAAGTATGATCTAATATTTACTTTTTTCTAACCTCTCAAGTGGAAAAATATAATCGACTGTGTAGAGTTGTTTATTGCCATGACATGAGTGGCACCAGGCTACTTTTTGTTCCATTTGGTTAGATGGGAAAAACCTGATTTTTCTGTTTTTGGTATTGAGATGTCAATTGAAGAGATTCTGAGTAAATATTTATGAAATGCTTGCGCAATGTATGATAATTTTTTTGCCATCTCAGTCAGAACTTTCCGCGAATTGGACTACAAACCCATTTCTGGGTTCAAGGAAAACTCAACTATACTCGTTCGAATGATGTTCAAGTGAAAGTTCCCTTAAGCCCCACACAAGTGTCAATTGTTAAAACCAACAATCAAACAATCAAAAAAAAAAAAAAAAACTCTATGGACTTAGTGTCAATATTCTCGAACGAGCTATAATCCTCTCTGATTACCGCAATTCAACGTGCTATTGCTGGCGTAGCGCTTTCTTTTCTCTTTACTTTGATATTTATGGAAACTTCCACAATTATTCTTGCACACAACAATGGCAGCTTAGGGCCGACCATTGATATGTATATACGACAGAAATGGAAAAAACATGTCACCCAAAATGCATATTTAATTCATTTGGTGTGTATCAAAGCAGGCGCCGCGCGCCACTTTGACAGGTCAACGGCAAAGGTTCATTTATGTGGATACAAATTAAAGATGGCTTTGTTTTGGTGTGGCTCGTTTCGAAGTTAAATTTAAATATTACAGAAAGAGAAACGCATTTAAATAAACGCTTACATTGAACTTTTTTTCGTATAAATAACCCAACATGTGATGAAATAATCTTTTGAAGACTTTGAACCTCAGCGATTTAGAGCTGACAACAAGGTAAACAGTTTAACAATTGTTTGTAAGAAGGTTAAACGCCTGCTCTGGTGATGACCTGAAGAAGTTGATTCAAATCATGTGATGAAAGGAATCGAAACTCTGAGATTGATCAGAAAGCCTATAGATAATTACGACCAGTTGTGTGACTTTGTATGATCATTTCAATATTTAAAAGACGAGGACTACATTCTCGTCATCTTGCACCGCAGTTGAATGTTTTAATGAGAATGGGGCCTCGTTTCCAATTAATCAAATCTAATGTGCTGGACCAAGGAGCAAGATGTACAAGTTTCATCCACCTGAAACTGAAACTTCGCCTAATTGCCTGTATGAGTACGAGTATTACCGGACTGGCGAGAACGGCCAGCTATCCCGGTTGTGGTTCTCCTCTTACATCTTTGAATTAATTATAAGGGCTACTTAACACAATATACTCTTGAAATCTACAAGGCATGGGTCAACGAGATTGTGCAACCGGAAACTTATGTCCGAGACTTCGTAAATTGAATCCAGATGGCACCCGCCACAATTTTTCTTCCCATACTGATTGTAAAAGTGTGATTCAGACGAATATATACTCAAACACTATGGGTAAAGGAATGGGACCCATTCTTGGTACAATAGAGAAACAAATATGTCTATCTTTACATACGTAAAAGGTCATAAGCTTGGCATGATTCGAAGATAAAAACATCAATCCTCATTGAAATTCGTATTGTTAGAATAAAACAATATGGCTTTTTTAACCTTGAAATATTAATCCTATTTTAACACTCCAAGTCGAAGACGTCAGCAAGGTTCGAGGCAGATATAATTTCAAACAAAATGTTTGCCGATAAATCTTTTTTTCATGAACTTTTATGTCACAATCATAAAAAAAACTTACCAGGCCGAACATATATTACCATTAAGACGAAAACAAAAGGTTGGCCATAGAATGATGACTTACACAAGTCAGTTTTTAACAGAGAAAAACACGTTTTATGTTAATAAGACCTACTTCATAGCTTTAATGTATTTTAAATTAACCTCCAATTTGCCCGAGATGAACATTAAGCCAAATGATACACCTCGTTGGCATCTTATAGCAGTTCCCATGAATTTTGTTAGACGCTGTAAGTTTCTGTATATTTTCATCAACCGCGAGTGGATTTAACTTTTAAATCGGGTTCTGTTTGCTATATATGGAAAGTTGTAGCTGTGATATGGTACATTAAGATAAAAAAAAGCTCGAATGACGATGGGCATATCTATGCCTTTCAGTAACGACTATTGCAAGAAAAATATAGCAGAGAAAAGTTTATGCAGGTTCATTTTCATTTTGATCAAATTAAGTGACTTCCAACTGTTTGACAATTTTATAAACAAAATCCCCCGCTGTATTTACTCCATGACTAATGATGATCTCAAACATTCTTCGTGAAAAGCTTGCCTCATTGTTTGAACTGCTATCTTATCGAATAGGTTGTTTATTTTGTGAAAGTAAACAATATTTCATGGGATATTTTTGTCATCGCCTGCCTACACAAGCTACTGACTTCCAAAAACAAAATACGACGATCTTCCTCTTTTGGTAGGTACGAGACAACCATCACGCCAAAGGTGTTTTACCCCGACTGATCGGCTTTGATGAGAAATACGTTACTATATTGAACGTTGTCGTTTCAAATTTTATTGTACAATAGTACGTTATCCATGGCGGCTTAAAATGACCAAAATCAGCAACTGTGAGTCATGCTGTGTCAGCGCATATTGTCGGGCGATACAATGTTACATTGTTTTTGGTATTTGAAGTGTATCCGATTGAAAAGTTCAATGGATGCTAAAGCTGATGTAGATACGAATGATATTGCGTGACACTCGAATGAGTGCGACTTTACAATGCTTCTCAGTGGCTGTAACACGAATATTGGCTTTCATCGGCTTTTTGTTTTTGTTTCTTTAAATGGTTTCTTGGCTAGACATTGTTTATTTAATAATTATATGGGTGAGGCTAGTAAATTTATCCAGCAATGTATAGGGTAAAGAGAGAACAAAAGCAAACGTAATTATATAATTATATAGAAAGAGAACCAACCAAGGACAAATGGCGTGCAAATATATCTGCATACCTTGTAGGAGCTAAGTAGTCAAGTTAGAGTAGCAGATGGTGGTAACCCCACGCTCTCGAAAGAATAACTTTTTAGATGCCAGCAGTGTTTGTGTTATAATGGTTGTATTAGTGAAAGTGTAAGTTGGTTCTTTAACCTAGTTTTCAAGTACGTTTTCGAATGTTTGTAGCTCTATTTTATGAATAGATTGAATAATATCTTGTTTGCTAGAAAGTCTAGAACTCACTTCAAACAGACTATCTTGTGCCCACTTTAATATTTAATATTTGTTCGAAGTACTGCTCCCTCTCTAAAAGATCATATCCTTTCCATTTCAAATGAGTCTAACTCCTTTCGTTTCTTTATGTACTTTCAGTTCGAACATGAGTCGCCAGTTGTGGCTGGTGGTACTCGTTGCGACGATATGTGCCACAACTCTGGGCTCAACCACAGAAGAGTCCGTACTCAACTCACTGGATGATAATCATATTGATGTGTCATCGGAAGTACCAAAACCTGTAAAACTCTCTACACTAAAAATTAAGAAGCCAATTAATGCCACTACAACTAGCCGTCCAAAATTGGAAGATGATGATGTAGCTAAAAAGATTCCACTTGCATCGGATCCCAGGTAAAGTGTTATGGAAATATTATACAATACATTTATGTCTTATATTTATTAATTTTTTTTTTATCCTTAATTTTTTGTTTTGGTATTCACCCCCGCACATTTGGGTCATCAATGGTTTTACACTTCCGCTTTGGTGTAACGTGCAGGTATAACAAGATGTTACCTGAAACCGATGGTCATCTGAACGACGTGTCATCGAACACTACGGAGAAGGACGACGATGATTATTACTACGATTATGAAGAGGATTATCCATATGACGAAGGAAGCTCTGAGAATAAATCAACTACGGCTAGCGTTCCTGTTCAAGGGGAAGACAAATTGACTACAACAAGTACTGCAAAGCCAGCGGCTGTTGTTAAGAAAATTGATGCCGTTCCGAAATTGAAGCCGATTAAGGGAGAAGAAAAGGTTAGTGCCTAGTGCGTCTTCTACGCGATTGTATTCGCATGTTGTGTTTAATAAGGATGTAGTTTCAGTGTTTTCAGATAGAATTGAGTTTCTGCATTGTATGTCCCAAATAAAAAAGTTTATGGGTTTGAGTGTTTTCTGTCGTTCTTTACTGAATCACAATTAACAAAAAGAAGAGTTTGCCCTCAAGAGCAAAGATGTTTGTGGAAGGCCGGTACTTATGCATATCGCGGAATATTTGTCATAGATATTTACGTTGGAGTTGTCAATCAGACGGACAAGGGGAAGAACGCACACCATTTATAATTATGTATTACTGCCCCATATTGTATGGTGTGTGTGCGTAATGTTGCTAACAGTTAGCTAACCTGAAATCCTTAATAAGAACGATTTCTGTTTTGGAGAGCTTACCTTAAGACAGTCTTGTTGCTATTCCAAACCTGTTAAAATGTGCTAGCTTTCCGCTACTGTTGGTTATTAACCTTCTTCGATTTCTGTATAGGTTGTTCTTCTATCAAAGATATGAAAACTCAAACAGTCATCCTCCATCTTCTATAAACAAATAAAATAAAGGACTGTGAAAGCTAACACCACTTTAAAGCTAAAAGCTCACTTTCATCCCGCAACATACTAATTAGAAACCAATTTCAGATTCCTCTTAAGCTCAACACCGAACAATCCCTCGATAATGCCACGGAAGATAGCGATGATGACGCCGATGATGATACTGATATCGACGACGATGATGATGACGACAAGGAATACGATGATGATGATGACATTGCTGATGAAGGGGAAATCGATTTTAATGAAGATGTACAATGCCCCAGAGATTGTGTATGCGCTAGGAATATAAATAGTTACCTGTTTGCCACCTGCAGCCGGCTTGATTTGGATAAGCAAAAGTTCGGACCAGGCATTACCGATTTAATTGTTGCCGATGTCGGTCCCAAATACCCGATTCTCCTTGGGCCAAATTTCTTTCAGAAAATTGGCTTGAAATATGTATCATCTATCAAAATTTCCAACTGCACAATTGAGTACATGCACGAGAACGCCTTCCATGGACTCGATGAGTTGTATGCCGTCAATTTGACCAACGTTGGTCTGACAATCATCAATCCAAACACATTTGTTGAGAACAAGAAACTTCGGATGCTGGCCATCTCCGGAAATGACCTAAGCGTTATGTCGAACGTGAACTATCTGCTGAAAGTAAGTGGAAATTAGGAAAGTGAGAGGATTTCTGTTAATATGTATTATTTTTTTATTTTTTACAGTCTGACAGCATCGAGGAATTAGATCTATCGCGCAACAACCTCAGAGAACTAAAGACTTCGGCCTTTAGCCAGCTTTCAAACATTGTTTACATTAACTTGGCCCAGAACAACTTAAAGGACTTGCCGGCTCGCGTGTTCGACTCAGTGGAGACTATCGAAGAAATTGATCTGTCGTACAACTCTCTGAAGTCACTGCCACCAGGAGCCTTTAACCGTACCGCACTCGGAATTTTGCATTTGAAATACAACGAAATCACTGGTGACCTCAATTTCGGAGCCAATGATCTCCAGCAGCTGGATTTGAGTTTCTGTTCGATTAAGCAGATCCATCATGGAATGTTCGACAAGATGGGAGAACTTACCAACCTAAACCTAAAGGGTAATGGTATTACGAAAATTCAACCCGATTCCTTCCTGCAACTTAAGAACCTTCGTCACATTGATCTGTCCATTAACGAACTGGATCAAGTATCGTCGCTGTTGTTCTACAAAAACTCCGAACTGGATGTGATCCGTTTGAACGACAATCCTCGTCTCAGCCAATTGCCAACCGATGGATTCCAGAGCTACAATGGCTTCTTCACTGTGTACCTACTCGATGTGTCCAATTGCGCTATTGGTGCCTTGGGCCACAAGACTTTCTCCACCATGCCCCATCTGGCCACTTTGAGACTCGCATGGAATAACATCAACAACCTGGGAAGGGACACCTTTGCCGCCCTCAATAAGCTTACTGAACTCGACTTGAGCAACAATTTAATCGACAAATTGGATGATTTAATCTTTATGAGCAACAACGATATCACAAAATTGAACTTGGCCGGCAACCCAATTAGAAAACTGCCAACTCGTCTATTTATGCCATTGACCAAGTTGCGTGAGCTCGATGTAAGTGAGTGTGATCTGCATTCGCTGTTGAATGACAATAGCAACGGTATGAGCCGTCAATATAAATTCTTCGAAACTCTGCGCTTGTTCAATGCCTCGTCGAATCAAATCAGAAAAATCTCTACCGAAGACATTAAGGCATTCAAGAATCTGCGCACATTGGACATTAGTTCGAACCCACTCAAATGTAACGAAGAATTGAAGGGAATGATTGTTTACGCCACAATGAAGAATATAATTCCTGGCAAGGTGCCAACAATGGCCAATATTGATGCAACCACCTTCACGGAGCACGCCCGTCCTATTCCAGGCTGGGATGATTTGGCCCATGAAGTGTGCAAACACAATACCGACGCGTTCAAGCCAAAGGAACAAACCATGGAGGAAATCAAGAAGGACATCCTCAAGGGTGATGACCTTGATATTCAGAAATTGTTCTACAGGCAAGAACAGAGGGAGGAGCAACAGCTGTTGAAGGAAGAGAAGAAGGCCGAAGAGAAATTGGAGCAGGAGAAGAAACTGGCCGATGATTTGGCTGAGGACACCAGCGTGAATGAAGATGAGGATGGTGACAATTTGGATGGTGACAGCGATGAGGAGGATTCATACGACGATGACGACGACGACGAAGAGAAGGAAGATGAAGCCGATGAGAAGAAGCCAGTCGTACACGACCTTGGATTCAATGCCAAGGAAGTCCAACTGTCTAAGGAGACTAAAGACAAGTTCTTACTGAGTAGGTTTTCTTTTTTTCGTACTTACTTCACAAGTGTTGTGGTTGCTAGCTATAGACATCGTGCAAGTCGACACGCAGCATGTACTTTTTCTGATATCGCGCTCTCCTCCTTTAACATCTTTGTGTCCTAAGACTCAATTTTAAAATCAAAGTCTCTGGTGCAAATATCGAAACAGTTTTAAAATGTAAATGGTTCTTTTTTCGATGGTTCATATAGTTTATATATGAACTTGTATAGTAAAACATGCAGCCTTACTCAGTGACCAATCCTTGCCGGAGAACAAAATGCCTAACCTTTTATGTCTTTCAGATAAACTTCTCCTCGATGGCGACAAGGACGGTGACGATGACGACGACGACGATGATGATGACGACGACGACAACGACGACGATGATACCGAAGAGATCATTATCGAACGTGGCCGCATCTACTACAATGGCTACAGATTCTTCATTCCAGCTCTCATCATTGTGACCTGTGTGATAGTCCTCTTGTTGGCCATCGGCAAAGTTGTCTCACTGATGATGAGGAAACGCGGTGAACGCTATCGTATGGCATTGCTCGCCTCCAAGAATTCCATTGTTTATCAGAAACTCTCGGAGGATATTGTGAAACCAAATCCATGCAAACAACCGAAAGTGCATAGGTATTCGCCTATCAATCAAGTCTAAGCACGGAAAGCTTCAGCGGAGAAAAAAATCAACATGATGATGTTCTAAACGCAACAAGCAAACATTTTATGATTTTCACTATTATTCTTTATTAGTTTAGACGCTGTATGATAAGAAGTGTTTTTATTATTATTTTGTTTTATTTAATTTTTTTTTTTGTTTTAGTTTTTTTTTTCTTTAAGGCAGCTTTTTGCAATTGGCAGCCTTAAATGGTTTCAAAAATACATACAAAACAGTAAAATAGTGAACACGGAACCAAAAGGACAAGGCGTTCTATTTATTCTGTACTTATCTATGCATGGATAACCTCCCACTCTGATAGAAACATTAAACAAATAAAAAATTGTAACAAAGACATTCCCATGAAGAAAACAAAAAGTATCAGATCAGATTTTTTTTCACAGTCCAATAACAACGTCGTCGTCTGTTGAACATTTATAATTTTTAATTATTTTTAAGATATACATAAATACTATATTTTTTATATATAGAAATAATACGAAATAAAAAACACAAGCAATTAATTCAAAACTTGCAATTTTACCATGAAAATGAAATGAAAGAGAAATATTACATCTACATAAAGCATTTACTTGAGGGAACTAGTATGAGAAAATTCGGTTGTTGCAAGTTGCAACTGCTACTCTTGACCGAGTTTCGTAAATTTTATTTCTTTTTTATTTGTCGATAATACCTATTGTTCTTTTCAAATTGTGTAGTTAAGTGCCATGGCCCTTAAGAGTAGTGTATTGTGTATACAATGAAACATATATGTGTCTGTATTTATAAACATTTGTTAAAGTCGAAAATACAAAATAAGAGTGTGTAACAGCGAAGGGCCTAGTTACAGATATAATAATAATACGAGTACCACACTAATGTCAAATATAATTTGTATTTACAATGTAGAGAAACGGAGGTGTTTTGAGAAATTATTTTATTTTTTTGAGTAAAAAATAAACATTTGGCTTCCAGTAGACACTAATGGTTTTGTTGTTTTATTGTGGTTGGATAGATATCGTTTGGGATGATTGTTTGCCCTTTGAGAGCGCCTCTATGGATTGGCAGATTTTTGTATGGTGATTATGATTATCAACGAAGACATGAACTAGTGATCTTAATAAAAGCAATGGCATGTGCAATTGTGGGTCTCATACTGTGACTTAGAAGACATTCTAGAAAACATATGGCGATGAGATAGTCATCGGAGCTACGGATGCCAGAAAGCCATTGGCAGATCCCTGTTATTGCTGTTTTTTTTCAAACTGTTTGGAACAATGTGCTAGATAATTGTCCTACAATTGGATACGCGTTTGAGTGGTATTTATAGCTACTTACATCACTTTTTTAAAGAAATTCTGACGTATGAAGACCCGCACTCTATAAAACACCGCACTCCTTTATCATCTGTACTCGCGGGCATGTTACTTTCATGTGTTACTTATGTAAAAGATCTCACAAGCTACAGTAGGTTGCTGTTATCCATATTGTGACTGGACAGTAAAAGGAATTACAGAATGATGTCAGTGACATACTCAAGTCGTAAGTCCTTTTGAACGGATTTCAAACACAACTGCGGCAGATATTTCAACTTGCTGAACTTCCATTTTATTTCCAAAAGTGACTTGCGTCCGAATATTGCGCACTTTGACCAAAACTATGGTACTCAGTGCACTGTTATGGATTGATCAACTTATAGAAATCTCCGCTCCAAGAGCTTTAAAGTGTCGTTCTGATTACAAAGAAGTACATTAGTGATAAGTTCTCTACTAGTCACTTAATATGCGTGCATCATTTGCTGCGCAATATTTAGACTCATAAAAATTTCAAACAGCATTTGGCAGGTGAACTCAATAGTAAACAATAATCCCAATAACAAGTTCAAGACAATATTTCTGATGGGTCAAATTGAACGCCATAAAATCTGTTTCAGTTGGTCAGTTGGGCTTGATTTGTTCATCAGTGAATGCATTACAAAAGCGTACAGCAATTTCACACAAAGGAATATTTTTATTAATAACAATTGTTAATGAAATAAGAACTAACCAAAAATAAAATAACAAACAGAAAGAATAATGAAATAAAATAAAATAAATAATAAAAAATAATAAAAACTTATAAAAACATCGTGGAACTAGTTTATAAAATTTGTTTCTTACTAGCAAAATAAAATATCACAAGAGGTACATCTAGCGACAGTTAAACCATTGTACATGTACGACAGTAAAATTTATTACACAGCAGCATTTTCTCTTTTCATTTCGTAGGTATACAGATAAAAATGTTTAAATTGCCAACAAGCTTATCTGCTACTTCTCTCGCGCTTCGGATGGACTTCTTATTCGCATTTGATTCGAGAACAATTGCTCTAGCTCCTCGTCTTGTTCTCTGGTCTTCATGGCTCGCCCCACGTCTTCCCAGATTTCATCGAACTCCGCATCGTATGTCTTATATGAAATGGAATCAGTTTCCTTTATATCTGAGTCGCACATGTTATCAAATAAAAATGCTGTAAAATCGAAATTGAAAGCGAAAGAGAATCGATTAGAGTGAGTTAAGAGAACCATACAAGTAACACCAAACAGCTGGCATTAGTAGTGTCATTTCGACTGTATCATGTATACATACATTCTAATCTAATCAGTTGAATTTCGGACAGACTACAGACAACATCGTTTGAAGTGAAGATGCAAGCGCGCAAGAACGTTGTAAATTTAATGTCAACAATTGTTGGCAGCTCGTAAGTGAAAACAAACGCCGAGTGCATTTTTATTAGCGTTTTGTAATTACAGCTGCAAGTGTCCAGCCCATTCCCAGCACTATGGATCGAATGTACTGGCGCGGAAGAAGGAATACGCATTTGAGGTACGCCCCCTTTGAACTTTGGACTTTTTAGCGCTGATTTGATAACAGATTTGACCTTTGCCAGATGTCTTCTTCGACGGTGCGCTTTGGACCCGGTGTCACCAGTGAATTGGGGGCAGATCTAAAGAATATAGGAGCGAAAAACATTTGCGTTGTTACAGATCCGAATGTGGCCAAATTGGAAAGTGTGAAGGGCGCATTTGACTCCCTGACTGCAAATGGAGTGAAGTTTGAGGTTTTCGATAAAACCAGGGTAGAACCAACCGACGGCAGTCTATGGGAGGCAGCTAATTTTGCAAAGAGTCGCAACTTTGATGCTTTCGTTGCGATTGGTGGTGGTTCGGCAATTGACACTTGTAAAGCAGCGAATTTGTATGCCAGCGATCCGGAGGCAGAGTTCTTGGATTATGTGAACAAGCCAATTGGCAATGGAAAGGAGGTGGGAATGGTTTTGCACTTTAAAGGATATAATTATTAGCTGTAAGCATTTGTGTTTGTAGATTACAAGGAAACTAAAGCCAATGATCGCGATACCAACAACTTCGGGAACTGGTTCAGAGACCACTGGCGTGGCGATATTCGACTACAAGAAGCTGCACGCTAAAACCGGAATCTCGAGCAAGTTGCTGAAACCACAATTGGGTGAGTTTATGAATTTCTATATATGTACATATAAGTGCAAGGGTTTGAAGATCCTGAAAATCTCTATTATCGGTTATAGACGAAGTATCTAGTATTAAAACTCGTTTGTGCCATGTATTCGCATTCCATCAGTCAATACGAGCGTATTCGGACCTTGTGTTGCTTACTTAACACACTTGATTCTATTTTGTATATAGCTTGAAAATGCCAATTTTGTTTCTAATTCTATTTTTAATCTTCCACAGGTCTCATCGACCCATTGCACACACTTTCACTGCCAGAACGAGTGACTGCATACTCAGGTTTCGATGTGTTCTGTCATGCTCTGGAGAGTTTCACTGCAGTGGAGTACACCGAACGCGGACCGGCACCAGAAAGCCCGAATCTACGTCCACCCTATCAAGGAAGAAATCCCATTTCCGATGTTTGGGCCAGATTTGCATTGCAAACAATTCGAGATAACTTCGTAGAAGCAATCTATCATCCAGGCAATGTAAAAGCGCGCTCCCAAATGCACTTAGCATCAACAATGGCCGGTGTAGGTTTCGGCAACGCTGGCGTTCATCTCTGTCATGGTCTTTCATATCCAATTTCTGGTAATGTACGAACATTCCTTCCAGAAGGTTATGACAATGACCACGCCATCATCCCCCATGGTCTGTCGGTTGTAATTAGTGCGCCAGCTGTGTTTGAATTCACAGCACCAGCCTGTCCCGAGCGGCATTTAGAAGCAGCACAGATTCTTGGTAAGGACATTTCCAATGCGAAGCTAGCTGATGCTGGAAAGATTCTCGCTGATGTTGTGAGGGAGTTCATGCAAACGGCCAAGATCGAAAATGGACTTAAGGGATTAGGTTTTAACACAGGAGACATTCCGGCTTTAGTCGAGGGAACCTTGCCACAAGAGCGAATCACAAAACTAGCACCCAGGGAGCAAAGCCGGGAGGATTTGGCAAAATTGTTTGAGAGTTCAATGGAAATTTATTAAAAGCAAAAATTACACTTACCGGGTGAAATAATAGTAAAATAGAACAGAAATAAGTTTTTATTTATGAAATGAAATGAAATAATTACAAAACAAAAAAAAAGAGACGCTCACTTTCTGAACGCAAAAATAACGGTGTTTCTGTTTATGTTGTTGACACCTACATAGAGCCTTTCAAACTTCAGCTGGGATTTGTATTTTATTCACAATTAATTCAATTTATGGACCCATAAAAAAAAGTTTTCTAGTTTCGGTAGGTATTTGCAATTAAGATTTTCAGGTAGGTAGAATGGTATTTAGTATCCCAGATCACTGGCGGCCAGAAGTTTGCCAATTTTAATAGGAATCCTCTTATTTTTCTGTGCCATTATTCTTTTTGCCGAGGTACATATAGGAGAGCGAAGGGTTCCCTAATGTCGTTTTCCATTGGACAAAAAGAAGCGTCCGGGAGAGTCCGGAATCGAAAAAATGCTGTTCCATTGGCACAAAAATACTCTTCTGGTGATTCTGAGAAGAGAATTTCGCTTCTCGATTTCAAGTCAGAATCCACTCAAGAAGCACTCACACAAGTGCAATTTTATGTATTTATTACAAGTCAGTTGACAGCAGCCATAGATTATTTTTTGGCATTTCACCAATACTTTGGTGGATTCTGTCAGAAGCAGTTTTGCTGTTCCATTGGATTTCAGAATGAGTGGATCCCCGAGTGAAACCAATGGAAAACGACATAAGGTTAATGTACCTATGGCAAATATTACAACATTTTGCTTTAAAACTAATGTCGTTTTCCATTGGTTTCACTCGGGGATCCACTCATTCTGAAATCCAATGGAACAGCCAAACTGCTTCTGACAGAATCCACCAAAGTATTGGTGAAATGACAAAAAATAATCTATGGCTGCTGTCAGCCGACTTGTAATAAATACATAAAATTGCACGTGTGTGAGTGCTTCTTGAGTGGATTCTGACTTGAAATCGAGAAGCGAAATTCTCTTCTCAGAATCACCAGAAGAGTATTTTTGTGCCAATGGAACAGCATTTTTTCGATTCCGGACTCTCCCGGACGCTTCTTTTTGTCCAATGGAAAACGACATTAATGTACCTATGGCAAATATTACAACATTTTGCTTTAAAACTAATGTCGTTTTCCATTGGTTTCACTCGGGGATCCACTCATTCTGAAATCCAATGGAACAGCCAAACTGCTTCTGACAGAATCCACCAAAGTATTGGTGAAATGACAAAAAATAATCTATGGCTGCTGTCAGCCGACTTGTAATAAATACATAAAATTGCACGTGTGTGAGTGCTTCTTGAGTGGATTCTGACTTGAAATCGAGAAGCGAAATTCTCTTCTCAGAATCACCAGAAGAGTATTTTTGTGCCAATGGAACAGCATTTTTTCGATTCCGGACTCTCCCGGACGCTTCTTTTTGTCCAATGGAAAACGACATTAATGTACCTATGGCAAATATTACAACATTTTGCTTTAAAACTAATGTCGTTTTCCATTGGTTTCACTCGGGGATCCACTCATTCTGAAATCCAATGGAACAGCCAAACTGCTTCTGACAGAATCCACCAAAGTATTGGTGAAATGACAAAAAATAATCTATGGCTGCTGTCAGCCGACTTGTAATAAATACATAAAATTGCACGTGTGTGAGTGCTTCTTGAGTGGATTCTGACTTGAAATCGAGAAGCGAAATTCTCTTCTCAGAATCACCAGAAGAGTATTTTTGTGCCAATGGAACAGCATTTTTTCGATTCCGGACCAGCGTTGCCACTTGTACTACATATGTAGTACTATGCTACATATTTGGCGGATTTTTTAACGCTGTACTACATACTACATCGTTACCCCAAAGTACTACATTTCTTAAAATCCGTCTAACCATATTACTTTTTTACGAACAACATTTAAAATTCCCCCATGTGCATTTACGTAGGTACAACATGAAGTGTCTGTCTCTGTCTATCAGCTAAATTAACAGCTGACAGCCAATTTAAATTTGTTTGTTTATTGTGCTACACCCACAACAACTGCAAATAACAAATATGGATCGGTTTTTAAAAGTAGTTTCAGATTCGGACTCGGACTAGAATTTAATAGCATTATTTTTTTTTCTTTTTTGATATTTTTTTGTGAATTAAAATTATATTTTTGTTATGTTATTTATATTTATTTGTTTGTTACTTAATTTAAATGTCAATAAAAAAAAAAAACAGGTACTACATTTTGTTTGAAAATGCTACATTTTGTTAGCTAACGTACTACATTTGCTAAAGACTTTAGTGGCAACGCTGTTCCGGACTCTCCCGGACGCTTCTTTTTGTCCAATGGAAAACGACATAAAAGTGCCATAACGAACAGACGACAAATAATATAGTTGTTGTTTAAAATTTAATTTAAATTTATTTAAACGAGAAGGCTCTTTCATTATAAGAGCTTCCTAATTCGCTTATTTTTCTCAGTACTTTTCATATAATTCTGCTCCGTAAAATTGCATAATAGTTCCTCAAGAAGTTTACACATTATTCCTGTATGTTTTCGCAAAAAAAATATTGTTACCTTTAAAGAAATTTGGCGTATATAAGTAGAAAAAAAAAAAATATAATTTAAAAGATTATTAATATTATTTTTTATTATTGTTTTTAATTATTATTTGTCTAGAAGTTGGAGTCAATCTTTGCATGGACCAAAGAGGAAAAATCCGCGGGTCTGACAAAAAAAGGATCCAAAAATAGCAAAAAAAAAACTTTATTTTTACGAAATTCACCAAGAAAATTATGAAAATCGGCGAATTGGCATATTTGCAACTTTACCTTGCCCACTTTTTGTATACCTACGCAGATACTTTTAATATTGTGACTGCTGCTTTTACCGTACTCTCTACTACTTACAGCGCCACCTTGTCGACTTTTGTCACCGATTCTATTTTGACAGTTTATAGTCGCCGGAGAAGTCTGTATACCACACGTGCGCCGCGCATTTGTAAACGAAATTTTCCATTCGAAAGCACCTATTCGGGAAATTACATAGGTACAAAACTGCGTATAACATAAAATAAAAGAATGGTCGTTTTCACCTGTAACCATTGCGGTGAATCCATAAAGAAGCCCGCTGTAGAAAAGCACTACAACTTCAAGTGTCGTGGAGCTCCCAAAAACGTATCGTGCATGGACTGTCAGAAAGATTTTCACGGTGAGGACTATGTAGTGCATATCCGCTGCATAACAGAAGCAGAGAAGTATTCCGGCAAAGACTATGTTGCCAAGGAGCCCAAGAATTCTGGTCAAAAGAAGCAAGAAAGTTGGATGGACATCATTCGTTCGATTCTCGATACCAATGAATACAATTTGAGCAACCAGTCTAGAGAGGCATTCCAGAAGCTGCAGAGTGTAGACAACGTTCCGCGCAAAAAGGCAAAGTTCCAGAATTTCGTTGCGAATTGCTTACGAATGCGTAAGGATCAAGCCGAAGAAGTTTGGAGTATCCTTGAAAAAGAATTGGAGAAAATGAAAGCCGCCAAAGCGAGTGCATCCTTAACCAATAGCGACACAAAGGAAGCCGGCAATGTTGAAACTCCTACAGCCACGACAGAAAATCAACCTGCACAGGAAGAAGTGGAGAAGAACTCCACAGACGAGCAGACAGAGAAGAAGCGTGTAAAGAAATCAAAGAAGCGCAAAGTGGACAAGGAAATCCAGAATACAATTGTGCAAGATGAAGAATGGGAAATTCTGCAGACTGCGACAGAGATGGCGGAGAAGGTTAGTAATGAACCAAGCAAAAAAAAGAAGAAGAAGAATGACAAATCTGTCGCGAAGCAAGATGAAGTGAACGCGGAGCAAGAGGCCACCATAAGCACCACCACACCCGATGGGTTTCAATGGGACCTGGTGATGCTGTGCACTGTTCGCAAGTACGGTGATAACATGAAGTTGGACAAATTCAAGAGGAAGGTGGAGAGGATGTACCTAAGAAAGCGGGAATTGTCTGCATTAACAGAGAAGCAACACACAAAGTTCGACAAGAAATTCACAAAACATCTGAAAAAGTGCAATCTGAAGGTGAAGAACGACGTGGTAAGCGTGGTTTCGCAAAAGGCTGGTGATAAGTAAATAAATGTGTCTGCTGAATGTGTTTGTTCTTTTATTGCTAGAAGACGGCGTTTTATGTAGTATTTGTGGAAAGTGCTTCTGGCTGAATCTATTTCAGTTGAGGTTTCTAAAAGTTCCGTTTCAATGGACAGGCGGTAGAGCGCTTGGTCTGGGCAACAGAAACCATCGTTTCTTGGATCGCAGAGGCTAGAAGGTTACAACTATTTCTTTAGATAAAATGGTAGGGTACACGAATAGGCCGTTTGTAAATGCTCATAACTGGACGAGTTTCAAGTTGTCTTCGTTGTGACTACTGTCCTTTGCCATGGGTTTGGATCAAAAAATAGATTTGTGGTAGATATGTCCAGTTTGTCCACTTACTGACTGGCTTGCATTCAGGATTAGAGTAAATTCTGACTATTGTGGTATTCGATTGGTCGCTCTCAGAGCACTTTTTTTGCTCTCAGACCAATTTTTATGTTCGTTTGGTACAGAAAAAAGCAATCTTTTTCAGATTTCAGAGCACTTTTGTGAATATGGATTTTTTCTCAGATTTGCTTCAGATTTACCAATACACGTCCGTTCGAGTTTGACAACTAGTAGAGTTTGTTTACGTTTTAGTGAAATTTTTCAACTGCAAAGAAACGCCTTGCATCGGGTGGATCTATTTTTGTTAATTATTTTTGTACAAATGTGTAGAAATCAATCTGGGCGAGGATTTTGAATGTTTTCATATAAAATTTAACCAGTAAATAAAAAACGCTCAGAAAAGTTTCTAAGGCTACACATATTGCAGACGCACAAATATCAACAAAAAAAAAAGCAAGTGACGTTTTTGTGTTCGATTAGCCACACGAAATCTGGGGTCGAATGAATAGTTCATCAATAGTCCATCATGAATAGTTATTATATGATGTTAATATTAAAAATATTTGAAAAGTACCTACCAAAGTACCTAACAATAAACAACACCATCCTCTCTCAACGAACGCACCCTACGACGATGTCAATCAAAACAAACGTCATTCTGACACATCCCAACATTGCTCTTTTCCTTCAGTTTTTCTTAAAAATGTCTTTTCTATATAAAATTAACAAAACTTATATTAAAAATATTTCAAAAACAGTTCAGAGAGTTAATTTACAATGTTCCAGAACACTTTGCACCCCAATCAACGACGAAAGCTCACAGAAAAAGGGTGGATTTGCTAGTGCTTTCGATAGGCACACTTCACCTGTGGTCGAGCCCAAGCCAGTGGACAATCAAACATTCGCTTCGCTGTTACGAAACTCAAAACTTATCGATGTAAGTTCAAACAAAATACGAATTAAATTTGTTGAATTAATGGTAACTTCTTTTACCAGCTAGGAGATCCAGAGGGAAAAGTTGTTAGCGGAAAAATTTTCCACGTTGTCGGCGATGATTTGTACATTGATTTTGGATGGAAATTCCATTGCGTCTGCTCCAGGCCCTCAAGGAATGGAAGGTGGTTGTATTTACATGATGTGAAGTGGTATCCTAATTGTTCGCTTTGTTTTTAGTGACTACGTCAAGGGATCTAGAGTTCGAATGAGGATCAAGGATTTGGAACTATCAACGAAGTTTTTGGGGTCAAGCAAGGATTTGACGATATTGGAGGCCGATTGCCAACTTCTTGGTTTAATTTCATCACCTACGAGAACTGCGGCGGCAAAAATTGCTACTGAGTAGGTACGAAGTTGGGTTATGTTTTGTTGTTTTTAAGAAAGGTGCTAAATAAAGACATGTATCTACATAGGATTCGCATATGCCATTCTATATGTCTGGATGATCAAATTATACATTGTTTACATAATTTTCTCCTCTGCTGCTGAATACTTTTTTCGGCTTTCGGCGGGAGCTCAGCACAGCATATTCCGCGATTGGTGTTTTTTCGACCATTCACACAAAGATGTTTGAGGTTTGAAAGCACCCTGTGTTTTCTGACGTTAAGCTGTGTTCCATAAGCCGACTTTTATAGCAACAAAGACAAAAGGTTTGACAGATTTTAAGGAAAACGATTATTAAAGATAAATAAACGAAACGCATTTAATGTTTTTCTCTCACCCAACCCAGTAAATTTATTCATAAATAATTCGACTAAAAGGGAATCCCTTTATTTATGCAGATGTATTTATCAACTGATGACATATACATGTGACATATATGAGTTAACAGCAAAATGCACAACTGGGAACACAGACCACAAGTCAAAGTACGTGACAAAAGTCAAAGTGAAAGTGACACTTCGGACCAAACACGTCTTTGTAGTCAAGTGTAATCAGCGCAGTTTCGCAAAATAACAAAAACATAAATAGTAGCGACAACTTTCACTCTAAAAATTTGAAATGACGAAGGAAGACAAACCGGCAGGCAAGTCAATCGAACAGACGAAATCGCGTGGCTCGCGGGACCGTAATCAGAAAAAGGACAAGCCAAAACCACTCACGAAGGTAATCCACAGAAATTTTTGCATACAGAACCTTTGTTCAGAACCCTTTCTAATTTTCAGGTGATTATTCGACGTCTACCACCGACAATGACCGAAGAGGAATTCCTCAAACAAATAGATCCTCTGCCCGACCACGACTTCTATTACTATGCCGCAGCGGATTGGTCACTTGGATTCGATGCCACCTGCCGCGCCTACATTACTTTTCGCAACCATGAAGATGTATTTTTGTTTCGCGACCGCTTCGATGGTTATGTGTTTGTCGACACAAAAGGCGAAGAATATCCTGCGGTTGTGGAATTTGCTCCTTTTCAGGGCTTGCCCAAGAACAAAGCACGGAAAACCGATCCCAAAGTAAACAGCATCGAGAGTGAACAACATTACATAAGTTTCCTTCAGAAACTAGAAGAGGACCGAGAAGCCTGTAAGAGTGAGTGCAAATTGGAGTTCTCCCTACAGCCTAAGGATGACAAGAAAGTAAGTACAACTCCGCTGCTCCAATTCCTCATGAACAAAAAGATGGAGCGCCGCGAGGAGCAGAAAAAACGAACTGAAGACAATCGACGTAAGCGCGAAGAGGAAAAACAAAAGCGACGGAACAGAGTATCCAAAGGCATTCCTACTGCCATCAAGGAGGAGGGTGCTCCATCAAAGGAAGGAAAGGCTAAGCCTGAGATCACTGCGGACAATCCTGAAGAAAAGAAGAACTCTCGGGCCAAGCGTCGCGCTGAGCGTGATCAACGTCGCCGCGAAGAACACGAACAGCGCCGTCGCGACAAGGAAAAGGAACGTGCTGCGGAAAATGAGCAAAAATCGATTCTGGCCTCCAGCCAACAATCCGCAAAGGAACCGGAGAAATCTGTAGTGACGCCTAAACCACCAGAAGGCGATAACAAACGGAAGGAAGTCAAAAAGTACAGTGAACGCAGGGAAAGAAATCGCCCTAGGAACTCGCAGAACTCCACAGCAGCAGCTGCAGATAATGTCCCGAAAAATGCAACCGCTTCCGTTGCCACACCGGCTGATGATGAAAAGCCATCCCCAAGAGAAGACAATGCTATGATGAACTTTATGAAGAACCTCTCGAACGTTAAGGAGTTCGTACCCAAACATATGCAGGAGGCAGCAGCTAAGGATGAAGAAAAGTCCGTTGACACCGCAGTCGATATGGACGAAGTAAAGGAAAAGCTAGAGAAAATATCTCTGCAGGATAGGACTCAAAAGACACCATCGCCTGAGAAGGACGAAGAGGTAGCTGAAAGAGCTGAACGCTCGCAACGCAATTCGAGCTCAAGTGGTGGATATGCCAACGAGACGAAGGGCGATGAACGCGTCGATAGACGTATTCGAAATAAGGTAAGCAACTTGTTGAATCTACAATCCAAATAGAAATGTTATTTTATATTAGGACCGTCCATCAATTGCCATTTACCAACCGGGCAGGACCAGGTTACGTTTGCCTGAAGATGGTCAGCCAACTACTGATCCCATCAAAAGCAACCCAACTTCGGATACTGAGAGCTTGAAGAAAGAGGAACGCCCGAACACGGCTCGCAAAGTTAGTCGGTATTCAGAAAAGCGATCTGGCAGGGCTAGAGACGGAAAACGAAGGAACAGTGGAGAGGATAAAGTCCCAGAGAATACTAAGGCTGAAGACCTAAAGGAAGCTAATATGGAAAAAACAACCGATATGCCGCAAACTGAAACAGAAACAGCAGAGGCAGAGAAAGAAATTGAATAAAATTATTTACCTTCAAAAGGATCTGTGCATATTGGGTTTTCTTCGACACATCTTTTTCATTTAGTTGTCTTGTTTTGCAAAGCCTTTGCAACAGAGAAGGTCTGGTCGTTATGGCTTACTTTCACATTTTTCATTGATGCTGCATTTATATATTTTCCTTTGGTCACTTGTGTACAGAGAATTGCAATATACGACAACATATTAAGTACATATAACCGGGTGCCATTCCCATTTAATTTAAAATGCTTTCAACTTTAGATAACCCATGACATTATACAGTAACGATGCGATAAGAAATCTCATGCGGAACTCATTCGACAAAATTTAAACAAAATTGCAAACAACAATATTGCAAACCACCTCCGGAGAATGTCTTCTTCAAGTTTTTCTCGTAAAAAATTCATGAGGTGAATTGCTTTGTAACGAGCCAACAAGCAAAACCATTTTAAAACTGAGTGATATCGGCAATGGCCGATGCATTTTCCCGTCATTCGTAAAAGGATATAATGGTAATGTATGCCCAGTACGGTATCTACCGTTCAAAAATGCAATCAACAGGATGATACGCTCCTTCAGGTAGGTAGCACCGTTCACGTGGGAATAGCAAATGATTAGTATACATAGGATCCTAGCTGTAGTAACTCTGTTATTGCTTTCGAATAATCGGACTTTTGTCGAAGGAGATGAAAAAATTCTTCCTGACAAAATGGCTTGTGTTTAATAGATTTTGTTCATTCGAGGTGAATGCGGAAATGCGGTCTTTAATTGACAGTTTACTTATATTCGCGTGCAACTGAAGGTTTTTTTTTTAACCTTGAGCTAGGTTGGAAAACAATACTTGTTCACCTCCGTTTGCTTTAATACACACTGAGCTATAATCGACTAACCCGCAGCATTTCGAACAATAAAAAAAATACTTTTATTTTTTGGATTCATCTCAAAGGCGAACATCGAGGCCTACCACACAATATTAAGAGCAAGCATAAACGCAAACAGGAAAATCATAAATACATAAACAGACTTCCATGTGGTTTCACTAAAGGCTTTCATTATTCATTCGTGACTCTATGGGCAGCTCCCGCTTCCGCTAAGAGCGCATGTGGTTGTGTTGTTTTGCTCTGGTTAATTTTCGATTCAACAGAAGGTATACCTATCTTTAATGACTGAGTTTCAAGTGCTTCCGAAAAAAAATTGCCATAACTAGTTGAAAACAGATTTCTGTTTATAAATGCTAATTGATATAAAAAAAAGGTTTAGGATTCTGCACCTAATGGAGTGCACCTACCTGCGGCAAAGGATGTTTTGAAGAAACTTTCGAAAGACACCACCCAGATGTTGGGAGAAATATGCATCCTTAGCGGCGGATCCACCTAGATATTCAATTTAGAAAACATTTCGTGGTACAACTTGTATTTTGTTCAAACCCCATCCAACATGGGGGTAAGAGTTTCCATGGAAATGGAGGGAAGCTCCCACCATTCAGCGCAAGAGTAGCTGTGTATTTTATATAAGAAAATAGGCAATTATAAGAACAAAAGATGAAATTTTATAATGGTTGTGCTCGAATACATTTCTGTATAGCTCCTTATTAGTTTGATTAAATAAAACTTAACTCTCGCATGACAAGTTTACAGTTCCTGTCAAAATTTTTTTTATTAAAATTCCAGAAATGCCCTGGTGCTTTGTGAAATAAAATTTCTTTCTCTCTTCCATGTTAAATATGAAATAATTACACTATTCCCGAGCGTACTTTGCGTGTAATAAAACTGCGAAGCACAACCCGCGAGAATACACTTAGATGAATACCGAAAAGTTTTGGCGTTCATTTTTACCATTCCCAGGCGTTATTGTCCCAAGCACCACATTTTCTGAATAACATAACTTATTTGATCAAGAAGGCTATGAACAGTTAAATAATATTATCTGGTGACTTGCTTTAAGTGTGATAATGATTTTCGTTTTATTTTGGTCCCAACAGATCCGTCCAGCAGGTTCTAAGATTCTATCTTTTCGAGGTCCTTATAGTGTAAGTTATGATAGGAATTGTAAAATCGGAAAGGCGAATCTACAGGGCACCAAAATGCTTGCTAAAAGGTGATAGGTCTCTGCTCTGACGTGTATTGTTCTAATGGATTTAATCAGCTTTAGTTCACCCTATACCGAATAGTTCTACATGACTAGAAGCATTGACCATACCAGGGATTGCGAATTTTTCGTTCAAATATTTAAAAAAATCTTATTGTACATCTATACAAGCTCTGTCGTTATCTATCATTTGTTTACCCCAAAAAAACACCTCAAATCCCCTACCGAATTCAGAACATTATTCAAAACCATTTCCTTTACAAAACCACATTCCACATTGCTATGTAACTATAGGTGCACAAGTGGATCAGCTACTTGAAGTTTCTCACTTTCCCATCACCCAATGCATCATATATTGCAATTTCCACAATACAACATTAGCTACATACTTGATTCAATGGTGATTCGCAATATCGAAACTCAACTCTGTACTTTTTTGGGTATAAATTTTCCCGTCACAACCACAGTCAGAAGAAATTTTATATCCGTCACAAACCACGTCCACACGACCCCCAACAACAAAATTCGTTGAATTTATAAAATTTTTCTCTCCCAAAAAAATTACAAAAAAAATAAACTCCAGAAAACATTTTAAAAATATTTTCGGAAATTGCAACGAGAGGGATAAGAATAAAACATTTATTTGGATAGCAATCCAGAAAGCATCCTCTTTCATCACAGTTGAGTAAACGGTATCTAGCATACTTGAATGAGGGAAACAAAAATAAAATAAGTAGACGAAAATAATATCCTTCCCAACACGCTTGCATTACAAACACTTAAAACTTCGTTCAAGTATTCTATTTCAAGTGAGCTTTGTTGATTTTTCTTATAACACGCAGATGGAGATAGAACGATGGATAGAACCTCAAGGATATTGCTTTGTAGCGAATCGATTAAACGGAAGTAAGTTTTTTTTACAGTAAACTTGCATCTGATGCTTTTGTAACTGTATGGGGGTATAGAACGCTTTGTATAGAGGGCATTATAAAAGAGAGGCGTTATTATTGCAATAAATCTTTTAAGTAGACGCCTTTGTTGACACAAGATGGTACATATAAGTAAAGTGGCTGTTATAAGGCGTCTTTTGTGACTCGTATGTGCACTTAGTTCGGTGGGATTTTGATTTTATCCATAGCACATTGTGTTGCGCCCGCCGCAAGGATAAACCAGACGAAATTATGAAGCATTTGTATTCGAGTTGAGTTGGTAGGGTTGCCATTTGTCATTCATAGAGAGTTGGACAATAAACATCCTTTATTTTATTTAATGGTTTGGGACTTGAGAGCTCACACGTCAGAAATTGTGACAATAATCTCTAAGGCATCCATGGATTCTAAGCATCCAACTACTGGATGATATTTCCGATTTGGAAAGTACTACGTGTCTGATGAGGTTTACTCTGCTGTTGATGGTCACAACTTTCTTTTTGCCTTCATAAATTGTAAGAGCCCATGTAAAACAGCCGATCTTCAACAATCCTAAGAGCAGTAATATAAAAAGTAAAAACAAAAAAAAACAGTTCAAAAACAGTGTCTGTTTATGGACAATGTAACATTGCAATGTGTATTCTAAATGTCGGCAAGTACTGAGTTAAAAATATTGAAATATCTTTTGGAAACTTTTAAATGGCAACCCCACGGCAGACATGATGAAAAACTCTTATAAACTTTGTGACAAGCAATTTCAAGAGTACAAAAGAAACCGAAAATTACCCACAAGTGTTCGAGTTTTACGATAATGGCGCGGTATATGAAGTGCATCCTCAACTTTGATATGGCGTATGCATGTATATTCATGTGGAATTTGATTTTCAGGTTATACGTCTGCTTTCGAAGTTTACAGAACATTTAATGTTCAAAAGGTCAACGACCAAAGGAATTGTCGAAGTTTTGGGGAATCCTTTTGCCTTTTGGAGTCTGGAAAATATTTTATGACTTTAACAGCATCCAAACAACGAAGATAAAGCTATGGAGAAGGGCATCGAAAGTTATTTAATTTTGTTTTTGAATATATTTCACCGTCATGCGGCAGCTCACGTTCTTTTGTTAGTTTTTCTTTGGAAACGTGCGCGATGTTAATGTAAAGTTGGATGCGAATTGTGCCGTTTGGTGTACAGGTTTACTTCGGGTCTACCATCAAACTTATTGCCAAACTTGTTATAATATAAGGCTACAACTTTTGTATTACCAAGTCTAAAGGATTGGGATAACTTTATCTACCACATATGGCTGATTGCTCCCATGTCTAGCTCATGTGAAAGACATTTGGCAACATTTTGAAGCTACGAGGGGTACTCTGAACTCATTATAAATATAAATACTTTCGGTTTGTGAATAGAACTTGCATACGAGTATTAAGGTTGATAGCGAAATAATATTTTGTCAGTCTCTGCGGAAGTCAACGCTTTTGTACAGCTATTGGAAAAACTGGAAAAATGCAGTCTTGAGTTTGTAGTGTTATTTTTGATGGGTCTCTGCGTTGCGATTGTCTTCTAAGATCAACCAATTTTAACTGCTTTCGCTCCGATTGGTAGGTACTCTGTTCTTTTGACGGTCAGTAACTGTATGCAAACGTACCTTCATATCTTAGATCACAACATTTTCAAGAAGATTTACTTTCACGTCTGATATTTCGGCCTTTTGCTTTTAACCCATATTTACCTAGAAAACTACTTTTATAGCTCTTGTCCTTGATCTTGACTTTCATCTTCAAGTCTGGGATTTCACAAGGTGGTAATCTACGTCCAGTTCTTTATTATAAAGGTAGACAAAAGAATACCTCTGACTCCTTTACTTCTCTTTTTATGACGAAGAAGCTGGTAAAGCGGTCCACAAGAATCCCCATAAACAATATTTTTTCTAAAAGAAATTGTTAAAAAAAAAACAACGCGCTGACGACACCAACTTTTTTAAACTCATTTCTTGACCACTAGACTATTGCCTTTTTCATGACGAAAATTTATTGAAACTCAATACTTCTATCAAATGACAATCCACCACCATATCACTTTTCCTTTTAATTGATTCGAGCCGGCTTATTGCATCCACCCAAAGAAGACAGCCATATTTGATAACAGGGTGACATTACGGAAACAAAATCCACCATAAAGTGCATTTCAAAATCCCTACATCCAACTACACGAATAATAGTGTCACTCATTTTAACGGTCAACAGTGAAGGGAAGCGATAATAATTAATTAAGTTTCAATCAAAAACCGTCATCGGCATTGAAATTGAATTCCTCTGTGAGATTACTACTGCGCCCAACAGGCTTCACTTCATTTATTATTATCGTAAAATTTCAATAACAACAAGCCGCTGCTTAAAATAATAATAATCGAATTTCCACAGAAACAATGCGGTATAACATTTAAAATCTCCCACCATTCTCGAATTCGATCAGTGGAATCCATTTGACAGCACTGCAATTCACTTTAACACAATAAATTAAAATCCATTTGTCTACGTTTCAGATTAAATCCTTGTTCCAATTTGTTTCAATTTTTATTTTCAGCGTTTTATTTTACAGTAATGGTTTTTTGTATTTTTTTTTAAATTTATTTTTCATATCTTAAATACGAACATTTACAGTCAATAATTACAGATAAACTTATTCCGAGAAATTCGTCGTGCATTTTGTTACACAGCATTTTCATCCAGTCCTTGCTGTTGAAACAGACGCACATGGAAGAGACAAAGGAAGATAAATTAAAATATCTGTATGTGTACTGGGCATAGTGTTAATTGTATTAGAGGAACAGTCCTCTTTTGTCACTAAATGGGAACACAAAAGAAAGGAAAATGAAAAAAAAGAAAAAATCTTTGGACGCTATCCGGAGGAAGAAAATCCACTGGACACCGCATGCATATGTGTGACATTTTGCGCGGACATACCTTCATTAGTGGACTAATTGCTCGGGGCGTTGGAAGCATATGTAGCGCCCCGTTGGAGCCTCGTTGTAGGGACGTTGCCGGATGTTGACCCAATAGTGTTGTTGTCGTTGCCGATGAGACGCATGATTCTCTTTTTCCTTTGCCATAATATGATGTAAGTGGTCTGTGTGAAAAAAAGTGAAATATAATTAAAATTCACAAAACAATTACGAACACACTCCCATAAACCGGTTAGTGTCAAGTACTGTGGCGTATACGTAACTTTTTTTTAACACGCTGCAAAATAATCTGTTAAACAACAAACAAAGAATACTGGTTGCAAGTTTAATTGAGTTCAACCGTGTGGAATTAAAGCGGCTTAAAGGATATAAACCCTTGTGCATGTGTTGAATGATGGACATGCTTAGCATAAAAATATATACATATTTTAAAGCCAACGTTATAGGTGGGTTGGAAACAATAGGTTTAATGAATGAAGCTATGCTAGTGAAATAGTTAGGAAGATGAGGCAGAAATGGTTATAATTCAAGCACCGCATGATGATAGCTGTAGGCAGTGAATCATTTACTAAGATTAACATAACAGGAAGCTTGCCAGATATGTTTAACCTACGGGGCGATAAATTGTGGCACATTTGTCAACCATAAGTGGGCTCAATTAGTCTTGCAATGTTGTTGCCCACTGGCGCGGGAGTAAATTATGTAAATCGATCTGTATTCTCATATGTCCACGGGGTGATCTAATTAAACCAAGATACATGTTGATTATATTTTAGGGGACAGGGTGGGGAAGCTAACTTGATAATAATTAAAACACTCTTTCATAATTTTCATATATTTCAAGTGCTTGTGACACTTTTGGATACCAACCTTGATATTTCATGAATACCTTTTTTTTTAGAGAAGCATAGGGGTGATACACAGCTAAAACTGAGGCAAAAACCGGCCTGTGCCCTTAACGTAGCAAAATTTATCTAACAGTAAAACAGTATTCGCTTGTTAAGTCCGAGCCAATGCCACAAAACTAAGCGTTACTGTCTAAAAGATTATACCAATGGAAACCTCCCCCAACTCTGTTTAGCAAACACCATTTGGTAATGAATGGTCCTTTAATCGAAAACATGTATCAAAAGTCGACACCTGCGGCAAATCGGACTAGTTTAAACCACTTCCTCAGAAAAACTTACGGGTTGATTTATAGTAAAATACACTGCATTGTTTTATTGGACATTATTTGTCTGCCTTCGCTTTGATTTGCTAAGATAGATGTTCACAAAAAAAGTCAGCAGACCAAATATGACTCTGACTTTAGGTGCAAGCTAAGAACGCTACAAAAACTGGACAATCTGCTTTATTGGTAAATAGTCAGTCGTCTGTCTTAAGCCAAGTCTGGAAAATTTACTAATTATATAATTTATTTATAGTTGAAATTCCTATGGCAGTTTCTGACTTATAAGCGAATAAAATAAATAAAATAATTTTTAGGAAATAGGTGGTACATATATACATTTTTTTTTACAATTCGACTAATACATATAACCTCCATATGTCATTAGTCAGTTGTGTAAAGTTATTTTTTTTAAGGGGCAACCAGAAAATGTACATAAATGTACGCTAAGGACTTTAGGGTGAATAATGTCGTTCCAATCTGGCAAATAGCCTTTTTTCTACCCCACATAGCTAGGAAAAAGTTCAGCCTCTCTGAGTTTTAGAAACTAAAGCGATACCAATAAATCCATAGTACAATAAAAAAAAAGTTTCTAGAAGTACACGCTGTTGCTGCATTTCGAGGTATGGGACTATAGAGTTTTTCTGTATTGCCAGTGGCAGTGCAGATTTTTTTACAACACATTCACTAACTTTCGTTTTTGTGAAACATATTTCAAGTACACGAAGAGAACCTTTGTTCGCGTGTGCAACTCAACCGCAATATTGAAGAAGCACCGTGGGCGGCTGCAATTAGTGTTCAACTGTCGTTCATAAACTACTATTCTATTTACACAACATTTGCTGAAAATAACTGACGTGCACAACGGAAAAAGCCCTGTGGAAACTTGTAAAGGATAACTTATATAGAAGTAAAATATTTAAATCGGGGGCAATATGGGGACTCATATAGCTTCTAAGCTGGTGAATAAAATTTGTAAAAATGTTGGCCAATCATTTTTTAAGTCAAGCCAAGACATATTTCAAAAGTCCCTTACGGTTTTACGCCCCAAATTATTGTGCAATTAAAAAAAAACGTTGTACAATCAAAAACAATCAAAAATTGAAACATACAAGTTTGCTCAAATAAGTGGATACCTATATTAATGTGCATGTCGATCTGAAAATTAAGCTCCAATTTTCTTCCACTAAGCTACATTCCACATACTCGTAAAAAACACTTACCTAATACTAATGCTTTCAGTTCTTGTTCTTGGTGAATAGTCCTTCGAATGACTATTACTTTTCGTTGTAAATCTGCAAAGGAGCGATTTTATTTCTTATTAGAGTAGTCTTTGGTTTCGTCCTGTTAGAGAGTATTTAATAAATAAAATCAAACTCAGCGAATAATAAACATTGTGCAAGCCTCCAATCAGTCTTATTTATGCTAATGAAACTACGTAGCTTGCAAAGGAGAGCAAAAAAAAACGGTTTTCATGCGAACATATACGTAAATGAATTCCCATTTCATTTGGCAGCGATAAATTGCTTCTCATCTTGAACGACTTAATAGATTAAGTTTTCGCAACAAATGCCATTGGCAGAGGAATCTTATCGGCAAAAGTCTTTGCCATAACACGATATCCGCCTCTGCGATGAAAGCTTAAATGCTTATCAATATTGATTAAGGTCCAGATGATAATAATCGAAAAGGGCGTAAAGGTTTTCATCCTTCCGATTTTAGTTTGCCTGAGACTTTGCTGGTATTTTACTGCAAATGAAATGTATCCTATATGCAATTCGGTGTTGTTCCTATTTCGATGAAATTGGTGGGTATTAATGGAAATATATTCAAGGACTAGTGGACTCCTGAGCAGTCATTGATAGTCGGTTTATTATTCATGGCCATACGATTTTAGCAAACATATAAAGCGATTGCTTCTTGTTTATGTGAATTTGGCTGCACAAAATACGAACCGGAAATTAAAATGCTATTTTTATATGTTCGAAGGGTTGTGTTAAAAGGTAGTGTTAAAATTAAAACATCTTATAGTGTAGTCCTCCTTTTGCTGAAATTTCCGAATTTTTGCAGAGTTTGTCTAGCCACTCAGGGATAGTCTTTGAAATGCAGGCTAACTATGAGAAATTAAATGCAAACAAATATAAATTAAAAAAAAAATGGCACGGATCCAATAAACATATTTATGAGTTCCAAATTTGAAAACTACTCGCAGTTTTCTTTCAAAAAAGAATTACGGCGCGAAATTTTGCGAAAAAAAATCACTAATTTTAGTGTTAGATATTATTCAGTGGTATAGAAATTCTACCATTAGAGTGACCTGGCTTATACACAATAATTGTAAAACAAATTACACACAGCATTGCATCTCCAGTCAATCTTCCCAGCAAAAACAAAACCCAGCCAATCTGTTATGTTTAAGCGAGTGAAAGTAGTTCTTAACTATTTGCCTTTGTCTATTTGTATATAAGATTTTTGCATACTTCGAGACATTTTTTAAGTTTAGAAAAGATATGCAGCTGCTTACAGACCCAGCCACTGTTGCATCATGATGAGACAGGCACTAGTGATATTGACTTTAAGGACATCCGACTCATTCGTACAATTTATTTAATAGTACAAATAAAAAAAGAAGAAACCAAACAGCTTAATCGATTCCTACAATGATCACCCTGTTTTTGTAAATCGTGTCTACTTGTGTTAACAAGTGTTTAAAAATAAATAAATAGACCAAGCTTTGTATAATCATTGCGCCAATAACAAATTCGAGTCTCGACTTTAAATTTACGGAAGCTCACAATTGCGAAATTTGTATGGAAAATATAGCCACTGTGAGTTTATTGGTAAGGCTAATTTATTTTATTTGTAATACGACTTACAATAAAAAATAAATAAATAGTTAGCGCCACAGGTCCGTAGGGATCCTAGGCCGAGATTTCTCACAACCATTCGTTTTGTGTGTGTTTTTCACTTTTGGGACGAATGGAAGGGATCTACAAAATTCTTTCCTTCTTTTGGAGGCGTTTATATCTAAAAACTAAAATACTAATCAAATAGTAATACTCACTGTAGTCACATTAATATTACATGTTTAAAAACCCCACACAAAGCAGATTAATTTATAAATAAAAAAAAACTGTGTAACTTTATCTTCCTTGTGCAAGTACGGAGTAGGTATTATTTTTTACCAAAATTTTAAACTCAAGATTCAATATTTTTCAAAAGTGCAAAAAAAGTTAAAATCGAAAATATGCCTGTGATGCGAAAATTTAGTACTCGAAGCTTATTAGCCGAACAATTAACTGCATTAATATAAAATAGCGAAAATTATCCTTTTATGGTCTCAGCATTCACCTTTCTTGCTGATGCATGTCCTTATTTGGATTACTCCCATGTAATGTTATGGAACTCAACGAGTTCTGTTTTCCAACAATTCAATTTATTTATGGGTAAATGCTTTTTGATAGGTGTGAAGTTTTTTCCTAAAGTGCCATTCCAAAATTGGTCACTTTGAGAACATTTACATCATAAATGAAAAAAGAAATATTTTTTAGGAGAAGCAAAATAAAAAATAAATTCTCACAGTGGAACTCAATTAAATATTGAAGAATATTTCGCGTTAACCCTTGCAATATTTATATAATTCTGAACAAAATGTTTTAATCTATTTGTTCTTTTTATCGAAACCTGAGTGGCTGTAATAATGAGAAATTTTGAGTTGTGACATCCTTAATCTTAAGGTTTTCCATTAACTCCCTCTATTTCGGTTATACTAAAAACTGCCCGATTATCGGCCTAAGTGACTTTTATCGATCGCCCACTAAACCAACATAGAGTTCTCCAAAAGGTACCTTTTCTTAACTCATGCTTGTTTACAAAACTCTTACTAATAACTGAAAATTCTCATCAAGTCAAATCACAAAGAAGTTGACATAGCTATCGTCTGAATAAATCATCACCAACACTCCCATAAGTTTCCGAGTGGAAGCCAACAAGTCACATACGGTTAACCATTGTTGTGGGCAATTATCATGTGGCATGATAAATTCCTAAGCCTGAACTGGTTGGATAAGGGCGAGGTAAAAGTGAGAAGGTCGACCAAGAGAATAACTCTGAAAGCTACTCAATTAAGTGCAGTCATCGGGGCGAGGTAAAGATTAATTAAAAGGTTGTACCGAGGAAGGACATGTATGACACAGAGCGGAGATATATTGTTTAATTTGGAAATATACCGTTCACCTCTTGTGGACATGTTGTGGAATATTTATTCTGAAGTGCAAACAAATTCAAAATGCACTTTCACCATAGTCATGTGATTGTGTCGTTATGCATGCTAAATCGAAAAGCAGAGGACGAATGCTTTTAGACATTTTCGATGGACACTTTGAATTTGATTTTATGAGCATAGTTCTCAAATAACTGTGGTTTTGAAACATATTGCAAAAAGTTGTAAGAAGCGAACATCTGACAGTTGATGTAAGGTTCTGTGTTGAAATTAATCCTCCATTTTGCTGCCAACAATCAAAAGTATTTAAGAAAATATAATAACATTTTAATAAGAATTTGCTGAAAATTAAATGAAAACTTCGAAAAAATACAAGTTGGTTATCATAATATGTGCATGGAAACAAAGCTGATTATAAAAATATTCGACATAATTATTTCGCAAGGCCAAACTAGAGAAAAACATTTTTTTATGGCAAACTTTAAGCAGAAATAGTGAATTCCTTACGTACGGTTTTACTGGATTTCTTCATTAGATTTTTAACCTACAAAAGTTATTTTTATTTTTTAGTTTATCTCTACAAAGGAATGTTTTTGAAAAAAGAAACAAAAACGACTCACATGAACATGGCTAAATAAAAGGAAATTAAATGCCAACATTATAACAGTAAGAAAGCAATAAATGAAACAATATGAAGACAAGAACTGTAACATTATTGATAGCAGCTGCGGGAGGGATTTTTGTTTATATTGACTCGGCGAGGTGGAAAACCAATCAAAAGTTTGGATAGACGAGTAACAATGGTTTGAGTTAACAAAAGCACTAACCATTATTTGTATCTGCAGAGAAAATGGTTTTAAAACGAATACAGACAGAGTTCGACACTATTCCCAGTGCTGATTATTGGACATGGACTTATTATACGTGACTTGTCCCTCCATCGAATTCATAGGGGAATTGTGTTGGACAGAGCTACGACCGGCGACTATTATCACGATAACTTTCGGTGAGTTCGTTTGTCAACGAACTACAATGGGTCAGTTCTTTATGGACAATGAACTTCCGTGACCTGAAATTGTGTGTCATAGCTACTATGACTCTCATTTTTATGTCGTTTCATCAGAGTGCTAAAAATATCACAATTAATAGCTAACTCATATTGATCTGTAGGCATCTAAAAAGTTTTTAAAAGAAACAGTTGGGGTATTTAATAGTGTTCGCATTTTTTGAAATGTTTCATAAGACAACGGGAAGTATCTATGCGACGTGCACAAAATATATTATAGAACCACAATGAACCTCTTATGAAATGTCGACATGGCTGGTGAGGTCTTATGAGTAAAGACTGTGGTAATAACCCGCAGTCTTGCAGTGAGCTGAGGAAAATATCCGTAGTGAAATAAACGACATCGAGCCAAGCCGGGCACGAAACACGGTGGCCCGCTTCCAACAGCGTGTGCAACTAAATGGTCGGCATTTGGACGACTTAATTTTTAAATAATAAAACCCGCATTCTTTTTGTTTATGACAAACTAAGCAATGCAAAATATAGTTTTATCTTTAAGCTTTATTCATTTTTGAAAACATAAATCCGCTACAGGACACCCTGTATAAATATAGGGCAAGTGCTTCATTAGGAATTTAAAGCAAAACACTCGCTTTAAGTAAACCGAATTTGTGGGAAAAACCAGTAATTGACAAAAAGTTCCTTAGAAATGGATGCCATTCTAAATAGAGGTACTCAAAAGCTAAGCTTAACAACAATTAGAAACATATCTAACAATACAATTCTTCTTTAACTAGCGAATAAAAATGTTGCAATTAAAACAAAATTCATATAAGGTTATAAAAAAAATAACATGCTTTGTCTTTTTGAGTGCACAATAGCTACAAACAAACTCAAAAAAAAACACACACATACAATGTCATTTCAAAAACTCACCTTCGACTCTGCCGTAGCTGCCCTAATCGAATATTCCGCTCATCCTGCCATCTTGACAAGAATTGTCGCAAGGCATTTCGAACTTCTGAGTTAAGGAAACAATAAAATAACGAAACTGAAAATCCCTGCGTAATTTTCCCACGCAGCATTGTAAAACACAAGTAAGCAGATACAGAAAACTCATTTTAATATTAAATTTACAGCGGAAATTAAAACAAATTTCTCGTTCATAACTTACCTGCGTACTAAGGAGAAGAGCACGAATTACGGCAAAAATATTGCTGACAACACCACTTTCATTGGGCCCTGCTAACACAACCAGATACGTTATTCCAAAGAGGGGTATCAGTACGAGCAGAGCCTTTGCCGCCTTGCGGTATTGTCGAGTCTCCACTGTGTTTGCCGATCTAAGCTTCGTTATAAGCACCTGCGAAATAAATGTGGAAACGAGGTAATTTATGTTTTATAGCCGTTTCGAAAGGGTTAATCCAGATTAATTGCTCGTTAGATATTGTTGTGCGTCAGTTTGTAAAATATGCTCTTTGAATTGCAGATGGCATGTGTTCAGATAGGTGATTTAGATGGCAATTCAAATTTAAGTCGAGTGAGGATGTACGAGTATCATATGCATGCAAGAAGGGGGTATTATGCTCTAATCCTTGAACAGTGTAAACTTTCGAAAGACTATATCTGTGCATGTTCACACACTTAATAAAAAATATTTCATGTCACTAAGTTTAAGTTTCGTTCCGCTCCATCTGCATTGGCACTGTGACTATCCTCGCAAGGAGCTGTCTTAATGAGTAATACCAAACTCGATGCTATAAGCATAATGGATGTTAAATGGATGTGCTTTCACATGCAAGAAGCTTCCGATCCTTTTATGCAACAGATAGCAACATCTGGAAACAACGTAAAGTTTCTGCTTACCAAATGAAGTAGATACGGGTGTCTTTCGTGTCACCCCTAGATGATAAACGAGGACGAGAAGAATATACAAATAGCACGCAAGTAACATGATGACTTTGCAACATTGTGCAATGTGGTGATGTATTATAGTCATAGTTGATGCCATAAAGTTTGAGGCATAAGAAGACTTGAAGAGTGTCTGGAATGAGCTCATTTATAAAATTTGATAAGTACAATGTTGTAGGTGGCCTTGACACTTTAATTATTTTTTTTATGGAAGGCATGACGCTGTGGTTTTACATTTATGCAACAAGAACCATATAAATGGGGATTCATTTATAAATTTACTTGGTTACTTGGCCATATTTCTATATTAGAAGAGCTGTAGCAGAGACGTAGAGAAGATATATTGTGAGAAAAGGAAGTGTGCATCGGCTGTGTAAAATATATCTTAGGAACGAATTTAAATCTGCGAATGCCACAGGCAGATAAAGGTGTAAATAAAAAGTACACAAATACGGGAACTTGTTGTCGAGAGGAGAACACAATAACTTTTGCACCCAGACCCTTACGAGCACAATTAGAAAGAGAAATAAATTTAAAGAAAGATTAACCCACCCACATTATTCGCAGCAAAAAAATTAAATTCATTATCAGCACCACACACACTGGTCCCTGGAATATCCAATCGACTGCTGTTTCATGCATCCACGGACATCCAGTATCGATCTGTGGACAATGGCAGAAATCAACAATATTCATTAAATGAGCGCCCAAAAACAATATCCTTTCGATTTGAAACACAATTGATTACCTTATCGCTTGGAAATGATGTTGTCACACCTTTTGCAATAGACCAAATGGTAACGAATACAGCTGGACCGCCTGTCAAGACCAAAAACCCAAAACAAAGGAGATAAATTGATTTTAGAACAATAAATGAACTCGGGAAAAAAAAGGAAACGCTTTAAAGCAATTTCCGTTTTAATCTAAATCACATTGGACTTAACTGTGCCACCTACTTACCCCATCCAATCATTGCGTATATATTAAATCGAATGTTATCGCCCGAAAAGGTCTTCACTACCAGCATGTACAAATAGAGTCCTGCAATAATCATAAACAGAGATTCCATTCATTTATTTCGATGGCCAATTCCCTATACCACATTATAAGCGGTTCATTTTAAAACCAAAGGATGCCGCCCCAAAATAAACTTTGAATGCGTCCTTAGGGAATATTGATATCAATATCACCTCCCACGGCGATGTCGACAGTCACTTACCCTCTACTAGCATCCAAAAGAAGTTGGTTAAGGTAAAAAAATGAAACACCGTCACCAGGACTATGCAGCCACCCAAACCTGTCCGCATCGAAATCTAAACAAAAGAGAGCGACAACGTAAGCAAATAGAAGAATGTAATCGCAGGGACTATAAATAACTGGCCCAGCAAAGTGAACAGACACAAGGTGATCAGTGTAAATATTTGATAGAGCAAAACAAATCCTGCACACTTTCTCCTTTTTTCGCTGGTCAAGTGTTTTGCTCTTTTCCCAGTTGGTGTGAGGGCGGCGGAATTTACTGCTCACCTGGACAGACAGGGTAAGGATCCACAGCAGTCCTGACATAATGTATGTGAAGAATAAATTCGCATGAATAGAGTTTCGCAGACAGCGTAGTTCTCTGAAAGGATTTTAGAGGTGGTTTACTTTTTGTTTGCTTAGGGATTCGCTGCGCGATGGGTGAAAAAGGTAGAGATAGAGTGTTTAAAAGTTTTGGCAAATATTTATGAGGATGTACATGTGTTGTGAGGATTTCAGGTGCGGCATTTGTAAAAGGGCTTACTTAAAGTAGATGAAAACTAAAACCGCCAACGTTAGAGATACCAGGCTCATCGTGTATCCTACGTAATAGATGATTGTGGGCAACTCGATGATCGGCTCGAACTCGGGAACTGTTGATGGCGCAGGAAGGTGCAAGCATAGGTCGTAGTTTGTGTATCTCTCCCACGTGCCATTGGGGTAGCAGTAGCGGGTTGCATTCTCTGAAAGGAAAACAAGTTTAATGGGATTAGTTACTTTTTTCGCATTGGCAGGTTGGTAAAATTTTTTTAAAAATCACATAAAATATTGTGATAATGGACTTATAAGGTCGAAGGCGTGCTCTGGTTTATAGAAAATCCAGCCGCTTAATTGAGGAAGAGTTTTGCGTTCAAATTATGTGCGAAATTGATCAATAGTCGAATAGAACAACTGTGTACAGAGGCACTTTGCAAAGAATATGAACTTAAGCGTGCCGCCGACAAACAAATACACTCTTATTTTGTCAGCAGATATTCATAGAAAACAAACTTCTGTAGTCCTCAAGATATTTTGACGATATATTAACAACAAGGCCAAACGCAACGTGGAAGGTCACTTTCAAAAGTAAAATGTGTATCGAAAACTAGTGGAAAAATATCGGAGCATGACCTTTATTGAAGATATTTCACTGAAGTCTTGTGCTCCCCTTGAGGCTTAGGAAACTCAGTGAAATACTAAGCTAGCCAACTCAAATGTGATACTTCAACAAATAATTTACCGAAGACTTGCCAAGAATTACAAAGACTGAGTGACTTTAACAAGTCCAGACATTGCTTCCAAAGTATCAAAGACATTGGAGTATCAAATACAATTTTGACTGAGCTTGCAAAATTTCTACTGGATTTATGAGAGACATATTTCCCAAGGATTTAAGTGCAAAAGTAACACCTATCTTCAAGCATTTTCGCTGTTGTTGAAGTTGTGTAGGATTTTAAAAAAATAACCTAAAACGAAAATTCCAATACCATCCTTATAAAAACTTAGACTGCAAAACTGCTTTGCTTTTCCTCGCATTCATTTCAAATTAAAACTTTCCAAGACGTCGCAATCATAACAATTCCCAAACTCTTTTATTTTTCTTAACCACTTCCCCAGGCATCGTGTCCTCAATTTTCTCATTTTCAATTATAAAATGAAGAGAACAAAATAATATATCCTCGTGCGATGATACTCACGTGTACTATCATATTGAATGCCCTGCAACTCATCTAGACAGGGCAATGTTGCTAATGTCCCCCGTGATGTCCGAGGCCAGCACAATATCGAATCAAATGATGTTGAACAATATTCACTGGAATTACCATGCAACGAAAACTCAATGTGTTCCTGAACTAGACACTGTAGCTCTACACTCTGATTGATGGCATCAAGTTCATCGGCTGCTAAATGGGTTGCGTTTATCTCTGCTGGTCCTGCCACTGTGGCTCCCTGAAATAAAAAGTGTGCAAAAATTTATTTATTTTTTGTGGATATAAGTTGGTTTCGGGAGAAGGAAGAGCGTGATTTGGTTTATAATTTCATTGCCATAGGGGCAAATTTTCTACGTATAAAAATACGGTAGACATTATAAAAATTATAGAAGTGAGAATTGAGTGCACAGGAGTAGTAGCTCAGTTGTTAGTGTGCTGGATTTTTAAAGTACGCACGAAATATCTTAAAAATATTAACACATCTCTCGAAAAGGTTTTATAAATTTCCTAGAGTGTTATTGGTTATTGCCCTCAGGAGGCAAATAACCTTAAAAATGGTTTCAATAATAAAAAATAACTTATGCGAATTGTTGCGAAAAGTTAGGCCTATTGTCACATACGGACTTGATTAATCAACTTTTATAAGGAAATATCTTCTCAAATTTTAATAGCAAAAGTTTGAAAGATGTTTCTTTTTAATCAAGAACATAAATAGAATAACATTTCTAGCCGAAGAATGAGCAGCAGAGATTACGAGTTGGCTTAAAAGTAAAATAAAGTGCACTTACTCCTTTAAAACTACTATAACCTTTTTTATGGGATGCGCTGTTTAAGCGATAAGAAAGAAATTTGGATTTTTTCTCGGGGTAATTCTAAAGATCTTATGCAATCAGACACCAAGTTTAAGGCAAATCTTCTGATGGGTGCAGCCTGTAGTTAATTGAATATGAAGGCTTTTGGCTAACAACAGGAAAAACATTTTGACTCGTTTCATGGGAAGTACCTTCGAGAAACCCCTGCACAAATGTTTCATATCATTAAATTAAAAATATAATTGTGGGCGACGATGGAAAAAAACAGGAGTAAAAATAAACAGAAAACAAATGAGATAACCACCCTATATTTAAACACTCCATATAAATTCTGAATCAATGTATGTGCAACCATTGTAAGTAATACCAAGTGACGGCTTCTGCATAAACACCTTCTGCATGTATAGCTCACTCACCCTGTATGTGGTTAAGTGAACATCGTAATCCTTTGATGGATTAACCGTCATCAAGGGCGTTAAATACAAAATTATATTTACACGAGGTGTACTCATCTGGCCAGTTGGTAAATATTAAAGGATTGCTGTTAAGTGTAAACAAAAATAACTTAAGCAACTATGGCTATTATGGAAATTCCCATTATAAATACCCTTTTTGTCATCGGTATCACATGAGCCTTAGGACTTGCCAAAAAGCAAAAGCACCAGCAATAACCGAAATTACCATAACACATGTGTACGTAGTTAAAACTTTGCTCCGAGCATATCAGACTCGGATGGATAAACATCACAAAAGCAAATTAAAGTGCTCATTATAATAAAGTGCGGGTGTTTAGTTTCAAAATCGTGTTTAATTATTCCAAAATAAGTTTGTCCTCAAAAGGCTCACATTTCAGGGGTGTCAACTAAAATAGTTAGGTATGTACCGAGTCGTGTTATTTTCAGAAATATCTTTGAAGTTTGAAGGCACATGTACATGTTGCATTAGATAATTGGAGACTCAACTTTAAGATTCGCAAGCAATTTTGAAACTCAAATCGAAAGAAAAGTTACTCTCGTAGGCCTTGCGAGTGTCTTCAAAAATGTGTTTTAATGGATTTATTTTACTTTGTGTAAGTCGTGGACATTTGTGGTAAATACGACAAAATGGTGGTATAACTTTCATTATTTTTATTGAATAAAATATTGGATATGACAAAAACATATAAATTTTCTGTACCCTTTCATCAACAACGAAATTACAGTCACTGCACAAATTAATTTTCTCGAAACTATTCTAGATAAATGTTTTCTCGCGTCAGTGTCCTCGCATAATCCCAGAAATCCAAAAACTTTGCTCAGTAATAATAAAAGGAATCTCCAAACCACTTTCAATAGCACTAAGTTTCTTAAATTAATCAATCAACAGCTATCCAAATTGTACGTCCTTCGTTTGATCCCATAGCTCAATATGTTAACCACGGAACAATAAACCCGCCTTATCGATTGAGTATGCAATATTTCCCATGAAGTTGAAACTTTGTCTGCTTAAGCCGGAGGACCAACAAAATTTGTGTAAGGGAGTGTTTATTTATACCATTATAACACATTTTCTTACCCTCTATTTGGCTAAGAGTGTGCGGATGAATTACAAGTGTATAGTGTACACCCTCCGCCGTGATATATACAAATTCTCGGTAAATCCTCAGAAGGACATTGATAAATTGGCGAAAGTAGGTCAAAACAGAATGACTTCGCACGGCAAATCCAAACAGATACGAGTATTTGATGCCTTATCATTTCATAGCAATCGTATATGGACACGGACAAGTGCCAGATATGGACAATTCGTATTCGGAACGTTTTAAGCAATAAAGTAATTTCACCGCATAAAAGTAGCCATTATTCTGACAGTGAAACATGTCTTATGGAGAAGGTATTAGATTTCCGTTTTTTTCGGAAGGCGCACACACGTGGGAAGTGTCTGCGAGGGCGGACTTAGAAAACATATCGTTTGCAGGTGCAGTTCAAGTGGGCAACATGAATCGCCATCGACGTGGGTTTGCTTACGCAACTAAGTTCGCATTAGGTATTCTTAATGTTTAGTCCTATATATTAGTCCTATATATTTATAAGCACGTTTGGGGGCGAATCATTCGCTTATATGAAAAGTGTCTGGCAGGTTTACTTTGAAACATTTGAGGTATTTGTGGTTTAAATTTTACAATATGCCGAATAAGTCAATATTCCTAACTGATACATGAGTAAAATCTGATTTTTGAGTTACAGAATGTTGTAATAAGCGACATAACTGACTGTGTGTAAAATTCTATCATTTATTATTTTTTTTATCATTTTCTTTAAGAAATTTAAACAACTCCAAAAAGTTTTTTTCTGCGTACCTATTTTTCGATTATCCTTTACATGTTTGAAGACTGAACTAAGTGCTGATTTCAATGAATTTACAAATTTGGACGAAAGAAGACGACAACGATTGACAAAAATTGGTGATTATAATTTTAATTTAAAAAAGGAAAAATATCATAGACTGCGTATAAATAGATTTCACCATGTCGGAGTTATGTAGGTATTTATTGTAAGAATTTCGTCTGGGCTGAGGCAATCCACAGTATCAGTTTTTCAGTGTTTGACACTGGTTTAAAAAGGGAGAGCTATAGTACGGATTTGGTGACATGCAAGGAATACCTGAGTTGATATAGAAGTTGTTAAAGAGCTATATAAAAGCAATTGTTAAATGATTGGTTAAAATTTTTGAATATTGTCCAAACTACAGCTGCAGTTTAGAACTGTATACGAAGGTAGCACTATTTTGTGTGCTTTGTGCATTTGATTTATCGAAAAAATTGGAAATATACGTATATCCACGATTACTGTTTGTAAATCACTCTTGTGCGCTAAACGGATATGGAAAAAATTGTGGCTCCATTCTAAGAAGCAGGTTTTTTTTTTAATTTCACATTTGACAGAAGCCTTAACACTTTGAAGAGTTTTTTTTTCGAACTGCTTTCAGTTTCATTTTATTTGATTAAACCATTATCACGTAGTCCATTTTTTTTCTCTTACTACTTTTCAATACGACATTCAATCCACTGTTCTAATCTAGATAATTCAACATATAATCCATCCAAGCTATAAAAGACATTTGTCATTGTGGCACATGCACAGTGAGTACATCTACACAGATTTGCCGCCGACACGAAGAGACATATAATCTCAAAACAAAAACACCTTGTCTCGTGCTTGCATGTGCCTCATTTACTACGATAACACGCGTGAGTTTTTCCAAAAGACTTTTCCTTCTGCTTTAATAAACATGTAAATACGACTTCGAAAAAAATTCACGAAAACGCTTACATTGCAGGTTTTGTAAAAATATTCATGACAACGTTTCCACACACAAAAATGTTCATCCTCCCAAAGGATAAATTTGGTTTTGTTCTTTGCTTACTCGCTGTACCTTCAGGTACACATGCACGTACTCGCATATAATTTATATCCTGATTCACCTGTTGTTTGCGGAAAGAAAAAAAAATGTCTCGCGTACATGCTTAGAAATTCTAACGAGGTTCATTTGTTTTCAGGACTGTCTGCATTGAGAAAATATTTCTTAAAATAATCTTTCATCGAAAAATCGATTTAAGTGTTTCAGTTAAAATTTAATGAAGCTCCTCACATTGGGGATTTTAGTTCTACGCAGGCATATGCTGCTATGTGGGTTCAATAAATTGAACTTAAATTTGCATTAAAAAATTCTGGAAGAGGATAAATTCTGAATTGTGCCGAAATAATGATCTCCAAGTATTACGTCGATAGTGACATTTATATTTCTTCGTCGAAGGACCCTCCAAATGACCCCACGTAATGAAATCCTTTTGATGGAATCAGTTTTTATTCTTATCACGATTTGGCGATAACATTTATGGAGTAACGCCATCATTTAAAACACGAGCACTGAGGGCTTGTACAAACTCAACCTACGACACTCATGATGTTGATTCACCACAAAGATTTGAATAATCCCATATCTTCCTTCGAAAGACACCCGTTTATCTGACTTTTATCTCAGATATCTTGATGGCCATTTATGTATAAGATTTCCAAATCACGTTTGTATGGGGAATTTCCAAATGCCAAGGACTTTCATAATTTTATTCTAAAGGCGTCACAGAGGATGTTAATGTAAATAACGTGTACTAAATTAAAGGAAAGTCTATACTGGGAGATAGATGATTTCGAAAATCATTCGCTATACCAGTGAAATGAAAAAAAATTATGCTGTTGTGTCTCTTCTCGTTAACAGCTTCCTACTTGGCGTTATCCCCGTGGCTTTCTTCGTATTAAACTTGACAAATTATGCAGACTAGATTTTACAAACACACAATGGCGAAATTTTACATATAAAATTACCCACTGGGACCTATAAAATATTTAGTGTTAAGATTAAATTTGTATAGTTGAAGAGGCTTGTGAAAAATTATCTATCAATTTTCGGACAACCCAACAATGCCAAACGGAATAAAAATAGCTGTCAAACAACATAGGACTGAAACACATAAAAGAAACCCCTCCATAACTAAATCAATCCCCACTGCGCCTTCCTAACATGTCAACACCAGACTGAGCGAACAAAATTCCCACCCTAGAGCTAAGAATTTCATTTGCAGCTATCAGGTACATACTTACATTAATCCGCACGCGGTTTATTTTTTTTTTTAAAGTCACACATAGGACGAATTTTAATCGGTTTCCACCTTACAACCTATCTGTGTAATTGGAAAACAAGAAAGAGCACTTAAATTATTTTATCAATTATACGCTTCATGTCACCTACAAAAGTCTTCTCTTTACTTCGATTTTTGGGAAATTCTTTGAATCCCTTTTCCCCGTCAATTAGATTGATAAATTAATTTTAAATGGGAAATCGATGAGACACGTTATCAACCGCCTATTCTGGAGGTCTATGGGTGTATTTTTTTGGCGGCCTACATTTTGAGGGTGGTTTTGTGAGGAAGCGTGTCAAGGACCGCCCTCGGTATGTTCAAGGGTTTTGTGCAAAGTTTGCAGTTTATTTAATATATGGTCCGGAACGATATAATGGAAATGATGTGGTATTGAAAAGGAAGAACCTTTGATATTCTTTCGTTTTGAGTGCTTCCTATATATTTTGGTAAATATACATATCCCAAAAAGCTATTGAAACGAGACAGGCATTTAAGAAAAACCTTAATAAGGAGTTTATGTGAAGTTATTGAAAAAAGCGGTCTCGCATCCTCGATGTATTTTTATTTGAAAAGGGGAGCCAATATGATGAAATTTGGCATAGCTATTCTGTTCATTATAATTGCTCAGGATCAGAAATTCAACGATGAAACTCGATATTTGCTCACTAGTAGCGCTTGTCTTAGAGCACTAGAAGAGTATACGAGTATTACCCATCGATTTGCGAGGGTATAAATTATAAAGAGGGTTTGGTGCACTGCCGCCTTATTTTCTTGAGTAGCTTACCAGGTTAGATTTTTACTACGGTATCGTAGAGGGTATGTTTTTCCCAAAGTGGATGGACTTTTTAAAATAATTTTACTCGGCGTGGAACTCTATTTTCCTAAATCCACCTCGAAAAGACTCGAAAAGACTTCTAAGAATCCGACTCTAATAAATGTTTTATCGCAAGAATCAGTAGCTTCAGTTATCTTTCCTTTAGGGAAAGAAGACAGGATTTTTAGCAAAAACAGTGCAAAAAACGTTTGTATAAAGGCCACAAGAAACGCTCCAAAGAACGGACCAAAAACACACTACAAACGCTTCAATAAACTCTAAAAAAGCAGCCACTTCAGAACTTTCCCCAATTAAATAAGATGTCAATAAAAAATGTGAGAAAATAAAGATCGACATGACTTTTAGGAAGTAGGAATGATGGACATCTATAGTCCCGCGCTAAATGTTTATTAACATAATGCTGCTCGTCTAGGAAAAAAAATATACAGTAGAAGCTCGAAAAGATGCAGCTTGAACCACTCTACTGATGAAAATATTGCAGTCATCTTTTCGTACAGTCCATCTAAGTGAGTTTCCAGTGCACTCTTTATTATAAAAGGTGCCGCCTTTCTACAAATGTCTATAGACACCATAATGCCTAAATTATTTTTAGATTCTACATACCCTCTCGAATGTTTATATTTATTGGACACACCCGCATTTTACACTCGTGCAAATTATTTCCCTAAATCTGCACCTTCTTAAAGCGCCTTTTGAAAGCACTCCATCACAATTCCTTAGAACGACGATTGTTGAATGAAAACTGATAAGGCTCTTAAATCAAACGAAAATAGCTAACCCATAAAGTTGCGTCGTATTCCTACGACATTTTCTTCTTTTCATTGATACGCAGTGAAATGTTTCCTTCATATTAAGAAAGAAGTCCTCAAAGTGTTTCTTGTTTTGTACATTTCATAATAATAGCAGGCCTTTGTCGCACGCAGTTACCTATTTCTTCCACATAATGCACATGGTACTAACGAATGATGGTGGCGCAGTCATTTTGCTTTTACTGACTCTACGCACACTTGGATATAAAATTGTTTTATAGCATTTCTTTGTAGCTTATAGGAAAAGTATTTCCCTCGTAAATACATTTTAACACATTTTTATATTTCATACGCATAATTGAACAATTTCTTATATCAATTTTTATATTATACGAATGTCGAATAGGGAGGCACAGTGGATTTAATTTCATGGAATATATTGCTACGAATATGACGAATTTAGTCACCTTCGTGATCCATGAATAATCAGGAAGTCTTTCTAACACTGGATGGTTAATGGTGATGTAGATTTGTAAATTATTAAGTAAAAATAAAAAAACGCCTTTTTTGAGAACAACATTTTTCCAAATCAGTCCAATTTAAGGTCACCCTGTGAAATTTTGCAGAGCGACTACATAAATCCATTTGCTGTCAATTGTGTTTGGCTCTCACAACATCCGATGGACGCTTCTTGAACGATTCTGTTTTGGATTAATTTCGCTTAACTTTAAACTCTCTAATGAACCACTAATTAAGTGGCATCGCATCAGTGAACTCATCCAAGACTGTGTCGTAAAGGGTATTAAGGCAAAAATTATCCATGAAATGATTATAATTATTTATCGTGACAAAGTTCATGGCAGTAATTATAACTTTTGGAAAACCTAATGGAGGTAATTTATTATTTACCACTTTTATAAGGAGCTATCGCACACGTCAGTGAAAAAAACACTTGAAAGGGAATCTCTGATGCTTGATTTCAAATTAAAGGCCGATTGAGGTTTTATTCTTTTAGATCTTTTCGAAGAGGAATAGATTGGATTTAGATTGGAACATTATCAAACGAAAGGAATTATTTTCAGGCGAGTAACTGTCGAAGGTATCCATTCCTGGTAGCCCGAAAAGGGCAGTCACAAGTGGATGTTTCCCTTGTCTTAAAAAACAATTCCGACTGAGAAATTTATAAAAAAAACAGATACCGCAAAAGATCCATGTATGGCACTTAGCTATGCTTTTCAAAACCAGTCGTTTGTGTGAGTCTTTATTTTTGGTACGAATTGAGGTTACGTACAATTTTATGCCGAATCAGCAATATGCTGTTGAAAATCAAATCGAAAGACGTGGATAATGGTCTCGTGGTATCCACAAGCTTGACATCAAATACATTTTTGCAAAGAGTACTAAAAAAAATCGAATGATTAGGTACCTCTTAAATCATGACCGATTTTGATATAAAACATCCCCCACCTTTATGCTGAAAGTGTTACCTAAACACTTGCGGAACGCACTTTGCAAGCACTAAAAACTGATAAATCCCTTTCCCCAGCATTCTTGGGCGAGTGCGAAATTGAAAAGCCATTAAAGGCCGCATTGGCCATGAGTTTTCCCCACCATACCAAAGCCATTACCGATATTGATTTTTGTCCTTAAAAAAAAAACAGGATATGTGACCCACATACCACAAATGAATGCAATTCGGTTGGACATATTTTAACCCTTTCTTCCGAGTGGTAGCAAATAAATTGTGCTCAAGTATTCAATTTGCTTTTATCATTTAATTAAAATCATTCCACCCCACAATACCACAGCCACCGTTCGTGTTTGTTGGAGTACACCACAAGGAAAAAGTTTTCCTTTCCCAAATCTTGCCAATTAGAATGTATAGGGAGCTAGAGCCGTCACATTGTTATCCCAAACAAAATTGTTCAACTTTGCTTATAAATAATTTTTCTAACGTTATGGAAGCAAACCAAATGACCAAATATGCAAATAGTCCTCCTAAACGTAAATCTCTTCTTACGCTGTGCCAACAGAGTGTCATTATTTTGAAAAATTCATCCTTAAAACGGAAGTTATTTCCTGCTTTCCAAAATGCCAATCCATATGCAAATATAACAGGCAAAGGACTCGACACAGCAATTTGCCAGGACTTATATCAATCTGGGTGTGTGTGCTGTTGAGAAGAGACGCCTATAGGAAAAGACATGTCGTTAACTTAACTTAAATGAATTTCAGCACATTTGGGGTGTTTTTGTGATTTGTTTAGGCGCTTCCTTCTTTCAGTGAGTGTTGCAAACAAAAAGGATTTTTGGTCGATCCTAAGTTACTTTCAGTGAGTTTATGGTTTTGGTTTGTTAACAAATAGACGATGCTCATTAGAAGGGAAATTAGACAGTTGATGGCTAGGAATTGTTCAACTTTGTTAGTAGCCTAAGATCCTTTGTTAATTGGGTAGATGATTATTTTTGGTTTTGTGGCCAGCACGACTGAAGAAGAAGTACAGTCAGCCAAGTTTATGTTATTCCGAGAACATGGTGCTTTGGGGAATATGGAAGTTTTATTGTGGCGAAAGAATGACAGTTGGAAAGTACAGTAAGTAGGAGCAGTAGACGAGCAGCAGTTAGAGAAAAGGTTCTATTGTCTAAATGAAACTCTTAAATGAAATTGGGTTAAACGTAATAAATATATACACAAACCGACATGTGTAGTTTGAACTCCTATATATCAATATGGGTTTATGGGATTGAGATGGTGTGTTTATTGGAGGAACAAGGTAGCGTCCCACAGTTTTAGAAAAAAGTCAACTAACGTTCAAAGATATTTCAAAACTCAACTGAATCAAGTGCAGGAGTGGGTCAAACAAAGCTTTTTCATTGATTGTAATTCCGGCATAGCAGAAAAGAGCAGCAATAGTGACAGCAAATATGATACCAAAGCGTTTATAAATTTGTAGCATTTATTTTATTGGTTTACATAAACCCATATAACATTCGTGCAACAAATAAAAGGATTTGTATATTCATGAAATGTAGAAATTTATTCATAAATTCGTCAAATGCATTCGTTACATTTTCTAATGTTAGTTATTACATAAATCAATTTTTTTTGGAAACGACTGTAGTTTCAGTCTTTTGCAGTCTTATAGCTATGGTGGCTCGATTAGTTTATCGCCAACAAACGCTAAAATCCATCGTATAGGTTTGGATGATTCAAAAATTCGTGGAGCCTGGCGGTGTTTGTGTTTTTTGTATTTGTTTTGATCTTACTGGCAAATCTCATTGAATGCATAACTGACTCCTGCATATTGATGATTTTGTATACATATAGAGATACAACCTCCTATTTTGACTGATGTGCTTTTCCCCTTATTGAAATTATGTTAAACAAATAACAACAAGGAAAAAGATTCAGATTTTTCCCAAATCAAAAGGAAACCGATTTTTTTCCTTGATAATTTTCTTCAATTAGAAAAAAGAACAAACAAAAAAGAAACAACGAAAAGTTTAACATCAGAGCAACCAAATGGAATCCAATTCACGGTTAATTAGATTTTGGTCCTTCAGCACCAGTTTCAAACAGTTTGGTGCAGAATGGAAGACAATACACAAAAATTTGTCTGTTTTTTTTTTAAATTGAGAAAAAAAAATAAACAAACGACAGGATTTTAAATAAAATAATTCCCAAAGGCACACTGTAGCTGCTTATAGAATGATAAATAAATAATGACAATCAGCATCATTAGCTAATGAAATCAAGGAGCAAAATTACCATCAAATGAAAACCAAAATTCGAGAAGCGAAATTTGTTTTCCATTTTACTGGGAATTTAACTTGAAACCTCAACCCACTTTGTTAACGTTTTCCAAGGAAAGGAAAATTCTGCTCTTCTCTGTCTAATGGGTAATTACAACATACGCATATTTATCCTTCTATGTAACTCATTAACTCAATTTATGGCATATCCTCAGACAATTGAATTTGTATTCCGTCCTCTGGCACATTTTAATTTACACAAATTATAGGCCATGCCAACAAGACACTTTTAGTGCTCACTTAGAATTCAATCAAGCACAAGAGGGGCAGCACTTTTTTACCGCTCTATTGTGTCTTCATTGAACTTTTAGTGAATAATAACAATCTTTTGTATATACTCTTATATATTTTGTGTTAATTTTTCTATTGATAACACTTTGCGTACTTTCTTTAAAAGTGTGTATCCAATATTGGAGAAAAATTTCACTGGCTGAAATATTTGCAGTGGATAGCTATGCTATCCTTGTTTACACTGTAACTGCTTTTTAGAAACACTGATCTCACTCCGTAACTATGAGAAGCACACAATCAACAAAGATATTGCATATGTTACCGCTTATACAACCGTTTATCTCAAGTAACCGACGTGAACTGACTTTGGAGGAGATGTACTTTGGGGTGGCGCCCAACGATATTCGCTCCTATTATTTGTTCGAATGGAACTTCGAGCAGAGTGTCGGAATAAAGATGTGAGTGAAATTGCAGCGGAATAAAGTGAATGGAACATGGTATGCGAACCGAGTGAAAACAACAGTGTTTATGTTCAAGGAAGAGTGTCCAATGTGCGCATGGATGATATTGTGGAACTACTTGTTGAATAATTCAAAGTTCAACGAATTTTGCTCTGATTTGAGAAGTTGTCAATGTAAATATACATATTTTGAGTACAAACAGTTATTGATTTGTTGTTTGATTTATTGTTTGTTAGCATTTTTTAATGTGCGCTTTGTAAGTAGTAAAGTTCCCTAAAGTCAATTGAACAAGGAACACATATCCGTCAGAACGGAACCCTCAGCGAGGGCTATATTTAGTGTTTTATATTGTGATTGAGATATTTTTGTTTTATTATGTTGACGGGTAACCAATTTTAGTGTCTGCCTTGCAGAATAATAGGGCAGATGGTGGGAAATGTTTTTCTTTTTCCGTTAAAGAGACTTTCTGTCTTAAGATTTGCATTTCACATTGACTCACAAATAAAATTTAACGACCTGGAAGAGACTTTCCGTCTCGAATAATAATATATTTGTAGTCAGTTTGGCATACATATTTTTGTAAGACAAATTACGCTGTACCTATAGTCGACAATACAGACTGCAATGTGGTAGATTAGTCCGGTTCTCAGTCAATTGTCGCTACACTTTATATAAGTTAAGGTACAGGAGAGGACAGGAGCTAATCGTTCATTTAAGAACGCCTTCAGTGTTCACATAATACGGTAAAACGGATCATTTGATGATAACAAAACTATACCCCAGTGGTTAAACTGAAATGTGCTGACGCGGTCTCACATCATGTGAACTGAGCAAACGATGTTTACATTCCCTTTATCAGGCCTATACCTTCATCATCATTAGAAATGTCGGCGCAGTGGCTTAGTGGTTAGTGTGTTGGACTACTAAGCGAGGGGTCGCAGGTTCGAATCCCGAAAAACCCAAAATTTCAACTCAAGGTTTTTTTTCCACTGCGTCACCTCTCGCGAACGTCTGACAAACATCCGAGAGTATAATTGTCATGAAGAAGCTTCTCAATTAGCCGTTTGTACTCGGCATAAAATTGTAGATCCCGTCCATTCGTCCCAAAAAAAAGAAATGAAAAACTCACACAAAGTCCCTACCGACCTGTAGCGCCAACTATTTATTTATTTATTTTTTATACCTTCATCTAAAAACATCTCGCCAGGTAGACTGTCACAAACCCAGAAGTCTTATCGGCCTTTAGCTTGGACATTTCTTTTCTCACTTTTTTCTGTCATTGCCTTAAGTCAACAGATTGCGCTGCCTAACAGCGAATTGGTGGTCTTCGATTTAAAAAAAAGTCTGTTTACTACATTCACAGCTCTCTCGTTGATATAGTAGTATCCCTATAATATAAATGAGTAGCCATATAATATAGTGAGTATGTATCTATATACAAAATCTTTTGTACAAAAATAGAGAGGAAACTTTTAAATGGGTTGAATTCACTCCAAATGTTATTTCTTTAAATTATAGGTAAAGTAAGTACATTGAATATTTCCATTGGGTAAATCAAAAACAAAGACGCAACTCAGGGATGGCATAATAAAGTGGAGAGTGAAAGTGACACAACTGACGTGCTCACTAGAGAAGCTTAAATGTGTAGGTTTATGTTAAAATTTGACATCATTCTATAAAGGTCGCAGTCTTAAAATCATTCGCACATCCCCTATGCCATTCGGAAGAAAAGTCACCGCCAAATACTCCTGACTGAGAATTTCAAATTCATTCATTTATTAAAAATGTGCTGCCTGGAAGCAATAAGAAATGTAAATTATTTTATTATCGTTCATCTACCACTGTATACCCTGGGGGCAGCATCCGGTTTGTCAACGTCTTCTGCATGAAAATTAAAAAAGCAAAAGGAAAAACTCTTCCGCCTCCATCAGAACATGAAACCAAAAGACTTTGTATGTATGTTGGCTCTTCCATGTAACCATCAGAACATTGTAATTGAATTGCTAGATGAATTGTTAAATTTTAAATGCAAAAGCGAAACACCACCCAACACTCTTGTTTACAAAATATGGTACACTCCCTGTGAGCCCGTCAGCTTCAAAATTCACACCCACGCAGGGCGAATATTTGACATTTAAATATCACTCAAATTGACAGGTGATTTGCATTTGAATGTTTAGATTACATGTTTCTGCGTCAACACGCTCAAAGAGCGAATATTTCCCATTAGCTTGACATTGAACTACCAAGGTGAAGCCGTATCAGACCATTGACGAATATAAGAGATTTGGTATCGCGGCTCAGGCAATATTGTTTCACAATGAAAAAGGTGACATACTTCAGCCTAATACCTGATACATTATGTTGGGATTTTCTTAGAAAATGCCTTCACGTGCTTGCCGCCTTTGTCGTTATATATCACTGATATTTTCCTGCCAACGTATTACATTGTTAGAGTGTTCTATTTTTACACCAACATGAGATAAATTCAAACAAAGTTAAAGAAGCCAGGGAATTCATTCTCACATGTCGTCAACGCTTTCATGCGCGAAGGTAAAACCACCTTAATTGCAACATTTAATTAGGAATTAAATTTATTGCCTCCTCTTCTATGGCCAAGAGCTGAGCTTTCATTATTCGATTTGCCCCTTGCGTCCAAAGTTTTGAAACAAAGCAAGTGAACTTTTCTTTTGTCACATTTCATTAGCACCACCTAGCGTTGTAATCTGATAAACGTGCTCGTTATGGGAGGATAAGTTATGAAGCAAAAGTCAACCAAGTTAATTAACTTTCAACATGCGTTGTGCTGGTGGTATTTTTCAAATTATGCTTTTCTGTATAGGTGAAACCATATAAAATTCAATTCCTCAAAGGAAGTTGCGCTGACGAGAAGTGTAGGTAACGACTCGTAATTGTAGAAGTTAGTGTTGTTTTCACCTTGAGCTTAGAACACCTTAGAGTTTCTCTGAAATTAAATGCTTTGAATGTTTTTTGAGGTGTTTTCGAAAAGCATGCTTTATTTGTATTCCGAAGAGAAAGATTGTTATATTTATTTGGTATGCAGAAGCCGGATAAATAGCCTTATGCATAGGGGTTTAATAAAGGCACTTACATGGTTTTGAAAACTTTTTGCTACTGCTTTAAAAAAGGACCATAGATGACGTTCGTGGTCAGGGAAGGAACTTGTTCAAATCCGAGGCAACGCTACAAAACGATTTGTGAAAATACATTATAAAATGAGACTCGTTACTTTTACTTTGTAAAAACAAAAACAAGTTCTGAACATTTTTAGAGATCGCTAAAGGTCTCAATGCAAGAACTTCCATTTTTCCAGCGATGATTAGAGTTGAGAACTTGAGTCTAGATTTGGGCGCCAACTAAAAAGTATGTGCTTGTAGTGGACATGGATAAATGGAAATTCATAAAGCTTAAGTAAAAAGCTAAATGTGCACGCCTACACGGAGAAAAATCGGATGGTCTACCACAACTAAAATCTGTTAAAACCGCACAATTAATTATACTATTTTAGTTCTGACAGACTGAGCTATAACCAAACTGTTGAAGTAAATTCCTGTTTGTTTGCGTATGCTTTATTTCAAAATGGAATTCTCTAAAATATTCGCCGCTAATATTTTTTTTTTTAATTTCACATTAGCTTGTTCTATCTTCTATGGTAGCAAATCAGTTTTTCTAGAAGAAGATAAAATTCATTATTTGGCAAACTTTTTTACTATATACACCACAGCATGACCTACAAACATTTAAATGCGCATTTCTCTGTAAATAAAAACAAAAATCCGCCAGATATCACTTCCGCATCCTATAGCTCAATTGCATCAGACACATTTCATATAGCCAGGATAATTCGTCCTCTCCAACGATGGCATTTTCCGGCACATTCATGTCCAATGGAGAAACTATATTTATATCAGTCAGCCGATAGCAAAAACGTTGCCAGCATCAGACGATATCATGCTGCTGCTGATGGCTGTGAGGGTATGTTTTTTTTCCAAATTCCTATTCTTTTTATTGATTTGTGCGAAGAGGAATGGCTTTCTGATTCCACAAAGCAATGAAACGCATCACCAAGTGTTTTTCGTTTTGCTCCCCGGGGACGAACCGGACATAACGATGGCAGAGAAATGCAGCTACACAGTAAAAGTGTCACTTCCATTTCCTTGTCATTGGATCTGACAGTTTTTGTATGTGGGCTCCAGTTTTTGGATCTGATGTACCGGAAATATAATTTTTCCCGTATACCTTGTCCGATGTGTGCTTTATTTCCATTTCAGTTATTATTTCCTACCCCTATCATCGACGCTTTGTTATCGCAACATAAATTTCAGGCAAACCGAGAAATGGGTTCATTATTCCCGTGTATTGTTCATCAAGGCAAAGGCACTCTGCATCTCTTAATGCCAACCAAAATCATGTTAGCAAAGTTTTCATATTATTCCTATATAGATCAACTTTCATGGATGTGTGTCCGTCGAATGTAATTATTCTCAAAGCAGCAGCAGCTGGATAAGGCATTTTACTCAAAGCTCAATAAAAGGCCCTATCCGAAAAATTTATGACTAACTCGATTGTAGTTGGTATACGTTCCATCCTATATGAAATTAGTTTATCGGCAGAATTCATCGAATGGGTATATGGTATTTCATTGGAAATCATTTGAAGAGGTATACCTTCCCGAGAAATGGGTTTTGACGTCAACTTGAAGGTAAAATGTGTCTACGATGGATCGAAAATTATGTGGGACATAGGTATACCTACCAGTTTGAGTATGGTAATAATTAAATTATCAAGAATACCAGGGGTGTAATCATTTGAATGGACCATATAACTATGTGGATTGTGTGCTATGTGAGCAAAGGACAAAGGTGATGAAGGACGTCTGGATGCCTTGTTTGCTATGTTTTCAATGGAGGTAGTCTCATAATTCTAGGTAAGCACTGTTCTATCAAGAGTGCATTTTCAAGATCCAATTAGAAAAATTTTTAACACACTTTTTTTATGAAAGATACGAACCCAAACAAATCTTACTGTCTTCACAATTCTTCACGTTTTTCTAAAAGTTACCTTCATCACTCGTAATCCACCCACAAATAAGTATGGTAGGTTAGCCCATTTGAACTCATTTTTCGCAGGAAAAAAGGAAAACCCCCACCGATAACCACTTTTCGCATGGAACTAGCGCTTTGCGTACCGTAATCAAACAGCCAGTCGCCTTGGAAAGCAGAAAAAGGAAGATCGAATCGGAAATCACTTTGGCGATAGACCATAATCAAACTTGCATTAGCTTGTAGTGTATCTTTCCATCCATGACCAGGCGGAATTTTTTTAAATTCATAACATTTACAGTCTCAGTCGGTATTATATATCTAGCACAATAAAAGTGTTAGGACGAACTTCCACCCACACCCACAATAAAACCAGTGACATTTCTTTGGTACTTTAAGTACCATGAAAAACACGCAAACGGGTCTTTTTATTAAGCTATAGGTTCTATGATTTAATCGTTTAATTAATTTATTCAAAAACAGTAACTCTCTTGCTAATCCTCCTGCTGTGACGCGCTCTCTCTGTCTCTATCTCCCTCCGTGGGTTAACTGAATGCTGAATTAATGTAGCGTTCGTTTCTATTCTACCCCGAAATTTCGTATCCCGGCTTCGGTTGAAATTCAATCTTGAATAGAGTAATTTGCGTGTTTCGCTGCCACAAATGGTTAAGGTTGATTTGAAAGGTATTTTTGGCGAATTAAATGAGTGGGAATTTTATGCGAAATTGGTAATCCCCGCCCTGGAATTTTCAAAAGGAGGCCAAAATGTTTTGTCATTAAGTTCTTCAGCAGGATTATAGGATTTTGTAAGTAAAATAAATATAAAAAAACATGTATATATGATTAAAGTGGTTCCTGAATGATATCCGTTTTCAATTTGAGAATATGAACTCTCGTTAATATATAGATATGTATGTGGAATGAAAGGTGCTCCCTTAGAATGGTGTTGTGTGTTGTGTTTGACATTTAAGAAGAAATGTAAATTTATATAAATGAAGAACACGTTGAGGTATTTTGAAATGTCATCTGCAATGAGGAATTTGATGTTTGTTGGTTGATCTTAACGTTTTTATACAAGGCCTTTGCCTTTGGTATATCCAGACAGAAACAGTGTGCTTAAAACATTTTTGTTCCACCAAATGATTCGAACTACTAAATCCGGGATCTTATTTATAGTACGTACGAAAATTTAATATGTAAACAAAATTATTACAAATATTGCAATAATTGGTTTGAATAGTAATGTTGGGTATACGCCAAATACAAAGTTTGAAACAAATTCTTCAAGTTGTTTAGGATGTTGTCCTCAGGAGCAGTTGGGCAAACGGACAGACTGGCAGTTGGCTTGTTGTTCAGTAATTTCAAAATTTATTAACATCTCGAGGTCGAAATTTTGTAAAAATACTGAAAAAAGGAAATAATATGTATGAACAATAATGGGCTATGCTGCTCTATATCATTCCTATCGGTGAGTTTTCAGTTCTCCACAGTCTTATGCTGTATCAGAGTCGTTATTTTTTAAATTTATTGATATGGACATTCTAGTGAAGCTATAGAAGAAAATTGAATAATTCGATGATTTTGTTTTTACTGCTTTTTTCAATTAAATGAAATTGTTTTTGTCAGTTTAATAAAGTGTTTATATTGTCACAGAGTAAAGAAGGCTATTTATGGACCACTGTTAGCTCTCACTCAATTGAGCTTAAGCTTCTTTTTGAAAATTATGAAGCCTATATTTAAATCCTGTGAATATTATTTACGGAAAGCGGCCTATTGTTGTTAAATTCATAAACAATTTATCATGGTTATTCCAGTAAATGTAAATGAATTAAATACTCTATTGAAACTAAACTCACATACATTTTCAAACAGGACTAAGAGAAGCGAAGTTCAATACTAAATTATCAATTTCAAAACATATCTGATTAGTTGGCCTTTAGCCGATACTAACATCAATATAATGTATTTTAAATGGCAATCACAAAACCATCCCGATGGTCTCACATTACCGCTTGACGTATTTGTTGATTTAATTGCATCCAAAATAATATAAGCATTAGCCATTTCCAATTGATTATGGGTAGATGTTGTTGCTATTTGTTTAAATTTTGAGTTATGACCGAACACTAGTTAAAATTTAATTGTTCTATTCTAAACTTAGATTTTCATTTAAATTTTCTAAACGAAATAATTAATATCGTACACATAAATTTCGTATACGAAATCAATGCTAATTTACAAAATAAATATGCCAAAGTCCCAACAAAGGATTAGGAAATTTACTATCATTACAAATAATCAAAAGCACTCTCCTTTGCAATTGACCACAGAATGTGGGACACCGGAAATTCTTTGGATGACATTGAATGTCAAAAGGCTCACCGAGACCGGTCGTACATATTTTATTAAGGAAACAGAAGAAAATCTGTTTCAATCTTATCTGGTTGGCAGGAGTAGCATACCGAGTTGAGGATTAGGTTTTGACATAACCCACTTACGTATGCAGGGAGAAAGTTCACATTGGGACGAACATTCTGGATTAACATTTCGCACTTAAGTGGTATCCACAAAGGGAAGAACACTGATACATTATTTGGATCGTAAGGAACCAATAGCAGAGCGTTTCATTAATCAAACTGTTTAGAAGATTGTGCAAAATTTAGATTGTTTTTTATGTGCGTGGGACATTGATAGGAACGTAGGAGACATTTTATGCGAAAATTGAGGCGCTTTTGCGATATGCGTGCAATTACATCGTTTAAGCATTATTGGGCTTAGGATAAGTTAGTAGATATTTGTGGATTATTTGGGAATAGAGGTAAAAGGAAAAGGGAACTTGATCGTAAATAATTGATATAAATTGTTAGTGTAAAACAAGGTTGTGTTCTGAGAACTTTTACAATACAAATTTGAACATATAAACCCAATTTCTGGACTTTTAAGTCCAAAGCAATTTAAGTTTAAATCACTTTTCAAGCGAAATTCAAGCTTGAATTGGGAATTAATTGAAATGGTTACAGTATCAAGGGCACCTGTCTAGCGTAGAAAGTTACAGCCTGTTTTAAATGCTTTCGAACTACATATTTGGTCATCATTCATACAGTCAAAATGTTTGTTGTGGAAAACTTGTTTAGCAGTCTCTATGTCAATCCGCAGAAAATATCGAATAGGCAGTTCGGTAAGTAAACCAAAAAATCTCGCTTGCACGTGACCTATTATAAATCTATATAGAGGTGTAGATGTGACCTAGTTAGATATCGCTTATGTGATACCACACCATGATGTGCCCAAATCCCTAAGGAGCAGTCGTTTTATTCAGGAGTGCAAAACACCCCTTATTCTATGTGTCGAAATATTTTTAATAACCCAGCTGCTCATTAAAGCGAAAAATTGAGTGAAAGCGTCATACACATTAAATCGATTACCTACAAGTGACACCATGTCAAGCGAAATTCTGACTTTTGTGCCTCCCAGTGAAATAGACTTCCCTCCGAAATTGATTGAAAAATAAAAGGGAGAGGTATTCCCATTTGACAGAGTCTCCCACTGGTGTCTAGAGGGGGAACAGGTGTTTCTGACTCTTTGCCAAAAACTTAGTTGCCTTCAATCCAACGAGTTATTCACTTTAAATATCAAAAGATGTTTAATGACTTGAGCGATTTGCTATTCACAATTTAATTGAACTGCCTAATTGAGTAGATGGAATGTAAGGCAATTAAGTTGAAAGCGTTTCGATACTTCAACCCCTGCAAAGGCGTTGGAACTTGCAAACATTTAGGGCAAATAACTTTTTTGGTTAAATTTTTAAAATTTCCAACTTATAAGTTTTCACCCACCTCGAAGTCGCTCTTATTTCATTGCTAATGTATACGTCTTATGGGTGACGGCGCGTCTTGGTGGATATATTTCCATTAAATTTTCAATCGGGTGACACATTTCTAACGAATGATTTGCGTTTCCAAATGAATTGTTTTGTCTTGACAGAACGATAATGGTTTTAATTTTTTCATTGGAAGAAATGAAAATCAGTGTATACATAAAATTTGAAACGGTCTTGAAAGAAGAGGACGCATAGAATCAACGTTTGTTGTTCATACCCTAATTAATAAATCTTTGGAAAATCGACAGAAATAAGCAGAGGTTGCTTCCGAATTAAGCGAGAATCGTTGTAAGCATTCGCTCTCACCAACATAATGCTTACAGCCACACAACTACAACAGCAAACAATAGCTAACCCCAAAAGGAAGTAAGTTGGCTTTTAAGATGATATCTTGCGGTAATTAACAAAGACAGTGTGCTCCTAATGGACATGCTTTTCACTATGTATTAATTAAAAGCATCATCCAGTCAGAGAGGATCCCCACTGAAATTTGACACTGGGATGTATGTTTATATATATTTGCATTGCCAACGTGCAAAAGAAAGGTTAGTCTACTTAGTATTCATTGGCATGGAATCAGTCATTTAGGCATCTTCTCACGATTCCGTAATCATATCCAAGGTAAAAGGATGTTTCTTCTTTCATTAAAAAACAATTAAGCATTAACGTTTTCCTTAGAAAATCCTGGGATTTAACAAGGAGAACACAACCACACAACAACGAGGGCGCATTGTGTAAGGTAATAACAAACCCATCCAGGCTGTTGAGGCACTTTTCACCCCATTATAGGTTAGGTATGCCGCGTCATTTTTTTAAGTAAAATTTCGGGAAAACATTTTTTTCGAAATTTGTGTACGTCCTTGGAAGAATTTTGTAAGCAACGTATGCAAAACATGCAAAACAGCTGAGGGGTTCTGTTTAACTTTTTTTATTCACATGTATGGATCTGTTTCTGCTCAAGTTTTTAATTTTAAGTAAACGTCTGCAAATAGGCGGCGCTTTTGATTAAACCTTCAATGTATCAAGAAAAAGCGAATAGATTTAAGGGAAGCATCAAGAATGCTCAGCAGGTCTTTAAATAGAAGTAAATTGGAGAAAGAAGCTTTGCGTTTCGAAGGAAGTTCTGCTTCTGATGCAGAAGACTCGTTATTTGCTTCCAAAGTTCCATCAAGAACCTCTGCCGGATAGCTCAACTAGTCGAGGCACAGTTGAAAATCATCACTTAATCAAAGTAACATCGCTTAGCCGAGCTATGATTATTCAGGTGCGATAAAAGATGAATCAGTTTAACACCATGTCCATTCAATAAGCCAAAAGATAGTTCAGAAATCTGATTCTACACAAGAGGAAAAAAGACGCAAATGATTATGGGAATCTGTTTCGATTCGACTAGAATGCCGAAGAGCAATATAACAATTTTCGAATTCCTTACCGAAGTACAAGGCCAAAGCTACGTGCTACTGATAAATTAAGCACCACATGAGAATGCCATAAACATTTTGATAGTTTTTTCAAGAATTGTACGTCTTGTCGGTAGTTGCCTTTAAGAAAAAAATTACCCAGCTCCTTCTTTCGTGGTGGGTAGTCATGAGCTAATCCCGTAGACTCAAGGAAGATTTTCTCATAAATTTAGAAAGAACTCGTATTGTTCTACACAAGAGAATGTATGTCCCTCGGAATGGTGCAATAACTTTCTGATTACAAAGTTCATTACAGATCAAATTTAATAGTCTGCGAATGTGCACACAAGTCGAGTTTCATTAACATCACGAGTTTAATTACAAATAAAATGCAAAAGAGAAAGGGAAATGAACTGTCTGTCACAGAGTCGTTGCGTTAAAAATGCATACTTAAGGAGAGCACTCAAGATTTATGGAATTTAATTAAAACATACTGGGAAATAAATACTCACTCTAGAAATGTGCTCCTAGAAACAGATTGAAATGTATTTTTACTTCACACCGCCGGATAAAGGCAAATATTGTTGAAGGAATATTCGGGACAGCCGCTACCTATTGTCACTTCCTGGAATACCAAAAGCCTTTTCACTTCTCCGAAGTTGTTTCAACCCTTGTAAGCTATATAATGCCAACATAAAAAAAAACAACCTTGAAAGAAGGGATACTTATTTGCTTCCAATCAACAGACCCTTTTCATGGTATAGTCTCCGTTTGAAAAATACACAACCGGAAATCACCGATGGCTATACATAACAAAATATGAAAGAACCATTCTTAAACAAAAACAACACTAAAGCTTAACAAAAATGTTGGTCTCAAGATAACCATTACCTGTTAAGTCCTCTGGCGTATACGTAACGTTTTCATAAATTGTTGCAACTCCCTAACTGTTTTTGGTTATGAAAAAAAAACGTAAGTCCAACAGGAAGTAAAAAACATCTGGCTGGCAGATCTATGTAGTTGATAATTACACGTTTCTCTCCAAGTATAACAGTGCACACTTTGGGGAAGGACCAAGCTCTCCCATACCATTTCATTCGAAACTTCACACAGAAAAAATGCAAAAGGATTGTATTCTTTGTTTGTAAAAATAGATACGCTCGTACTGTTGGTAGTAGTCTAATTAGCAAAACTTATGATGCTCTTTCAGAAGGCAGTCATTTTCAATGGTAAACAAATTGAAAACTGGAGTTAATTCACAATGTGGAGCAAAGCCCTTAAATACAATAAGGAGGGTATTTTATGTTAATTCCTAGGGGTTGATATAAATTCGCAAGCAAATCAAGCAATGTAAGGGAAATTCAGACACGTTCGAGAAATTATATCGATTTTATTTGGACATTTTGTGGAATAACAATGCCAACGGAATATTAAGCAGCTGACGGAGTAAAGAAGTTTATTGAATAATAAAAAAAAAAAACGAAAAATCTGGTTTGGGTGGATCGAGTCATAATTAGTGATACAAGCTAGTCAAAAGGACTTTGGCGAAATTTAGAAGCCTTTGTCGCTTTTTGCCAAGCGAATATGACCGGATTTCACTCAATTAAGAGAGAACAGTGTTCACCCCTCTAACAAATTCGATGCGAAGCCAATCGCACATAGCTGAATTTATGATTTTAGAAACATTTGTGGAAATGATGGGTGGGTCATACATTTACACTCAGCTCATAGCAATTTATTTATGTTTTTCTGTGGGTTAGCGTATCGGCTTTAAATTTGAGGAATTTGTTTTTCAGTCAACACTGAACTGATTTCTGGGGTTTCCACTTAATTTATTTTAGAATCAGAACTGAGGAATTTCAGTAAAATGTGTGTGTAGAAGGGAGTGAGAGAAATTCTGTGACAAAACGTGTGTTGATTGAATCTCAATTAAGACTGCTTTACACATCCCCATATATCGAGTATAACAGTGTGATTTATGGGGCAATTTTTGTAAATTGCCATAGCACTTTTTGTGGAATGGTTTTCGCATTTATTATAGCAGCTATATAAAATCTGTATCACATAGTATTTATATACGTTTCGTGTGGTATTTGAATCACCGAAAAATTGCGATATAGCAACATCCTTCAGATACGTACGAAAGGTATTATCACTCCCTAATGGCATTTAAATCTAATTTTTATTGCGGCACGTGGCACTCTGGGACACATAACCATGCAGATACTTGATAAAGGATCTCTGCCACTGGCGTTTCATTTGAATTTGAAGCGATTTTAATTAAATTGCTATGCGAAAAGAAATTTCGCTTAGCACCTTTTAAATGTCCTCATCGCAATTTTAATTTATCTACACGTATTTACACACATATAATAAAAATGTTAAGTTTAAATGTGGATTTGTACATGAACCACCCACTCAATTCGTAGATATTTCATTGAAAAATGTTGGCCTTTAAAGAGCAACATTTTATCGCATTCGATTAACTCTGATTCACTTCAAGTTATAAATATCAGCTAACAGATGGCGCGCACTTATTATGTAATATTTGCGACAAGCAGGCGAGACAAAATTGAGAATCTTGAAGATGCGGCCACTTGACTACTCTGAGCTTGCATTACCTTTTGCTCAGGAAGACAAATTTTCAAAGGGTATTTTTGAGATAACATAAAATTTGCAGGACTCTTGAACATCTACTATGAGGTGCCAAAAAGTTGCTGGGTAGGAAAATGTCTTCAAATCATTTCGATGTTCTGATGTCATGCATGCTTTATGTATTCTTCTTATAATAAAAGCTCAAACTACGACCTTAGCCTTTATGTAAAAATTTACAGATAGTTGACGCAACAGGTTCATTCAGCATCCATGGTAAAACCATTTTATTTTTGTCACAAGCAACACAACTAAACTACATCTTTTGATATTGCCCCTTCCAATTTTGATATGAAAACTATTTTCTGCTTTTATTTAAGACTCATGTCGCCAGTGTAACAACAAAAGCCGAACAATTGCAATGAATAATACAAAAGTATACTCAATTTCCTTTGTCATTATTTTCCCTTTCAATTGACAATTTAACGGACAGGTTAAAGCAGTGAAAGCAACGACAGGAATCGACAATGAACACACGACCATGATATCTAGGGGAAACACATTATAATCGTGTACAGGACGGCTTTCATTTTTCTCAATATAATAGCAACAACTGGATGTAGATATAAGGCATTGCAGGCACAATGCATAAATGCATTCGACATCAGTTTACAACTTTGTTTTTATCCCCCGGCGAAAGAATGAACAACAGTGTGGCTGGCAGATAATTCCATTTAATTGAAATTGAAAAAATAAATTATAGAATTAGTTACTGAGGAACTTAAATTCTTGAAGAAGTGATATGCTCAAGAGTGAAACTTTTAGTACTGCAAAGCAAGCAAGAGGTACGTTAAGATCAGATTGAAACTGATGAGCCCGTCAACGTTTGAGGTGACCAAAACTTGTGGATCGAATGGAAAATAAGACCACAGAGAAGTCGATTCTAATTGAGAGGGTGAAAGCAGTAAAGGGGGATGTTAATGCATTGACTATCCACTTAAACTTATACTGAAAGAATTTGGAGGAGACCAATTAGAGGTAGTTGCCAAAGAACCGAACCAACTGGAGTCGTTGGCTCAGAACTGTAGCGTCGTATGTTACATGTATTATTATGCAAAATTAAAGTACTATGATTTACTTTACAGTTTTTTTCAATAAATTCCTTAGTTTGTATGGCATAGCCTGTCAATTGAAGGGACATTCCTAATTTGAACTTACTATATATTGAATCGAATGCAATAACTGTGCGGATTTATTTAATTAAAATTTTCACATGTATTGCACTTTGTATACTACGTTCCAGTTGAACAAACAAAATCACACACTACAGTGTACACGCTTTGAACCGAAATGCACCATTTTGACACGTGCTAAAATAAAGGCGAATTCAATTTGCCAGTTGATTCGATTCCGATTGAATTACGGCTGCAGCAAATATGATCTGAAAATTAATATTTGCACTTGTATCACACGCAGCTAGAATATATGTTTACCTACATTCGATTCGGATTCAATTTCCCATGCAAAAATCTTCCAACATCAACCCAAAATTCATCGAAAAACTTATACCCCGGTATAAATGCCTATTCAATTGTGTTATGAAATTTACTTTCGATTTGTCGTAGCTTATCTTATTTATTTAGGTTCGACTATGAGAAGCCATAAAATTAATGATACTCAAAGTCCGAATTATTTGAGAAATTAAGGACATCGATGTTGGTGATAGACCAAATTTGCTCACAACAACCATTCATCGGTCCACTTGACTGTCACTCCTGTAACATGTTCTGTACTCTAAATATGTCGTTTATTGATGCTTGATTCAATAGACACCCACAAATAAACACCCTCTTATTGCAAGGATTTGGATTCCATTTTTAAGGACTTGTCATTAATTTTTCATTTTCCAGTCTGTTATCTCTGTAAATATCTGAAGACGTGGACTCAATTTCACAAGTGCTGACAGGGGGGGGGGGTTGTTTTTTTTACTGAACTTCCAATTCATATATCTTAGTGTCATCTTGCAACCCACCTTTTGCCAAGAGCTCTATTCCATGAACTTCACCATCAAGTCATTGCCATTGGCAATACTTGTGAATTCGTCTGGTAGTTGTTTACACCTTAGTTGCCTGTCCTCCACAATAGAGAGATGTTAAACATGGACCCCAAATAATGGGACAAAAGGGTGATGATTCGCAGTTGCTTTGCCCCCGAGGTGTATACGACTAGACTTGGTTATGGAAAAATAAATACGTCGCACAAATACAAATAACAATCTAATCATTCTCTCCCGGGTTTTCGTATCTAAAGCAATGTCGTTTTCGATTTATCGCCACAAAGAGAATTTGTTTCCATTTTGAAATGTGATTAGTCACGATTGCGAAGTGGCATGTCAAACACAATACTACAAGTATTCGCTTGATAATCCTACTCATGGTTGGATTTGTATCACGCACCGGTGGGAATTTATGGGATTTCCTTTAGATGCCATGATTCGAAAACAATACACAGCCAGATTGCTTATAACTTTACACTGCGTCTATACTTGAACAGTTGGTAAGGTATCCGCTTTCAACCTGTCTTATTACGACACTTCCGATTTCTAGTTCTAGCACGTCTATTTGACACTAAGCTTCAAAGTTGAATTCTAAATTTCCTTTCTTCATTAATAATAGGATCGTGCCGAATGTAAGTGAGTGTTGGCAGATGTTTGATGACTTTAAAAAATCGCATTTCTTTTAACAAATATCAGCTGCCTAGCAAGTGTGTTTTAAAGAGACATTGAATTTTGTAAGAGCCGAAATTTTCTAATTTGACTGAACAATTGTAATGGACATGACTCATTATTTCTTTATTAATTCAAAATAGCTATATTTTCCAAAGAAATGTCGCAATTGTGAACTTTCGTAAATTACAAGTGATGACTAGAATTTTTTAGTAGTAATAAACTGCATCTTTACAAATTAGTCTCAATAGCCCTTACTAATAATAATGTTTAGCCACTCCGTTTAGTTCAGGTATCACAATTCACAATAGACATTTTTGTATACGAAAATTTCGCTATTATGAGTTCTTTTGTTTAGCCTTGGGTAGACAATAAAAATGATTTTAAGTAACGCACAATGTTCGTTTCGTGTGGGGCCTATAAACTATGAAGATTGTATAAGTGCTGAAAGTTTTAAGAACGGTTTCGAAGTAAATCCGATAGGTGGCGCTGAGAAGCAATATAGAAAATGTTGCACTTTTTGTTTTGAATGAATTCAGGACTAAATTTTCTATCACGTACGATAGGAGATATTTTCAATTTCTTTGGAATAGTATATGACTTTGTCAACTGTCTAGCCGATACAACGTCTGCATGAATCAATAACTTAATAAATGAAAGTCGTTGAGTGTATGTAGTACCTTTTGCTTTCTTTATCAATGAGTGGCAATATGTAAAAATTTCCATTTCGGCTTAAGGAAAGATTAGTCAATTTGAAACTTTTTCTCATACAAATTGAGCCCTACCAATAAACATTTTTAGTTGCGACTTTAAATTTAAGTGGTTCACAGGGGCTATAATTTCCATACAAATTTCGCAGTTGCGAGCTTTCCGTAAATTTAAAGTCGAGACTTAAATTAATTAAATATAGTTCTCACTTCAACTTCCATTCATCCAAAAGATATTAGAAATCCCACAAACGTATGTTTGCGAAACTGAGTCATTATCCAACTTATTTATTTTCAGCTCACTTAACTACTAGTTTATAATTTCTAAATACTTTTTTTCAGAACGTCGTCACATTCACAATAAAACTAAGCTTTCTTCATGGGTTTTGTTATACTCCTCCGAGTTGTGAGACAATTATTGGCAACTGTCTGAAAGATCCGCACTTAAGATTTCTCTGTATATACTCCGCATGCTTGAATTGCATTCCTTTCATCCACCTTATTTTCTTATATGTACACCTACTAGCTACGAAATTGTTCTAATTTATCATTCTCCCTTCAAGAGTCGTTTCTATCTTTCATGACAAGTGCAAATATTAAATAAAAACTTCATTTTCTCCCAACTGTCATTCGCACTTATATTGCCCCTATTTATATACAAGTTCGGAGATAAAACCCATTCACATAGATATTCCGCTTTGTCATTGAATAAGGCTAATGCCATCATTCGAGGCACTAAATTTTGAAAAGGGTCCAATCATTACGACAATGGCAGTCGTCAGAGTAGTTTATGTTAAAATTTATATCATAACACTGTCATATACGAGTATTATTCTCCCCCTATAATCCCTATAGAAATTAGTTGGCAAATTGGCAACAGTCTGAGGATAACGACTTGTGGGATTAAGGGATGTACACGAGTACATGAGTGGGGTATTCTAATTTGACTGAAATTATTCCTTCTAAGTGTTGTGCCATTTAATGGCTAATTATACATATATGACTACCATTCGCCGTTCATTTTTGAATTAAACAATTCAATAGTTAAATGCTTAGATTGCCACATTCGACTCTAAGAAGAATATATGTACCTTGTGGATTAATAGTGGTTGCTTGTACACCATTCTATTACGACGCTTTAACACAATGTTTAAAATAAGCTACTAAAAAAATAAAACGCAATAAGGTCAGTTCAGTGTGCGTTCTTGTATGTCCTTTATTTCCTACCAGTCTATTGGATTACACTTTTTACAGGCAGTTGTGGTCTTTACCTTTGTTCCCACAATCGATAATAATAAGTTTCGTATAAAAAAAATTTAAATCGTTTCGATATTTTATTTGCACATTGTATTTCCCTTTTATGAAAACAGCCACTCCGACATATTCTTAAACTTAATTTTTTTCTAAGACGATTTTTTGCGATAGAGAATTTAATAGCATACAAAAAATGCCCACGATATTAGAACACTTTTGAAATAAAACATGGCCGACGACGAATAAATCGGTCATAAGTCTAATATTAACTTGCATAAACTTACGAAGGTCATGATAGTTCTTCCATGTAGCTTGTAGCATAATTTGAAGTTTATAGAAAGTTACCTTGTGTCCGTGTTCGATTTTCAGAATCTTATACCCGCGGTGCTTGTAGCATGAAATTCAATTTTCCAAATAACGTGGGAGTTTATGGAATAGTCACTGTCACATCCACTACTTCTACAAGTTTTGATTTCAAATATACGAAGTTTTTCAATTTCAAATCCAACCGAGTAACATATTCCGGTAGCATCAGATCATATCAGGACTTTTAGCATGTGCTCGCATTCCCTTGGGATATACATCTTGTGCGCATATCAGACAATACCAATTTATAATATGATTTCCAAATTACTTGTTTGTTGACTCTCGAAGATAGGTATATAAAGGTCTTGTGCGTCTAACCAAAAAGGGTCAGACTGACAGCTGGTTGCAAGCATATCATATAATAATATGTAAAGTTATTTTTGAATTAAACTCACTCAGGCGGGCGTAATGAACTCTGGGAATTGGTCATATTGCCAGCCGTTTTGGGAATCAATTTCAGTGTAGATGTTTGAAAAAGTGAGGGACGGTCCTTTGATAGCACAACGACTTTTACTACAACTTGTTACGCAATGCATAGTTCGCTTGAGTACTCAACTCATTAACCTTTAGCAAATGATAGAAGGAATGTAAGAGCCTGTAATTAATCTTCTGCTTTAAATGAGTAAAGTGGAATTTAACGGAGTGAAAGAATATTTGTATAATGATTCCCACAGATAGGGAGATAATCTGATAATAATGTAATTAGATCCCGAAATCAATGAACAATTTAATTACATCCCTATTATGCGGTTAACGACTGAAGGCTTTGTGTCCCTGTATCCCTGCGGGTGGAGCACAACAAATTAGTGTGATTTGGGTCAGTTACACAAACACTATTTCCAGCAAGATATTAAGTATAAAAAAAACCCGGCCATTGCGGACTTTATATCCAATTACCCATAATGCGTTATAAAATACGATGCAACTTTGTCCCAATAAATCCTTAAAGTCACTTCCTTCACCAGAGACGGAACATTCTGTAATGCGGCCAATGGCTTTGGAATAAGTGTCATAAGTTATTATTCGCTGCAGCTTTATAATACATCAAGGAACTCTATATCTGGTATTATATGTCTTCGGGGAAATATCCTTGAAACAACGCCGCCAAGAATGTGAAATGCATGTTCATGTCGCACACTCATTTCAACTGAACCGACTAAAACACAAAAAGCCATTTCATATTGCACGAAGAGCTTCCACCAATAGCTTCCTCCTGAACTGACAACATCTCAGAGAATATAATTTTTTGAAATAGCACACTTTGCAGTGAGGTAATATTTTATATATACAGAAGGAAAACTGCACTCTGTGCCAGTTCATTTATTCAATCCTCGTGGTGAAAGGGGCTGACTGTGGCTGGAGCCTCAAGGATTACTTGGGCACAGTGTGAGAGGAGCGAGGGCGCTATTTAAAGTGGTTGGCTTGAATAGTCGTCACGAACATATTAACACTGGGATTTGAATTGCATGAGTTGTGGAATTCAAAAGATATTTTAATACGCGTACATTGCGCTAAAGTGACACAAAAAAGAATCTTAAAAACGACAAAGACAAGTTGAGAAGGGAATGAGTGACGGAGGATGTTAATGGGAAATTGTTAGCATGCTCGTCAAGTAGAAAGGTGATAGTCTAAAATCATAAATATTCAGGTCAAACGTGAATAGATTATAAAATCCTCAAGAATCCTCAGTTGGCGGGAAGGATGACTAATTATATAATTTGAAGTAGCAAATACGTAAATTCGTACAGGTGCCGGTTAAATCACTATAAAAGTGATGAATAAAATCAATTTTAGACTTGTAATTTGTTACCACAAAAATACTTGTGAAAATGAACTTCATTTATTGTCAAAAAGTCCTTAAACTTTAAAGGATCTAAAGAAACATTTGAATAACAAAAATAAACTCATATGTCTTAAATGCAAAACTTTTCCAAGCATATAATTTTACAAACGTAGTGTCAGGTTAAGACTATCCATGTTATGAGGATTAAAAAATAACTCTCCTGTCTACGTCGCATTTTCGCTTAACCATTCTGAATAATTATTTTCTCATATCACTGCAACATAAACCAAATAAGTTTCCAGCTAAATCCAGGATCGCATAAAAAGATATTAATTCGGTTGCAAATTTGATTTCGAGTGAGTACATTGCGAGCACTTAAACACCAAGCAAGTTCATAGCTTTTGACGGAAAAACTAATTAAGGACTTTCTTGTAATGACCCCTCGCCATTAGCATACGATTTGCAACAAAAACATTATTTTCCCAAGTGCAGTAAGAAGAACAGAGTTAATGAGAATTCTTTTAATCCAAACATTTAATTTATAATTATTGTTGCAGAGTTGCACCCCTTTGCAATGCATTTGTTTCATGGCAAACATTCAAATGAAACTAAACAGTAAAACTCTCTGCAGCTGCTAAAAGGAAAATCTCCTTCGCAAGTTACAAACCACTTTTTCCAAAAACAGCTAACCGTAGTTGACAGTTAGCATTCTTTTTTTTGTAGTTATAAGTCGCCAGATATTATATCGTTTTGTAATTAAAAAAATTGCACTCCAAAGTCGGAGTAGAAATATTCTCTAACTTTTGCTTGCAGTTTAATTGGTGAGAAGATGGCTTATAAAGATCTCTTTCTGCTTGTTAATAAAAAAGTTTGTTCATCTTCTATGGTTCCTGTGAACATATCCAATTCGGATAAAATAAATAAAACAAATTCTCCTGAATTGGTTACTCTCCATACGCCTGTTGTTGTGCTAGATTTTGTATTCCGGGTAATGGGAATAGAATGGTTCCGTGGCTACACATACAACCGGAGATAAGGATTAAATTTTCCTTTATGCTTGAATTATTTTTCACTTAGAACTAAGGTCCTGTGGTTGGAATTGATTTTTGTTCGTTCAGTAATTTGTTGAAAAATGGTCAAACAGCTTTTCCCTTTGTGGTCAGCAATATTTACATTTCGTTGAATGTGGAAGATTGATGAAGGTAAATACCAAGCTTATATATCTTTCGCACTAGCAAAAGGTGATTAATGTTAAAAAAGGGAATTTAAAAGTTAGACTAAAAGTAGGAGGAATGTTTGATGGTTTTGTCGCATTTTATACCTTAGTCTTACTTACTTTTGATGGTGCTACAGTCTGGGGTAAACAATGGTCTCAACGACCAATAAAAGGAAAATTTCAGTCTAAATTATGTCCAAATGGCATGTACAATTTAAACGACTTACAGCATCCGTACCGCAAGGTACATAAATCACTAATTAAAGTCCTTATTTAGGTTAGGAAGGTGAACCAAAGACCAAAAATTAAATGACTTCAATCCACAAGTCCATTCAAAAAGAGTTAAACCATTCAAAGTGAATTAAAATAATTGCCCAGCTGAAAAATGCTTCACAATTTATGACACAGAAACGACAATTGGTTCCAATGTTACCCTACAGGTGGACATTAACCATTTACCAATGGAAGTCATCGTAAAATGTTGATATTGCAATGAAATGAGTAATGATTCTGCTTCTGCCGCAAGGAGTGATTATTATCCCGAAAACAATAAGAGGCAAATATATGTGAATTGATTAATGCTCACGTATGTTCGGCTAGACAGATGGCCCCTGAGAGTATCATGCTATATGTGATGCAGCATAAGACAAATTCAATTTGAAGCACATAATATTACAGCAAAAAAAAAAAAGTATCCAAAGGCAATTATGATTCAACAACAATCCTTAGAGACGCCTGGCGTTTCCATACACAAACCGTCCTGCGAATGAAACTCTCTAAATTGAAACAAAATAGCCCTTGGGGAGCACATGGATAAACTTGTACGTCAAACGGATCCCGAGTCTATGTGGAGGTAGGATCTGAGCTTCGGTTTGGAAAAATAGATTTTCCTTGCCTCGAACTGATGTATAGTAGCACCAAGGGAAACCGTCTCTAAAGGGCGAATATTTGAAATTCATACTCTTTAGGACTTTCAAGGTTAAAATAATTAAAAATGCAAAATAGCAAATTGTTGGTACCTGCTTTGTGAAACTTAGAAAGCCACTTATAGGTGGCATCGCTACAATCCAAATTAACACTTACAGAATACTCGTACCAATCATAGTCGCAATTAGTCGATATTTCTTTCAACTTAAAACTTCGTTAAAAGGCTTTCGCATCAGTTGTGTTTGTACGAGTATGTAACAAAAGTACACACGCCTTCATTGACTTTTGTGTCGATAGCTTCGCTATTTGACATTTTATTGTTTAGCTTTCCTATTAAAATTTCTCATTTGCATGTCATCTATTTTTATATAATGGGATTGACTATCTCAAACTTAATAAGCCGCCTTTTTGGCAAAAGGCAGATGCGAATACTGATGGTTGGTTTGGATGCAGCAGGCAAGACCACAATTCTGTACAAGCTAAAGCTCGGCGAGGTGGTAACAACCATTCCGACGATTGGCTTCAATGTGGAAACGGTCGAGTACAAGAACATTTGCTTCACTGTGTGGGACGTTGGTGGCCAGGCCAAGATACGTCCGTTGTGGCGTCACTATTTCCAAAACACTCAAGGGATAATATTTGTCGTAGACTCGAGCGACCGGGAGCGTATACACGAAGCCGAAAGGGAGTTGCAAAATATTCTGCTGGAGCAGGAATTGCGTGATGCGATACTGCTGGTGTTTGCCAACAAGCAGGATCTACCAAATGCAATGACGGCGGCTGAGCTGAGGGATGGACTACATCTGAATCAGGTACGACAAAGACGATGGTTTATTCAGGGAGCTTGTGCTACGCAGGGGCAGGGTTTGTACGAAGGACTCGACTGGCTGTCAAATGAGCTAGATCGGAGGATACCCGGCCGAGATGTGTTTTGAGATGAACTTTACAAGGAATGTAGAATGTAACTGAGGAGGTAATTGTGACGGCGTGTGGTGTAAATAAACGGACCACAAGTTTCTGCGTCTCAAATGTGTCAAATGAATAAAGAATGTAATTTGAGTGTGGTGCAGTTATATGTTGCTTTAACTAAGGGAAGAAATTTCACCGTGAATCAATTAGTAAGATATCTGCATCTGGTCTTTTCTGACGATCTTTGTGACCCCTCTCAACCTAACCTTACCTTACCTACGCTCTATGTAAAACTAAAACTCCACCGTTCATTGTGACAGTTGTTTAAATTTTTACTACAACGGTATGGAAAGAAAACTCTTAAAACTACACTCGATTTTTTGATTTAAGTTTAAATTTTAAATAAATTTTGTCTCAAAAGTTGGGTATTTGGAGAGTGGTATTTATCATTGGGCTTGCCCCATCTTTAGCAAATGAGTTATCCATGTTGAATAAGCAAATCAAAGTTTTTCAATTAAAGTCAGCAAATACTTTTCGATTGCTTAACATTGTGCCGTGAGGTACGAGTATACAAATTTTGTGACAGGTATTGATGTAATAGATCTCTATCGATTTAAAAGTTCTGTAAATAAAGACTATTATGAATTTATACCTAATTAAAGTGCGTTAGTTTAAGTTGAAAACAGGATGTTTAAGTTGTTGTTATCCCTTAACTCTTAAGCCTATTTTAAGAACGCAAGAGTATAAAACAAAATAGTACAGTCATAATAATATGTACCTGAAGATTGATTTCGACAAGCAAGTGCATTTTATAAATGATTTTAGATATCAATACTATTCGGATTCTAAGAATTACCGAAAGTAATGCTAGCAGTCAAATAATGCGACTAATCTAGCAGCAGTCCACCTCAAATGAGTAAAAAGTTTGCCAAGCAATTATAGAAGTAAGTTGAAAGTTGGAACAATATACAATACTGCCCTAACAACATTTTCAATCAGATTAGATGACAAATGTTGTCCATTTATTCCTTATGTTAGTTTTAACCTACAACAAGAAGTTAATGTTTTTAGAAATGATTTTCTATGAAACATTCTCTAATTAAAGGTCATGCCCAGGGCAAATGATTTGTTTCAAATAGTATTACATTATTTATCATTTCAACCTTAAATGCAATAAGAAATTAAACGAGGAAACAATTTGTTTTCATCCGAAACAACCGCGCTATTGGCATTTGAAATTGTAATTGGATGGGAATGGGGTATTGCTTTTCATTTTATTGATTGATTTTTCTTTTACACAAAAAAGAAAAGAAAGTACTGTCTCTCTGAATTCGGGATATGGTACATTGCACAAATTGCATTCAAGTTGAATGCCATATTACTTATTCTGATGTGGAATGAGGGTAAAGCGCAAAAGCGCAAAAAGTTGGTATATCCTTTAGACAATCACATGGAATGTAAACCATGAATGCGTGTTGTTGCAAATTATTTATCAGATAAAATTGTTGACGATGTAACAATATATATATTCGGAATTTAAATACAAGTGATCTTACTACTTCTCCGACCGAAAGTAAAGTAAAGCCCTGGAATAAATATACGAAGCTTAGGATTCTGTCATCGGTGACGTGACATCGACAAAAAGAATCCGAGATATTAGAAAAATTTGGAGTACACCATTGTTTCGTTTATTTAGTGAGTTTCAGTCTTAAAACCGATTAAAACAGATTGAACTAAGCGGTCATAATGAAAGATCCTGCGTGATTCCATGAGAACGCTTTTCAAATCCGAATCTCATTCAATTATCAATTCACTGAAGTGATAAAGAGATTTAATCAACTTTATGGTGAGATAAGTATTTGAAAGCATATCTTATCGAAAAGTTGATCCACTAGTGGATCTGGTAGATCGAAAAGGTTCCGCCAGTGTTGAGATTCAAAATTTCGGTTGGTGGTGCGAAGATTCGGCTTTTTTCAGGGACGTGCTGAACAAATCCTAAACTTCACCTTTTAGAAGAGGAGAAAAAATGAAAAACTTTTACCAGGGCATGGTGAAGAACGTTCCCAAAACAGAAATTTTTGGTACTATATTTTTTTTTTGGTGATTAGCCCATCTGAAAAAGTGACAGATGCAGGTGACTTTCACTTATACCTTCATAGACTTTAATTGGAGTATTCAACTCATGGGTACAATTTGTTTGCATTTTCATACTTGTATAAAACGACATAATACACTTTTTCCTGAATTTATATTGACAGATGACAGGACATGAAAATTTTTTTGTGTTTGGTAAAAAAATGTTAAAAATTTCGAAAGTGCAATGACAAAAATTTATTTTCGGAAATTGCAGTCCAATTTTATTGAGTTATTCATTTTTGGATATCTTTTTTGGAACTGCAGTTGTAAAGTTCTAGAAAATCTTGCATATGCGTTGTTTAGCTACCCTCAATAATATGTAAGAACTAGATAAGATTTTGGTTCTTACCCAAATCAATTCTTTTCTTTCCTTTCGCCTTCTAAAATTTTTTCCCTTGCATTCAACTTATACACAGCTTCCGTTTATTCCTATAAGTCATTTATCCAAGCCAATTAAAATTGCCTAACAATCGCCAAGAGTCAAATAACGTTTATGGCTCTGATGTGGCGACAATTGAAATAACTTCTTTTTCATTTCTTTCAGTTTCATCGAATTTGTTGGCAAAATAAAAAAAAACTTCTTTGAAAACTCACAGCAAAAGTACGCAATTTCAATTTAGTTTTAATACCCAATGGCGCACGTATACACAATAACAAGAACAAAAAAAAGGAAATTCCAAAGACCGATGTTTTGCATAAGGGAAAATTTGAATAACATCGTACAAGGGTATTTTCTTTGAGAATTATTTTTATATACCAAGAGGTTACAACTGTCGGTATATGAATTTGTTTTTGTAGAGTTGAATATAGGTAGATAGGTATACCTACTGTTATGTTAAAAATTAGTATGAGTATGCTTGTGAATTTTTGCATATGGTCCTCAGACAATAATTACATATGTGAATGATGATTGTAGGTAAATTTAAATTACATGCTAGAAGAGGCGCTTCCATTTGGCCAACATTTGAAATATATTTCGATAAAATCATTTTACACTTTTTGTGTTTGGATCAAAGCTGAGATAATCCAGGGCATTGATTGGCCTTTTTAATTTAAGTAAGTTCTTGCTAAACAAAGTCATACTGAGTGAGGTAAGTTGTTCACATGTTGTTCATAATGTACCTATCATCTGTCATTTATGCGGTGTTGGTTGGGTATAACTTTAGAAGCGCTCTCATTAATTCCAAAAAAGAAACTGAGTTGATAGTCAATTCGTCCTAGAAATCAGCGTGAGTAAACACTGTAAAAGCTAACAGCACCACCTAGCGGAATTCAGCCCACTAACTCTCTTAACACTGCCACACATAGCACTTCCAGCAAATACAATGTGACACCGAAACCTTTGAATGCTTATTCCTCACACATCTTCCCATCGTTTGATTTTCATACACACACCTATTACTTATTTCCATATCAAAAGATTCATACCCCTAGGATGGCCAATACAATTAACTGTAGACCCAAATACACATACAAAAACAAAAATTCCCGCAGGGGAAACCGTTGTCAGCCAAAGATACATTTCCTATTAACGGAGTTTTACAGTGAAATGGTAGGTAACTGCTCTCCTTTGATGTGTAGTTTTCAGATTATCCCAAAAAAAAACAGGACGAATGCGCCTGAGGGGAAATTTAATCGCATCACTGATGAAAAACGGATCGCAATGAATGGTTTTTGTTTATTTCGTTGTTTTTAAAATTCTCATATCTGTATAACAGTCTTCGAAAAACAAACCGCATATATAAGCACTTTTCTTTTTTTCGCAAGAAAACTTCCTTTCATCTATCTTTTGTATATTAAACTTGACACAATATGGCAAGGGACTTTAGATTAGCGCAGTCCAATATCGTTGTGTTGTCAGATTTGGTGCGGCTAAGCGACAGAATTTCACTAAATGTGTAGCTAGCGAAAAAGAGAACCAAGTCATCGGTAGTGTTATAATCTCACAGGAAGTCCATCTCATTTCTCATCTCATCAACTTGAAATGATGAATTAGCTTTCAAGATTTAACAAAAGAATATTGTACAGCAGAAAAAAATACTCACTCTAACAACTTTTCTGTAGTATCCACGGATGATCCGCTTGCTCTTAAAAAGAGTAAAATACAGATTTTCATTTAGCATATAGTATATTTATGCATAACCAAATATTTCTATGCCCTTATCCCTGAGAACCACCCAAGGATTTACATTATTTTTTATGGCAAATACAAGCGAATGTTCATTATTTTAATGACTTTAAGGTACTAACCATAAAGTGTTATTTTATGAGCCCCAAAATCGACCGCCAAAAATAAGATATTATCTTCACAGAGCCAATATAAAGGGTTCATGTGACAAGTACGTTGAACGTGTATTCACATCGTTTAAAATTTGCAAATCACATTTCCATCTATATGGCTGTTTAAAAAAAAACAACCGTAAACTTGGGTTAGGTTTGACATTGAGAAAGAGTCATAAAGTGTAAATGTAGGTCATAAAGTTATTGGCGATAATGGCCAGGGAGAGAATTTATCTGAAGTCTGCATATTTTTAAAATGTTTCCTCCAAACCTACTACAGCTAACGACCGACGCAAGGCAGACCACTATTCGATATAATATGGCTGATTATCCAGCTCCTTCAAAAGCAAGCAAACCCCTGGGGCTGTATATCTTTAAAAAGCGTTCTACTTTCTACTTTCTGTTTTATCTCTGCGCATTATCTGCTTCCGTCCAATTGGTAATGAAATTTTCAAATTACTTTGTTTTTAGAAACAGATTGATGGCGACGATTACCTTTCACCGAGACGTGTTGTTGTTGACTCCAGGTCGTTTCTGTTTGTGGCACATCACCACACGTTTTAACTATTGAACCCCAAAAGCCAAGCGCTCCTTTCGAATTGGGTTAATGTGCGATTATCTGCGCCAAAATCGTTTAAATATATGCTCACCTAAGACGCATTTACTGACGGAGTGATAATGGGGGCGGCTGACATTATGTCATCTTGGTGGAATTACAGCTGTCAACTTGGTTTGTTATGGGAAATATCATCTGACTCGCCCCTCAGTGTGGGGCTTCCTTCCTGAGTGTCAAATACGAGGTTGCCTTTTGGTAGGTATAAGTACACACTCCCAAATGGATGACTACCGGTTTGTATAGACCTGGTGGTTGGTAATCGATATAGCTATATGAAATAAGGAATGCTCTTGAATTTTGAAGGGACTCGAACTCGAAGGATGTGCGAGGTTTCAGGAATTCAATTATTTTTTTCTTTTTTGAGTGTTGCAATTTATCGCGCTATAGCAGCACCGGTAGATTTGGATTTAAATCTCCCTTGTCCCTTCCCCTGTCCTTAAGAGGGGGTTGGGAAGATTTATTAAAACGACACGTCGGAAGCAATTTAAACAGCAGGAGATTAAAAATTGGGGCTATTTTTACTCTTTCGATCAGAACAAAGTCAGAGGAGGGCGTACGAAAGTGAGATATTTTTAGCCCTTTATATATAGTAAAATAGAGAAGTAATAGAGCTCATATATAAATTCAAGGCAGAGTTCAAAAACGCAGATGGGATAAATGCCAAGCAGGGAACTTCCATATGCACAGCTTTTCCTGCTTTGCAAAACTTGCTTTTATGAATGGGCCCATAGTGTGTGCAGCAAGACATTTTCACAGCCGATCATTTGTGGATTTTATTTTTATGAACGAATGGAGAGGACCTAACATTTTATAAATCGAATCTTAGTTGACGATTTGCCAAGCGTTCTTAGGAGAACTTTACTCCCAGATATTTGCTAGATGTTTGCGGGAGGTTTGTGATTTTCTGCGGGTTAAAAGCTCAAACTAACCCGCAAGACGTTTTCACAACCGAAAATGTTGCTCAATAGAACTAAATCTCTTTCTAGCTTCCTAAAACCGTTTGTGATCGCTACCACTTTTTTTTTGGAAAGGACTAACTCACGAACGCACTTTTCTTCCCTAGGTCGATTTTTGCTCGCATAAGGGAAACTCCCACTGTGGGACTCTCTAAATGAGCTTCTTATTATCTTAACATACCTACGCAAGGCACTTTTATGGACATCCTTTTTATGCATTTACAACTATGATTGATAGCTGACACTTTTGCTACAAATCTGATCCCTCATACCTTTTTTTTTTTTTCTCCTCACTCTCAACTAAGATCTCATATCCTCACAATAGACCCATCTTACTTTTAGGCTTCTTGATATATTCAGCAATCTAACATGAAGGTTGATCATAATAACTGCCTTTAGCCACGACTAACTCGGTGAATTTTGTTGAATAAAATCTGAAGTCTGCTTGATCATTATGGCCAATGCGGCTCAAATACTGTAGGATAGAAACGTACCAAAACAAAGAGGTCAGTTGCTTTTGCCACCCACATTATTTACCAGACAATGAACAAGATTTTTTTTCTTCTTTCGCACATTGGGAAAAGCTGACAAGGTTTTATAAAATCGCAAAGAAAAGCCCCTAAAATGGTAAGGACGAAAAAGAAATGAATGAAACAACGAGCTTTTTGGCAATCCATTTGAAAATGTTCGAAAATACCTTTGGGATCTGGGAGCTCTGCAAGACCCTTTGAAGCAATCATTTTTTAAATCCTTTAAGAAATGCTTATTATAAGGGGTAAGAGTCAATCTAAATAAGACGAAATAAGTCGTTTGTTTTGGGTCAGGGAATGTGTTTTCGTCAAGGCACATAATATGAGCATATCCTTTGGCCTGCCAAAGTACTGTAGCATGTTTCATGGCTTATCAGTTGCTTTGAAATTCCTAGAGTCGGAAAAAGAGACAGCAATTTAACATAATCCTAAACTGACTATGCTGAAGCGTTGTATCAGCTGCTTATACTCAGCAATGGCCTAAGAATGTGAATTCAAATTCTAAGTCATTATTTGTGACTGGGAATGTCGATGTATATATAATTATACATATCAGCTTAAGATATATTAAATGCATCTACGCCATAAGCGTCACTTAAAAAAATCACCACATTTAATATTGTCCATCATAAGAAGCACTGATCTTTATTATTGGAACATGCAAACCAGGGGTCAATGGATCCCTACATGATTAACCTTTTCATCACCTCCAACTAACGCAAAGCCAACGTGTCCCAAGGCGACTTTATGAAAATTGATTTCCCTTTTCAAGATCAAGAGAAAAGTTCAAAAGGAAATTTTATAATTACCAGTGACTTCTCGCCCTAGGGATCATTTTAAACTCATTAAAGGTCTGTTTCTTTTATTTGCTTCTTCGCATTTCCTTGGCATTTTCGTAACTTGACTTAAGATATCTTAAGGGTCCGGTGCTTTCATTAAGAAATAACAACCTTGTCCCTGCAGTATTGTTTGGAAAACATTGACGTGCCTTTATTGCTGCCCCCAATGGCTTGGTTTCTATACAGTGAAAATGACTAAAAAATAATTCAAACGTACCTGATAATGACCACGAGAAGGAATAAATATTATCACGAAAGGAAAAAAACTCGGCATCATTAATTTATGAAATCAGAGAGAATTATTAGCATGGTGTAGCGAAACAAATGGAGAACAACAGAAGAAAGTGAAAATGCGTAGGGGATGAGATGAAGTCTGTGCATCCTTATTATTCCTCAAAGAATGAATGTAATTAGCCATAACTCAAACAGTTGGTATTGTGGGGAGAGTTTTATCGTGGATATGTATCTTAACTGTTGTGTTATTTGTAGGAAAATATTTCAACATAGATATGCAGTGAAGGTGGTAAAGGATGCTTCTATTCGTATTCATCAGCGCTAACCGTCACTCACTATTTAATAAACACCTTACAGTGAGCAACCTGCTTTTATATGGAACTAACCAAGTTGATATAAATATGTATTGTCATTTTAGTTAACTTGAAAAATTGGCGCCCAACACCAAGTTCGAATAGAACCAATAGATACTGTATGAGTTCGTTTGAAGCATCAGACATGTTTTCAAAATTGAGTGGAATATAAGATGTAACTTTGACGAATGGAATGGAATCGAAACAACGTACCAATACTTTTACACTGATCCTTAAATGGTTCATGGAACTAATTTGGGTAAACAACTTGTTGAATAAATCGGCGCATGGAGGTACGTTCGTTTTGGGCAGACAATATAATTTTTATTTGTTTTGCGCTTTCAAAAAGACACACAGTTTGAATTTAAAGAGAAACATCTTCATAAGGGTAAACCTCAAATATGAACGTCTGAAAGAGTATAACTTCAGGGAACAGTACGTAAATATGCTTTTTAAAAATACTAAGGGTGACTTATATCATTCGTTTGCATCGGCATTGTCCCACAAAGTGTGGAGGTGGTTATCATTGCAACCTAGGATAACGCGAGTATTGTGCATTCCATTTCCGTCCTCCACATTTGTCATAGCATTGTAGCTTGGAAAAGCAGCTCTTGTCACACCGCATCCAACCTTTTTCTATTAGAATAATTGATGGCTTTCCTATATATCAGCAGTTAATCAAAACGGTATTTGAAAAAAGCGTTTGATAAGGTGTGGCCTGTGCAACTAAAGCACAACTACAATACTGATCTGGACTTAAAGCAAACATAGCTCTCTTCTATACCTGTCATGTCAGAAATATTGTATTTTCTTGCGAGGTTTCAATAGTCTAGTTGAGTGTTGCCATGCGACTCAAAGACCTACAGTTTCTAGGACCTACCCAATCAGAACTAGATGTATACAACTTTTTAAAATCAATTTATTAATGGTACTTCCTAAGCATTTGTCTATTATAATGAACTCACCCATCATCCTCATCTGTCATTTTCACATATCCTTTTCCATTTCAATACGAGTATACATATGTAGGAGCTCATGAATATGAGTTATCAAAACTGTTGGCAAACCTTGTCCATCTTTTACTCGGACAATTAAAATTTTGAAAAGGGTCAGAGTTTGTGATACGATTATGACAGGTACATAATTAGTCATTCCTACATAGAAGAGATGTCTAAACAAATATCTACGCCCCGTTTGACTAGATATGGGTAGAGAGAATACAGATATGACTGAAGTAGCTGCCATAATAGAGTATAGGTACATATATTTTTCGGTCTAGTATTTTTTCAAAGTATTAAGTGCTAAGAATTATACATACATTGCAGCACATTGTTCCTTTATCAAGATATGTCGAATGATGTTTGTGTGTAGGGGCTATTTTACAAACTTACAAATTAGTTTTTGCAAGCATATTTTAACTAAATTTGTAGTATTATTTCTTTTATGTCATTTCCTCAAATATCATATATTACAAATTTGTAGTTGTATTACACTGCAGCCTTCCATCCTCTGCGATCCCAGGCACGCTGCTTCCAATTATCCAGACCAAGCGCTCTGGCATCCGCGATGGCTTGGTCTTTGAAACGGAGGTTCGGTCTTCCTTGTCGTCTCGAACCTGGTGGCTGGGATTCGAAGATCCTCTTAGCTGGAGCATTATTGTCCATTCGCTCGATGTGGCCGAGCCAATGTAGTCAACGTATTTTGGCCTTTTAGACTACATCCACATCTTGGTACAGCTCATAGAGTTCCGGCGAAGAATTTTTCTTTCGGAGGAGCCCAGTTTCAGCTCTCCCTTCCTGCTTATCGTCCAGCACTCGGCGCCATAAAGCAGAACTGGCAGGATATTTAATGTGTGGGAATTTTAAAAATTGTAATTTACACGTTACAAATTTGTGAGAAAAAAAATTGTATTTCACAAATTTTGTGCAGTATACGTATATGTATTTCACAAGTGAACGCGTTATTCCTCTTCTTGGTTTATTTGTTAGTAGTTTTAGATAGTAATGAGGATTGACGATTCTGCTTAAAAAATCCGTTTATTTAGCTATCCTGCAAAGCTCCGGCACATAATACACAAACTGTGCTAGCTTTAGGTGAAGACTAAAATACTTAGAAAGGTAGATACTCTTGTTTAAAAAATTTTCTTAAGATCTATACCTATATTTCAAATTGCAATCTTTGAAACAAGGGTTTTAAAGACTTGTGATCAACAATTCGTTTCCAATAAAAAAAATTCATGACTGCATATATTTGCGTAAATTTTAATACCAAAAATTTCATTTACAAGTACAAGTTTGGTATTTTAAACGACTCTGAATTTTTTCACAAGTATTGTACTGTACATTCCTGTGATACAGAGATACAAGTTCTTTGCTGATCTTTTTACCATTTCTAGAGATATTCAATATGCGCTGGTTAGACTTGTCGACTTGGACAAGCCCAGTTTACAAATGACTATTAATCGGATGTGCTCGGTACCCGAACCGAGCGGATGAATACATTTCTCGAAACTCCACTTACAGAAGTTACTACAGTTCCTTGTTTAGCTCCCCTAATACATTTTGCACAAAAACTACATTCAGAACGTACATTGTGAAGTAATTTTATAAATCCATTGAATTACAATTCGTTGCGGTTTCCTTTTTCACATATGCACTCTCTCTATCTCCCTGCATTCTAAGGAGTATCATTTACGCACTGAAGCGCAATAATTAGCGTGCCAGAATGGAAGAAATCATTTTCCCATATGGGAATGTGTGCAGTTTCTATACACCCAATCTCTACATTATTCTAAGAACATATTATTATTGTGTGTTCTAGAGCGGATAGTTTGCATTTTCTTAACTTTCCACAGTCTGTTCTGTTTTCTGTTTCAAGGATTTATTATTCCAATTGTTGCTTGTGGTGCATGCAAAGGTCAACTGTGTACATTTATCGGGGTAAACCGATCCAGCATTGTAATTCCTGGGCTCCCTTGAAAACACAACAAGAGCCCACTTTGAATTTCAGTGTGTACATGATGGAGGGTTTATTTCTTCATTTTATACACTTGACAGGTTTTAATGAAATCCAACAGGATTTAGAAGCAGGTTTTGCAGAACTTAATTGGAAAAAGCATATTCAACTCGGTTAGATGATAAAAGGATTCAGTGGGAGATGGGTTTATGTTTGAAGAAGTGTATATCTTAGATACATTGAAGAGCAGCTCAAAATAAAATTAAATGAGAAATGGTTCTCTAGACGAAATAATTCAAAGCCACCTTCTTGTTTGAAACTACTTTCGGTTGCATCATCCTTTCTTGCACATCCCGCTCCCAATGTCATTACAGTCTTAAATCTCTTGTTCAGCGGGAGGTAGTGTTTTTTTCTTTAACCATGGAGAGGTCTAACATTTTCTTTCATTTTACTCATAATCATTATAAAAATTAAAACAACTTTTGAAGTCTTGCTTTTACTGACGGTTTTGTTTTATAATGCTTCTCAACTTTTATGCTCAACTCATAGACTGTTTGTCTATGAGTTGTTTGTCTCTCACCACCAGACCATGGGCATCCCTGAGTGGCATTTTCTTTGCATACATTCCGTGTTTGTATAGCCTCCTTCTTTTCCCTCTTCTTTATATATAAGCTAATATAAATATTTACTGCATCCACAGGTTCAACTTTCAAAATTACAAACAGCTGCCCTCAATTGATTGTGTGTAAGGAGCGTGTAAGGTTTACTTGATTAAATAAATCCGATTGTGTAAAGCTAATAAATAAAAAACATACCAATCACTGTGTCAATTCTAAGTGTTGGAAAATGCAAATATACTACAAGCAACAAACAAATCACTTAGGAAAGGGAAATTTAATTATACGGATATAATTGAAATGAAACGGAAGTGCACCTGCTAATGGATAAGAGTTAATTCAAACACTAGCTCTCTAATTTTCTCTTTTTAGGGCTGTTCTTTGAATGTTATTTGCACCGAGATTTTAAGGAATAACAATGCATTCCCGGCCATGAAAATGCAATCAGTTATTGAATATGCATCTGAATAATTTAACAGTTTAAGAGGTCATTTTAAAATATGCTGAAAATATATTCATAAAGGGCATTTTGTTAACCGCAGCAACATAAACAGCAACTTTTTGTAACCAAATTGAGAAAAAATGCTTAAACAATATTTGCAATCAGCAGGCAAGTTTCGGACAGCCCAGTCGTGCTCTATTATAATTTTTTATTATTTTTTAATAAATCTACTCGATATTGTCTCGATTGTAAATATTTTGAAGCCAACAATGGGTAGTTTTTCATTAGAAAATTAAAAACAGACATGTCCTTACTCATTCTATTAAACGTTCAAAGGTCGAAGTAATATTGTAAAAAATATCCTTTACCAAACCGGAAGCATCGTCTAATAATATCCACTATGAGGCACAAAACGACAAGCAAACACTGTTTATTTCCGCACTGCATGATACATGCCTTGAACTACCAACTCTTAAAATAACACCAAGTTTGTTCCATCCTTAAATCGAAGCAATTTATGTCTATCTCAAGTTGCGAACGAAAACGATTCATTTTACTTTTGACTGTTGTTGACATCTATATTGTAAATAATGTGACTCGAACTTTGCTGCGAAATATATTGCAAGTGGTGAGTTACCTCAGTTTCCGACCCACCTTTCCTCCGACTGACAACTACTGTAAAACTTTTCCAATTTCATTGTCTCTTGCCGATAACCTATGAATTGCAGTAGATATCCACTGCGTGAATACATATTAATCACATTTCGTCAAGTGTTGATATGGGTTCGTAAAAAGAACTTTATTAACGTTATAGCCCACCACTTGGAAAGGTCCTTATTTGGTATATGAAAACAATAAAACACGTCCCACGGGACTTTTGCACGTGTGCGGTAAGTACCATTAATTTAACTTTCAATGACATGAAAGTGATTTCGAAGAAAGTTGCCCTGGCTTATAGGTAAAGTAGTAATAACGTGAGTGTTTCGCTATATTGTGATTTAATCAACACGTGGTGGTGACTTAAGGAAGGTGGCCCCAAAAGCTTACCAAAAATATTATAATATTATTAGGGATAGATTGTTGAACCATAGTGAATGAACGAAAGAAAAGGAATGCCACACCTGTGACAGGGTTGTGAAAAATGAATAAATATAAATTGAATGGAACTTTTTTGCGGCACGTGGCAGAGCGTAAAATTTGCTTCTGTGTTGCTACCTAACAAGTATGAAGTTTACACAAATCAAATTTCTTTTTTGGCCAGCAGAAGGATGTTTAATAAAAATCAGTAATAAAGACATTTGAATAATCATGATGTTAGACCATTGGAAACCTTTGCAAAATTCCCACATGATGTCTTGTTTATTTAACATACTATTTGCCATGGCCGATTTACTGCTTTACCAAGAGAAGGGCCGCTTTAAAGCGCATAATGGCTGCATACAAACCACAGGAGCTCAAAAATCCAATTAACTGCATCGAATATACATTATACACGTATGAACTGCCCCTGAAGTAATTTCACTTGCTGGCAGGTAATTTGTTGTATTCATCAATTTTGACGGTCCACCAGAGATTAAAGTATTTCCATTAACAAGACTGGTACATTGTAATGGCCACGCTGTATTGCGCAAACAGCAGACAAATAACAAAATTAAAATTTGAAAAGGCACGCACCTTTTTTCACTGATATATGTACATATAAGCTGTATAGGCTTCGTCTCTTCCCGAGGATATAGTAAAGTAATTGAAAATCGAAAATCAGTGTTTGACAGTGGTTTGCAGTTTTCTGTTATTCACATAAAAAGAAAATAATGCCATAACCATTAGCATTTGCAATGATTTTCCAATTAGTATGATATTGATATTGTTTGTTATAAATTATATAAAAAAACAAAAATGAGTTTGTCAGAGTGAAATTATGCAAACAGAGGAGAGAGGAGTTCAAACGGATAAGGTGAGAAAACATATTATACTTGATTGCCATTTTGTGTACACCTTTTGCTTTGAAATTATTTATACGTGGATATTTTTAGTCGGCGCAGTGGCTTAGTGGTTAGGACTACTAAGCAAGGTGTCCATGTTCAAAACCCGAAAAACCCCTAATTCCAAATTAAGGTTTCTTTTCCAGTGCGCCACCTCCAGCGAACGTCTTACAAATATCCGAGAGTATAACTGTCATTAGGGGCCAACGCAGGCAGGGGTTTTGGGGGGTTGAACTTTTTTTTGTACACATGTTGTATGTTGTCTTTTCAGTTAAAGTTTATTTAAATATAGATAATTTTACTTTTATTGTTTCTCTTTGCATAATTTCTCCATTTCTCTTTTTCAACTGACTCCTACTCCTATATTATTGAAGTTGAGTTGAATAGATTTTCTTCTTTGGTCACAGTGGTGACAATGAAAAAATATATTCAAGCAATTTCCCATCAAATAATTTATGTGCATCACTTCAGGCATATGTTTTGCTCGCAACCTTTGACAATAGGTATTGTTAAAATTCATAGCACCCAGAAAATCACGTGTAGGCAGAGACGTTCAGCTGATTTAACAAGAATACTATCGAAGTGAACTTTTAAATCCTGAAGGCAATTTCAATAACCAAGCAACGAAATTTCGCAACCCTTTAACGGTTCGCTTACTTACTTATAGGATATTTAACGAAGCGTGCTTAAGTGAAGCAAAGCCTTTTTCTGAAAAAAAGTAAACAACTAGGAAAATAATCCCGACGTATAAATGGGGTATTTTTCATATCAATTACAACCATTTTATGTATTGTTTTACCATAAAACAGAGCAAAGCTTTAAGGTGTTTGGACAAAAAAAAAAGGTATGAAGGAAATCTTTTTTTTAAGTAAATGATTTACGTTTTACATTTATTTACTAAATCGATCCCTTTCGCATCCGAAATTGAGCACGTTATGTTAAACACCTTTTCCTTGCTCAACAAACATTCCAAGGCGACCCACAAGCTATACACAAAAGCCTTGCGTACGTTCCTGTATTGCGAACTAAAATTTGACCTCTTCGAGTAGGCATTTAGAAATTTATTATGTATTCAGTGCTGCCACAAGGGAAAAAATTTGCGTAGCAAATTTGCGTAGCAAAACTTAATTTGCGTAGCAAAAGTCCAAAATATAAATTTTTTTTCGAAAATAAACAAAAAACACTTAATTCTTTATTCAAAGTAAATATTTTTTTAAGGACTAGTACAAGTATAGTTGGTAAACTATATATTTTACAAAACTATAATCAAACAAAAAAAAAAAAAAACATTAAAAACTTCACTTAAAAGGCGCTTTGCATGTAAGCATTGCCTTAAAAAAAAAGTAGCAAAATAGGCGTTTTTAGGGAGAGTGCGTAGCAGCGTAGCAAACGGGCAATTGCGTAGCAGTTTTGCTACGATCGTAGCAAAGTGGCAGCGCTGTATGTATTCAGTAAATCCTTCGGAAGGACTAGCTATGCATAAGAAGAGAATCAATCAACTTGAAACCTGTTATGTCAAACCCTTATCCCAGCGTTTATGTATGTTGTTGATCTACCCCAGTATATCACACCTAGAGTTATGCGGTGTTCGTTTCGCATTTACAACGGCATGCTGTTTTTACGATTCTAATTGTTTGTGTACAAGATGTCTTATCTTTATTTGGTATGGTTTTGGTAAACAACTCTCGACGGGTATTATGGAAATGGGTCACTAGATCAGGCTCGCATTATGCACATGCATTGTTCTTATTCCGGAGAGTTTCCAAAAAGAAGACAATATGTGTGGGATGTGTGACTTTTTTGTTGTTGCTTTTGATGGAGCTAAGACAATCAGAGGCAGAGGGAGTATGTGATACATCAGATTCAGAGAAGTCTATCTATCTATGTCATTACTGCTGTTATTCCTATTTAAGCTATTGAGCATAGCTGAGTTTGGTTAAGTTGTAAGCTTCACTTAAGTTCTGCTACCAAACGATCGATCCAAATTTGATATTAGGACCCACTTTGGGTCTAAGGGTTTTGGCACCATACCTTAGCTTTTGCTTTAACTATTTTTAATTCCATTACTGCCAGCCAATTGAATTAATTTTTCAATTGGCATAACCTGATTCTTCATTTATGTGTTTATTTTGAAAGCAGCATCTCTTAAAAAGAGTTCAATTTCAATTCTCTTTAAAATTGTCATTCAAAAGATTCTGTTTCATTTAATTTGATGGCAGGAAAAGTCCTCATTCATGACAGCAACGGTTCCCTTCCTTTCAAAGCTTCGTAGTCCCAATCTCGGGGTATGTCCCCATGTAAGTGGCAATTCAAATGAATTGGTCAATTCGTAAAACTCGTTAGATTAAAATGCAAACTTTTCCACATTGCAACAAATTAAATTTAACTGCATACTTTCCATGTGCCAGACAGTACTGTGTAAAATTTATACAATCAATTTAACGACCGCATCTAAGTACCTACTTTATACCACGAATCTATGCAATCCTTAGGCAGAATCTACCTATTTTCACCCAGAGACAACCGCAAATAGATGTCGACAAGTTCGCAACAATTCGGAGTCTGCCGCGATTCCCTTGTAATTACAAACATTTCTGCAGGCAATCTTGCTTAACGACCAGAAAATTGTCTCTGAAATATTGGTCGCAGCGGTTGCCATCAGAAACGCAGCCACACAAAGTGTGCTTCCTATCCTATCAAACATAATTCGATTGAAATCAGTGGTCAAGATAATCATCTATTCAACAACAGCAGAACAGGCATGGCATGGACGTGAGATATTTTCAGGGCAACGCCACATGTAGCCAAAAGATTTCTAAGAGATATCCCATCGATATGGACACTGGACAGCTTAATGGCTTTGTGTAGTTGTTGTTTACACCTGCCTGAAGAATGGACTCAGTTGCTGTATAGGACATGTCACATCGAGTGGGATAATTGCGTAATTGAAACTTTTGATCCCTACACTCCTTGTGACTTCATTGTTCAATGTCAATCAGCCTTTATAACCAAGGGACTTGTATCTCTCTGACTAAGTGGCGTATGCTCTTTATGCTCATTTATAGCCTTTCGCATTTCAAACTGGCTCTGGGGAGATATATAAATCACATCAACCCTATTGAGTCTGTTCAGCCATTTGACATATACTTCACATACACACTGAACCTACCACACGGAACAAAAGGACACAATGTATCTTACGTTATCAATTCACTCATGGGTATCGCACCTATTCATGTAGAACTTTCTATTCATTTCGCAGGCTAACCTGTCGATGTGGTTATCGAATATCGATTGAGAGTTTGCTACAGCTCTACTGGAACATGTTAAGGGCGACTCTGTATTGACAGTGGAAAACAGAGTATATTTATGGATCTGGTTGAGCGATATGCGGGAACAAAAATTCTTTGTTCATTCGCTAATGTTAAGGGTTTCATCCTTTGATGCATTTGTTAATTTAAGAAAAGGGTTGGAGATTTTAATTCCAATATTCAAAGCGCATAACAAATAATGAATGAACAAATATTTATTTTATTTTAAAAAGGCATATCAGCCCTTACCCCACGCTCGCAGTGATATTCCAAATATAATCAGCCTTACTTCAGTTCTGAAATTTATTTTTTTTCGGATGGAATACTGTTCGGGCGAAACTCACAATAAGGTTGAATATTTCTATTGCCAAAAAATCACTCCTGATAACTAGGATTTTTATTTCAAGCTCTATAAATACATAATCGCCTCTTGTTGCCATTTAGTCCCATGAACAACAAATAAAATCCCGTAGATTGGCAATAGCAAACAAAAAAGGAGAACACATTTATCGCTGAATAACAAATAGCCATCCATTCCACTGCTATTCCGTTCAACGCCATTTATTTCATACGAATCATTTACCATTAATTAAGCCTTTCAATCAATGCATACCGTCGACTTTTATGCCCAACCACACAGCACACGAGACATGCCTCATTCAGTCAGATTTTTTACGAGCACACAAAACGAGTATTCAATTCACATAAACAAATTAGAAAGACTTCAGTTAGACATGCAAGTCATAAATATGAAATGGGGTTGAGCACACTACATTAATAATGGAATTCAGTAGGCTTATCATAAAAAAATTGTTGTATTCGCCACACTGGTTGGGCTGACTTTCTTTGTGGCGAATCACATGCTAGGGGGAATAAGATAACCTCCTCCTTCCTACATTTCGCTGTAGTATATTATTCCCTGCAGTCATATGAGGGTCAAAGTAGTTTCTGTTGATGTCTTAATCCCCAGAAGGACATCATCAACCGTCAGTTGCAAAAATACTCGCATTAATTTACACAAAGAGATTGCGAAAGGAAGAAAAAAATATAAGAATGCTGACAGGATACCACACCCGCTGCTTTTATGACTTTCACATTATTCCAAATGAGGGTCACTTTTGAAATTAAATAATAAATACGCTGTTGTCCTAATAACATTGTTATCTAACCAGGGAAACTAAGCATAAACTGTGTGGGAGAGGCCATCTATGCGGGCGATATGCTCTCCGTTTGAGAAGTTTAAATGCCATTCTGTTTGAGTTGAATCACTGCTTACGGCTTGCATGGACAAGATGTCCTGTTTGCTGCTATCACCGTCATCGTTAAATGAAAAAAACGACCCTTTGCACATTCATCTCGTTGAACTCAATTAAAATACTGATGATAATGCCCTTGAATTTCTTTAACTGTGTAGAAGGATGCAGATATTCTTGAATTTAATAATTTATTCGGCATATAAAAACAAAAATCTCACCCGAATGAGCTACACCAATAACGATGCTTGCTATTACGTTCCGAAGGCAGTCCTTTGAATAATGCAAAAGGTTAATTATTCATCAACTGAGAACATACGTTTACGTTGTGCTCTGTGTCGAGTTGTGGAAGTCATGCCCTTCATTTGGATATGTTTTATTCCACATGACTGGATTCGCTTGAATATTGAAATATGTAATGAAGCGAAAGGATTTTGTATGGAAAAATGCTGCACTGCGACTTGTGCAGGACCAGAGTTGACCGTCTTTTCTAAATCTAAAAGGAGCTAATCAGAGACGCCTTTCTTTTTAGGATACGTGCTCTTAAAGTATTAAACTTGTTTTATCAAAAGCATCCGACATAATGTAGTACCCCTCATTTCTCAAGACTTAATAGTTAAAGAGGTTTGCGACGCAAATCGTGCATCAATATTTAAGTTTCCTACAACTGCGGAAAAAACGCGTGAATTATAAACGCGGTGGGAAAGAAAGCGTAGGTAAGCTACCTCTTCAGAGCGTTCAAAATAGTCTTTGGCCTAGAAGTGACACGTATGACAGTCTATGACTTACTAAAATAAATTCGTAGCTATCTGCTCATTGATGTGAAAAAGGACCGTTTCGCCGAAAGGCTTGCTCTTTTCCAAGTTAATACAACTGTGTTGGTTCAGCAACGTATGCGACTTTTATTGTCCTCATAAATAGTCTTCCAACTGCGCTACATCAAAATTAACCGTAATAAATGGTAGATGACAGAATTGCAAAATTCGTACGAATATCTTGGATCATCAGTAGCTGTTTGAGGTTTCTCAAGGTTGTGAATAAGCATAAGGAAGGCACTTCTTTCTTTCTCTACATCTACTTATCTATACATCGTCACATGCAAGTGTTCATGAAGAAGGTACATTTTACATAAAAGTATGAAAACGTAAACACATTCCAGGACTAGGTTACACCGCCTTTTGACTTTCAAGAGTTTTGTTTTTACCATAAACTGGCGCCCAAGTGTGCGCTGACGATTGCCCTTTCTCGATAAAATGTTTCAACAGTAAAAAAAATCCTACCCTCTCGAAAAACCACATCCGAATAGTAGATTGCAACACTTAATAAAACAAACGTCTGTCTGTTGTCAGATATTTCAGTCGCTTCGATCTTGCCAAGATGAAATCGAAAATATTCACGACTTTCAGGTAGATAAAATATGAAATAAAAGCGAAACGCATTCGCATTCAATATTAAAATTAATTTTCCGATATTTGCCTTCTTTCGATTTGGACGGACTCCATTTGAGTCTCTGTCCCTGCCATTGTCCTCGCACTAACGTTGATTCGTTCATGTGATAACAATGAAATTTCCATTTAATATGAACTCGAACAACACAAGCAGAAGAAAGGGACTCTGTCGAGCGACGCCTGACTTTCTTCAGGTATAATATACGCTGTATACCGTACAATGTATACCTAGTATACAAGTGAATTGAATCGAGCTTGAGCTTAATCCTTAGGGAGTGCTTCCGTTATGTTATCCTTTTTACATCAATGCCACTGAAAGTGAACTGAATAATTCTTTTGAAATGTTATTAAGAATCAACTGAAGCGACGGACTGAAATGAAATATGATATCGGAATTCGAGATTTGCGATTACCATTCCTTTATTCCAGTGGAATGGTGCACTTTGACTTGATTGAATTTTAAATTGTTTCCTCTTTTTTTTTGGTGGAGGTGGTGATGATGGATGTTATTTTTCTTTTGCAAACGCTAATCATTGGAGTGTTGGAATTCACAAAGACATTTCTGCTGTCCACCCTAAGCGATGACGAATGAATTCAAAAAAGTGTTAAGGAAAATTCAAAATTATATCAAATTAAACCACATTCAGCTAGCAACCGCCGATGCCATCATATTCCATTATTGGCCAACACCTATTGGCGTACACCATGCCCCAGTATACCGCTGAATTTTGCAATTTCATTAAAGATGACACAAATTCGAGTGATTTGAAACCCATAGACGGCATCTGTTGTTGTCGTTTATTTTGTGCCTTCACCCTTATACATTTTTTTTTTAAATAAAATGACAATTTATTGCCTTCTGGCTTCTGAGAAGGAAACATGGCATGAAGCCGCCTACTTGGAACGGATGTTGCCTTCATATATAGACATGGTATTGTGAACTTTATATTCAGATGGAGAATTTCATGACTCGGATCTGTTTTCTAATATAAAACTATAGAGTTTATTTTATAGCAGAAATAGAGTCTTGACGTTTCGAAACTCACAACATTATAAAGGGGACTCTATGTTGAAGATGTAAGTCGTCAGTAAAGAATTAGACCTGATTGTATTGGCTTCGAATGAGTTTCTTAAAAATTACATGGGAAAATTTTTCTTTTCCATTTGTTATGAACAACTGGTTCAAATGTCACTTTAAGAGGTGTCACTTTAAGATTGAGTTTTCCATTATTTAAGTGGATCCTGTCTGGATTTAATTGCATTTACGTCTGGCTTATATCCAAAGTGCTTAAGCAAGTAATCGATAAACAATTGGAAAAGCGGTTCTTCTTGAATCTCTGCCCATATGAAGGAAGTAGCTCTAAAGTAGCTGAATGCTGGATGATGTTTTGTAACCGAATTTTGTTCCCACAACATATGGAATATAAGAAAGTACTCTTGAAAACACTGTACGATTTCCCTTCTTGTCTTATATTTTGCTAAAAGTTCCGATTCAATCTGAGTACAAGCGCATGTAAAACATATTTGTTTCTAAATATATTGTCCTTCTAGTCGATGTATATGATTCGCCCCACACGGAGTCAAGTCCAACATTCTCTTCTATCTAGAATTTATAAAAATGAAGACATATAACAGGTTTGAAAGTTTCACAGACATGGGGTTGATTGTGAAATATTTGTATCACTACAACATCATGGTTTTCCTTAAGGATATTCGTAGAAACTTCCCCGAGATTGTCTTTTAGTGTGTTGGGAAGCAAAACCATTTATTACCAATATCAGACCAGATACAAGAATGACAGGAAATAAATGGGAGTGATACCCCTACGGGTCACTACACTACCCATATTCTTAATTTGATTGTCCTGCGGTATACGAAAAGCTCATCATTCACTGTTCCACATATCAGAAGGTAAACATTATTATTTTTTTGTTTTAAATGCGTTTCGACCCCTGCCCTCCTTTGACCTGTGAAAATCAATACCTAATTATCCGAAACAGTGCCAACTCAATCAGCTGCGAACCAAAGCCCTCCCATGTGCAGTGTGCGTTGTGCACAACTACTCAATAACCATTGATAGGATCAATTTGGTACAAAATGCTCTGAAGCATTTAAATTAATGACTTCCAATTCATGGGAATGGTTATTGTTGTGATTTGAGGGTACATTGGGTCAAGTAGAGTAATTAAGTGAGCCGCTTAAGGTGTCTGCTTCAAATTGGCTTCCATTGTTGTAATGAATTTAATTCACCGACCACTTGTAAATATTTCCGAAAGGTTATTGCATTTGTGGTGGTAATTAGTTTGTAGAATTGTATTTAATACATTATGTAACCAAAGTCCTATGGGATATATGAATTGATGCTAATACTAGGAAAGTGTGAGGTATTCTTGTGTATTCGTATGATATAAACTCCGAACCTTCTACGAATTATGAGTCCTAGAAGAAGATAGTTAAATATAAATAGCTACCTAATCGCATATCAGATGAATCATTAGCCGTAGGTGCATTTTCTTAGAAAAACACTGTCGCTGCTGATTTCACATGCACAGTGAGTTCGTTTCCTTCGCTCTGCTGTAATAGAGAAAACGATACATCAGTAGAAATCTGGTAGATAGCTTAGCTTTTTCAGAAATTTTTGGCTTGACAATTCTTTTTTTGTTTTTGTATATTGATTAAGAACTATTTGAGTAATAGCAACTTAAGGGAAGTCAAGACAGGAAAAAATACATTTTAAATAGAAAAGCCCCCGAAAAGTGGGCATGGTAACAAGCGATACAGCCTACGGCCGCCTTCTGGTCTTGAGAATCATTTTAAAACAGGTTTTAATGAAATCTGTGCAGTAGCTTTAACGCGAACTGGTAACAGACACAAAACCCCTCTAAAGTTTTAATAAACTTTTTAAATGTTTTACAGGAGGATGTAAGGTTTGCAGAAGAAAATCTCGGGATATACTAAGCTTTTTCCAAAAATTCTCTTAAAAATTGAAAATACTTTTTCAAGTGTAACAGTAAAGGATACCTTTATTTTAAAATATTTTTTTTTTTTATTCCAATATTTTCTTTATATGTATGTATTATGCTTCTGACTTGTTGTTGCCATTTAAATGGTGGATGTAAAAAAAATACAAAAAAATCTTGAAATCGTTTTAAGGCAATACTTTTACAATGACTTTGAGCTATCAGCAAATTTTCTCCTTCAGCTAAGATACAATAAATCCAAAATAGATCTTATTCGATCGAGTGCGAAAAAATGCAAAACCGATTGATTTCGACTCCAGTTCTGTTTGGCGGTGTGCAGGTCGCCCATTAGATGCATGCAAGGTATGCACATACAAATACGATCGCTGTATTTTGTGCAAAGTTTGTGATCTCTAAAAAAATTCAGTTCTCTTGGCGATTAGGTGCAAACGCTACATTTGTTTATATTTATTATAGAAAAGCATATTTCGATAACAAATATCCACAATTATTTACAATTGAAAATTTTATAACAACAATAATGACTCAACTCATGTCAAAATAAACATCTAGCTATGTCTATCTACACACAAATCAATCAACCTGATGAGACGACAGAATCCAATTACAATTTTCAATTAGTTGCAAGGCAAACGAATTATTTATTGCATAACTCAATTTCAATTCATCACGACAAACAATAGGCACAATTGAAAATTTTTGTCGTACGTAAGCATATAATATGTATAAACTGTGTCTGTGTCATATCTGATATTGCGTTGCAGGTTCAAAAATTAATTTGATTTTCTAATTAAATAAGTCCCTTCTCCGTATTTTCACTGAGAGCAAAGGAAAGGTATTGTCTTTGGTCGAAATTGCAAACCAACAATATTAATCAATACTGATATCAGAGGAACTGAGATATAACATAATGTTATAGGAAAGTAGGACACTTCTGTCTCGAATTGTTTAGCATCGCCTTATGAACATCGAAAACTCGCTCAACACAGAACTGAATTCAGTGCAAGGTAATATGAATAAACGTTGCAGAAATTCCCTTCTCTTACATTCAAGTTCAATCTTAGTAAACAAAAAAAAAACACTCCCACTAAAATGAGAAGTATCTCCAAGAATTGCAAAGGTTTTCCTTCAATCACATAGTTAACTGCAATAATAATGCGGGAATTCTGGATTTTCACATTTCGTTTTGCCTTAATGTTATTAAAATCGTTTTAAAAATGACGCCGTCATCGGTACGACAAAATAATTGTAGCCAAGTTATATAATGCTAATGATTCTGTAAAAAAAAATCGTATGTTCAGGTAAGGTATATACGATTGTGTGCCGTCTATAGCCTCAAAAAATGGTCGCCTGATTTTGCTCACTATCTAACTATCATTGCTAACAAAAATGTACGTGATAGTAACAATTAATAGACCATATCCAGACGACCACCTATAAAATATTTGAAACATACCACACATTAGCTCACACATATTTCAACTTTCACATGGTCAAAATTGCACCGGCTATATAAGCCAAACAAAAACCGTTTATATTAGCCATCAATGACAAAACTTGGTATAAACTGCATACCATATATTTATTCAAAGCTTTTCGAGATCGATTACGTTTATGTATATCTGCAAGGATACCCTTTCAATAAATAATCAAATTCGAAAAACTCCTTCCCTCCGCATCACTGTGAAGAGGGCAAAATGCTATATGTCCTCTGGTTTAACCCGAAACGACTGATGCATAAGAACAAGAACCTGTGAAATGGAAATTCACCTATCGCAGAGTGTGAAAAGAGTAATCGATGCTTTTGATGTTCATAACAAAATCATAAAATGGAAAATCACATCCACAACAACTGACTGTGTATGGGGCGAAATTCATATAAAGCAGGGAGTTGTTGTTGGTGCTGCCACTCAAGGGAGGACCGGGCCCACATGCTTTATTTATTGGTGCCAGAGTCCTTTGGGTGCTGTTTGCAGTTGAAGTATACAGTTGGTCCCTAGTGTGAAGTGGATCATATATTTAACTGGGGATTCTTTTGAAATCGATACAATCTCAAAGGGGGCAAGGATTTATTTGAAATTTCTCGATTGATTGGTAATAAAATTGATACGCATTTTGGATTTGATTCTTGCCCTTAAAATAAAAAATGAAACATAATATTCGAGTACTTTTGAGTTGGTTTTTAAGTCTGCTTTGATTTAAGGTACTAACCACTTAAGTACAAATAAAACGAGACCTAATATTGGAGTACTTTTGAGCTGATCGTTAAGGGGCTTGTTATGTTAAGTGTGCTCTGATATGAGCTACTAACGATGTGAATATTATTTCGGGAGTTATACAAATAGCTGGGTGTTGATTCCGAATATTGTTTGTTTAGTATCTCAGTTATAGGACATTTGTAGCCGTGGGAGGATCGCGAATTAGGAAATTATTCTTTTTTCATTCTAATGGGATGTCGTCATTATTGACACTGTTGTATGAGTTCCCATTTTACATGTCAAGTCACTTGGAAAAAATATTTGAGAGGACCATTTAATAATTATTCCAGAGTGCTTCTCAGATGAAGGTGTCTTTTGTAGGTAATAAACATTGCATTATTTTTAAGTACATACTTAGCTCGAACGTTAAACGATGACAGCTTGTTTTTTCCTTGCAGCGATTCCGCGGAGGGCCAGAGCCTACCAGGTTATAAAGCACATTTGAACTATCAACATTTCTAGGATTTTGTAGGTTTGATAAAAGAAATTGACTTGGTCTTTGAAAATCAATACAAGATGATTTCCATCTAACCCCAGTTTTGTAAGACTTGAAAAGGTACCTACTCGCAATGTCGCATATTTCTTTTTGTTTTCAAGACATTTTAGAAAATGTATTGTTTTCTTTAAGTAAAAATTCAGAGAGGACATAGTAGCGAAAAAGAATACTGTCCTCTCAAAAAGAGTACGAATGGTCACCGTATTTATAACATTCAAAAGCTTTTGTGAAGTAACAATGCCTTCGGTGAAATATTGGTTGTTCCTTGTGGATAAACTTATATCTCATAAAAATATTCCTCGAATTACAACATTATAACCTCACATGCGTAAATATTACAGCTTCGTTGGATGGCCCCTAAAACCAATTCGTGGGCAGCTTTTCTACATAATTACCAAATTATTTGAAATGCTCACCTACCATGGCGGTCTTAAGCTCGTACGTATGTCGGCAGGTTTCAGTTGGGGGTTGGTCTTGTCCATTGCTGTGTTTGTTTTTGACCTCTATCTCTATGATAAAAAGGTTAGTATACATCTCTTTTCATATAAAACCACCTTTAATTGCGAACTGCTTTGACATTATCCTTTAAGAATAATACGACAAAATGCAGAAAGTACCACAATGCTCACCTGCTTTGAAAGGCGCCTTCATAATTTTACACCATCTTTTCCCATCAAAGCTCAAAAAATGACATAATATGTAAAAAAAAAAAAATAAAACAGTTCCTAGCTTAAGTACCAGAAAACAGTAGCTAACTCAAAACCATTACAAGCGTAACAAAAAAATACCCTAAGTCACATTAAAGCATTTTATAAAGAAAACATAAATGTAATCGCTTTATGCCATCATTACAATTTCACTGCACAAGCAGAAAGGAGGAAATCCTTAAAAGGATTTACCACATTAAAACAAAAAAGAAATGCGCCCAAAAATAGACATGCAAATTTTATTACACGCCAATAAAAATCTCATCAGACCTAAAGGGCCTAGGAGGCTTGACTGGAATGCTCGCATCGCACAATTTTAATGGTAGAAAGGACTCAACTAAGAAAGACGGAAGTGGGCGTACCAATCGCTTAGGCAGATTGACAAAGGCCTTTGTCTCATTAATGAAATGATTATAATACTAAGAGTATCTCTACATATGTCTATTGAATGAAGGTATATTTTCGATGGGTAAATACTCAGTACTTGTAATTCGGAAAGTCAATGGGCTTTTATTATATTTTCTGTAAAATATTTCAGTGGACTGGAACAACACATAAAGCCAGGTAGCTTTAAAAACTTAAATTGAAAGTGAAACAGCATTCAACTGCATATTTAAATAGCCAACCAAATAACCAACTGGCTCGCGTGGGAAGGAACAAGTTTGAAAACATTTACGGACAACTTTTCAGAAATTCCATTACAGTTGGAAATTGCTTGTGGTAATCTGAGCCACTAAATACATTCCGGTGTATAGTCTTGGTTGTGGGTCGGATAATCGTATATTTTTAGTTAACCACACCCGGTTACTGAGCAGAAAAAAAAAAAAAAAACAAAAGTAAGGGCTGAGAGACTTAATGTGAATAATTTATACTGAAAAATAACTTTTTGCAGTTCGTTTGCTTTGAATTTTTGAGTCCTTGGTGCGATGATTTTTTAATGCATTAAAGTCAAACAATAAATTCTGGGAGGTATGCGAAAACATTGGCATTATTTGCCTTTTAATGGCACTTTCGCTATCCAAATGCATCTGTATGAGTAACGGGTAGGTGATGCCAGGTTCACTTGTTTGTATGCAACTGAATTAAGTTCTAAGAAAGCAAAGGAACAATTTTAACTTAGCGTGATTGGCTATAGTTCGAAAGCGTTTTATGTTATCTGCGAGGATTCTTTCCACTGTTATACTAAACCTAATGAAATATTTATTCATACAAAACAGCTCTCCTATTTCAGCATGTGATTTTGATATGATTATGCAATTAAAGTTCGTCTGGTAATAGAATTTTGAAATCCTTTTGATGGGTACCCATACCCTACTACTTAAGAAAATGCCCTGTCCACAGGTTTGAAAACCGGGAAAACGAAGCTTTTCCATTTTAACAGGGGTATTCACTTTCGTTTAATCGAATTACTGATGAAATTACTGGGGGAAGATTTAATTTTCAATCGAAATGTAGAGGATGGAAAGAGATGGAGCAACGAATCCTTCTGAAACGTGATCTAATTATCGCGCTACGTTTTGCACTATCGCAGCAATGTGTCTTTAGCGAATTTCTTGAAAATTGTTAATTTCACTAACGGGTTGAACTTGATTTTTATTTTTTTTTGTTAGGTGTGCACATCGTGATGTAACATCGCCGGCTATGTTAATCATAGACGTTATGATTGAAAGGAAGTTTTGCTTTAAAAGAGACTGGCTAGTTCTTCTTCTTATATCTGTTGTCAGATTGGCTTTATTTGTATTTTTGGGCAATATTAAAGTAGACCATTATTTTTAAACCTGTTTTCAAACTCTCTCACCATGACAAGATGATGGTATTACTATATAACACTTGGTGTGGAATTTTAACACTACTCTTGAATTATCTTGTCACTTATTTTCCTTTTCGCAGCTTAACTCGAGTTATAGCCTAACATATCTTTCAACTAAGCTGCAAGTTGCAAACATTTGAAATAGTTGGCAGTAGATAAAATGCATCCCTCGGTTTCGCACTAGAATTCACTTCAAGAGATCAAAGCTTATTCCATCCTAAAATAGTTGGAAAAGAACCATATTAAATCTTGTAAGGCCTAGTGAAGTTTTCTTTCATTAATCTGCCACAAGGACTATATTTATATGGATAATTGGTTCAAAGCTTTAGTCTTTTTTTGACCGCCTTCAACTGTCTGAAATAGTAAGTAAAATTTCCCTTCTTTTCGAATGTGTTTCGATGGAAATTGCCTAAAAAACAAAAACAGAAACGGCTGAATTTGGAAGCTTTACACGAACAGTGAAGGTTTCTTTCTTATAGTTACTTTTGAGTAAATTTTGTGTCTCTCTATATAGGCTGAACCTGACACCATTTCAGTCAGTATAAGCCACTGATGAGCTGAGCCATAAAAAAGCTAAGTCAATTAAATTTGAAGTTAAAATCGGATTCTACACTTTAAAATATAAAAATGTCTTAGCCCATACATTCCACCATATCAACACCTCCACAATTGCTTCCTCCAATCATTTGATGCTGTACAACCATTTAAAAGAACATTACATAATTTCGTTCCTACTAGTTAATGAGAATATAAATTATACTCCAAAGTTCATTAAGATGCCCTCATAACAGGAATCCTGAGGCGCAAAGAGAAGGTCATCATCGTCGTCATGGCATCATTAATATCGAATGATGGCCAATCAACTGTCTATATTACAACTACGTACAATTCTTCTATTGTCGTCCATTTCAAGAGTTTTTACTGCCTTCCTGTGTGCCAAATCAAAGCACTGTCAAGACTTAGGACATTTCCTATTAAGATAAATGACGCGTCATAATTATCCCCGATAATTGCTTGTATGAATTCATGCGCTGCAAGGATGTTTTGGTGTTTTTTTAAGACCCAGCGAGCAGCTCCATTAACAGGAAAATTAAGCCTGTAGCAACTATAAATGAACTTGACCACCCAAACTGCGTCGCATTACGTGATACTTCGAATGTCACGAATTCTATGTTGAGTAGCGGTAAGAGTTTCACTTCAACATTTCACTACACTGCTGTATCCCTAGAGGTTGTCTTATTAGTAATGTGGATGGGGATGTGTGTTAAGAAGGGTATAAATGTTTACGACTTGTAAGGTCAAGGTTACGTGGTTATGACAGCTTATGAGCTATTAAGAGATTAAAGACGCAATATGGAAAAGCTTGCATAAATTGACGGTGTTTTCGAGTCAAGGATGTGACAACTTTTTAAATAATCAGAGTGAAAGCATCTCATCTTACTAATAGGCTATACATTTTTTTTTGTCGTACCGATTATCGTGTTGTTCATAACAAATGAAAGATGAATTTTCGTGCATGAATTTCCGCATGTATTTTCTTGTCACAACTTTTCTCAAGAATGGGTAAAATTTTTATTAATTTTAGTGTAGAAACAAACAAATTCAAAACACTTCCCGTTCAACTAACACTCATACTCCTACTATTGTTCTTTACAACCAAAATTAAAATGCCATATAGGGGAACTTTGACCTTTAACGATCCTTCGCACTTGTTGTCTGCTCTGCCTGTTTAAAACTTTCATCTGTGTCACTAAAAATAAGTATTATGCTGGCATCATGTTATTTATGGCTGCGTAGAGTCCACGTCTCACAAAGTTCGCGGTCCACTGCAAGACAAGGAAGTTGATGTCTTTTTTTGTTTGTATACATGATATTCTTTAAGTGCTTGTTTTCCGTGGATATTACTTCTCTCAGGGAAGGCACGCTGTTCTTGTTAGTGTTTTAAAGTGCGGTGTATATCTGTTGTAGTGAAAGTTTGTTGCCAGTTTTGTTTCCAAAGAAAATGTACAAGGACTTGAAAAAACTGCAAAGTTAAGTGGAGGAAACCTTAGCTGGTGACCCGCAAGTATTATAATCATTTATTTATGAAAAAAGTTTTATCGCTTTTGAGTTATTCGGAAATTTACTTTGAAGTGCTTCAGAAAACATGTGTGGACTGAAATTTCTTGCAAAAGATTCCAATTATTCCGTAGCTATTTACAAAAGCCTGTTAAATTATATATTGTGCTTGATTTTCGTTAGGGACACTTTTGAACTGTGAATTTTAATGGAGTTTTCTTTGTTGCTCACAGGTCAAGTTTCTGGATAAACAAAAAAATATTTCGGCATATTCGTCTCTACTTTAAAAATATATAACTTTCTTCATAAATACATTTGTTTTTTATACTTCTTACTTATAGGTATATTTTGCATTTCATTTTTAATATGGCCCTCTGTCATACTTTAAAAAAATTACAGTTTGAGTTTGACATGCTAAGAATTTTCCAATCGGTGTTACAATGAAGGTTTTCTGATTTTTGATATTTCTCTTGATTATCTTAGTTTAAGGTGTGAAAAAAAGTTAAAATAAATAATATTTAAAAAAGGAATATTATATTTTAGCCCTAAGATCCACAAAAACTTCCAAGTGAATATTTAAAGGGCCATAGCATTTTTCCCCAAAACTTAGGTATGTCGACAAAGGACGATGCCCGCGAATGAACCATTCAATTGATCCATTTCCTTTCATTTAGTTTTTCAAATTGCCTTTCTTTGGCCACAAAACAATACAAATTTGCCTTAGGTCTTACTTCATACGGAACCTTTGTGTGCACTTCATCTAATTAAAATGGATTCCTAACGTACCATAAAGAAAAAAAACCTTCCCCAAGTCAATAGAACCCATTCTAGCATTCCCTAATTAACTTTAGACGAAAAAGAAAGCAATCACAAAAAAAGCAGTAATTGACCGTATTGTTAGTTAATTGTGAAATTCGATCAGGCTTCCAGCGGCATAACCACAAAATTACTTTTCCCCCACCATCTATTTGGGGTTTTTGACAATAAAAAGAAATCTTCGCACCGAATAAGGTTTGGTTTTTGTCGGATAACAAAAGGACACTGAGTAGTACCTAAACACATAAATGGGACATATTTTTCGTTACGTCTATCGATTGTCCTTTTAGTGCTGGGACCTTATACAATGGCGAACAAAGCTTGCTATAGGATGAACCGTCAACGCCTGATGAGTAAATAGACGTTAATGAGAGTTTTGAATAAGGTTTGGGTTGTTGAGGGTGTCTGAGTAATGACAGACGCTGCTCAACAAAGGATGCGATAAGCTCTGGAGGAATATTCCGTTCTTGTCATCATTTTCCTTTACATATTTTTAATCTGAATCATTGCTATGAACAAGTGATAAGAGTCGTTAGCTCCTGTGCAATCTTTTTTTGTTTTATTTCGTAGGTGTGAGACTTAATCTAATATACTGAAGTCGCAACGAAAAGTTGATATTTGATTCCGCTATCGTTAGGCATTTACGCCATTTAGGTCGGTGTAGAGAATGTATGCTTGTCACCATAGAACCTTTTTCGCCGTTTGCTTTGGTATAGACGCATTTTTATTGTTGCGAATATTTCAACGTCCTATCTTGAATAAGATTCGATAAATATTCAAGAAGCAGATTTCTTGTATCTGACCACTTAAAGATGTAGTGCAACAACATGCCCTTGCCCAGTTGTGCAAGTCTTCTTAGTCTTTTTCGTGCATTTGACAAGTAGATACAAATGTTATTTATGTGCCTCTTCATCAATCATACTGCACATATAAATAGAACGACACCTCTAAGGCCACCGCTGCATTGTTAATGTGTCAATTTGTTTGTGAACCTAGGTTAGTTATACCTACCACGAGGACAATCTAAAGATGAAGCGACAACTAGAATTAGAGAGCCATCATGATAACAAAAATATGTTAAGCTCTCAAGCACTTTAAAAACTTAGAGCATGGAATGGGACTGAGCAGAAACGGTACGGAACTTGAGTGAATTTGTATTAAACTTGAATACGTTCCACAAAGCTTTCCATGATATAAAAACAAAATTAGTCAACCTGTTGAATTCGTAATCATGGGTTGCCTGAGCAATTGATTAAGAGTTGTTAGTAGCATTTTAAGCTTTGCATTTTCATCAGAGAGGATTGCAAACAAAAATTTGATGTTGAATATAAAGTGAATTGAAGTGCGAAATACTTGCTCCAATTCACGTTGATATTGGTGGAAGTATATTTTAGATATATGCGTTTGAGAGAAAGGACCTAATACCCTTCTATCTGCAGTTCAATGGGCCCTATAATGGTCTTCCCATGAAAATAGTTGACTCTTGACTCACATTTGAGAGGCAATTGTTGTTAAAGGGTTATGATAAGTGTTTTCATTAATTTGCTGGAACCTTATTTCCCGTTTCTAAATAAGTAGGCGTGGGACAAAAGCAAGTAAAATGTAAAATTAAAAAAAAAATTATTAAAACATTTAAATAAATAAAAATATAATACATACCTATATTGTGAAAACAATAAAAGAAACATATTTATTCTAATTTAAATTAACAATTCATGATCTAATAAATAATGCGAAACGCTTCACAATTATTAGTTACTGGAATTTAAACATAAGTAGGTATTAAAGTTTCATTGTATAGAACTAGCCTACCCGTGCTCGCTTCGCTTTTTTTTTAGTCGGTCACTACTTAAAACCCAATAAGTTTCAAACTAATTATTGCATTCTTTTTGAAAAGAATAAATCGTAGTTTTAATTTCTTTAGTCAACGAACATGGAGCGCATACGTAAACTTTTTGCACCACGTTGAAAACGAGTGATATTACTCAAGTGGTTGCACTTAACATAATTTTAATGAATTGCCTCCAGTTTATGTATACCCGGGAACAAGTTTGCATAATAGTTCAGTCTAAAAATCTGAAAATGAACTTTCTACGTTTGGAATCTTTGTACATATACCCAACGAAAATGAAAGCCTTAAATCTCTTTTGATTCTATGACTCTTGTGCCGTTGTTTTATTAATTGAAAACTTTCGCACAACCAACTAATTATAAAGATTAATTAAAATCATTATGCTCGCAAACATCTGAAGCCAGTTGCACAAGATATTAAAACTTTTTTAAATTCCATAATTGCGAAAAAGTGTTTCTTAAAAACAATGAGTACGTATTTGTTTTTCTGTAATCGAAAAACTTTCATTTGTGCTATGCTTGTAAGTGATTTTTCAGTTTCAAAAGGTGAAATATTCTTGATGTAAGAAAAGGTGTGTTTTTATGGATTCATAAGCAACTGTGCTTTAAAGGAATCTGTGCAAACAAAGCTCCGAACGCTATAACTTAGGTACCAACTCAATAAACATTGCATACTTTTTGGTAATTATCTCAATTGACCGACTTGAGTTTTACATATTCACAATAGGAAATATTTTAATATAAAATAAGCTATTGTGACCTACAAAAAAATACTGGGGTCGAATCGCGTCATCCGTTAACGAGCATTACGTGACGGAATTTGTTTTTGTTTCACATGCAAAATCGACATATTTCCGTGAACGTATATCTCGTTCACGGACGACGCGATTCGACCCCTGGTTAGTAGTAGCAAGTTCCGATTGACACTTTCACGAAACTAGTAATCATTTTTAGTTTGCAGCGAAGTTTCCATTTAAAATCCTCCATTGTGACCCACTGATTATAAGTAACACCCACTGAACAGAAGTGAAAATCTTGTTGTGGACTTTGGGGGGACCTCTGGAAGAGCGCAATTAGTCTGTTGATAGGCTTATCGCCTAACACTGGGAGTCGATTACGGATTTTTCAGTCGCCGAAGTGAAGTGCATAACACTGATTTTATTGATTTTGTCTGATAGCTAGTATTGTTTTGCTGATTATAAAACACGCGTCTGTGTAAATGGGAAGTCCAAATGACTTATACTCAACGATTCTAAATGTTTTCTGGTGAATCTGCGTGACTATGCGAAATTTGTGTAAATATGTAAACCAAAAGAGTCAACCAATTAAATTTTCAACTTCTTGCTATATTTCGGTTTTCGGTTTTGTGTTTCTCTTTCTCTCAATAAAGAACGACTATATAAAAGGTCCTCATGGAAACTTCTAGTGCTCCACTCGACAGTTTTGTGCCTCTGCTTAGTTTCAAGGAAATCCAAATTCTACATACAAAAGTGCCTAGCATAATTTTCAAGTGTGTATAATAATATATTCAAAGAACCCAAAGACATTTATCGAATGGCAGTTAAGAAGTGGGAAGGATGTTCTGGTAGGTACTTTAAAAAAATCAAGCCCACTCCTTAGCGACTATTTCTGGGTGGAGTGAAAATACTCAACAAGATTTCACACGACTGTGCGTCTTGAGAAAATTTTTTATTTGCTATGGTTTCCTTAGATAAGAACGAACATTTTTGAGAAACTCAGAAAGAACGCCAGTCCTATTTTCCAAGATGTAGAACTTCAAAGAGATAATGTAATAAATCAAGTGAATACGATTAGTATCTTTTACCGAAATAAATCTGTTCTGTTGACATTTATATATATATACATATATTATCTACCTTACACATAAACGTCGACAATTTGAATAATCGGATTTCAAAAATTATATACATAAATGCCTGGAGACCAGAATTGAATTCCGCTAAAAGAGAAGAGAAGAGATAGATTCACGAGTGTTTTTCTGAAGATGCTCATTTTGGCAGCAATTCCTGATTTTGTGAAATTGAGAATACCTCTTCAGATGGAAGAGTGGAATGACATTGATATTTTTATAGAAGGTGACTTAATCTTTCTTACCAGGCTATAGTAGGAGTAGACAGTTGGGAAGTCCTAATTTGTGTGCACTTGGCTATACAGCCTGTGACCAGAGATGGGCGAGGTTCTCTGTAAAACTTAAAAGGTAACTTTTAAGAGACTTAAACATCATCAACCAAAGCAGTGGTTTTAAACACTCTAAAGGAATTGTGTTCCGCCTAAAAACAAAAAATTTTCACAGCCTGTATTGAAGCGCAGGGTTAGCCGTTTTGGGTTGCATAATTGTTTTGTGTTAACTGATTTTAATTTTCTATGAGACAACAAAATGTAAACTTGTTTTTGTTTTATGGATTTTGTTTTGTAATAAAGTCGCAGGGTCAAGTGGATGCATTAAATAGTCTTTCATACCGAAGGCTAACGTCAACGTTTTAACTTCTATTTTTAACCAAATAAGGAATAAAAAAAAGATTTTGTTTAATGGAAAAAGATGTAACGGAAGTGATTTCCGAACTGACGGTCACCGCAAAACCTTTTATTATACGAGTAAGTGCGCAATTTTCTTTCATAGAAATCCATTCCCTGCTTGCTTTTCTCCAAAGAAATTCACGCAAACATTTTTGTATTAGGAAAAACCACTTAATTCGCAGATAATAATACTTAACGTCTAAAAGCACATTTAATCAAACAATCGTCTGTGCACTCAAGCAATATCAATGGTTTCTCCTGATTCGGATTCATAGTTACGTGCGGTTTGGTAGCAAAATATCTTCGATATACATTTTGCCTGTGTAACTGCGTGTAAAGTATATAAAATCTGTTATATAGTGTATGGGTGCCTTCGCAAGGTAGTGAAATTTCAAGATATAAACGCTTCTCTACCCAATATCCCCAAAGGTGGATTTATAGTTGAGTAACTGCAAAGAGGATGACATTTTTTGACAGTTCACTGATATTTTACTTGAAAAGTTCTTTTTAAATTTATTTCAATGACTGTTTGTTTATGTGCCTAGCCCCGACATTCGCAATAATGATAGTCATTCCATTGATCCCATAGCCACGGTTACTGTGATTATCTTTGAGTACCAATTTCCAATTACAAGTTTAAGTTTTGGAAAACAAACTACATGCTGTTATCTATTTAATCTTATCACTGCCCAATGCTACCTACTTATTTGCGAACTTGTTTTGAAAGGTATTTTAGTTGGTGTAAGGTATTTCAATTGCAAAAAGTTTTCAAAAGTTCATAGTGCTTTGATAGAAAATTTTCGGCAATTGTACTCGATTACTGTTGACGCAACAGGTCCGAGGTGCTGCTTCAAATAACCGCTTTTCTGAGTGAGTTTTATTTTAGGGCTGAACAGAAGTGACCTGCAACTTGATGCCGTATTCGAACGACTAAAAGGTGCGGCAGTAAATAAAAAAACATTGAACATAGGAATAGCCCCCTCTCTTAGTAGCCTAGATACAAACCAATGAGCGATTCAAAACTCGATTGCTGGGAAAAATTATTTATTAATTTGTTGTGAATGGTAAATTAGCTTCTCTCTCAACTCCCTTCCGATACAATTTTCAATATTCAATATTCGTGTGCAATTTTCTTTGCCAATTTAGAGTCTGGGCTAATAAACAACAACAACACAAGAGATCTATTCAAAAACTCAGCAAACCAAGTTTCTGAGTAAGCTCGGCTGACGGCAAAAGCCTGCGCTTATCTATCATTGTAATTATTGTCACAACTACTAAATCTTTTTTGCATTAATAAAGTTACACTTCTACTACTTACATAGATAATTGTTATAATTAAAATACAGAAACGTATGTTAGACCGTGAAACTCGTCTGGAATATCGTTTCCTTTTCCCATTCTCATCGTTTATAGGGTGATTATAGATAGGCGGCCTACCTAGGTTAATCAACATGAGTTCGAAGTTAGTTAAGTTTGAAAGTCTATATATAAGTTTCAATGTTATTTATATAGCATTTAATTTTTTTTTTTTTGGAATATGAAAAGTGAACCTAATACTATCACCTATAATTACACTTGGCTCATGTCTGTTGGAGGGATGATTTTACTGTTTGGGATGCAGCAGAAAAGCGGGCCACGAAATCGGTACTGCGATGCTTCCAGAAAAATCGGCATATAGTTTTTTTACTGATACTGTGATAAGAACATTCTTTCAATAGCATTCAATCTAAGTGAAGTATCCCAATTTTGCAGCTTTTAATCCCATTTTACGAGAGTTACCTAATAAATTGCTACCCATCTATTTGCTATTTTAAGCATCCATCACATTTGATATCGAAAATAATACTTAAATATACAACTAAATGGGTTTTGACCACCTGGCTCTGATTTTGTTTCGCTCTTGATAAAGCGATCTAATGATTACATAAAAAGCTCAGATAACAGTTTGCAGAAATTCATAGGAGGCATATTTTCTAATATGGTTGATTTTCTTATCTGATCCGGGGTTAAGCCCCATGGTGCCATGGTAACTGGCTATTAGATGGCAGCCAGTTCACACCCTGCGTGCATTAGTAGACTTTAATCTTTTGAAACAGTTCTCTTTGACTTATATTTATTTTAATATGTCTTTGAGTGGAAAAATCTTGTAAATTACTAGTTATATTACTGGTAATTAGTTTTGGTAAAATATGAATTTCCCGAATTTAATTTTTGATACAAGTTACATATTGGGTGACAGTAATTATATTGATGATGATTGCGTAAATGTATTTCAGGCCATATCAGTTTCGTATTTTTGATTTTTTTTAGGTCCGCTATAGACCTAAAAAAAATCAAAAATACGGCAATACCTCCCGTCCATCCCCAGCAACCACATTTACAACTGATCTATTGTCTTTTTTATAAGGGCGATATATTAACGCGTATTTGATAGTCCGCCTATTTGATAGTCAGTAGTCAGTCGGGGAAGACGTTGTCGCCCTTGCAGCAGGCTTTTGTAGATGCACTGTTTCCGAATAAACCAACTATAAATTTTATTGAAGTGCAATGTCAGAGCAATGCGTATGATTGTGGAGTATTTTCAATAGCTTTTGAGATCTTTATAACATTAAAAAATGTACCTTTTGAAACCTATTATGTTCATGAAATGCGCTCTCATTTAGTGTGTATTATTGAAAGCCGGCGTACTATTTTTACTTTCACGGAAACAGCGGCGGAAAAAACTAGACAGCTGCGATCAATTAAAAAATCCAGTGCGATGGAGTTATATAGTTATCATGATGGAATGAATGGAATGAACTAAGGCAAACACACACACATCATAAAATATGTGTCGGCTAACATCCCCTAATTAAGGAATGCTAAACAATGGTTCCACTGAAAAATATGAATGGAGGCAGAGGTGGTTTTAGTGGATTAAAGTCCCACACACAGCCTTTCAATGCTTCCAAAAAAGAAAAGAATCTTAGCAATTTCCAATTCTAGCGAACTACGAAACCTTCGGCGCTAATTAAATACACTCGCGTATATTTCGTAATTAAAACAAATTATATTTTTTTAGGATTTTATAGTCCTGTTTATTTATATTTATTTTAATTACTAGTTCAAGTTTATTATCACCGAACTGTGGTCTAAGTCGATGTTATTTCTAGACTGCCCCTTGCGTGTTCGTTTCTTATATTTATATCCTACTTAGTAATCTATGTATTTGGTTCAAAATAAAACCTTTTCTTTATTCTTAATCTATCTTTTCTTATCTACTGTGTGTTCGAATACAATCTCTTTTCCTTTCTTATCTCATAGTTCTTATTACATATTTTAGGTTACAATACAATCTCCTTTCATTTCTTATCTCATAGTTATTATTATTATTTTCTACCCTTATCTAGGTAGGTACACGTTATCTAACGTTTATTTTAGATAAATCTTAATAGATGGTCCTTAGACTATATGGTTAAGGGTCCTTAACTCCCCCCCTTCTTTAATAAAATCGTCCCGATTTTCTAATTGTTTCATTTTAATTTTTGCCATTTCTTTTTCATATGACTCAATGAATTTTTGCTCAGTTTTTAGTTTTCTGTATTCGATTATAAAATTAACGATTTTCGTTATTACATAAGCTATAACAATAATTATCACAATGATTATGATTGTGTTTATAATTGATAATATAGGATGTTCCTCAAATGGAATCATTATTTTGTTTAGGCTATCAATATTATTGAATGCATATAGCCCTTCTGTTTTTATAACAGTATTTATAAAAAAATCATTATTATGTTTTCTTGCTATTATTTCTTTAATGGCTCCATCCATATTTTTATAATTTTTTCCATCTATATTTACAGTATCTTCGTATGTGATTAATTTCACATTGTATATGGTCTCGTTATTTATTTTATGATTTCCATGAGTTAATATTACTCCTGGTACTATTTCTAATATATCAAAATTATATTCTTGTTTAATATTACATACATTTAGATTTTTTATTTTTTAATAATGGAATTATACATTCTTCTTTTTCAATATTTTCTTCGCAAATATTTTTTCCTAAATAGTTTTGACATTTTTTTATTCTAATGTAATCTTCACAAAATGCTATTAATTCGTCTGTTTGTATTTTCCCATATTTGAAACTTATCGGGGTTACCTTATAGCATTTACATTGTATTTTTAATATTGGGTATTTATATATTATTATAAAAAGTTCTTCCGTTCTAGCAATTGATATGGTTGCATATTCTAAAATATTTATTATTGGAACTTCCTCTAACTCATGTTTTATTATTTCTTTTATGTCCGTTATATCTAATGCTTCTGAAAGATATTCATTATTCTTTGCTGCGTTTATCGTTCTAGTTAGTAAGAGTAACTCTTCATATACCTGTTCTAAGATTATATGTTCTTTTAAATTGTATCCCTCGAAATTCTTTAAGATTTGTTCGAATCTAGAGTTTACCTTCCTCTGTTTGTTATTATTTTCTATTAAATTATTTATTTTGGTTTGTATTTCAATAAGATCATCATGATCTGGGTTACCAAATATAAATTTAATAGCAGATCCTAAGAAATTTATAGATCTCTTACTTCTAGTATGTTCTTCTATTTGATTTGCTAAATTATGTGCCTTTTTTATCCAAATTTCTTCTTCCTGAGTAGGTATGTAATTGCTACTTATTATCTCTATGAATGAATTTAGTAATGTTGTTAGATTTGTTACATGAAATAAATGTGTCTGATCATTAAATATATAAACATCATCGGTTTGAGTTAGTATGTATTTCTTTTCCGTGACGTCTTCTATTTTTGTTGTTCCTTGAGTATGCTTTAGTGCATTCACGAGTAATATGAGGAATGCTAATTTCGTCATCTACAGGGAAAGAATAATTTTTAATATTGTCTTTGTGTACAACTATCCCCTTCGTTGTTAAGATCGTGTCCTCACGGTCTTCCTTTACTATTCTTTTAATATATCTAGTATTACTTTTCTTTCTAATCCCTGAAATTCTTACCATTATTTGTTCTCCTTGTTGGTAGGTTCTATGTTTTGTTCCTTTATTAAGTCTTTCGAGGACTTTTTCCGATGCTTTAATAAGTTTTGTGTGTATATTTGAATCTTTGAATTTTTCTTGATTAAAAAACACTTCTTGAGGTTTGTAGCCTGTGACGGAATGAATTGTGTAATTTAATTCACGCACTGTTCTAAATACTTCTTCGATTAGATTGGTATTGTTTTGTACCATAAATATCCTTGAGAGTTCTGATATTGTTTTATGTGCACTTTCGACTTGCCCGTTTGCTGTCGATCTATAGACTGGCGTCTGTACTTTCTTGATTCCATATTTTATACACATTTGCTTTACCATCTGGGTGTTAAAACAACTTTCGTTATCAGTCATGAGTCTCTCGCAATTTGGGAAATAATTTGATAAGACTTCCTCCATTTTATCATAAAGTCTCTCCTTTGTTTCTAGTTCTCGTATGACCAGATACTTTGAATATTTATCTTTTGATACTAGAAATGAATGTTTGTCGTTGAAGTATAGATCCATGTGGATGTGTGTTCCTACTTGTGTTGGAATTTCTGAGTCGTTCAATGGTTCTCTAACTGGATTTCTCTCGTATTTACCGAATAAGCATGCTACACATTTTTTATTAAAACATTTTGCCTGTTTCCTCATGCTTGGCCAGTAATATGTTTGATTTATCTCTTGAATGTTATTTTTGAATCCTCTATGAGCTCTCTCATGGGTCTCTTTCACTATCTTTATTTGTTCTTCTAGGTTGGTAATATCTTCCAATTTTATGGGTGTGTGTATAAACCTATTTCGTATAAAGACTTCTTTTATCTTTTTCTCGAATGTATACATGTCTTCCGGTTTTGCATGTATTGCTATTATCTTGTTAGGTTGAAGAATTTTTTTCAAATTTCCTAACAGTTCATCTTCCGTTGTGAAATAAATAGTGTGCCTTATCTTTTTTTCAAAAACGGTTTGTGTTTTTATTTCATTTATTTCGTTGTTCGGTATTAATTCTACCTGTAGGCTATATGTGTTAAATGGTTGGCTTACTACTTTGATTACATCTTCAGATGAGCTCTCTTCTGAGTGAACTGTACTTATTGTTGAAGTATTTATTTGTTGCCGCGAAAGAGCGTCTGCAACTACATTCAGGTGTCCCGGTTTGTATACTAACCTTGCACCGAAATCCTCTATTATACTTTTCCATCTCTTCAATTTAGTGTTCGGATTTTTTTCCGATATTGAATATACTAACGATTGATGGTCTGTGTATATAGTTAAATCCGCTACTCCGTATACATAATTTCTTAGCTTCTGCAGTGCCCATATGATGGCTAATAATTCCTTCTCGTTCGTTCCATAACTTTCTTCTGTCTTTGTCAGAGTTCTACTTAAAAAGAATATAGGTTTTTTGTTTTGACTAAGGACGGCTCCAATAGCTATGTTAGATGCGTCTGTCGTTAGTTCAAAGGGTTTACTATAATCTGGTTGGAATAGCTCTACTTGTTCTCTCAAATGTGCTTTCAAGCTACTAATGGCTTTAATTGCTGCATCGTCTAGATTTATACAAGTATTTTTACTCTTATTTTTTCCTACCTGACCATTTTCTCCTCTTAGGTGTATCGTTAGGGGCTTAGCTATGCTTGCATATCCTTTGATAAATTTCCTATAGTAACCGGTCATTCCTAAAAAACCTCTCAGATCTTTCAACGTTCGGGGAATTGCATAATTATTAATTGCTTCTACCTTTTCCGGATTTGTCCCTATCCTATTATATTTAATTATGTGTCCGAGGTATTCGACTTCTGATTGGAAAAATTTGGATTTATCATCCGAAACCTTCAATGTTGCTTTGTTAAGAGCGTTGAAAATTATATTGATGTGTTTCATATGTTCTTCGGCTGATGAGGAATATATTAACACATCATCTATATAAACATACGCGAATTTCCCGATATATTCTCTTAATATGTCGTCTACACATCTTTGGAATATAGAGGGCGCGTTTTTGAGTCCAAAAGGCATTCTTACGAACTCATATTTACCTCCATTTACGCAAAATGCTGTTTTTTCCCTATCTTCTTTTTTAATTTTAATTTGATGGAATCCTGATTCCAAGTCTAATGTTGTAAAATATCTGGCTTTTCCTAGATTTTGTATTGTCATGTTTACATCTGGGATCACATATCTATCAGTTATTGTTTTATTGTTTAATTTTTGGAAATCTATTACCATTCTTTTCTTTGGTTTTCCGTCTTCACTAAGACCCTTTTTTGGTACTGTCCAAATCGGACTATTGTATGGACTATTACTTCTTTGAATAATACCTTCTTTTAATAATTTAGCTATTTCTTTATTGACAAATTCATTGTCGGCTATCGGATATGGATATTGCTTGGTCCATATGGGTTCATTATTTATAGTTCTGATTGTAGCTTCTATTGTAGTAGTAAAGGGCAGTGGTCCTATGCCGATATTTTCCTTCATCAAACTATCTATTTCTTTTTTATATAACGTTTCTCCTATGATATAGTTTAGTTTACTTTCGGATTGATTGTCACTGCACATGGTGATTAAGGTCATATCCTTCAAGTTTATTTCGGCGTTTAATTCTTTTAAACCTTCTAATCCTAATATCATATCGAATGAATCTATATTATTTAATTCGAAAAATGTTATTTTAGTATTCATTAAATAAATTATTTTCTTTGTATTTACTATGGAATACCCGTTTATAGTTTTAATTTTGATTTCCTTAATTTTTATTCTTTCCGCTGAATTGCATTTTTTATCTATATAATTGTGGGTTGCTCCCGTATCTATTAATATTTTATAAGTTTTGTTAGAAATGCTAGATGTTAATTTTAAACAAGGCAACCCGTCAACTAGTTTTAAATGGTCAAATCTTAAGTTATTTACCCTTTGTTCTTCCGGTTCTGCATACATGCTGTCTCCGTCTTCTTCTTGTAGTTGTGATGACTGGTTCACCCTTTGTTGTTTGTTGACGTGTTGATTGTTGTTCTGATAGTGCTGCGGCTGCCTATACTGCCCGCTATCCTCTCTTCCTCTCTTCCAATGCTGGTTATTATTATATGGGTTATAGTTGTTTCGCTGAGGTTGATGTTCTGCTTTCCTCTGTGCTTGAACTATTTGTCTTGAATTTATTTCCATAGGCATTTGTATTTCTGTACCAATTGGTTGGTTATGCTTAGGTTGTTTTATTATGTTAGACAATTGTTCTGTCTGTCTATTTGCTTCTTGCAGTTTATTGTTTAACTGTGTGCAGTACATCTCCATTTGTGAGAATCTTGCTGCTAAGGTTGCTAGATCAACTGGTTCTGCCATCTTGATGACTACTTCTTTATTTTCACTTTCACTTTCACTTTCACTTATTATCTCGCGACGATTGTCGTGTAAATTTTTTCTTTTCTTAAATCTATTCATAAAACTTTTACGTTGGATACGTATGTATCTTTGTTCAGGTTGCTTCGTATGAAGGAACGTTTGATGGGTGCCACTATGTGGATCTGATTCCCGATTTTCCTTTGGTCCGCTCCGTGAAGATAAACAATTTATTTGTCTCCTGGCAGGATCGCCAATTAAATACACTCGCGTATATTTCGTAATTAAAACAAATTATATTTTTTTAGGATTTTATAGTCCTGTTTATTTATATTTATTTTAATTACTAGTTCAAGTTTATTATCACCGAACTGTGGTCTAAGTCGATGTTATTTCTAGACTGCCCCTTGCGTGTTCGTTTCTTATATTTATATCCTACTTAGTAATCTATGTATTTGGTTCAAAATAAAACCTTTTCTTTATTCTTAATCTATCTTTTCTTATCTACTGTGTGTTCGAATACAATCTCTTTTCCTTTCTTATCTCATAGTTCTTATTACATATTTTAGGTTACAATACAATCTCCTTTCATTTCTTATCTCATAGTTATTATTATTATTTTCTACCCTTATCTAGGTAGGTACACGTTATCTAACGTTTATTTTAGATAAATCTTAATAGATGGTCCTTAGACTATATGGTTAAGGGTCCTTAACTCGCTCGAGTGACACTCGCACTTGGCCGGTTTGTTTTTTTATATTGTTTTGCTTAAAAAATTGTACTCAATCACTTATCAATTGTAACGAGAGGTTCTGATGGATTCAATCCATGTTAGGTACTTTATGGTACGCAATATGGAAGCTCTGCCAAATTTTTGTTTTAAAACAAGGTTCTACTGGCTGAACGGAAATGGACGAAACTTTTTGATCAGCAGGACCCTGTCCTGAATTAGAATATAGTATACCCTTTGTTAAAGTGGAGATTGTATTTTTTGGCTTATGCTAGGTTTACGCATTTGTGATTGAGAAATTGGCGGACCGATAAACAAATAATCATGAAAGTGATAAGCTTGGAATAAAAAAAACTGGCTTTAACTGTACCAATACACTAAGAGTTGCATGTAGAGAACAGTTTTAAAAGCCTTTGTGCCTCTAGGTAGAAACGCCATCTGGGAAACATTTTGTTTAATAAAAAAAGCCACAGGTGTGCATAAAAACAAAAAAAAAAAAGTTATCGCCTATCTCCTATAGACTCGTATCTCGCAAAGCTGATATCGATTTTCTAAATTTAATTTGTTTATTAAATTTAGCTTCTTGCCACAGATATGGGTGACTATATAAGCAATTCATTTGCACAGCGGCCAGTCAGTTTGAGATTGCGAACCAATCATAAACAATGAAATTAGTTCTTATAGTTGTCCTGATGGGCATGGTTTCGGCCATTCCAATTGATAATGGCGCAGCCAAACAGCAGGATGTTCTCGTGACCACTGTAAGTTGCACAGATCCATACTCCGAGTAATAAAATATTAAATCCAGTTTCAAGGCTCAACGCATTGCTGGCTACAATTACCCAGTAGAGACCCATGAAGTGGTGACTGAAGATGGTTACGTTCTCACAATGTTCCGCATTCCGTACTCACCGAAGCTGAAGAATCAGAACAAACCCCGCCCGGTAATGTTCCTCCAACACGGTCTGCTGAGTTCGTCTGACTGTTGGATTCTGAATGGACCCGATAACGCACTCGCATACCTGGCCTCCGATGCGGGCTATGATGTCTGGTTGGGAAACAACCGTGGCAACAACTACTCCAAGAAAAATTTATTCGTATCATGGCAGACTCAAAGTTTCTGGGAATTTAGTTGGGGCGACATCGGAACCAAAGATTTCCCAGCCATGTTTGACTATGTACTTGACTATACTAATGAACAAACGCTCCACTATGTGGGACACTCGCAAGGCACCACCGCATTCTTTGTCCTCATGTCGTCGATTCCCAGGTACAATGACATAATCAAGACCGCGCATATGCTTGCTCCGGTTGGTTATATGGAACATATGGCAAGTCCATTGGCTCATGCAGCAGGACCACTGCTGGGTCATCCAAACGAAGTGAGTGAACTGATCGAGAATAACAAATTTTTGCCAAGCACCCAGTTTGTGGGCCTGCTGGGAGGTGCGGCTTGTTCGTCGGTATTCCAGGAATTGTGCGGCAACGTATTGTTCCTGATAGCCGGCTGGGATCCGAAGCATTTGAATTATGTAAGTTCATGCGCAAATTTTGCCATCTTACGAATAAAAATTTATTTGTGTGTCCACCTTTGACAGACCCTGTTGCCAGGAGTTGTGGAGACCCACCCAGCGGGATCGTCCACCAATGAACTCATCCATTACCTCCAGGAATACGAGTCTGGCTACTTCAGGAATTTCGACTACGGACTTGTGGAAAATGAGCTCAAGTACGGGGCACTCTCTCCACCGAAATACAATCCGAAAAATATTGTCGCACCCGTTCGCTTCTACTACGGTGACAACGACTACTTTGCAGCCATTCCTGATGTCTTGAAATTGGCCGGCGAGCTGCCAAACTTAGTTGATCTGTACAATGTTCCAATTACGCAATGGACGCATTTGGACTTTTTGTGGGCCCTGCAGGTGAAGGATGTTATTTATGACAGGGTCATTGCCGCTGCCAATCTCTTTGAGAAAACCGGACAACAGTGAGGCTGGTGTTAGTCAATAAATTCAAAAATTAAATAGTCCTAAAAGCTAAAGCGTTCTATTCTTTCGAAAGTCTTAGGCCGCTCGTCCACTCAGTGGGCAATGCATCAATTTCGAATTTTATTCGAACCAATGTTTTTGATCCCATCTGAGATCGTTGCTCAACAAGTGTTCGGGTAGTGTACGAGCTTGTGTTGCTAATTGAATACGGTTGTTTATTTCCGTTGCCCATATCCTTACAATTTTAAAAATCTAACAAAGTATTCTTGTCCATTTGCCCGATGGACTGTCCTGAAGAAGACCCTTGACATTTGACAAGGTCTTTCAAAAAAGAATATGAAAACCTACCAGCTATGTTCGACCAAAGTCATGTTTTGGCTTGAAATTTATTTCTTTTATTTCTGTTCTGATCACAAGTGCGGCCTACTGCTTTCCGGTTCTTTCAAAACGATTTGCCACGCCTATGATCCTGTCATTCAACACTTTCTTCACCTCCATGGCGAACAGAAAGTCCAAGTGATTCCACGTTCGGAATGGAACATGGTAGCTCTCTACCACGTTCGGAAGCAACCTCTGCATTTTCTGGACATCAACAACAGCCGCAAAGTAATCGTTATCACTGTAGTACAGCCGGACCGGAGCGACAATATTCTTCTCAATATACTTGGGTGGGGACCATGAGCTATACTTCAAGTTATTCGAAAGCTTACCATAGTCATACTTCCTGAAGTACCCCGATTGGTATTCCTGCAGGTAGTGCAGCAACTGACTGGATGACGAGCCAGCTGGGTGGGTCTCCACTACATCTGGCAATAATGTCTGCAATAAGATTTTTTTTTTAAATGACATATGGCGCTGAGTGTCTACTTACATAGTTCAAGTGTTCCGAGTCCCAACCGGCAAGTAAGAAGAGAACGTTGCCACACATCGGCTGAAATTTTGAATGGTCGCGACAAGCTTGGGCCCCCAACATAGATATGAGTTTGTTACTGGGAAGGAATTCACCGCTTCCAATCAAAGCGGACAACACGGATGGCTGCCCCATTAGCGGTCCCACAACCTTTGCCAGTGGACTTTGCATGTGTTCCATGTAAGCAACCGGTGCCAACATGTGTGAGGTCTTGATTTTGGCATTGTAACTGGGAATGGATGACATGAGAACAAAGAAGACAGTGGTGCCTTGAGAGTGTCCCACGTAGTGGAGGGCTTTCTCATTGGTGCGGTGGAGCACATAGTCAATCATGGCTGGCAAGTCCTTGATGGCGATTTCATTCCAACTAAAGTCCCAGAACTTCGGCAGCAGATACGATATCTTCACGTTCTTCTTGGAGTAGGTGTTGCCGCGAGCATTGCCCATCCAGACGTCGTAGCCCGCGTCGGCGAGGAGGTAGGCGAGTGCGTTGTTCGGGCCATTCAGAATCCAACAGTCTGACGAGCTCAACAGACCGTGTTGTAGAAACACGACTGGTCGGTGATTGTTCTGGTTATTGAGCCTCGGTGAGTAGGGAATGCGGAACATGGTCAGAACGTAGCCATCTGCTGTCTGCACCTGGTGGGTCTCCACGGGGTATTTGTAGGCTGCGATCCGTTGGGCCTTGAAATAAGATCAATTTAATTTGGCTGGTTTTGTTCAAGCTGTGCAACTTACAGTGGTTAGTCTGACACCACGTTTTTGACGAGCCAAAGATCTGTCAGCGTAGGTCACACCCATGGCTAGGGCAAGAACGATTGTCAGAAGAAGCTTCATGGTCAAAGATTGGTATCTTCAGTAAAACTATTTGATGTTTTTGCAAAGGTTTCGCTTTTATAGCGGTATATGCTTATCGGCGTGGCGGTCTGAAGTGTGCTAAAGATATGACCATCACTGGAGCCGTTTAATTGAAGTGCAGCGTAATTCAATTATCTTGTTTGTTCTGTTAATGGCTCAATTCAAATGATTGATTGTTGTTAAAATTTAAACTTGTTGCTGACACTTGCTAGTGTTTATTGTGCACTCCTATGGGGGTATAGCCTAAGCTCACTAATCGTGAACAGGGCTGGAGTGTGAGTTCATAGCTAAAGGAGTAGAAATGGCTGCTGATAAATACTGCAATACTATATGATTGTCTAAAAATTGATGTATTGGTAGATTGACTTGTTTTGGTGAAGGTCTCCCTGATATAAAACTATTTTTTTTGTACAAACTTTGTGTAGGGTCTGTCTTTAGAGATTTACACCAACGCTCTATGTACAGAGTCTAACATTACTCATATGAAAGAAAGCCCGTCTGCGCTTATCCACTTGAGTCAAGCTCTTTAAGAGAATCTCTCTAGTTGTCGGGGATAAGACTTCTCCACTCAACTGCCCTTTTTAGACCAAGGCAACAGTGATTTGACAGAGTTGCCTTCGTTCAATTGAGATGTTATTGTCAGAAATTCTAACAGAATCAAATTCAAATTTTATTTTTCAGCTGCTGGCAGCCTATTTTTGACATTTCAATATTATTAAATAACAAGTTCGTTTGAAAATTTGTGGCTACTTTGCAAACACTTGCTACCCCTTTCGTAATAAACTTTCAGTCTCTTGGGTCTTGGAGATGAGGAAATGAGAACGAGAAAAAAATTTAGTGTATTATGGGCTTTACTACTTCAAAGTTATAGCTGTTGAGTGTTGATTGTGATGTTCTGACCAATTTTTTCGTGGTTGTTTGTCCTTCCCTGCTGCTATCAACAAAATACTTTTTTTACCACCAAACCCATTTTGGCAATTGAATACCTTTGAACAACAACATCCGGTTTTCTTCTGGTAAAAATGTAATTTCGACAAAAAACGCTTGTTCGTAACTGAAGTTATTGTTTTAAAATTCTGGCTTCAGTCAACATATCAACAGAACATTGGGTGGGTGGGTATAACTTATCTGTCAAATTAAATATTTTTTCTGTGTCATATTGTTGAGTTACAAACGCTGCGCACACAATAGATAGTTTAATTTTTTTTAATTTTATCATTCTCTTTATTAATGAGACAAAGTGCACATGAAAGATATTATGTACTTCCTGATTCAAAATCTCTGGAACGCCAACAATTTATTATAATAATTCAATAATATGAAATCAGATTGCTTAATAGTGTTTTCAGCTTTTTTTTTGTGTAATCCATCGCGTGAATCTTCAACAATTAAAAAAAGACCTACAACTTGTGCTATAAAAGCAGTCCTTCCACCTCCGTATGGGTCAGTTAAAGCCAAATCTATATTGAATAATGAAGTTTGTTTTGACAGCTTTGGCACTTGCCCTTTATGGCACAATCACCGCTGCACACGTAATGACCTGTGTAAGTAGCTAAATGCACATAAAACTTAAATAACATCGTCATTGCGATTAATACCACTTTACCACTTTAAGGACGAGCGTATCATTAGAGACGGTTTTCCAGTGGAAATCCATAAGGTAGTGACACCAGACAAATACGTCTTGACCCTGTTCCGCATCCCGTACTCACCGAGATTGCAGAATCAGAACGCAACCAAAGCGGCTGTTTTCGTTCAGCACGGAATTCTCAGCTCATCTGACACCTTTCTTCTAAATGGGCCGGACAATGCCCTTGCATACAATCTTGCCGATGCGGGCTATGACGTCTGGTTGGGAAACGTTCGCGGTAATACCTACTCCAAGGAAAACCTGGAAATATGGCGCTTTTCGCCGAAATTCTGGAATTTCACTTTGAATGAGATAGCGATCAACGATTTGCCTGCCATGCTGGACCACGTGCTCTTCACTACCGGTGAGACAGGTTTGCACTATATCGGCCACTCTCAGGGAACTACCATATTCTTTATTCTGACGTCATCCATTCCGCGTTACAATGAAATATTCAAAACTGCGCACATGTTGGCACCTGTTGCATTTATGGAGCATATGGAGAGCAAAGCTATTCGACTACTTGCACCGATATTTGGCAATCCGAAACTGTTCAGCGGACCGATACCATTCCAGTGTTTTGAACTTCTGCCCAACATAGAGATACCGTCGTATTTAGAGTCATTTGTTTGCTCATCAAAAGTTCAACCTTTGTGTGCAAATTTAATATTCTTAATAGCTGGCTGGGACTCCACGCATTTGAATTATGTGAGTATGGCACTAGTGTTGGAGTGAAAATTATTGTGCTCACCTTTGACAGACACTAGTACCGGACATATTTGAAACGAATCCAGCGGGCTCATCCATCTGTCAGGGAATTCATTATTTGCAAGAACAACAGTCGGGATTCTTCCGAAAGTTCGACTACGGGGAACGAAGAAATGAAGATGAATATGGCCAATCGTCTCCACCGGAATATAATTTAAAAAATATTTCCACTGGCGTTTCGCTATATTATGGAAGCAATGATTTATTTGCAGCTGTTGTTGATGTGCTTAAGTTGGCAGATCTGCTACCAAAAGTGGATTTGATCTACAACGTACCAATCGACAAATGGACTCATTTGGACTTTGTGTTCGCAAGGGAAGTGAAGAAATTAATAAACGATGTTATAATAAAAGGTATGGATAAATGTGAGGAACGTGCAAGCAGCTAAATCGCTAAAATAGGATAGGGTGTAAGAAAATCCTTCCCGAACCAATAAAAAAATTTAACAGACTTGCAAAAAGCCCTACTCATAGTCACCTGTTCTTTTACTTAGAGTGTTCTATACTCTTCGCTTGTTTCCTTCTAAATACCATTTTTATAGTCGTTTTTAAAAAAATTTTAATATTTGCAAGTTAATTGTTGCTAATGTAAAAGTTTTAAGTCTTGCGTGAGAGTTCGCTGTAGAGAGAGCTTCTCGAAATGCCCAATTCTGACAAACTTCCATCATTTTTAAAATATTGCTCAACAATGAAAAAGCGTTGTTCGCTGTCCGTTATCTTTTTTTTTTTTCGTTGGCATCACTGTACTATTAAATGGCGCAAAATTAAAATTTCGCGTGAATTATGAAAGACCATTTAAAACAGCATTTGTCACATACCTATAGTGCTGCTCTTTAAAAAAAGGTCAAACTTTTGCCTTAAAGTAGCAAGAAAGAAGAGGACGAACACTTTCCCATTCAATAACCTCTTACATGAGTCTGACAATCATCTTTATCAGCATCTATCACAAGACCAAGCAGAAGTTCACTGTACACACCGGCGTATTTTTGGCGCAGTATTGCTGGTGAATACCCAAAACAACATCAACAACAAAGACGCGGAACTACTCGCCCCCACTTATCCCCCGTCGATCACAGGAAAATCAAATCGAATCTGGAAGTAATCTACGCTACACTACGCGATAGAATCCCTAACAATTAAATACGTTCCACAAGACCACTTCGCACTTCGCAGCAGATAAGACGATGACGAACAGTCAAATGAATAACAAAACCCAAACAAAGCGTTCTCCCCTTTTCTACTGGGGTACGGTAGATGTGAGCTTTCAATTGATGATACACTGAGCGAGATACTCTCCGTCTCAATGGTGGAAACGAAAAAGAGCTTTGAATCCAATCACCGACACAGAATGAAAATGAATTCATTAGATAACGAAATATTGATGCAGATACTTTTGTTTTTCGCAGATGCTACTTTCGTTGACGGCGTGGTATTAGTTGCGGCATCGTCTCTTCGTTTTCGTCCGTTAAAATTAATTTCAATATAAACAATTATAGCAATAATTTCAATTTAAACAGCTTTCCGCCTGGCGTTTGCGATACTCAAATGTGATTGTTTACCCGTGAAGTTCGTTGCCTGACCAATTTCAGATCGCAGATGCATTTGCGTTGCATCTGCTAATTCCAAATGAAATATCAGCCGCTATTCGCGATTACAATGTGAAAACAAATCCGTAAAGTGTACAAGTGATTATAGCCGACGGTTGGTGCGGTATTTTATTTTCCCCTATTTACATTGATATACTTTTCATCTTTGAATAATGCAACCATTATCCGGCTGAGTGGCTGCAAAAATACAATATACGGAGTTTAATGAATGAATAAATTAACCAACTGAATGCATTTTTGATGAGTTTGTGTTTATTTAAAACGGCTTCGCGATCGAAGATGTATTTTTAATGAACATCCGGTGTTTGCAGGTTGGTGGAAGAGCTATAAAAACTGGCATGTCCTTTTTTGTGATCCCTCTCCGTCGTATACATGTTGGAATATGTGCTCCCATTTGTGTACCCATTTAAATCCGTTCCTTTGTGCACGTCATTTCTTTGAGTGTTTTCGACGGTGAATTTTCAAATATTTGCTATGCCAATATGTATGGCCGGGTCGTCATGAATTATAAATCAAACGGCATGCGAAGCATCCGCACCGACCCACATAACACGAGTACGTAGATACCTATACATCAAATTTAATTGGGGGAAGCTGGGTGTGAGAGGATTTTGCTATATTGACCAGTCGCGGTGGAGTTCGTACTCCAAAGTAGGAAGGGTAGTTCACATTCAATGCCTGCTCAGATATGACAGTGGCCACATTGTTTAATTGATATAGGGAAGTCTGAACGAAGTAATTGAATAAAGACTTCAGCGCGAACAAAGACAAAGCACGGAAAATTCATTTTAAATTGTTAAGTAAATTTGCTTCAATTTAAAATGGATTTGCTTTTGCAATTGTCGTCACATACAGAGTCTTCTTTCAAATTTATTTATACATATATATATGTGTGCAGTTAATAGCTGCAAAATGAAGGGTTCGTTCTTATGGAAATAGTTTTGAAAGCATCATGTTTGTGCGTGCGAAAGCGGTTCACCACGACGTGTTGACCAAATGCTTCTCGTCGGTTTCAGCTGAACTATCAAAATTTATGGTGCGCCCACATTTTGCTATTTAAATTTTTTTTTTAATTCTGCTCTAACGAAAAAATGTGATTTTTTAAAAATGACCCAAATTTTCAGGCCGTAAAATCGTGTCTCTTACTTTTGATTGGGCTACGTTCTTAGTCGATCTGCTTTCGCAAGTGCCTCCGCAGGCATCTCGATCCATGGGTAACTGCGTCCACTTTGGTGTCTCAAAATCAAATCTGTTCATTGTGTCTTCTTCCGAAGATCATGACATTAAATCTTGTTCGCTAACATCGTTGACTCTTCTATCTTAATACTCGCATTTGTTAAACAAACCTCATGATAGTACGTTAATCGGTCTTAGATATTTTCTGTTATCAAAACTAGACATCCATATGCACGCAGCTGGTCTTTATATACGCTGTCAAAGGCAACTTTGACAATCGATGAGAAGGTGTTGGATGTTATTTTAATGGTCTCAAATGCCAAGACCCTCCATCGAGCCCGACCGCTAGCCAACTTCTCATGTCGAGCTAGCTGAAGTAGTAACACTCTAGTTGCGCTGGATATCGGAGATGAGGCCTTATGTGCATTCAATTTGTCGCGAAGTCGAAGATTCATCTCTACATAACCTATAGCTATCTTAATCATTTTACACGAAATCTTTAAACCAATCAGTAATCTTTTACAGATAAATATTCTCGTGCAAATTCCTTTATATTCCATATGTGGATGGTGGGAATCGATCTTTGGAACTCTTGAGACTTCTGGTGTTGCAGATTTTCAGTACCTTTAAGGTTGACTATGAATACTCTTTAGGCTTGATCTTACGCCTTGCCAGAACATGGGAAGTCGCCTTTGGAAAAATATTATTTCCAGGGATGTTTCACACTTCAAGGTTGAGTCTTTTATGACTTAAGGCCACCTACAGGTGGTGCAAGTGGAAGTAGTGTTCATATCCAACTTGAAAAACCTTAAACCCATTAATGGCTTACCCCTGCGCCCTATCTGATGTCAACCTATCTCACTCTACATTTACCGCTAATTGCCACTGCATTATAACTGTCCCTTGACTTTCAAGTTTAGTTATAGTAGTTCAACAATTTATGGGATATTTATTAAATTCTAGACCTCATAGCTGTTTTATAAATAGACCATTCCACTTGAACTTGAAATGCAGCTACAGACACTACGCCCTTAAACTTTAAAATCTGTTAATGTGTTCGGAAGGCTGTATCTGTTTTTGTTTTGTCAATTCTGTTCGGCGAATAGCTATCTAACAAACTAATTAAACCATTACCCGATTTAATCTGCATAATAATGTCGATCATTATATTAATTATCATGACTAGATGTTTTTTTTTTCAGTCTGTTAAACCCACAGTCAATTAGCCTATTTGATGGTAGACTGTCATAGTAATTATCTATACCTACAACACGTGCGAACATACCTTTCTCCGCATACAGATAACCAAAATTGGGGTAACATATTCGCGATCAGTAGGTAGTAAAATTTATTCCGGGTTGGGCTGCCGTTTTTTATCCGAAATCTGGGTCATCAAATTCTTAAAATTTCTGAACGCATTCCCTGTGGCACCTAAATCAAGAGACAGATTTTAAGCAAAGAAACAATTTTATTTGGTGGAAAAATCTTCATCCATCATCCAGATAAGGACCACAAAAATAGTTGACAATAATAATTAAAGCTGATAGTGATGGTAGTAAAAGTGTTTCTCTCATAAAACTGTTTATTCAATCCACTGAGTGAGTGAGTAAATTAAGTCTATTTGCTTATACAGTGTACGTAAATTTATCTTCTTGATGACGACAAGTAAATATCGCATCAACAAGCTTCGTCCACCTAATCAGCACATAATTATCGACCAAATTTCGGATAAACTATTCGCAAAGAGCGTCGTGTTAAACAAACTCTATTTTGGGTTGTAATTAACACCCAGGGATGACGATGTAGTAAACAGTTATTTTTGGAAACCAGTACGCAGTTGTAGCCTAGCATGGCTAATTATGTAGCATGGAATCTATTTTTAAAGCAAGTCACCCATAAGAGGGCTGTTCAGAGCTAACGATTTTGCATGGATGAGCGGTTGTTGTGACGATAGTTTTTAATTAAAATGGAACTCCTGTCGTATAATGGAGTGTAAGTGGAGCCAGAGACCATGTGAAGCTTTGTGTAGGTTACATCTCGACCTATTTTGCATTGTCCTTGCAGTAGAAATGGAAGGTTGTGTGAAAAACTTTAGGGCATAAAAAGACTGGCCAAAAACCTTTAGTTTTTTTTTAAATATGTAACGTGTCATGGTTTTTAGAAATTAATTAGGATTGACAGGATGACCAGGAACAGAACGTCTAAATAAAGATATAAAATTCTAATGGCCCTACAGAGCGGGCATTATTTTCAGTTTAAAGCTAGGCTTGATTTTTTACTACTGATTTTTTTCTTTGAAATTAGAGATTCCCAATGGTTGGTTCACACATGGACTAGAATAAAAAGAAAAATAGTTTAGATAGGGCGCAGTGGTTCAGCGATGGATCCCAGTTTCGATCCCCTGTTCTTCCGGGGAAGTAAAGTAATATCTTTTTTTTTTCCAGTGCGTCACTTCTTTGGTACGTCTGACAAAAATGCGAGAGTATAACTGTCATGAATTAGCCGTTTGGACTCGGCATAAAAGTGCATGTTTCTTCCACTTGCTGCTCATTTTTTCGATTTCCCCCATATCCGCTGACTGAAGTCCAAACTTTTGCTCGAATTTCCCTACAATTCATCAACTTAACTTACTGCTGCAGATGTCTACTCTCGGGTAAATATTTTCGATTGAAATATTCTAACCTACGCACCCTGGGTGCCTTGTTTTCGTTTGCACATATCTTCACATTATCCGCTCTGCAAGTAATGGTGTGCTTTCGTGAATATGAAAATAACTGACTCCCTGATGGTTGCGTCTGACTCTGAACACATTCAAACTTGCTGATGCAAATTCAGTTCTGGGAAGTCGGCTCCCCGAAGTTCTGCTCGATGTTGATTGCAGCGCACATGCATACTGCATGTCAAGTTAAACAAATGCTCAATTAGTTGACTGTACGCAAATATTGGCATAGCTAATAAAGTTCCCTATTGAAGTTGTGAGAACAGACGAAAGGTATTTCAACGTTACGAGTGTACGAGTTCGGTTGAAGTATCTCCCAGCTATTGCATCATTAAAGTACCTCGTCTAAGCGAATGCTAGGTAATCGCTCAAGAGGATGTTAACGGTGCTGGTGAATAAGCTACGCGCGTGGCGTTCGGTAAGTTAGAGGTTGAAAAGCAGGTTGGGAAACCATTTCCGAAGAAAGACAGTGGAATACAAATAAAATAGTGATGAACCATGAACAAGTCGCCAAGTTCAGGCCTATCTTCCACTTAAATCAGAGGGAAACAGCCATGAAGCTGCTGAATGATTTCCTCCTAAATCTTGTTCGTTTTAGAACAATTTGTCTTGCGAACTAGGTCCAAATCATTGTTTATGAGTTCATTTACTTGTGCATGTAGTAACCACCATATATGTATAAAGAGATACATACTTGCCTTACTTAGATTCCCGGCCTCCTGGGCCGTCAGGCCTCACACTAGATATAAGTTCAGTGTTTATTCATTTAATAAGTTATAATTCAATCAGTTAAAGTTTATGTGGGTACTTTGTCCCATATATCTAATCGCAATGGCGATTGGCGAGTTGCAGATACTTTTCCATTTAAAGAAACATTTATGCTCATCGCGAGAAATGTTGAAAATCTCTCTGAGACTGACTTGGCTCTGTGTCTGTGTGTTATTTTCAAGCGACCAAGTGAAATATGATCTTCTGCTCGCACCCACCCACGGACGCATTTGTCTGAAATAATACAGATTGCGGAAGTTTTCTCGCGTGATGAACATCGAGATTAAAACTTTTACATTCTCAATCTGGAGAAATCCGATGAAAATCAAAAGAATTGATGATAGCATATAGTTTGCGGTGGTATTTGAGCTTTTGCGATACAGTTTCCAGTACTAGATGAAGGGGTGATTATGATTATCCATGGATGAGTGGTAATTTGTTAAATTTTTCGTTAAATTCAATGGGTCGAGTAAAATAGACAAATATTTTTCACAAGAAGTCTTAATATGGTATTGCTCCTCTTTTTCGGAGATTGAAGTTTAATACTAAATATGTCGCTCTAAAAAGAGGTTGTAGAAGGAACACAATAGCGCAAATCCTTGCCGAAGTGTGGTACCTTCATATTAGAAAAAAAAAATTTGAAAGGAAGTTTGATCAATTCTGTTGAGATCCCTAACTCAGCCATTGACGTGTTGATAGATTCTATCCAAAGTAGCTTAAAAAAAATAAAAAGCTAGTGCTAGGGCCTCGCCGTGAAATGTGTACAACTTTTGCTAGACTTATCCCCGTGGGAAAGTTTTGTCGGTTTCAGATCTGCGAAGCCGCATAATGCTACGCGCCGATTATTGTATTTTGTGACATTTATGCTGTACGATGGAGTGAAATTTTGGTGCGACAATTAACAGAAATATACCTCGAGAAATTATACAAGATACAAGACCTACTTTTTATAGAAGGGACATAGCAGTAGGTTAGATCAGTTCCCGGGTATGTGTTGTTTCAACTGTATTTGAGTGATAATTTGGCGCAAGCACTCGTAATTATTTATAAAACTTCGCTATCAGAGTCGGCGGTCTACTGATCTTAAGCTCAGAAAATATGTTTTAAACTTTGGCTCAGACAGGCCACTTCATGCCCTCTATACGATAAAATGATGTCCATTTAGCAACTTCCGCAAATACAGGTTGAACACATCACAGTCCTAAGACTAGACTTACTTTGTTGTCTCGAAAAGCCCAATTTTTCCCCATTTTTGTTACAAAAGTAAAGCAACAAACCTTATGACATCAAAGAATGTATAAGCTGAAGCCGATTCTTCTGCTGTTGACTAAATTTCTATCAACTATTTGCCACACCCACCAATTTTTATAATAATGAAGAACCACTTTAAGAAAAATTATTAAGGAAATTCATAATATAAGGTAATGTTTATATTGCCCAACCATTAAATTTCTATTAATATTCCATTCATTAATAAATCCCATTTGGATCAAAAATTCCGCTCAACTAACAAATTTTCAACAAAAATTCCTGCGTCATAAACATTTCCGAATATTAAATTAAAACAATAAACAAAAAAATGTTTTTTTTTCTTATATATAGATCATCGTTCTATCTAAGCACGGCAATGCATTTGCATTTACATTTAAATTTGCATGCACAGAGATAGTTTTCGATAATAATTTGTAGTGAAATAAAATTTTAATTGACGGTAATTGAACTAACCGCAATGCAATCGAACTGTGGTAACTATCGCTCTTATTTTTTTGTACACAAAAAAGTGGTAATCTGGGTTGAATGTTGTGAATTCAATTGAAGTGTTGTTACGGAGTTCTATCCAATTTATAATTTATTTCCGCAACATTATTTGAATATGGCGATTATCACATTCAAAGCCATTCGGCTGTGAATAAAAATGAAGAAATCTTAACGCCTCCTTTCAAATCACTTTGAATGAATAAACTTTGGGGAATTATCTCAACAGTATCGAATATCTCTCACTGAATGCCAATGAAGGAGATACTTGAGAAATACATCGAATTATTCATATTTGCTATGTGCCCAGCAATATGCCGGCGGAACCTAATATCCTTGTTTGCATAAATATTCAATCAAATCTCTAATGAAAACGATTTAATGAAAAATAATACTGTAGTAATATTATGCACTTCAAAGATTGGTAGGAGAGACATAGCACAACAACATAGGACTAGGCCAATCAATAAATTTCTTTTGTCTGAAGTGCGCCATAATACGTGCTGAGAGTGTGATAAGAACGTATTTACCACGAAAATAAATTATCTTAAGGAAATTGGATGCTGCATGTCCAGGATGAAATTGTGTTACATAAACAAATAAAATACATGGACTTGTATTCAACTGATTGAGCTTGCATATGATTTGGTTTAGACACCAGCTAGCTAAAGGTACGACAGATTGTATAGGAAGGCTGTGTTCATGATATATAAAGTATGAACTTTGAAAGTGACACCGCACTGCATATCGAGAGAGAAACTTCAATGATTGTTTATCGCTGTTTTTTTTTTTCTTTGGCCTTAGTAGTACAAGCATTAAGTACGATCTTTATGAACAATTATCCCATCAATTTTAGGCTGGGAATCTGTAAAAAACAAAAAACAAAAAAAAGGGTTGTTTTGAAAGAACGTAAAGAATTATTCAAAAGCCAGAATTTGATTTACTTAATGTTGTTTTTTTGTTTCTACTTCCAAACGTTTAAGAAGTAGTGTAGCTTTAGGACCCTTTTCATAGTTCGAATTTTCGTTTTGAGAGTCACGTGTAGTTCATCGAAGTGGAAACTATTTTAACGTGTGCGTTTTACAAATTCTCACCCTGGCCATTAAAGAAGGCCGATGAAGATATTTTTGGTCATTTCAAATCCTCAATTCTTAGAATGAACTTGATTGAATTTTGAGAAAGAGTGAACTCCTAGTCAAAATGGCGAGAGTCAGCCATTGAGCAGCTGTGACCTGTAGAACGAGTACAAACTAAGAATCTGTTACAACTAGTCTTTGACTCAAAACAATAGGCAGGAAGCAGTTGAGGTAGGCTTAGCTTTGTTTTAAAGTACCTCTCAATTGACTTGGGGAAGTTATCAAAAAACCGTGCTTGTTCTTAAAAATGAGAGAAAATCGACACCTAGCACTAGAGCCATTCAGTTTGTAATAAATGACTATAACCACTTCACTAAGACCGTGATAACTGATAAATCTGGTTCTTTTCATAAATATGTATTTATACCTCAGTCAGATAGGCATTTATTCATCCCACGAACCTTATATGAGGATGGCGGTAACAAGCTATTCCAATTTGCACTTTGTATTTTTCTCAGGAAAACAAATTGCTAAAGCCACACCAAGCAAACTACAGTCACGGGCATTTCTTAAATTCTCACGGGAAGGTCGTTCAACGTACGCTGAACCCATTTACCAACCCGTGCAACACCCATGCATTCTTTACGGTTCACAACATTCGCTATCTGATTATATAGCCCTCCATATAGTCACAAATGAAATCAAGGCTTGACACCGTATCCTTCGATGTCATTTCGTTCATCACAGAGCTGCGAGTTGATTTATTAATACCCTCAATTTCCAAATGCTATAAAACGATTATGAAGATACAATTAAAATTCCGCTTTCAAGAGCACCGCGCAAATATATATTCCTGTCACATTCACCACAAAGAAGTAAATCAGATTTAACTTTCAGTGAACCTCATTAACAGAGTGCAAACATTCTTATCTCACTCATCTGTTTAAATTTAAACAAACGATTATCGTTCGATACTCATAGATATACGTACGCACACTCGAAGAGGGTAATTAATCGCTACGCAGAGTTTCGCATACTCGACTGACGTAGCTCGCCTGCCTCACAGCGATCCCCAACTACTGGCTAATAAGCTTTAAAACAGATTTGGAATCCATTTCAACTAGCAATTAACCAAAGCGATATTTGGCTTCTCTCATTAATCACACCTTCCCCCTTCGTGGATGCGGTGGATATTCGTAGCTGAAATATCGTCTAACCACTATAATTTTCGCACCACTTAGGTACTATTTCGTCATGCGAATAGCGTGCCATAGACTGTGTAGATTATGGTGAATCGCTTGAGTACTTAACATTACCAGCACTTTCCACGTTCCAGCAAGCGACCGCTTACGGAGAATCACGTAGAATATAGAATCCTCGCAGCTAATGACTGCCGTTGTGTGGCTTCGTCGGATTGAATTGATTCGATTTAATTGATTTTGCAAAAACAAGAATGTACAGCTCAGTGCTTTGCATGCATGATGTAGCATACGCAAGCGAGTTCTCCAGCCGTTTGACATAAATGTAATTTCATCGCATTGATGAGCATCATGAGTGGATTTAATTAGCGCGTTCGCGAGTGTTCAAAATTTGGCTAACCACCAAATCGCTCTGACCCGGGACAATATTCGGTGACAGAACGCGCTCTTCAGATTGATTGATAGCCAGCCAAGATTTTGTTTACACTATTGCACGGTAACGGGAATGTATATTTTGTTCGGTAAAAATGGCTGTTTCCACCCATTAATGTCTATTAGCTGGGGCGCTGAATGATCTATTATTGTAGCATTATCGTGAGAGCAACGCACAGCGTAAACAGAACGCCTATCGATTTGTGGTTCAAAGTCTTCAATTGATTCGATTTGAGAAATGAGAAGATGATTAGTGTGTGCGGAGGTTTCATTTTCTACTTAGCCTGCGGCCTTCACTTGCATGACTATGTATGGAGATTCACATACGGCATCTATAATTAAATGGTGATCACTGCTGTGGAAAAGAGTCATTTTATATTTAAACAGTTCCATCATAATTTGCATCGAGATTGTGGACTTGCTGTGCGAACCGTTAGAGAAGTTTTGCAAAAGGAAATTTAAATTTTAGCAAACGTAGCTTTGTTATTTTAAACGCGATTTAAGTATGTTATTCATTTATGTTATTGCTTAAGGAACTTTTTTTTATTAAAGAGGTTTCAATTACCTATATTTAAATGTATTATGAAAAATCTCTCTCAAAAACTACAGCAGTTGGCACCCCTGTACACCCCTGTAGTTTGTACTCTACGGAAATTCAGTTGTTGGCACACAAAAATTAGATTAAATAATGGCTACCTGATAGATGTTTAAACTTTGATTTACAATAATTATCGACTGAAGAAAGCCTTTAGTGAAAGAAAAGCACGAAAATGTAACGAATTTTTTATGTGTTTTTCTAGAAAAGGAATAGAGAGGTTTCAACAACTGTATCCGTTACGCTCTTCTAGGGTCTTACAACTTTAAAAGAAGCTTTATCAGCTGCATTTATTCCATTCGGGATCCGTTCCGTTTTCGATAATTGAAGCCTACTACGAGGTCAGTATTAAACTTCCATGCCATTCGCTGGAGACAGTCACAACTCTTGTGTAACACCTTCTTAGATTCCAGAGCAAAAATGGAAGTCCCAGCAGGATCGAAAACACTTCAGTATTACAGTCTCTATTGTACTAGGTTTCATCAAGAAATCAACCAAAGTCAATAGAAAGATGACAGAAGTCCCAAAGTCGGAATGTAATACTAAAAATTTAGAAAGAATTCTACCTACCTCGATCGATATTATTAAATATCTCAATAAATTTTTTGGACTTGTCCCCCTAAGCAGACATTCCCAGCAAAGCTATCTTCGTATTGTTGACATAAGAAGGCGAACTGTCTATTATTGGCTCTGTCATTATGTACATAGGGCCTACTCGCTAGCTCATTTTGTTTGCTTTCACAATACAAGCCCTAGTTCCGATAATTGTCCAAAACCAATTTTAGCGTTTTTCCAAATCACCCGGTTGTTTCATAAGCAACTTTGCATACCTAATCCACGCGACCGTAGGACGTCCAAGTTTTTCCCTACCTTGTTTACCTATAAATTTGATTATAATTGTGCATACTGTGCCGAAATTGCATGCCACACAAATTATATTAAGCAAGAAATAAAAGTCTATACCTACCCGAAGTAACTATACACCACCTGTGGCTAACAAACAGAAATATTTTTACTAATTTTATGTAGCAGTAGAGATAGAATATAGAACCACCCAACTTTATCCAAAAGTTCATTATGTTTGTGTGTGGCTAGCTCTACCCTAACGCCATTTCTAGTCAACGCAAATGCAATTAAAAATGAACATCGACTCCACTCCCTGGTTCAAGGAAAATAAAAACACACCCTCAGTATCTCTTCTATCTGGTGCAATGTTATGGAAACCCCAACAATCAATATCCAATAGACCAGCGTGTCCGCTACAAGTTCAGGCAACTGTCACCACCTGCATCCTTGTTTCCAGCTCGACCATAAAATGATAAAACAAGGCATAGATTCGGCGAGTACTATACAATATACATATATATATGGGTACCTTCTACCTTAATACCATGTCGCGAAATATTTACCCGGGCTAGGGGTAAACAATGGAATTTCACATTGTACCTATGTATCTTTTACACGAAAATAGTACATTGCCAATGTGTTCTCCCTCCTGCTGGTCTCACTGGTTGTTCTTTCCCATTAATTCACTTTCAGCTACAGCGACTGTTGCTTTATTATAAAAAAAAAAAAAACAACCGAAATGGAAATGAAAATGTCGAAAAAAACCGCCTCAGAGAACGACGACGAACGCAAAACAAAGGAAACAAGTTAAATAAAGGAAAAACAAATAATGAATGTGTGTAGTATTTTTATCAAGATACTGTAACTGTGGTGTGATTAAAATTAGAAGATTGTAGCCAGAGATACTGTACGCGGTGTGTGTCTTGCTGATGCTGGCGCTCCACATAGCGTTCTGGTTTACCAAACCAATTTGCGTTTCGCCTGGATTCGGGTGTGATTCTGATTATCATAAGCGGTTTGCTCACTAAACCGAAATTCATTCAGTTCGTTGTTGTATCCTAGATAAAAATAAACAGTTCGGGAGAGAATAATATTTTTTAATTAAAAAGAAGACAACAAAAAAACACAACCCTAGTGATTGTTGGTGGAAATGTGAATCCCTTGGATGATAACCACCTTGGATAGAGTGTAATGCTTATAGTGAAAGTCGGTAAAAAAATCCAGTGCCGGTCGTTTATTCGACGGAAGATTTTTATCGAAATATGGACCATCTAGATCTCAGCGAGTTGGTGCGCTTAGTGGAGGATGCAGAGGGAAGTGAGTTTATGCGCGCCGAGCTGGTGCGTGCCGCCGTAAATAAGAGCGCCGAGATGCAATGCTTGCTGCAGCAGGCCAAGGACCCCAAGGACAGTACTAATGTGAGTATTTTGGTTAATTTGCATTTACTGAGCTTGTTGGCAAATACATGTATTTTTTTTCGTCTGTATTTGCTTTTGTCACAAAATTACTAAAATAAATACACTTTGGTGGATAGTAAACAAGTTTACTCATGGCCAGATAAGGCAGGCAAGATGTGTTGCTTTGAACTTTCAGTTCTTGCTAGTCAATGAATTTCGGTCTGATACATGCTGTCCGCCTGTAACTAACTGGTGTTGTGATTAGGAGCGTACGAAGCATTTCTGATGGCTCATGAGTACTTGTGGCCATCGTTTGTTATATGCGTGATATTTTCTTATCGCGGCATCCCTAGTTAGACATGAGGTCTGGACCGACGCGTTGACTGGTAGCACATTGAAATCATGTTTCATAATTTCAATGTTGAAAGCTATTGAGTAGATTAAAATTGATTTTTTCTAAGTATAACCGATCATTTTGCCCAAAAGTGTTTAAAGTATGTAAAGCAGCAATAAGTTCTAAGAAAAAAATCATTGTGAATCTAACTCTAATCATCGATGAGTATTCTCAGAGTAGCCAAAAATATTGTTCTAAATAAAAGAATTTGGAAATGACGATTTATGGACAATTTGATAAATTCAATGATTGGGTATATCTTAAATTCATATGCCCAAGTTGAAACGTTGCATCTTGTTAAAAAAATTCTAAAATACTGGAATTGTCAAATATTTCATAATTCATGCAATATAAGCAAAAGATTAGCAATGTACAATTTAATATTGGCGGCATCAAAGCAGATGTTTCCACCACTCGGCTTTTCGACATTTATTACGTATTCACAGGAAAATTATAAGCGCGTGTCAAAAAATTTCGAGAGAAAGTGGGGTAGGTGCACTGAAGCCGACAGACTAGCTTGGATAGTTCTTCCTGGTGGTTTTAATGGTTTTAATGACATCGCGTTGCATCTCCTCTGAAAAAGAAACCTACTGTACATTTATTCTAATGAAGACTTTTCCAAGGCCAAGGTTTTTATAATAAATTAGGTTTGTTTTTTTTTGAATATTTGTGAATTTTTTCATAGTGTAATAACATACACCAAACTCTAAGATCTATTCAATTTTTCATATTCATTTAAGCCTCGATAAACGCGAACAAGTCGTAGGAATTGTTTACCGGATATCGGTGAATATTCGCCGGCGACCTTGAACTATCATTAAAGTTTCTAGCAGCTACATCTGTTTTACTTTGACGATAGTTATGAAACACAAATATAGTTGCTGACTGCCTATACTCCATATCTGTTTACTCATATTGTTCAGTAGGCCAAGTTCATTGTATTGTTGAGGTTTAGCAAAGATTTTATGCATGATCAAGTGAAACTGAATTAAATAGTTGAATGTGAATGCTTCCTTTGTTTTGAGGTTATAAATATAAATAGTCAGTTTTAATACATATTCAACTTTGATAAACTGGTGAAAGAGCTTTTGTAAAAGAAAAGTTGATATTTATGAGGAAAGCTCTCATGCCGGTTGTCTTGCGATGTTGAAGCGACACTGCCTATGCTATTGTATTTAATGAGAATTGCTGTATTTGCACAACCTACCATCATATGCGTTCAAATACGGCACACAACTGAAGACCCCTAAAACACAAACCTCACACTGAGAAACGCGACCAAGGGACCTACATATTTTGCCGCATGTTCTGTTACAATAAGTACTCTTGCTTGAAATATCATTTCTCTTGCTTTTAGCCGCACATACACTATTGTCTTTTGCTGGATAACACTGCAGTACCAATACCAACATCCCCTTAATTCTTAGACGGGGAATAGTATTTATCCACTAAATAAATATTAAAAACAAATCCTCTAATTATACCATCAAAACCGACAGGATAATCAATACTGTTTAAATTAATGAAATATTTGCCCTCCTTCACCGCAACATGTTGTTATCCAAATCAAATTTAACTTGCCAGATCCGAAAACCACATTGCATTAGCAACACCCATTTTTTCGGCCCTGCATTGCCATACCCGCACCCTGTCCACGGAATTAGTTGCGGTTATATTTTAGTGGGACAACACCATCAGGCTTTGATTGGCCAATTTCGCAGCAGCATCCTCTGTGGCCGTGATCAGTATTACACCCTAATTGAAAATCCATAATAAATTATAATAATTCGAAAATTGGGAACAGCTACAGTAGTAAGAATGTGCAGCAGAGTCCCTGCATTTTGGATAAAAGGGTATAATCGGAACGGAAATCATGTTGTGCACCACCACAACAAGAGTAACAAACGAGTTTGGCAATTTTTCCTGGAATTTCGAATGAATTTTGGAATTTTAATTCAAGTGGAAAATTGCCAATATTTCAATTAGTCGTCGCATCCGATAAATATGGGCAACAACGGTGGAAAATCCAAAAAGTATTTGTGGGCGGTAAATGAACTATTTACACAGCACTTACTTCTGTGTTGCTAAAACAATGTAGGCTCTTCAAGTAGTTGGTACAATTCCATTTGGCAACAAACATGGCGTTTGATTAAATATTTTAAAAAAAAAGAAGAAAAATCCTCTCTTTATGTCATCTAAGCCAAAGTGATGGACAGCATTAGCGTTTTGGCTATTTGCCTTTGCTTTACTGCTTCACTCCTTTTGTGATTTTTTTATCATAAATGCAAAGCTTCTAAGAAGCGAATTTACAACGCCAGATAAGACAGAGCGAATGCGTGAAAGTGAAGTCGTTTGAGATACGAGTTATGGTTTATGGGAATTAGATGCTGATTTCCATTTCATTGGGCGATTGGACTTTGAATGCTTGGGTACATACACTTAGCCAGAAGTCAAGGAAACGTTAATTTCTAAGACAAAGTACAGGAGGCTTTACAAGAATTTTAGTTAAAATTTAATTCAAATTGCTACACCAGCTACTCGTATAATCAGAATTGTGATAATTGTTGGGCTTTCGAAATGTCTGGAATCACTGTGTGCGTTCATGTTTTGTGCTTGGTTGTCTATTTTAAATAATCTTAAGCCACCCATAGGCGATAAGCTCTATTGGTTCGTGTTAGTTTATCGCATATTTTAGCATTTTATCGAAAATTAGACGAAATTTAAAATAAGCGACAGTATGGTAATTTTCTACGCATGAGCGTAGTAGTCGGCTAATAGGTGCGTAGCTATGAATCGATTAGATTGGCTTTCTGACTTTCATCTCACTAGTTGCCCATTTGCTTGAATGTAGTGTAGGCAGAATCAATTTGTTTTTTTTTTTTTTGTTCAAAAGCGAACCCACAAAGTAGGCGTGGCAATGTTAGTCATTTTCCCGTCAATCCCAGACAAACATAAAACCTCCTAAATTTGTGCTACTTCTATATCGGTATAGACTTAGCGTGGACCACAATTGAATCGGTGATAGAAAGGTTCCAAGACTCTTACCGACAATGCTCGAAATTGTACTGGAAAAAGTGAGACTCTATGTTCTTAAACTATTACAATCGATCATCAATACCTGGTTGCTTCAAAGTTGAGATCGTGAAGAATTGTCAGAATTATTTGGTTTCGGAAACGCATTATCTATAAAACGCGACTTCTAGCTCGGTCCCTAGAGCTAGCTGCTTTCAGTTAACCAATTGTAAAAGCCACTTAAGGTGGCCTCTTCCTTCCGCTCCGTTGTCTCTCAGGGAAAAAAAAAACTCGCTGGTACGTTTCTGTCCATACGTTCGACGTACCCCACCAACCTCAATCTTTGGTTTCTCAGCGATTTGACCAGTGTCGCTGTATAGCCCAAAAAGTTTGTCATTGAATCTATACTCCTTACACTCTATCGATACAAACTTAACCGAATATAATCCGTCAATCTTTCCTCAAAATATCCCGAGGGGATTAAATTTGGCTAGCAAAACTTTGATTGCAAACTCTTGCCTGTTACTGTATTGTAATCTTTCCGGAAAGACCGTACCCTAAAGAACTGAAAAGCAAAAAATCGGAAGCTGCGAAATCATAAAACGCTAATGTCGTTTTCGGACATCATCTTGTTCTTTTTCCTAAAAACTTACAAAAAGTCAAGCCTTCTGGAGATATTAAAATGACGTCTTCTGTTTTGTGATCTTTTGTCAAACCGGGTTAATATTTTACATAAGGTTTCCTTATTCGAGTCCAAAAACGAATATTCAAATAAAGATACGACTAACAGTCAATGAAAGAAAAACCGAAAAGAAGACTCTGAAGATTGACAAAAACTTATTAAGCACTAACTTTCCACTTCCTCTGTTGTAGTCAAAAATTTGTTGGCTTTGGTGCTTATCGTTTGGTTAGCGCAAGTGGTAGTCCGTTGGACATTTGACGGGGATAGAAGTGCCAAATGCGGTGAATTGACTGTCAGAATTAAGCTGTACATACAAATCCAATGAATTTGACGATAAATTAGTGCTCTTGTTTAAAATAACTATTACTCCAACCGAAGTGTTCTTTTTCTTTTTAAAATCTGTTGTTCCCTCAAAAATCACATCATCCTAATTTTAATGATTATTTTTCCATAATTCACGAATTTGAAGTCATATTCAAATTATCTCGACTTAAATCGAAAGCCGAATAATAGTACGAAAATGTAATTCCCTTCAGATCAACATCTCGCCCTCCATTATATTTATAATCATTTTACAAACCCATAATCCGATGAAACTGGTCCAACACACATTGCATCTGAAGTAATTCCTTTCAAATTTCCGCTTTACTAACTTCATTTGGAAGAGGAAACAAATTGAATGTGAATCAGAAAGTCTTAACTCTCAGAAGAAAAAGCTGAACTACTTAAAACAAAGAATTTTCTTGACTTTCCATCTGTCTCTGTGTTGAATTTGAATTGCTTTGTTTTCTTTGAAGGCTGCATCCATGTGGTAAATTTTTCATAACCAAATCAGTCTTTCACTAAACCATCTCTCTAAAATGAACTCCCCCAACTTTAACTGCTAATAACTCATCCGTGCAAAAGCATCTCCTAATACCCACTTGTGTAATGTCTAAGCATTCATCATCGTAAAATAATTTATGAAGTAACTTATCATTTGCACTGCCTGAAATGTCCTCTCCTCAGATTCAACTCACCGCAAAGATTTCATATTTGGGGAAAAACGAAAAAATTACCGAAACAATTTGCTTCCCCAAATTTACCAATTATTTAGATTTCTATGGAACGTTCCAGACCTAACCCAAACTGTGGGTGTATAGTGAAACGACAAATTGAATAATTAATCCAGTGGGAACTGCCTTCGGGTGCAGCAAATAAATTTGATGAAGTCCTTTTCGTTTGGTTTTGAATTGTTTTTCCGACTTGTTGTTTGCTTAGTATTGCGGCAAGCAACGATAAATCAGTGTCCAGTCCAGAGTTCATTCTAAAACAAGTTGCAGATGGAAAATAAAATATTAACCATTTAAAATAAGTTTGAATGAAATGATTGCTTTGTTTTTTTTCTTTCAGGCAGTGGGATGTCCGATATCCTTTGATTCGGTGCTCTGTTGGCCAATGACGCCACCCGGAACACTGGCCATACTACCCTGTTTTGAGGAGTTCAAAGGCATTCAGTATGACAGCACACGTGAGTAGATTTTTAAACTTTTTACACTTTGCAACTTTTACGAAATAATACACTGTAAGGGGTAGGTAAATATTAAAACACATTTACGAGTACAGACAATAGGTGACTGCAACTTGAAATATGAGCAAACAATGGATCCGCAAAAGATTAACTTGTAAAGCTGTTCAAATATTGACGTTAGTAATTAGAGGAAAATATGTGCATCGTTGTTGTTATCAGTGTTTGCTATTGGAAAAAGGTTGCTTAGACTACCCACGAAAGCCGATCGCCGGAAGTAGACTAAATAGTGCATTTAACACCTTTATGGCGCTAGGTAAGCATTATTCGATTACTTGAGCTCAATATGTGCCGATGCAATTTTTTTGTTTCATGACTGCATATATGCAGAGTGTCTTTGCTTAAATAATAATGTTTGAAATGAACAATATTGCTTTCAAGTGCAAATCGCAAAAACGTAAAATTCAGAGGCCGAGAAGTACTTGCAGAATGTCCACCACAACTGTTTGGCGCAGAGATTCCAGATTGAGGAGGAAATCGCTAATTTTATCACTTTTTGAATGAAAAATGAAAAAGGGGGGTATGTGCGAATGTAAACTGTAATTGAAATAAATTGATTTGGCTTACATTCATATATTCCACTGTTACAAAAGTGCCCCAATGAATTTCATTGAAAAGAGAAATTCTGAATTTCGGGGTAATTTTCTCGGATCTTCATTGAAAAATGCCATAATGCTTTTGCTGATCAAAAAAAAAAGGAAAACAACAGGGAACACTGGTTTGGCATAGAGTGTCAATTTTGTTTTTAAGTCAAATAAATAATTTTTGCTGTTAACAGTTGTGAAAAGCTTAAGCTGCTACGCGGCTTCTTTAATCGTCATCAGTTTCACCTGAATTTCTACTCAGTCATTTCAGACAAAACATCTCCAACAAATCCATCCACAGTTGATTTCTTGCAGTTAAAAACAAACCGCGATACTGATAATCATTTTTAGTGACCAGGCTAAATTTTTCGAACTCAAGATGGAATAATTTTCCATACACAATTGGACATTGTGACCCAGAAAATATTTAGTGTAAAGGTTAAAAATGATTTTTAGTAAAGCTCAAAGCCTAGATCAGCGTGACCGTTGTGCGACTTAAGTTGCAATTTGGTACATTTTTTGAGAGGCTGCCACTTTTTGCGCTTGACAAATTTTTCAAATACCTACTGTTATTTCTAAATAAAAACCTTAAAAATATATAGCAGTTGCCCACCACAATACTTTTGTAGTTTTTACCGAAGCAATGATTGTTAAATATAATTCGAAAATTCAAAATTTTCAAAATAGCTTCAGAATTTTGACTTTTTTCTAACTGGCCCTTTATCTGTTCAGAATTCTGCAGCGGTCACCCTGAGCCTATTCGAGGATAAGCGTATGAAGCCGTCTATATTTTCTGGCTCGACATCATCACATTTACCTAATTATCAAGAGACTTGTTTACAAAATATTAAATGTGTTTTTGAAGGTTTAATTTATATTCGCAGAAAATGAAAGAGATTAGGTACCTACACATGGTACCTACATTGTCCCCACTTATGATAGTATTGAAACATTCGACGTGATGCACATATTTTCTTTGAATTTCAAATAGTCCTTATCAACAATAGCCGTATTTTATTATCAGCGTGATCTGATCCGGATCAGATCACGATAATAAAACACTACGGATCATTGAAAAGTTTAATTTCTGAATTGTGGTGACAGTTGCTTTCAAAAACAAAGCAGATAATGAGGGGTATTACAAACTTCATATTGCTGCCAGCCATATTGCAAATATTCTGCTCAACGTGACGTCACACAAGGCACTTGACATTTCACTTAAAATATCGGGGGTGTTACCATATTTAATGGAATTTGCATAATTATCTTTTCCAATTTTTATTTAATAACAAATTTATTTCATATATCTACACTTATGCAACACATGAACAATATTTTGCAGCTAGCACTTGAGTTTATTTTGGCATATTAAGGTGTGTCCAGACCAGCCAAACATTTCAGAAATGTTTATGAAGCAAATCAGACACATTTCATAAACATTTGTAAAAGATTTCTGAAATTCATTTATTAAATGTTTATGAAATATTTAAATTTCATCCTTTTTTGGATAAGAAAAAAATATGTGGTAGGATTATAATTAGCAGCGAGTAAAGTCTTTATTGTAATTTTGGTCTCGGGAATCACGCGACACGTGATTTAATTCAAATAATTGATTCATTCATCACTTTCTCATTAGGTATTCCAAGCTTTTCTTCATATTTGTATTTTATTTACAAATAATCGAAAAAAAAACGCTCACTTTCAGGGAAACTTGTAAAACAAAAATTGTTTCCCATCACGATTGGGAAACTGTGAAACATTTCATAAATGTTTTCAAACCAGCAACACATTTCATAAAAATTGTTTTGTTTAATAAATGTTTAAGAAATATTTGTGAAATATGTAGGTACATATTTAATTGTTTATCAAGTGTTTGGCTGGTCTGAATATACCTTTAAAGAACGAAAAAAAATAACTCGGAACTCGAATGCGAAAAAATCAATTGATTTTTTTTCCACTTTCTAGTCTGGCAACGTGATTGTGTGGCTATCGTTTGCAGGCACACCAACACTTAAAAATGAAACAAGCCATCTATTGGGAAATAGTGGAAATAATTTTCAGATCATGTTTCATGATCTCGATGAGAAGCAGGATCATGTGCTGTTGTTGTAATTGCATGTAAATCGATGCTCTATATGGATCATAGCTGATAATAAAAAACAGCTAATACCAAATAGCGTGCAATCGTGCTATTTCTCTCGCACAATTAAGCAATCCATATGAATCGCATTTCATTTTCCTTGCAAGCAATTAAGCCCTAACATTGGGGAAAACGAGTTAACTGACACAAACAAAAAGCAAACCCCATGTAGCAATCTATTCACATTTGCTGATAATTTTAGCTCGTTTGTCTCTTATCGCACATGTCAAATGAAATTTAGCAATTCGCTCGCCGTATATCATTGTTTCAGTGCATTAAATATAAATATAACTTCTATGGCAAAATGCTATAATCCCCTCTAATAGTACTGTCCTTTGTTGCAAGTCCATTTTTCTTCTTATGAGTCACATGTCTGCCAGAAAGCAGCCGCTTCGAGGGACACACGCCTAACACGAGTCTTAATTAAAGAGACGAATTAATCCTTATAATGTCTTCCATCTTTGGCCCGACTTTTTTTGCCCGTCTTTTCTTTCCCTGACTACTATCGGAACTAGAAGATACTTTTCTCGATAATTCCTGCAGGGAGTAAGCACTCACGATGAAATGAATTTCATTTTTACACAATAAGTTTTTGTGGCGCTCGTAAAAATGTATAAGTAGTTCAAAACAGCTTTTGTTGGAGAAGTTTTGTTTTAGTTTTATTTTAGGTCCTAGTGTGTGCGTTTATTATTGTGCAAGGATTTGTGGACTTTTGTTTAGATTTATCTGTATGGATTATGGAAGGTGGAAAGGTTACTGGAAATGCTTTCAAAGGCACAGGGGAATTGAAACAAATAAGTGACTAAAACCAGTTGTCTGGTATTGCACGGGCATAACTTTACTTTTCACTGTGTGTTCCCTTTTGAACAAGAATTAAAAACTATTTTTTTTTTTAGTTTTTAAAATATTCAGATTTATATTCAGACTAAGAGACGCAAAGTTAAGTTAAAAGCTGCGGTTGTTTTTTGGATTAAAAGTAACTTTTCTTGGGCATATCATTCGTCCATATTTTAAGGAGTAAAAATGACTCCTCTATTTGAGCGCTTTTGGGGTACCGCCAGATTATTTGAATACAGTTACATTTCGGATTATTTTCCAATAATTAAAATAGAAAATTGCAACCGCTCACAAAAATATCCAACACCTCTTTATAATAAACTGTTGTTTACTTTCAGAAAATGCAACGCGATTTTGTTTCCTCAACGGCACATGGGCCAATTACACAAGCTATGACAAATGTCACCATGAGCCGCCATCGCCGATACCTGGTTTCTCACCGGGCATTGAGTTGCCAACCCTAATCTACTGTTCGGGGTATTTCCTTAGTCTAGCAGCTTTAACCTTAGCCTTAATTGTTTTTCTTTATTTCAAGTGAGTACTTTGTTTATTTGCTAGTAGTAAAGAAAAATCTAATTTCAAAATCATTTGTTTAGAGACTTAAAATGCCTTCGGAATACAATTCACGCGAATTTATTTTTAACATACATTCTATCGGCACTCCTGTGGATCCTTACTCTTTTCCTACAAGTTGTAAGTGCATGCGAATAAAAACGGCTGAAATAAATTAAAATATCCACTTGCAGATGACGGATCATCCCAGTACGCCGAGTTGCATAAGTTTAGTTGTACTCTTCCATTACTTTAATTTAACGAATTTCTTTTGGATGTTTGTCGAAGGTAAGCGAAACCCCTTACTTTCCCATTCACCTTTATTTTATATTTACGTCTTGCTGAGTATCCTGTTGCGCTACAAATTATTATTATTTTAACCTGTTGATAAATTACAAAGGTTCCTTCTATCGTTGCCGAGGATGTGAGAAGATCTAATAAGATTATGTACGATGTACATAAGAAATAAAAAAATAAAGTAGAAATGGCAAACGATGGATACAAGTATAGTTTAGCAACAAAGGAAACGGATCTGCCATACGAAAGCGGTATTTTATGCAAACCACCTTGGCAAACCATAAATCTAATAAATATAAGGGTATTGCCGGCAGCTTTCGGAGAGGATGTTATATCATAAAATTGCGGATTTTCTTTTTATGCATATTTTGCATCTTCTATTACAGGACTCTACCTGTACACGTTGGTGGTGCAGACATTTTCCAGTGAGAATATTTATTTCACCATGTACGCTTTTATTGGATGGGGTAAGTTTTTATTTTATGCGCTCAGGGTTTAACTATATGAAGAGGAATAGAATATTATTCTTCTTCTTTTTTTGTAATAGAAAAAAAGCTGTTTATGAAGTATTTTTTTAAGTTTCGTTCTTTTTGAATAGGATGTCCAGCGATTATAGTGTTGGTGTGGTCGATAGCAAAAATATACACTCCGCCACTTATGACTGAGCGGTTTAATGGGGTAAGTGTGATAATTGGTTCACTGAGAGTTCCTACCCTCTGTAGTTGGATTCACAGGGATGATGGTGAGATTTTGTATGCTTGTCTGTCTAATGGACTTGGGGTTTTTGAGTGCTACTTTCTGGAGTTGAAGATAAAGGACGGATTCTCTTTTCACGTGAGAATATTGAGTGTAGTGACTTAAAGTGATGATGGGTGCTATTCAAGAAGGCTATTCAAGAATGTGTAGTCCATGATATTTTATAGGGGTAGGTGAAATCACTACACCTCGTGTCAGGCTTCGTTTTTCGAAAGTTATTTGTAAATCAACTAAAGACGCTCGTGTTAAAGCAGGATTCGATCCGGATATAGCATTAAATAGTTTTACTTATCAACACATTATCCAATTTGCGCGATCCTAGCCTTAAGATATTACAAAGACTCGTTGTGGCGCCTATTTACTATTTTTTTGTATTTTATGGTCGGTTTTTGACACCGGAAAGGAAGGCATTATAAACCTTTTTCCAAACCTTACAGTTTCTTGTTTCTCCATCTCTAACAGCAGATTTGATATATACCTGTGGGAAAATGAATTTATTCAGATAAGGAGCACACAAATGCATTGTTATCCTCATCTTACATGCATAAAGGCGACAAGTAGTAACGACACTGCTTGCGCAAAGACATACATTTTTTATCGGTTTATTTTCTTGAAATTTAAATACTGCAGATTTCTGACAGTAGAAGCAACATAAAGAATTCATCCGACCAAAATGCACAATCAATATTGCATAAAGCGGAAGAACCGTCAAAGACGTGTTTTTAAAGTTGAATGACGTAAGGTATAGGTAAGTTTGTCCCAACTTTTAGTTGGAAGTTATTTTTATAAACTTACAGCCTGTTATAACTTTAAAGTGCATCAGAAAAAGAGCAACTAGTTTGAGCTAGACGGAAATTACGGCACATACACATAGGGATGTTATTGCACAAATACCTTGCTCCTTGATGAAGTAAAGCAAACAATCCCAATCAATCCCTGCAAAGAGAAAATATAGAACAGAAAACCACCGAGTACAAGGACACACATTATTCCATAATTACGAATTAAATGAACGGTTAAAGGAAAGTACTCTAACGTAAACACAACAAAACTAAATACAAAACTGCTGTTCATTCAGGAAAAGAGAAAACGCAGTGAAATTTTTTTTTATTGGTTTTGTTGCTACAGGGGTTTTGAGGACGCATTGATTTTGCTAAATTTTGTGTTCAGTTTTTAAGACGGATGAATAAAACAACAATATAATACCTACTAATACAAAAAAAATGTCAATACTCGTACTATTTTATACTGTAGTTAGTAGTTTAAAAAGTTGGCTACTTTTAAGAAACAAAAAAAGGCCATGATGATTGTTGAAGATAGTTCTTAGTTCATAGTTCTATGAATAAATATGTAATGCACTTTTCTTTAAATTCACTTTTATTATTTCACTGAAAATCAGCTGTTCATTGAAATCGATTTCAATCAGTGAAATAATAAAAGTGGATTGAAAGAAAAGTTTTAATCAGAATTAAATTTTTTTTTCGTAAAAAAATTCCACACAATTGACTAGCATTATTTTGATACCAACTAAAGCCAATATTGTTTGATAAATGGTCTTAAAATCGTAAATCAAAATTTTCAATGATGCATTTCAATGAAAGCTATAACTGGGGACTAACTCGGAAAGCTGAAGTAAAATTGCAGAATATTGTTTTTTTCCAAAACTAAATGCCCATTCAAATCAGAAAATTTTAATAAAATAGTCGTATCTATTGAGCACAGTTTTGAAAATTGTAATTCAAATAATCCCTAATAAAGTATTTTGCACGTTAATTTACTTTGTTATTGTTCACGAATCCCATATAATAGAAAGAAACCTAATATAAACCAACAAAAAAGAAAGTCAACAGCGGCTATCAAAGATAAATACTTCTGCTTTTTTTTCAAATTTGACAAAAAAAATACGTTGTATCTGCTGTAATAAAAAAGAACTACATTAAAAAATTTAAATTCACTTTTTTCTAATAGGAATCTGTGCCAAAACAAGTATTGGGTTCAGCAACTATTTTAAATAAAAAATGTTAAACTTTAATTAATGTAGGTACAGTTGTTTGTGTCTCCTCAACATGTCTAATTTTGGTGATTGGAGGTACCCATTAATCTTTGGTAGTCGCAGCGTCATATCTCTAAAGTCTAAATGATGGAATGAGCTTTATGCTTTACATTTGAACTAGCGCCTAAAAATATGCTTGCGGAATTTAGAAGCACAATTTAGCTTCTCTTGTACACACTCAATTCAACGAAGATGAATAATTCTTTTTAGCAACATAAGATCTTACCACTATTAATCTCAAACTAAAGGACACCCTCTCCAACAGAACACCGAGAAGCACGACATGAATAATTAGAAGCACTATCGTAGTCCCCAACCAAACACCTATCAATTTACTTCTAATCTGCACTCGACCTTAAAATAACTTTTTCGAAACTGTAGGTACTTGCAGTTCGATTTACATCCCACATGTAATTACTGCAGAGCCACAAATGCTAAAGGTACCTCTAGTGCACACACTTAGAGAGTGTATTTCCCTTTCTAGTTCGATAGGGCAAAATGGCAAAATGATTTCACCATCACTCCACTGTTTCGAGTATAGTTTCCCCTTGCTATACACGTTTCCCTTTGTTTTGGATAAAGATTTTGTAATTTATTTGCTTTTCGAAAATTGCAGCTGGAAATTGAATGCTCATGGATGCGAGAATCTCACATAGATTGGATATTCCAGGGACCAGCCAGTCTGGCTATATTGCTGAACTTGATTTTCCTCTTCCGGATCATGTGGGTAAGATGAAACGAATCCATTGGGAGTTTGTCTCTCATTTCGAGTCGAGTGCAACAAAATGACCATTTTACGCTCCACTATATTGCTCACATATGCCATGGGAGTTTACCACTTGTGTTTCTTTTTTGTTTCGTCCTCCTTCAAGGTACTTATCACAAAACTACGCTCAGCAAACACCCAGGAGACTCGGCAATATCGAAAAGCATCAAAGGCATTGCTGGTCCTTATACCGCTTTTGGGAATAACCTACCTGCTGGTGCTCTATGGACCGGAGCACGGAATCGAACGACATGTGTTTGAGATTCTGAGAGCTTTTCTCATTAGTACACAGGTACGAGTGAGTGCTGCAATCAGCAGCAGATGCATTTTCCATTTCGTGGTTTCCTTGCCGTTATAAGTTGACTACTTTCTTTTTTGCAGGGATTTTCCGTGTCCTTTTTCTACTGCTTTTTGAATTCGGAGGTAAGACAAGCACTGCGGCACCGATTCGAACGATGGCATGATGCTCGAAACATCAGTTCGGAGCAATCCGTACGAAACAGGAGGTAATCCATGGCAATGTGTTTTTGTGTATGCATGTTAAATGTTTAAACGAAAAATCTTAATTTTTAGGACACCTTAATACTCGTAGATAAGATAGATATCTCCAAATTTAGTTAAGGTATAGATACTTAGAATTAACTGCTCTAGTCAAAAGGCTGATATATATTTCGGGGAGAAGTATGTCGGAAGGATATCTGCCAAGAATATAAATGCATGCCATGCACACTGCACCTACTCAAGAAATCAAATTTGAATCGCTCATAGTTTTGGACATAAGATGACACTAAGTACAATTTTTATTATTTCGCCTTTTTATTTATTTTTTCATTGAAATAAGTTTAACTAACAATTCTGTACATAAACTTAACTTTAATGAAGAAATAACCCATTCTGTCGAACTTTCCATAAATACACGAAAATGCATATTGTAAGTTTTGATAAAGATAATTTATATTAAAATTGTTTGGGAAATTAAATCAGTCCTATACTTTGCAATTCTTGCCCCTTATACAAATGCTAATAATTTTTAGAAGCTAACATCGTTTAAGAATTTTTAACTTCGCAAAGTAACATACTGTCAGCTATCTTCCGTACTTTGGTTAGTTTCGTTTTACGGGTATGTAAAACCCCTTATTTACCACACTTAGGTCCTTTTGTTGCCTCCCCATGACGATTGGCCTTATTAGCTATAGTCAAGCGTTTTATTTCCTTAATAATATACCCGATTGCGTAGGATGTCTTTAAAAACATGTAAATCTCCGCTATTGACACAATCATCTGTAAACTCTCGAATGGCTTGGAAACTTCTCAATATCCTGTTTCTTAAGAAATAGAGGGCATTTCCATCTTAATTCAAAATTATTATGGTGTTTGATAGAGAGCTATGATCTGCTAGAACACTTACCAATTTACATAATAATGTTCTGTCAAACTGTAAGAGTTTACCGATAAGGATTTTGAAAAATTTTTGCCAAAGCTTCAGTGATATTTCACAGGAGTCCTGTTTCTGTGCGAATATACACAGTGGTAGCTTGATCGACTTAAGTGCCTAATAACCTATTGCAAATGCCTTTCTGGACAGTTCATTTTTTTGCCGGCTGCCTGTATTGAAGAACGCAGCAGATATCCGTTTAATGCGAACCAATAGCTTTAAGATTTAAAGTAATTATTAGCAAGCCCCTAATGCAATGACAAATATCTTAATTGGGAATAGAAAACCAAAACCTAAGTCGCCACATTCCTTGTGATTCAGTAGCTTATGCTAAGTTTTCATTAACGCAAATCCATAACAAACCTAGCTCCCTTGTCAAGAGTAGCACCCTATATATTAAAAAAAAAAACAAAAAAAGTACAACGGTCGAATCGTTTGAGATGGGTTGGCTGTTATCAAAAGTATTTCTCATTGACAAGTCATAAATTCTGATAGCGTTAACAATAGGGACTCAAAATCTGACAATGGTATTCTTCTGTTTGATTTGAAAAATCATTTCTCCTTTGCTCCTCATTGGCTGTTTCATTGTGCGAGAAAATATTTTTTTAATCAAATAGAAAGATTTTTCTATAAAATCGATTTACCATTAATTTTTCTCTTAATTTTTCAGATATCGATTTTCAAAGGATTACTCCCTTAGATCAAGAACCGAGAGCTTACGGTGAGATATTGATTTTATTTATTTGCTTGTTGTTTGTTTGTGATGCGTTTATGTATGTTTCTTGGTGATTTGTTCATCATTTTTGAATTCATTTGTTTGCCATTAATAGTTTCTAGTCAGCATTAAAAGTTAAATGAGCACTAAATTGTAAAAATAATAATATTGTAGTTATAACAATTAAAAATAAAAAGACTGAGTTTCAAAACTCCGAATGAGGATCGTTGCACAAAATAATAATTTTGTTGTTACAAAAATTTAAAATAAAACCACTTACTTCCCAGACTTTAAAAGAGATCGTTTTTTATAATAGACCCATGATCCTTTAGAAATCTGTTAGGACAACTACTGTTTAGTTATTTTATATATATATAAAGACGTAAGTTCGCTTCCGCTCAGAGAAGTATTTAAAAAAAAAATTGGTCCGACACAAACTTTTACTAGTATGTTAAACAATAATATCGAATTAAAAGGCGACCAGGAAAGTCAAAGGCCTTATAAAACAATACAATAAAAAAAGCTGATACACAAAAAAGTAACCGTTTCAAACAATTTTGGTGAAAATAGTACTTGTAAGAAAAAAATCGAATTAAGCCATAAAGCAGTACTTGGATAGTGGCGACGAAATAGCATTAATTGCAAATGAGCCCGATTATGATATTTCAACGTTAACGAGACATACAAATCGTAGTTTTTCTACTAAATTAAAATTTTTCAAAAGTCTGTAAACGCTGTTAAAATACAACGATCCAGTGAGAGAGGCGTGGCAAATAAAGCGGAAGAAGCAAAAACCCTTTAAGAATGAAGCCGTCCCTAATATTTAAAGCGGCTTTAAATTAGCTCACCTGGACGCCAAATTATTTGTCACCATCAAATAGATAATTTTTCAAACCCATTGAATTCGAAGTCCGTCGTTTATGGTCCCTTAACAAAAATGATAAATTTACTTGTCCATGTCAATATTAGAAGTCTAACAGCACAAATCAATTCTACGAAAAATTTAAATATTTAAATCATTTTTCAAAACACTTTGTACGCTCACTCAAAGTTCAATCCCCACAACCATCGCTCAGTTTGTAAAGACCCATCATTAGCACCTACATCACACAACTCTCGGTGCGAATATATCATCGCATATGTACAACCCATCTAATTATCCTCTCAATATGTACATTTATTCATGATTTGTTATTAATTCTATTCACGGATTTACCTAGTTCGTCCTTTTATTTTTCATACTTTTTTTACTTTTCTTTTCCTTGCAGTCTAACATCGACAAGTCCAGTGCCCGCAGCAAACTATGAATAAATTTGCACGACTATTTTATATTCAAATATAAATGTACTTTTTTGCTGTAGAATGTAGAATTTGTCCATTTCTTTTGAGTTTATTTAAGCATGATGTTATTTATAAGGCAAATATTTTACATTACATAGAGGATGTATATTTTTATTTTTTTAAGATTTAATTTTTGTATTATGTAAATAAATTATATATCGATGTTGATTTTTGTATTGTTTTCTTATATTCTCTAGTTTAAATTGTTTTTTTTAATTATTCACTTAGAATTGAAATTGGACAAATTTAATTGATGTACCCTTGACTGGAACGTTTACGTACTCTTTTCAGAACTGAGGAGTATTTGGTGTTTGTTCGACCCCAGCAGAGAAACTCGTGACAGAGGAGTTCGAGGAGTGAAACTGATTTCGTCTGAAGGTCATTTCTCGTAATAAATTGTGCATATTGGTTTAGTGGAAAACAACCGTCAATTACAAATATATTTAAATACCATATTGGCAGATCGCTTAAAAAAATATTGAAACTTATATTCTCATAACCTATAAATGTCGATTTCTTGCAATTGCTTTTTGATTTTAGGTCTGAATGTGATAATTTAGGAAAACACTGCATGTGAATAAATGGTAAACGGAACACGGCTTTGGTTTTTTTTTTTTTTTGTTCCAGTAATACACAATCTAGACTGTCTGAAATTGGGATTCGTGTCAAAAAGTTCCTTTGAAAAGAAATAAAATAAAATAAAAGGCCTAATGAAAACTGTATTCATGCTCTTATATAAAAATCGACTTTTGACATCGAGCTTGGAATATAATCAGCGTGAGTGTAAATATGTCGTCCATACAGATCAGAATATTATGCTATCTACTGTCAAGAAAATAAGTTCAACCCATTACCATAAAATTTAAGTGGAACCTACCAAAATAGGGTCCGCCGAAATTACCTCTGCTAAAGATTTAAAGAAAAGGCAAGAGAGAAAATTCGTTTTGCGTTTTTGGGGAAGGCTTTAGGGTTACCAATCATAATCACCTATTGGTCAACGGATTGGTTGAAGCTCACAGAAAAGTAATGCAATTGCGCTGCGGTTTCTGACACTTTTTTTGACAAGGTTTTTGAGCCATTTATGAACGCCTTTAGGCCAGTTCTGCTACGTGTTTTAACGGCGTTTTTTGAAGCGTTTTCGAGGCGTTTTAGAAACGTTTTCTGACACGTTTTCTTATGTACTTTTGTTAACGGTTTTAGAAGTTTGTTGACTCATTTCTAAAATGTCTTTTGAGAGTTTTTGACACTTTTTTAACACATTTTTGAGTGGATTTCCAACGTCCTGGTGATTTTTTTTTTTTTTTTAATACAATGTCTCTTGAACCGTTTTAAGGCCATTTATGCATTTCGCAACGTTTTTGAATACGGTTTTGGGCTAAAAAGTGTAGTGTAACAAGTTTAGTTATGTATTTTCTACTAGGGCCTTATTAATAAGCATTTTAAGCTTCGACTTCAAATTTAATTAGTTCACAGTGCCTATATTTTACACACAAATTTAGCAATTGTGAGCTCACGTGAATTTAAAGTCGAGACTTTTTTATTAGTACGGGGCATATTTTTTCAAAGTCTAATGCTTCTTAAAAGTTACAATTGTAATTTGAGTACTGTTTCTCATCCCAGCCATGGGAAAATAATTCACCTCGTAGATTCATTCACACCAGTACTCCAAATTCGGTTTTATTTATGTGTTTTTTCCACACAAACAACGACCCAAGTCTGGCCGAATTGACCCAAAACAATCTGTTTGCATATTCGTATCACGTGGGTTTGCAAAAAGTCCGTCTTTTGGACTAAAGGTTCATTTGTTGTTCATTTTAAAATAAATTAAAGTTCAATCACAACCAAAAATATTTGAAAAAAAAAGTTCCTACCGGCATTTAATTAATTTTGTCAATAAATTCTATAAACAAAATGACAAACAGTTTATTCCCTGCTTTCCGTCCATTTGCATACAACATGTGCGCGATAAGGCAGCTACTATACGCAAGTACGAATATAATGGTATCCGCCGCAATGTCAAGTTCAACATTTAATTTTATTTTTAGTGGCTTATTGTTGTTTTGTATTTTGATTAATTGTCGAAAGCGAAAACCAACAAAAATTTGCTATACTGAATTTTCAATCATTTCCTACTTCAACCGTGACGTAGCTGTACTCGAAGGGAATTTTTGGAAGCAAAATAGTTTTGAGATTGTCTCGTACACTTGAGGGACGCTTGCATGGGTTGAATGAACTCGTTTGGGCAATTTTTTAAATTTTTATTATGTCGCTTGCCCTCGTTCACATTTCATATATAAGGTCGTTAAAAGTTGGGAAACTATTTCGCTCATATAAATTTCTGAAAATAAATTTCTCATTTGCGTTATCTTCTCTGGGGGAAGGTTGGGAATAGCGTGAGAACAAAACATCAAACATTCGAGACGCGCGTACATCAAGCATGTATAAGTTTGTCGGTTACTTTGAGTCGAGTTTTGGGTGACTTACCTTATTTTGCAATAGCAGCGAAGTTAGATTATAAGCATTGCCCTCATCTGAGCATAAACGAGCCTTATCAAATCAACAATGAGGAAATGAAGCGACCATCACAAAACGCCAAAAGCAGCCATGATACTTGCACATGCTCACATTCGAGATCCAGTTCTTGCAAGAATTTTGTCCCACCCAGTAAAACCCAAAACTGACTGGAACGTGCAGCAAAGCTACGAGCATGGGGGTAAGTTAATTCGCTCCCGATACCATCAGAATAGTCCAGAGAGAGGCGGTCTGAAGATAACGCAATATATACTGACTGAGCGCTATCGGCCCGAACAGCACGGTATTGACGAAATCATATGACTGCGCATTTTGGCAAAAATTGATGTGCCCCTGGCGAAATTCGTCTCATGTTATCATTCTTTATGATGATCACACATCGGGGCGTTATAAAGTCGGAAATGTTGTGCAGCGGTATGTGTTAGACAGATGGACAGTTTTTATTATTAGTATTACTTTTATCCATTTGCTTTACTGTACTGTAGGTATATGTTGCACATTAACCCACCGCTCTGGCATCTGCGATGACTACTTTTTTGAAACGGTGGATCGGTGATCGATCTTCCTCGCCAAAGTTAACTTCAATTCAAATATCACTTCGCTCGATGTGGCCGAGCCGGGGTAGTGAATTCGTTATACACGTTCGGGCTGCATCTACATCGTTGTATAGCTCGTAGTCCATAACACATTAATAAGATATTACAGCAGTGATTTTGGCATGAATGACAACCGATTTATTGGCAGTGTTATCAATCGCCTTCCCTACTTTTGGAATGGATATCACTCTCGGACCGCTGGCCAAGCTTTTGGTGTTTGACACATTTAAGACTTGACCAGCATTAGTAGTTTTTTCTTCCAGTTTTTTCTTCGACAGCTGTCAAATTTTCAATAAAAGTAACCTTTTCATTTACGAACTTTGTTTAATATGATGCAGTTATTACGACTACAAAATCACACTCACCACCTCCATACTTGATTCCATATATGTGTAGCCGCTGTCATATAGCTAAGTCATTTTTAAAACTAAAACTTCAAAATGACAACAAAGTTGAGCTTATCAATCGCACAGAAACGTCATCACTAATTCCATATAATTTGTGTAGATAATTCTCAAGCCTCTAATTTAGTTAATCTTGCACTTGTTTAACTCTTACCCAATTGAAAACAAAATGTTTTCCTTACTATGACTAATGCCCCTAAAAATAATAAATAATTAGTTGATAACTTTAAAGCGTAGTGGTTTCGTTTTGCTAACAAAAACTTTTAGCATTGCAAAACTTATATTTTGTTGTTATATTGTATTTTTGGCAAACACATGTTGGAGCTTGATAAAAACCTCACTTAAACCGAAAATTCCCCTAGAGAATAAAATTTCTAAAGTATTGTTATCAAAATAAATAAAAAAAACAACAACAACGACAATATTTGCGACTCACATGATCGCTATAAACTTATGCATAATATTAACGTGTTTACGAAAAAGTGCTTGAGTGTTATTTCATTCACTATTGATTCCGATTGATTAAACTATTCCTATAGATGGCGTAATACGGACTTATAGCAATGCGAATTAAGAACGACTGTTCCGTAATAGAATTAAATATTGATATTTTTAGTTTTGATTGAATAAAAAGTTACGCCCTTTTCCAGGTTAGTGGATTAGTATTTTTTTCCAGAATTTTTATTTATTTTTTATTTACTAGATTTAAGTCAGTCGTAATCATCGATGAATCGCATCACTTTGGCTCAAAGCTTATTTAGCTTAATTTTGTTCCCGGCAATGTAAAATTGTTCTTATGGGTTATTGAAATCCGTTTTCAAGTTGTGTTTGGACGAAAAAAGCCAAGATCAGGGCCTAACAATGTCCTAAATCGTCTCGATAATCAAAATGATAATATGACAAGAAATGAGTTATGAATTTATCCAAAAACAAAATTGAATGCAAAGTCTCTTAACTTAATGTGACTGATCCCTTCCAATTTCCCTTCCTTCCTCTTTTCGTCGAATTAAAATTCGCACCAAATTCGCTTAGATTCAAGTTCCTGAAAATTACATAAGTTCGTTCAAAGAAGGCTTTTCGGACTCCGAGATACATCTAGTCAGACATTCGGGACTTTTTTTTTAATCTTTCTAAAAATGTTCAGAGGTAACACAGATGTCATGCACATCGCATTGTGTATGACACTATGCAAAACGACACACAGTGCTCATTCCAAAGAATGTGCGGAAAAATTTTGGAATTGAGCTATTTTCCGAGTCATTCCACACCAATTTGATACACATTTCAGTTAAATGAAAACGAGGAGGGAGTTTTTTGAATTTTCTTAGTGAAATTAATGCAAAATCAAGTAGTGCGTTCACTCAGTGAATTTTTTAACCAGATATTGTTTTTGTGACGGCGTTCAGTCGGAAGGAAGTTTAAACCAAATTTGTCCATTTGTTTTCACATCAACCGGTAACAGACATAAAACTACCTACTGTTTTATTAAAGTAGTTCAGTGGTTAGTCTGCTAAACTAGTGAGCCAGGAGTCTCAAGTTCGATTCCCGGAAAAAAACAAACTACATTTTTTTTTATTTCGCTACCTCTCGCGACCGCCTTACAAAAAACATTCGAGAGTAAAACTGTCATGAAAGAGCTCCTAAATTCAGCAGTTCGGACTCCGCGCATTCCCACAGATTCAATTTTGATGTTTGATCTTCTACTTTACAAGCACTCTTTCCTAAGTGGAGATAATTTTTCAAAGGTCCATTTAACTAGTCGTACAGGCTATTTTCACTTTTTCGTTTTAAAAAACAATGGCAGTGGAGATGGGTCTGACTGTTTTTGAAAACAATACGAATTAATATACCGTCATCGGTAATGGACTCTTAACATCAGGGACTCTAAGTAGTTAAAGACTTCGACCACATGGGATCCGCTATTACTACATATATCCATACTTGTTAACATAAACACTAATATGTAGTGTATTTCGACACAGTTGAAATTAATGTAAAAATTTTAACCTCCAGAAAGTTTTCTTTTATGCTGAATGTACCTAATTTCAAAACCATGTGTAAACCATTTAAATTTAAAATCCAACATTACCAAAACCCTACTTTTAGATTTTTAAAAATACGTTCAAGCTCGAAAGTGCCTGCAAATTATTACTCTGCCTGAGGCAAGTTGTTTTCTCATAGGCTACGGGTGTGAAATTAATTTGATTTTATGACAATGCTTAGCTGATTGTATTGTATTCCTGGAATTTCCTTTGCCTATTACATGGGGAATGTTGCTGATGACTACTCATGACAACATGCGGCCTTGTCCATCCTGACTGTAACATTTATGGTTCGCACGTAGCATCTTGTGTTTTTTACCGGTCTCAGGTTCATACTTATTATATTTATGACTCAACAAGTAACAATAATGGCGCAACTGTACTTCTGATCTATTTTCAGTCGCCATACAATGTGAAAAGTAAAGTAAGTCAATGTCAAAAGCATAGTAAAGCTTAAATAAATATTTATTTTATTACAGTCAAGCACGACATATTTCGGCAACACCGACATGGTATCTAGAACGCCGTAAAATCAAAACTTAAGTACACTTACGCCATTTCCACATAAAATATTTTTTCCATCTGCACTTAAACACAAAGTAAATACGAATTTTTAGAAATTTTTCTAAAAATTAACGACTTACCTTGACATGTGTTCATCAGGCGCTATTTCTTTGATGGATTCAGTGGAACATTATTTTATTACCATGTCAATCTGTTATATAGAATCCGTTCAGAAGTAAATTACAAAAACTTGTCGTAAAACTCATATAATAATAAACAAAAAATCCAATTAAAGCTTAAATAGTATTTTTTATTCACAGACATAGAATATTTTATAAATAGAATAAGGTTCCTTAAAAATAACTACTCTCTTCAACGTCAAGAAACAAGTCTCCGTTTTACAGTTCTTTTCTTTTTCTGTTTTTTTTTTTTCGAGAAAAGTTTTTTATACAACAAAAACAACACAACAATTTTTTTATTTTTTTTTTTCGTATTCCCTCCTCTCTCTCATGTTAAGTCATGGACACACGATTCTTTTTTGGGTACAGCTTTCAAATTAATACGCAGCAAAATTGTCCATTCTTACAATCGGTTCCCGGTCTGACAAGTTGTCTGGGACACCTATCCTTGCAGTCACCCAAATGCTGCTGGCAAGGTGCTGGCCTTACAGGTACTTTACAAATAAATATACAGACACATCATTTTAATTTAAAAACATAAATAATTTGCTAAAGCAAAAAAAAAATATTTTAAGAATTATTTTTGAATTTACATTCATAGCAGCATTCGACACCGAGATGTGTGTTCGATGGGCAAAGTCCTTGTTTGGATGATGTTTCTAGGCAATCGTGTCTGTGTACACAGAGCCCACCCAGCATGGCACACTGGCGATCGTTTCGGTAGACTTTTACACCTTGGAACACTGCAATGGGAAATTTTTTTTAATTTTTAGTTTTTTCATCTTTGGAATGCAGTTTGTGATAAAAGATGTAGTTCTAGTGAACTTTGGAAGATTTGATTGCAGCAAATCTGAATTGGCAACCTTTATAGGGCAAAAATAACAAAAATCATAGACTCAACCATGTTTATGAAAAAAAAAATGCACAAGAATTGGCACGACCAAAGATATAGGACAACCATTAAGTGTTGCTAAAATAAACTTGGAAAGTTCTTGCTCTTTTTATATGACCAACTATTCTAAACTACAAAAGCTATTTGTACGCATTAAATAGCTAAAAATTAAAACACCCCCGTATTTATTAGGGCTGCGTAAAAGTTATCAAATACTTCAATTTGTTGTAGTTATGCAAACTGAATTCATTTAGCTTGCTATAACTTTTCCACATACACATTCTTATAAAATTTATAACAATACGGGACTTACTTTGTTGACACCAAATAAGTCGCGTTTTCACTACTACGAGTATGTCTAATTAGATAGAGTTATTTGAAACTTCGCAAAAATACCGCTTATTCAAAGAGACATGCCAAAGAGCTGACATCTTCGTATCGTGGTGAAAAGTTTAAGTCTGTACATAAAATCCAATTTCACATTAACAGAACCAATTCTTGTTGTTCCTCAGGCAGCCATTTGGAAACATATACAATCATGGGACAGTAACATTCTTTCTAATTTGTCGTAATCGCCCAGCCGCCGTAAGTAATTTCACACACTATCACCTGACAGCTGACAGTTACTAATTATAGGTCAGACCATTATTTTGCTGCCACTGGCTACATTATTTTAGACGAAGGAACATAATTCATCCAATTATCCTGCAGATTTCACATTATTCTCTTGTCAGACATTTCAGTGTTATCATGTGTGTAAACATTATTGTTGGTATGTTATTATTCAATATTGTTGATTTCTTGCTATAAATATGACAGGTACTATTAATTTCTTATTGACGAAGGAAAATATACTTATTATTGTTTACTTTCATCAGTCAGGATGACCTACGCACTACATATTAAAAATAACTTATACCGCGAAAGAACGCACTTGAGTTATTGCAACTTGAAGTCACTCCATTTAATGAGACACTTGTTTTGTTAGTCATATTGTTAAGTGTTCTCTTATTGAGGATTAATTGTTAAATGAATAATTAAATTTATGTAGCCATGATGTGTGGTTAATTTCTAATCATATTTTAACATTTTTCGTTTACTACTTAAAATATATTTTTACCAGTAGAAACTATTATCTATAAATGTTGACATTCATAACTCGAATTCTTAATATTTATTTCTCCCACTGCTTTGCCTTAATTAGGTGAGTGAAAACGCTTTATTAGCTAAGTTCTTAGCGTAACAGTTTCGCTAGTCACCAGAAAGTAAATTGTTTAAATAGTATACTTACAAAATACAATGGCGCAAGATATCTAGAACTCGTGCAATCGGAATAATTTAGTCAAAGGAAATTTCAGTGCACCTATGTGTGCATGAAAATGGTTGTTGTATGTCATTTTAGTGTCATACCAATGTCATATAAAAGGCTGTCTTTAATTTTGTGCAGTATTATGTACCTATACTAAGATCGACTACATTTTTTTTTCCTGCTGACTGGGTCAATTAACCCAGTTACGATCAGTAATCACATCAGAACCAGAATGTAACACAACCAATATGTTAATTTTTTTTCTTGTTTAGCAAGAAGTATTTAATTATTTTTATCCGTATGGGTACCTTCGAAGTCGGTGATGAGTGTCAGTTCAGTAGACTTTAATTAACATCATTACTAAAAAATGTAAAACGTCAGCAAATACGGTAAATATTTTATGTTATACGAAAAACTAAGGCAAATTTGTTTCGGTCCTTCGTTCACATATATGGATGTAAATAGTCTGAAGGAAAGTGCCATTCGATTTAATGTATGTTTGGGCAATAAATTAAACCTCATTCAATTAAAGTGATTTCTACACACTAGCAACAATTAAAAATGGCTAAAATGGTATAAAGCTCACATTTTTTTCTTTTTTAAAATAAGAAGATTCTTTAAGACCTGTTTCTTCAAATCTGTGCACTAGTTTCAATGAATATGTTGTATGTATGTTTCGTCAGCCCTCTGCTAGCATGCGTCGAATGCGCGATCTGAATTTAAGACAAATATGTCTTATCAACAACTTGAAAAATTGTATTCATTTTGACATGTATATTGACATAATATGTGACCAATAGTTTTCATTTGGCAATTATTGGTTTCTCTATAGTAAAGACCCGTTTGTTTATATGAAGAAAATAAACCACAATCATAAATATCGAAAAAATCATATAATCTAAGAATATGAAGAAAGATAGTTTACAACTTTGTTTACTGGCTGAAAGCGTTTTGTTTCACCAGTAAAAAATTCCATTAAAATTGGTAAAGACAATCCAAAGTTTGCTCTTGAAAGGTCTTGAAACACTCCCTGCTTCCATAGCAGGCTAGATCTGCGCTTCTAAGCGGCGGATAAAAATAAAACATAGCAAATCTTTTAATCGCATCATTTTTCAATATAACTGTGAAAAGCGAAGTAAATTTTGTGAAGTTGTTCTTACATCCATTCCGCACAGACACCTTACAGTCGGGAAAAATGTAGAGTTATATTATAGTAAGGATTTTTTAAGTAATCCTTTAAAATTGTAAACGTTATTGTTTCATATAATTGTATTACCTAAAACCATTAAAAAAAATTAAGAAATCTTTTAAACAAACAAAAAATATACGATACAAGTTTTTCAGAAACTTTTGTTTTTGCTTTCATGTTTCACAAATAAAATACAATATCGTATAGCATAAAGAAAAACTAAAAATCTGCACGTCACTACAATAAAGGTGCATTTTGCAGATTCGCAAAGTACCTATATAGCTGCAGCAAAATTGTTCAATTCGTCATGTATTTAAGAAAGTCTTAAATTAAGAATCAAGTTTATTAGTGTTAAAAGTTTATTAATGTTATATAGTCAATAAAATTACCTAACTCCTGTTTCGCTCAATTGTTCTCAACTAATAGCCCACCTGTCAAACCATGGTCAAATACAGTTTTCGAAGTAGAAGCCCTTTAATATATAAATGTTTATTTATGATCGTTCGATCTAAAAAAATCCATTTTATTTTCGCAGCAGTTACGGACAAGTTAGAAATGAATAAGTTATAAACATACAAAGCTGTTACATTTTAATTTGCTTAAGTTACATGGTTTTGACAACACTTTGCTTACAAACATCTCTAGGGCACTTCTTTCGAGACTTAATACTGCGAACCTAGTTTACTGAATTCGAATGGTCCATTCATTTCATAGAGTTACCCAGTTTCTTACTTATCCACGTAGAAGAAAAATATTTGTTTGCCTGTTAAAGGTCTTTAAATTAAGCTCAAAAATTCTAGCTAACAATCATGATATCTGCTTCACTTAGAGAGGCTAATAAAAAAAAATAATACTCGTACAAGAAGATACCTATATAAGTTTCACTTATAGAGTTCGTTTTTTTTATAATTTCTACTTAAATTTAAAAAGCCAACTATAAATCAATTGAGAGAAAAATGTGTTTCACCTAAAAACGGAGACGAACCTTCCAATTTTCTGGTGCCCCGTTTATTATGTTGGGAATATCTACCTCGCAATAGCTGGTTAAATGTCTCCTATTTCGCCCAAAAATAAATGGCTTTCTAAAAAAAGTAAAAACTAAAATCTTTTGCCAAATTAAAATGTAACCGCATCTGCACTAATTAAGCCAAAACCACATCCGTTCGCACATACTTCACAGTCAACAGATTATAAATTCAATTGCCACAGTCTCTCTGATTCATTAACCGCCATTCAATGGCTCTAAACACTTTCTCTACATAATCACCAAACAATTTGCACTGTTCTCAAATATATTTATTGCGCAATATGTTATTATACCCGTCTTAATCCTCGCACACAGTCGAAGTATTTATTGTTTTTCAAGAACGAAAGGTTACACAGTTCAAACTGATACATAAATTCATCAGTACTTGACTTCAGATTAACAAAAAAGAAAACCCCCAACACGTAGGTACCTACATCATTTCAACTTGAATACTTTGCACCATCGATTTAGAATCATCAACTATCCAAGTTCACTAGAAAACACATCATCGACATCGACCCTGACAAACTTACTATGTGTATCATATTGAACCTCATTATCTTCGATGTCAGCTAAAATCCCATTGATTGCAATCAATAGAAATAGTGCAATTGCTGTTAATAGCCTGGCCATGATTTCGTTTTTATTAAGAATTCAAAACAAAAATATTTTTTTATATTCACTGTCACTTTGCTTTGGGTTAATATTGTTAACACTTCACTAGTTCGTTCTCAACTGATCGTTCTGAATTCCAGAGCGATTCCTTTTAAGCAACTTTCAATTTATTATTCAAAAAGAAAAACAAAAAAAAAAAACGAAACCTTCTGTTGTGCGCGCTTTCCGATTATGATTTAAATTCTGATTCCGCCAAACAGCGACGACAACATCCACACCGCCGCACTTCACTTTCGCTACACGCTGTTGGCGGCGCAAACCGACAAAATAAAAACGAATTCGAATTCGACGAATTCAGTTTAATTACCAGCAACAACAACAACAGAAACACACAAATTCCAAATGGTTGTGGACAAATTAAAAAATTAGTTTGGCAGAGAAATAGTTTGCAAAAGCTACGGATCTGGAGGAGGAAATGCTTGGCCGGCTACCAGCCAGCGCAGCGCGCATATACGGGGTGAGATAACGGAGCCGAGGAAGTCTGTGTTTACTATTTGTCAGGCTTTCTTTTTTTAGTTTTTTTTTTTGAGAAATAAGATAGGCCTTTGCAGCAGTGTGATCTCTGATGGTCATGTGGTCTGGTCGGCCTCTTGAGAAATAGGCGAAATGTGCGCGACTGGACCGAGGGGGATGATGATGGATCTCCATCTCGTTCGCATCGTATCTGCTGCAGCTGTGATTGAGTGACATCTGGGCGATCCGTGGCTGTTGTTGTCGTGATATGAATTTATTTGCGCATTGACATTGGACATTGCTGCTTATGCAATATGTTTGCTTGAGTAAAAGAGAATCGTATTTACATGTTACGTTGACTAATTGCTTGGTAAAGTGCAGACTTTTGGCTGTCCTTTACATTCAAATTGGGTGACTATTGGGGTGTTCCCCAGTTTTGATTTCATTCTATTCGAATTGAGTTACTAGATTACATCATGCGATTCAGTGGTCGTCGTTGAGATTTGTGTAAGCAAAATGAATTAAATCTGCATGTAAGCAAGTTTGATGTAAACAAGTACATGCCCAGACCTGAGCTATACAGATTAAAGTAATATACGTACGATCAGTCAGCTTATAGCTGTTATGAAAGGTGATAAACTGATAACTCCCTAAGCACTAGCTGCCATGTAAGACTTTTTTTTTGAGCAGCAATTTTCGGAAACGTACAAATTCGTGCAAATTGCTGGGCAAACCTTGGGGCAAATTTTGAATTACAAGGGTATTTTTATACACACACGGTTTCATTTCCTTTGTACATATTTGAATGTTCACTTTCGGGATCAGATCTTCACCAACACCATTTTTTTCACATGCGATAATTTTGCTATCCACATGATCATGTTTACATTCAACGTGATTTCATTTCGCGCAGGCTGTCCTTTTTCTTTGTATCTTCCATGTCATTTTCAACTCGATAGATCTTGATCTTTTGCTAACCAATAAAAATTCTATTCGAAAAAGTCTTCTAGGACAGCTTCTCAAATTCGAGCTGTTTTACGGTCCCAAGTTGATTTAAAAAAAAAACCCCTACGTCTGCCAACGATTCGCCAATCTAAAATTACTTTTACGGAATAATATTTAACATATTCTTCTACGTAGACACACTTTGTACTCTAAGAAAGTAAATGCTCTATCAACGTGTGTTCCAGAGAAACCGATCTGTGGGCGATGGAATGATTTTCAACATGTACACCATTGTATATAAGTGGGTTAAAATTTGTTTTTAGGTGGTAATGTCTAAACCTACTGAACCTGAGTGGTAAGGGCTATTTCACATTATTTGTACGGAATAATCTCTGGAACTACTCGGGACATTCCAAAAATTCTTTCACAATTGGTAAGCTGCACTATCTCTGAACTCTGAGTTATATAGGCTTTTCTTATCTTATTTTATTTGTAATTTCAGTCTTGTGACGCAACAGGATAATACCATACCACAGAAATTCAAAATTCTCACCCATAATTGATTTATTGCATGTCACAATTGTTCTGCTAAATACGTCCACACAAACGCATTTTACCAGACCTTATCAAATAATGGTCCTGCACAGCGTTATATGAGAGTACTTTCACTTCAATCAGGTTAATTGTTCAATTCAACCCCGTTGGGATTTGCCAAGTTTCTCCAAGAATGATTCGGTTTTCACAACCACATTATTCAGTTGTGACAGGATTTATTCACTCCTGGCTAGTATAATCTTGTAAGTTTTCAAATACAAAGATTCACTTGCTGCGGCATGAAAGTAAAAACGAATTTATTAATGGCCATTCATTGCAGTGTTAAATTGAAGAACATCATATAATGTGATAGAGCAAATGACTTCAAAATGGACCCACATTTTGTTCGCATGTGACAGCTTAATTGATTCGCATTGAACAAGTGGCACAAGACAATGCCAAACAACAAATGAAATTAATTGATATGACGTGTACGCATTGTGTTATGCAATCTTAATGCGATTTTTGTATGTTTTGCTGTACCTAATAATAAAATGTAGTATAAAGGAATTCATGATGGATATTTGGTGAGAGTTAAAAAAAAAATACAAGTATGTACGTCAAACGAAATGGACATTTAATTTGGAAAATGTTATTTTCTTTTTAAATGTCAGTAAAATTCTGTTCCCAGAAAGTCTCGCCTTTTGTGTAAAACTATTTCAAATACCTATACGGATATTTAAAAACAAATATTATAATGGATATTCATATATTCTAGCGGAATAAAAATTGTTACCGCTTAAGTCGACTTAAAAGAAAAATGTTACTACGCATTTTGCAATAAAAATGCAAACAAACAAATTAAAAAAAATAAAAATAATTGTTAAAACGAATACGGTTGAAGCCCTCTATCACAAATACTGTAAAGTCTTTGTTTCTTTATTGTGACAGTTTTTCGACAAATAACATCAAGTTTCAAAGTGATTTTTCCGATAATTTCATTTTGAAACCTTAGCGATTTTTGCTTGTGGCGATATTGGACAAGAAGTGGGCACATTAGGAAATGCACAATATAAATATTAATATGAAGTGAAAAACCGAAAATCGAGACTATTCTATTTTTAAGTCACACTGTATGCATTCGCATTATGCAAACATCCATTCAAACATTACCTGGCAAGCAAGTGATGTACCTATACGTAGAAAATCCCCTTCAAATCATCAAAAAGAAATCCCCCAATTGAGAACGACGACAGTAGGTACCTACCTACCTATGAATTGCGAGAAATTACACTCCAAATTTGATAACAATAGATCGTATTGCGTATCACATTCACATGGTATCCATAGACAAAGCGTTTTTGAGTAATCTTCACCCCATTGTCTGACAGTAAGCCTCTCAGAAGGTTTATCTCATTACCGCAATTTTTCATTTCCAAATTGTTCTTTAGTAACCGTTTTTGCGTGTGTTCGTGTTTCTCGGTTGTTGAGATTTTCAAATTTGAATTGATTAAAATACATACATATTTACATACCATCGACCGCCACCACCCTCAATGGCGTTCATCAACATCAAGTCCCTTAATCTCTCTTTTATTACTGTACGTACGCGTAAATCGTGCCTAAATAATGTCATGGGCATGATTAATAAAACACACGCTTATTGGTTATTTGAAGTTCCAGAATGAAGAAGTAAGTCAGCAAGCATCTTATTGCGTTGGTATATTCCCGGCATGAACAGCTTGATGACGCATCTAAAGCGAAGCGCCCGCTAATTAATATGAAACGGTTGTCGCGAAAGCAACCGTATTGCGGAAGGTTTAGGTGACGAACGGTAGAAGATAACAATAAAACAGAGCAAGGTAGGAAATTAATATTGATGTGTCTACCCACATGCATTTTTAACAACAAAAATGTTACTTCAACAAGTTAATATGGATGGCATTTTGTGAATGCTGCTAGTGTCTTCTTCCTTTTTATTTTTTCAGGTGCAACTGCATGCTGCTATCGTTTTGAATATTTTTTTATTTCGCCTACTAGTTGCTTGCATTTGTAACAGCTAGTCAGTATATCTGCAACAATAGTCATATTTATCGGTCAAAGACAAGGAATCAGTTTGGTAAGTGTTTCCGACCCAATCAATTATCTAATCCATGAAATGAATTTGACAGGTAAATGCCTAAGTATTTACATTTCCCACAGTTTTCATCAAAAGGCTGTGATAATGAGAATTTTTGACAACAATATTAGTACATGCATAGCTGATAAATTCTTTAAAAATAATAATTCATCACTATGGTTATTTCTTATTACAAACAAATAAAGTAAACGCATGTAACACGACAGCTTTTCTTGGTTCGTAGCTGGGATACTTAGGTTTAAAAGCTCTGGCGAAATGTGGAATGCTTTCAAAAGACACATAGTGCATACACTAACCGGATGTAGTGTGAACCATCTGCCATCTGCTGGTGATTTTCAGTTCGTAAAGAAAATGAGGTACTTTCACTATACCGCTATGTGTGATTATTGCAAATAAAATGATGATTCGCAAGGATTTTCCTGGTGAATTTCGGAAAAGTTACGTTATTTTTTTGGGTTTTTATTTTTGTCGGACGCCTCGGGTTTTTCCCCTTTGGTCCATGCAAAGATAGACTAGAACTCCTAGACCGACGAAAGTAGGAATTCTTAAAAAATGGTCCGTTTTCGATTGTTTTTCCTGCTCAAATCAAACGTCATAATTATCTCAGCCAAAGTGAAGTAAATCAATTTCCCTTAAGTCAGTCTGATTGATATTTTATTTATTATCGCTTCAGTTTGGGAAATCTCGGTTTTGCAATTTTCGTGAAAGTTCGTGAGTTCTTATCTGGAATGGAAAATCCGCGATTCCTGGTGCTTCGGGACTTGGGATTTTGCGGTGGATGTATCGGCTTTAAGCGCATGAAAACATACATGGAATTTTGTTGGGCACCTGCGAAATGGCGCTAGTTCGTTTGTTTCCAATTAATTCTCATATATGGGTCGGTGGGTTTCATTTTTAAATTGGTACGCTGCTGCTTGAGTTGGCATTGTTTTGACCGAATTTGTCAAAAACCCTCTTCACAAAAAAATAATGTCTGCATTCTGAAATAGTGTCACTTATAACTAATCTAGTTAGTACACACCTTTGTATCGATAAGCAATACAAATTATTGATTAGTGCTAATCGGAACGTCATCATGCTTTAGTCATAAAGTTAATAACTTGATTTGTTTCGTTGTTAGCAACATCAGCACTCTACGTCATAATGTACATCATTACCTGCGCACTTTATAACTGATTTCCCCGACAGATACAGACAGACAGAGCTGCTTTATCTTCATAGCATTTAATAACAGCAAAGCATTTTGTTGAAGATTAAATAACCTTTTCTCTGTAGTTACCCGAGTGAGCAAATATTTATTATTAAATTATAAGCCAAATACCTGTACTTGTTGCGATACAATTTGCTTGAGAAATCAGATAAGGTAGCGCAGAGTCTATATTCGTTGATCGGCAATCAACTGCAATGACAAATCCATTTAAAAATAAAAATAAACAATATTTTAGCTTTCTGACACAAGTTTTATTTACAACTTGAGGCACATAAGGTAATGGAAAATAATGAACTCTTGGAACTTCTCGGAAGTATGAGAATGCAATTTTAAAATTAAATTGAATCATCTTAGATAGGCAGGTAGTCGGTAATCCCCTCTGAGAAACAATAATATTGCCGTGGCAGAATTAAATTAAGAACCGCTTGAAATGATTGAATTGGAATAAGCCAACTTAAGGTCGGGCTTCAGCAATTCTTGCAGTTGGTACCTATACCTGTCAGGTGTCAGAAAATATTTTATCTGTGTGAATAATTTAACTTGTGCCTCTTATTTAAAAAAAAGGATATTCGTGCAAACAACTCTGACACACGCATCAATTGGCATTTTCTTTATAAACTGTCAAAATTGTTCCACATTGTTTGGATTCCTTTTTATTTCAATTTTTTTTAGATACGAACATACACTTGATCGGCGGCAACTACATGTTACATATCAGCTCCACATTCCATACCTTAGAATCTATCAATCAGATCAAGTTGTCATATAGACAGATGACAGATGATCACGCGTGCTTGCGAGCGTGTTAAACGTATTTTCGGGTAATAAAACACCTTCTTCTTAAAAAGTTACAGCACTTGTGCTCACTATAATTTAATACTTATGTAATAACAACATTTTTCTTTTAAAATTTAACTATAATACAATACAAATACTACTTCAGTGCAGAAATACGTTATTTAACATCGCCATCAAATACCGTCTACACAATGTCAGTCTTTTCATACAAGTTGTTATAAAAGAAAAACTAATGAAATACATATACAATCCACTTGATGGATTTTATACACAATCCATCACTTTGACTATAGGCAAATATAACAAATAAATTAGATCCACTTAGGCTAACATCACAGTTTATATACACAGTCTTCACTGCAAGACTATCACTTCATTCACCTCTCACAATACTAGCTGGATTTTTGCAATTCATTTATTGTTTGGAATGTAAATGGCGGCGGTGGATCCTTTTCCTTTTCTGAATCCAAATACGGAACTTGCACAACGAACACCGATGGGAAGTTCTTTGTCACCACTGTGTCATAGCTTGGCGGCGCAAATTCACTATAAGATGGAGCTGGTGTCGGTGGCGGCTGCTGCTGTTGCTGTTCCTCTCCCGTTGGGGTTGCATCTGCTGGATTTCCACATCTTCGATCGGAACAAGCCATTAGAAAAAAGAATGCCATTAACGCCAAAAAGGTAGCCACGTACCATACGACTGTTATTGCATCCATTGTAGTCTGCGATAGCTCGGATGGAACTTTAGTCGAAGCTGGAAAGAGATGCGTTTGCAAATTAGTAAACTCGTATCTCAAAAATGTTTATTATACAACTTACAAGTAACTGTATAGACCTCTGTGATATTTGTGGTATTGCCCAGTTCAAGTGTCGTTTGTCCAATCTTTGTACTGACTCGTTCGTCACTGTAGGTCAGCAGAAAGGCTTGCGCGTCTGCCTGCTTCGTGACTGCCAAAACTGAAATGATACAAACAAAACACACATAAAGTATAATCAAACAAAAAAAGGTTAAGGTATCTACTAGACTAGAATACAGAATATTTCTGTGATAAGGGTTTCTCTGTCAAGTGTAATACTTTTCGTATCTTATCGGACATGTTAATTTCTCTTATCGATTTTTTTTTTGCGCGAAATGATGATGATTGGGAAGTATATTCGTGTGCATTTTGACATACAGCAAAGCAGTCATATGTTCAACAGGGGTAAGTGTGTACTCGTTTAATGCATAGATTCGTAACGTGAGTAGTTGGGGTCTTAAAGCGGACTTATTCATCGAGAAATTTAATGTTTTTTGTTGCGATTTCCCCATGGAAATACGACTGACAGGACGATGGTGGCTTAAAAGTGAAGTTGGTATTACATTTTGACGCAACAAGGTAGCGATTTAAGTAAATGTGAATGGAAAAATACGAGTGGAAAAGTTTCCACTTGAACAGAACGATTTGTGTTCAAATGCTATGACTTCACCTTGCCTATAGCAACAATAGGCCAAAGTATCATTTTAAAGGAGTGTTAGTAATGCAGAGGTGACTTTTGGAACTTGAAACGACTAAGTGGTCTAAAAATATCGTTACCGTCGACGGCACCTATCAACACTTTTCACAATAACATTAAACAACGCACATCAGAGCGACAACGCTGGCGTGCGTTTGTTTTCTCACCGTCGCGTCAAGATGAGTTCAAGGGAAACGATAAGACTTGGGCTTACTATGTCGATTATCAATGAGTTCAGATGCACATGGGGAAATGTAATAAGAACGTTCTGACATCACAACAAGACATGTGATCCCTCTTGCACAGATCGCTGTCAAATCTCGGTCAAGGCAGGGACAGGTAAACGTCATTGAAAATGTTCTAATGATTGTTCTCCTCCTATGAAACTGTATAAGGATTATGAAGCTTGTTGAATAAAATAAAAAATAGAAAAAGGAGAAGAAAACTCATTACGGTTGCCAGCATATCTGGTTGTAATCAAAATTTGTTAGCCTGTTGCTCATTCGTCAGTTAGCGCAAGTGCTAAGCGCTTGGTGAATGGACAGCAAAGCTGAGTGCTGGTTCACTTCCTGATAGATTTTCTGTCATTCCTATTATTGTTGTCATTGTGAGGTGCGTAGATCTATATAACTAGTCGATATTGATGAGTGAAAGTGTGAGTCGAATTTTTGTCGACGGAAGGTAGCTGGAAAACTATCTGGATATGCTGCACCTAATATTGCTCAACCTTTTGTACTGAACCGCTTAAAGATGCGTTACTCTCACCAAAGTATATTTCTTTGAACCAAATCAATCCATTCTAAGTACATGTTCTACTTGGGGATAATTCTCTATTGCTTATTTCTTTTGTATGCCAAAACGTGACTATAATTAAATTCTAAAGACTACCTATGCCTAGGGCTCTCCAGTGAAGTTATTTTCCGTCCGGCATTTTTGCATTATCTCCCAAGGCCAACGTTCTCAAATACCTCAAGAGCCCTCCACTCTAGAAACGACATCGTTTCCCCGTAGCACACTTAGAGCTATAATAGTTAATAGTTTTATTTATTTTATTTTTAATCGTTAAGCGAAATTTCACAACTGTGTTCTAAAATTACCCTACTTATAGGCGATTTATCAATTAATACCGATTAAGAGTTACTCGATAAGCAATAACTGAGTTCAGTGGCATTAAAAATAATTACACAGACTGTACACCTTTTTTTGTGGCCATTTCATTTCAAAACAAAATTGCGTTTCCGCCAAACGTATTTTATGAATCACGCACACACATCAAATTATCTACTTGACTGTTTATTGTTTAAAGTCGACAAAATCGATTAATAAATAATATTTTTTTTGTGTGTGTCGAAGAGGGACCTGGCTCTTTTGTTGTTACTGTTACTTGCTAGCGTTATAGAAATAGCAATTTGCTTCTTAAAACAATACAATTTTTGATCGAGTGGTTATTAAACAATCAGCAAATGATTTGTAATCGCATACAAAACCCTGAAGTGGAAGCGCGTATTTATAAATCTATAAATGAGTATTTAAGTTGACAGTGACACTCGCAACACTTAAGGTAACTTGTGTAATTTTAACTAGGAATAGATAATGCACGTGTACCCTAAATCCCATGTAGCAACAGTGAATTGAACAGAAGAGGTAAGAGGTAATTGATTATGATTATAGAAATTAGTTAACACTAGAGGGTAGATAAAGTCACCCCTGGGGAATTTCACACATTTTGACGAGCGCATACAAAGTCCGAAACACATGAGACATGACATGACCGTATTTTGTCGTATTGAATATGCTAAACGTGAATGGCAACACTACTTGCTGTAGGAAGAGTTACTTAATTTCATTGCATATTTTTGGGGTTTCGTTTAAGTTGGTTTGAAGTAAAATAATTTTAGCAGTTAAAATTGACTTTTTTCAACAGGATTTTTTTAATGGTGAACTTGAAGATTTTTTTTTGTTTTCTGGCTGGGTGGAAATTTAATTGCTTATGAGGACGTTGGCCTAGGGTCGTGTATGCACCCACCTTTTTTTTACACACGCTTTGAAATGAACGTGTCCAATATTTGACGATCAGTAAAAAAATCTATTTTTAGCTTTGAAAACGCAATGTGTCGTCCATTAACTTTTAAGATGATTGCTGAGACATGTTTTATTTCCAAATAGATACATACTCGTAGTTACGCCGCGCAATTATTACGTGCGTACTTTTCTCAAAAACTGAGGTTTTGGCAGCACTTTGAGTGAAACCTTACAATTTTTAAGTGCCCGCCCATCAGCTAAGTGATTTGTTAAGAACAATGAAATCATTGTTTGAATATAGATAAACTATTTGTAAAAGCTAGACTTGGGTGTTTTTGGTTTACTAAAAAAAGGGAAAAATTGCGTTTATGAAAATGTGCCGTGCAGTGAAAAGTTCTGCACAGTTCGAAAGGAATGCTTTTCAAAATTTGACCCGATCTATACGTTTAAAAAAATACTCCATATAGTTTAATTTTTTCAGCAAAATTTCCATGGGAGCTAAATTTAACCGCGAGTAACATGCTGGGCATACATAGTTTACAAAAATTCATCGAACAAGTGTTCCCTAAATGGTTGTGAAGAAATTTTAGTACAGTCAAATGGAATTTATACGATTTTAAGAGTTTCATATGAAAGCCGAAATATTGCTGTTGGCCTTTAATTTGTTATTACAGTTGGTCACCCCACTTAAAATGTCTTAAATAGCTTTGTAAGCACTTTGATTATCACAGCGGTACGTATTTAGTAGACTCTGTAGATTAATAATATGTAATCGGATTATTACAAACGGAATAGTGATACTCAACAGTTGGTCACAAATTCCACACGAGTTATAGGACTTTATTGTGCAAATAAAAAGTTAGTATCTACGTAATATAGCAGCTAAGTGTAGATTTTTATCGGTAAGTCTTGTAAATCCTAATCCGCAGATCGAATGGTATATTCTTTAATTATTTTGTCAAACTGACGGTCGATTTAGTTGTTGTCTTTATTAAAATCACTTAATTGTTCATGTTCTGCGATAACAACCGAGTAATGGGAATAGGTATTGAAAAACCAACTGTACTTACAAGAGACTCATTGTAGTACTAACAATAAAATCAGGGTGATTTCCGCCCTGTTGTTTGTATTGCGTTTTTTTAAAAGTGCAATTACTTTTTTGTACCGCTTTGTTGTTTATATAATTTGTCACGAAAAAAATTAACTTTTACCTCAAACTGTAGATATACACGGGTAGGTACCTACGCTTGAGCCAATATTTTCCATATCATCATGCGTATGAACAAAGTGAAAGTGGGTTATTCTATAAAAGATCTTGATAACTTATTCCATTTATATGCGTATTATATTCCATAAAAATTCCACAAAGTGCCAGTTGATCAGTTAAGCAAATTTTACTGCGGCTTTATGTTTTTACAATTCGTCGCAGTTTGTGTTGTAGACCCATAACAGTTTGTTCAGACACTAGTTGTTGTTGTTAGAATGCCTAATGCCTAAATGTTTATTAGCCGTCTGCCAAATAAATATTCTTATCTAATTGAAAACAACAAAAGCGTGTGAAAATTTAAACCGAATGCAGTATTAACCGGTGTTGATAAAAAGTTAGATAGGTAGGTAAGGTACCCATACTTTTTCTATAAATATACCAATATTTTTTATGGCTAAGTTTAGATGGTGAAGTCAAAGTTTGAAGGGGCTTCCGGTCAAATTTTTTGAGATTACTTTTAGACTTTAAAGCCCGCTATCCATAGCGAAATGAAATGAAGATACATCGATCATGGTCGGTTTGTTTTACAGTGATATTATCGCAAGGGTGTCATCTAATGTTATTGAACGCGCGAATTTATCAAAGAGCGGTGATAATATGTGAGACTCGCAAAAATAATTTTCGTTATCATATGACACTTTGAATTTACAGTAAATGATTACCAAGGTTGCCAGGAAATCCAACAACATTTGCCAATAGGGATACGCTTGCCCTTTGTGAAGCCAATGCTTGAATGATATATATAACAGATTTAAAGTACAGTACAGCCTCGCTAGTCCGGACACTCGCTAGCCCGGACACTTCAGTAGTCCGGACACCTCTATGTTTCGGACATACATATATTATTTGTCTCTGTTTCTTGGAAAAAACGTTTGTTCGTACGATTACGGGGAATCCCCTTCTAGTTTTGTCGCTTGTAGTTGGCTCTGGAATCTAGACATTTTAATCGTTGCAAATTTACTCATTGGAAGTTTATATTTGTGGTCTTTGATTTGTCCATTGTATGTATATTTAATTTTTTCTCTATAGTCCGGGCATTTCGCTATTCCGGACACGGTAGAAACTTTATGTGTCCGGACTAGCGAGGCTGTACTGTACATTTGTTTACACAATATTCACCAATGTTTAATTTTTATATAATGTATGCTACATTTCTGACGTCTAATAGCGATCTAGCATGTACTTATTACTTACTTGTAAGTACCTAGCACTATATAGGACGTCTGTGATAAGGCTATGGGCCATTATTTACCTATTTATGAGTTGATTTTCCAATTTTGCTTAACTTCACCGGAATTCTAAATATTCAAGCCTCCATGCTGTGTACATACAATTTGGAAATAAAAAACTGAGCCACCTTTGAGTTTGGCATGTGACCCTTGAGTCGAAAGTCTGATCTGAAATTTACCCATATGTATTTACTTATCAAACAGTAAAACAAAAACGTATGGTGCTATAGAATTTGATCGAATTAGTAGGCTTTTCTTTTTCTGATTCACAACAACCACAAACACAGTCTTTCAGTTAATACATCCCGGTCACAAGATCACCAGCTGTTTGTGAAAGTAAACAGAAACAGAGCTCGCATTTACACACGAAATAGAATAGGGTACCTTTGGAGTATACAAATACATTCTTCTTTTCGATTAAAAGAGGAAAACGTTGTGGTAAATGTGGAAAAAAACGCTAAAACATTTTTAAATTAGCGCAGAAATATACCTTGTTTATTAAACTGTCAGAGCGAATTATTTTCCATCTAAAATCTGTTCGTTGCACAACAAGCTTTGAAAGACTATGAGTTTTTTGTTGTTGTTGATTTCAAAAAATATCGTGGAGAACAACCACTATTACAGTTAGGATAGTGTGTTTTTGCCAAATTCTTTTTTTAGAAAATATTTTCCAATTTTACCGAAAACATGGTAGAAGGAGCCAATTGCTAGGTACTGACCTTAAAGAATAGCTCAGGACGTTCAAATGCCCGATTACGTTAGCTACTGGAAAAAACCACAAAAAGTCAATAAATTGTCATGTTTCACTCAACTTCGACAAATGGATTTTCCCATTACCTATAACTAACTGAGCCAGCATCCTGGAATTTCTCCATCGTTAGAAATTTACCTTTGCTTGTTTAAAGCTAATAAGTTTAATTTGAAAGTTGTTAGGTATCCCCAGATGTAAGCCTGTTGGTTGTCACCCGAACCATTTATCTTCATTGTAGCACTCTAAGAAGACATATTTTACTTGGTTTCAACAACCGCGGTAGATTCTATGAAATATGGATGAACATTGACTTATGAGAGATGATTTAGAGGAACAACAGATGACAGAAATAAAAGTTTCGTAAAGTATTCATCGGAATGCCACCGTTTATTATCAGTGATCTTTTAGCGATTAAAAATTCTCAGCAATCGGATAGTCATAATTCATATCAACTGTAATCCATTGTCTCTCTGTTTATGTTTTATGGAAAAACTCTGACAGGGAAAAAGCCTGTCACAAACATGTCCCCATAGTTTAGCATACGACAATAATATTCAATCAAGTTTCTAGCCATAAATAGCTAATAGATTCTCTTGAATGTAATTAGCAGGCTTCCTTATGTCCCCTCATCAATTCAGTTTAGAAAACAAATCAGAAATGTCAACACTAGTTGTATTGTGCAGGGTATTCCATCTGACTAATTTATTATTTAAATATAGGTAACACTTTTATACATCTTGTAGGGCAACTTGTTCCTCAGATCAATTAGTCCAAGAACAAAGAATTAAACCAGCAACAAAAATTACGCGTTAACTTCCAACTATTGTTGGTGTGCAAAGAAAAAGTAACGTTTATCTGTTATCAACATGTTGTGACGGCATTCCAAAAACAAGAAAAATTGTGCACTATGAATATGCATTAAAATCTCGATCCAAATGCGGCCGCAACAAACGATTATAGGTACATAATACCCGCTTCGACTTGTTGTAGAGGGAATCTATAAATAAAGCTTTTTTAGTACCAACTCGTATTGACAATCAGCAAGCAGCCTATTAGTACCTAATATACAAATCGTTTGTCTTCATTTAATGATAGCAGGTATCTTGTTTTTCAAGATCGAAACAATTAAATATTTGTATTTTGTTGAGCAGTTTGTTCGATCATAAATTCCTTGCAGCTGATTGGGTCACAAATAAATTTCTTAACAATTTATCTGGATTAAATTAAGCTTACCAACTAAACTCCGTCAGATAAAAAACTAAGCAAAGCATACAACAACATTATTTTCGGACTGTAAGGAAATTTGAACATTTTTGACAGTTCAATTAACCAAACCAATCAGCAAGATTCGGACTTACGTTCGCCTAATTTTAGCTCAAACAGCGTAATATTAAATAAATAAATAAATAAATAAATAAACTGAATACGAACTACTAATAATGTTTTTTAGCGTCCGGTTTAATTTTACGATCTCATAATTTTCAAAAAAAAAATATCCATTTTGACGACAAAATATTTGGTGCGAAGGTTGAAAGAGTTATGCATCGTTCAAGGAAAATAGGAAAATAACCACGAAATTAACAAACAGAGAACATTTACGCTTATGTTGATTTCGTTAGAAAGTTTGTCGAATTCAAACAAAAAGAAAGGAAATATTTTGACCGTATTTTCACAGTCTTATCTAAATTATGAGTTCTATTGCCTGGTTAAAACCAGTCTAAGTCTTTGCACTATCATAATTAAACTTAATATTCGGCTTATTTTCAAAAGGCGGAGAAAAACATCAGAGGGAGTTCTTTTTATTTTTTTTTTCGCTTTGGCATCAACCATTCCCGTCCGAATATGTTACAGAAAAAACAGTTGACATTAAAGGTCTTAATAAACATTTTAAAGGATGATATTACAATACATCAAATTATTTTGTGCTCAAAATATCGATTTTCCGATCTTGTAAAATTTTGAGTTGACAGATGATTACTCGTTAGTGAGTTAAGTTTTTGTGTACTTATGCCGCAAAAGTTTGACAGCTATAGGTAGGTACCTGTCGGTTAACTTTCCTACATCAGAGTTAAAAATCGTGCATTTATATATGTTTTAACAAAAGACGCCTGCCTGCCTAGTAAATAAGGTTACAGTAATGGAAAAAAATCCTTTGTGCTAATCTAAAATTAAGTAGGATAATAAGAAGAAGTTAATGTTCAACCACTACCACGAACAAAGATTGAACATTTATACCGTTCAAGTAGGTAGGCACCTACATTTTTAGTTTCAATCCGTAGAAAAGGCAAATGTTTATACTTCATGTCCGCTCGAATGCTAACATCTGACAAGCATCAAAGAACTGTCACGAGAAAAACTCTCTAGCCCTTTGGACATGGCATCAAGCTGTTAAAAATAACATCAATGGTTGCAAAAAGACGATGCCTAAAGTCGCACAATCCTTTCCAAATTTATTTTCTTAGCAATTTGGCATTTGCAGTTAAATGCCAGTACGAATGAATGATCATTTAAGGTCACGATTACAATACCCACTTGACTTGATCAATGCCTTTTCAAAGTAAACCACTATCCACTTGAGTCACACTAGAGACTAGATTTTTCTAATGCCTCTGAAATTATCACCGCACAAACAAACAGTCATCACTTCCAAGAAGCCGGATTTAGTTGATAATGTAAACTTAAATGTAACCAACTAAACGGATATACTCACAGATCACAACCAGAACACTGACTGCCATAGGACCACCACTTATTTTCAAGGACATTGTATAAATCTGCACTCACTATTTTTAATGTACACTTTGAATAACAGTAACTATGGGAAAAACTTAATACACAGTTAATCACTTTTTCCCTTCTTTGACGCAAAAATTGTTCACAAAATAACGCGAAAAAAAATCGCTGCACTTCCAAACAACACTTTCGTTTAGACTGACCGACTGACTTGAGGTTGTTATCCACTTCTGCTCCACTACTGGTATACTGTGCTGATGACTGTTTTCTGAAAACAAGATCGCAGCGCTGTTGCCCCACCACAACTGTTATATACAGCACATCCAACTAAACTGAACGGTTTCTTGCAAGATACTTTTGTTATCGCCTACACACAGCACTGCCCTGCCTCTTTAATAGAAGTTAAATATCCAGCCAAATGCCGAACAGGTATACCGTATGCGTATACCTACTACAAAAGGCCAGGCACTTTCCGATAGCGTCGGTCGTTGGCTGCTGACTGGGTTACTCCATTATGGTGTAGTACAAAGCGCAAACACACGACACAACCTGATTTTCGCGGTGATAATGACTTTGATGTAGGGAAGATATACCTACCTACAAACCGACATCTATCATATCTAACGCTAATTGTAGATATATCTGCAAAATCTGGACTGTTGCTGTCCAAAGGTCAGCTATACTTTCTTGAAAGCGGCTTTCAGCTTGAAAATAGATTCGTGAGCCGGGTAACGTTTCAATTGAAATCTATTCCAGCAGCTGACGCCACGCGCCGGTCGATGGGACAAACCATTGAAAGGCGAATCTCTTTTCTGGCTAATGGGATGATTCGCTGCGACTTCGTCACATAGCCAGCCGGCTGGAGTTTCATTGTAAGTCAAGCGTCACAAACAAAGCTGGACGCCCAAAAAACGATTTCACTTCTGTGAGTATGAGGTCGTGTACGAGCTACGAGTACGTGACTCAGGGCTCGGATGGAGATTCATATCCACTCAAGCGTCACACTTTTGCTTCCTCTCCCCGTCAAAATGAAAACATGTAACTAATAACCGCGCAATAGGTGTTAATTGTTGTGAATAATCAAAGCCGCGCCACGAGACTTGAACAAACAAAGTCAAGCTTAGGCAAATAATGGCGCTGAGTTTGTTTTTCTGCGGCGGCGGCGAATAAAATTATCTTTTTATGGAAATTACGATCGCCTTGGAGTGAGAGGTGATTTTTCTTCGCTGGCAGGTAGTTAGTTGTTGACAGATCTTAACTAACTACGTATTAACTGACTGTGCAGCGGATATTGTACGCGTTGTTGACAAATCCAACACCAAACGATGCGATGTAACCTGCAAATGTGTTGACTGATTGTATTTCACAACGTCATGTTGGTGGTTACACTATTTTCTCGATCGTCGTAAGTATGTAGTTCTAAATAGGAAACCGGAATATAATTCTATTTATAGGACACAGTCCGGTCGGTTTGATGTGTGGCACATGTGTGGTTAGCAACATTATTTCCCTCTTGATATACGACTATTCATGTACCTACGTTTATAAGATTTACGTAGTAATTCAAATCAGTAAAGGAGGCAAACTTCGTCGATATCATTCGTTTAGAAACGGTTATGGCGCATGATGCCATACGGATAAATATAAGCCAATAGAAAGAGTTGTCAGAAGGGGCCTGATGGATGCGATGTCTGAATGGATGAATGCTTTCATGAATTTCGACAAGATGCTAATTTTGTATTTTTGCTAATATGGTGGCAGTTCTAACACATTTGGTATATCAACACCAAGCTATTTACGGCTGGCTCAGGTGCTTTGAATTAAACAGCAACTGTCCGCGACTTGGTGCTAAGTTTTGCTATGATGAACTGAGTTAGCTAATTATTGCGTAAATATATAGGTTGCAAGTTAAGTTGGTAGGTATATATTTCACCATAATGATTGAAATTTGCGTATCTTTTGAGTGAGAGCCAGGCCTTTAACAACAGAATTGGTCTTTATTGAGGTTGGCGTGGAGCAGAAACAGTTATTTATGGAATGGAATTGCTGTCGGAGAATGGGTTCACTCAGAAGCAAACTAGAATATATATATAATAGATAGTTTGCTTAAGCTGGTAAAACGGAAATGGTGGCAAATAACTTTTAAAGGGTTAACCGAAATACGAAAAAGCGTGACAGTGGACACATTCAAGAATCTAGTTATTTTAAGTCGACTAGATTGGTCTGGATGGGATGTCAACTGAACCCAAGAATTAGATTGGGCGGGAACGTCACTTTTTCTACGTCAGCAACATATGCGAACTGTCAGCTTAGTAGGTTCTCAGTCAGTAATTTCTTGACTATAATTTCAGCCAATCAAAACCGATATATATCTAACCAGACAGCTGTCAGACTTGGTACTACTGTTGATAGTTAATTACACAGCTGGCAGAATACTTTTGTTAGAAAATCATCCTACGTTCATCACACAATAGCCCTGTTTTTTTTTTAGCTTCGATCTCAGCAAAGTAAAGTAAAGTAGGTTTTTTAGCACTTGTAAAGTGTGCTGAAAATCCTACTTTACTAATAGCTGTCGTGGTTCTAGTGGAATAAACATTTTGTACCATGACGATTTTATATCTCAATCGACATTGAGTTCAGGCTTCTGTCAAATTAAAACAAATTTTGATAAATGATTAGCAGGCACTAAAAATAGAGGTGACATATCTACCTCGGTGTCCATAAATAATATCCTAATACACCTCGGTATAGTGTATCGAAGATAACTAAAATCGGTTCCAATAGAAATGGCCGATGCCTAATTTCATACGCAGCACTCTTGTGAAATGATGAATAAGTTCCGCGCCGTGTGCATGTTTCAACTGATTCCACTTCAACCGTGTGAAATTTCCAGAATGAAGAGTTTCTATTTTAGAGGTAGCAGATAATTGCAATCAGTTATTACAGTAAATGTAAACAACCTTGAAAGGTATAGATCCCCTACCTCCAACATCACGTAGGTGTTACAGTCTCAATATTTCAAGTGGTCACTTACAAGACACCTCAAGTACCTATTCACTGATATGGAGTATCTTTTACGACTGTTTTAAGAACGTGTCAAAATTAATTCATCTTTTATTGTCGGAAGAAATAATTTCGACACACCTCCACAGACTTTAGGGTGTGCTTATCGATAATCCCAAATGTAAGTACGCAAACCAACTTTTTGTTGGCAGGCCCGCTGGCAATCTGCATTGCTCGTCAAACAAGATCATGGCTATCAGACATAAGTTGGAAAAAATACGATTGTTTTGCGAAACTGTCATATATCATAGAAAATCTGACTTTCACTCGACTGATTGTTTCAAGATGCGCAAATATTATTCATTGTCAAAGCTATTTATCTGATGGTGTATTATTTCACGTGAAACTTGCGACTGTTTTGTAACGAAGGAACTAGAATGCATGTGGTGTCTTATCAGATCGTGATGATGATCCAGAGCGTTCACCTAAATTAAAAGGTCAAATAACTCATAGAGGATGATACTTGTAAACACAAGTTTTGTCATTTCCTGAAGCCATTTTGTTTTGTAGCACAGCGTAGGTGATCTCTATAAATGTATGAAAATGTTGAACTTTCCGATTATTGGTATCACGCACTTTCCAATAGAAGTTAATAAGTGGTATAAAATAATATGCGCCAAGGAACCCTGCTTTGATTGATTTATTTTTTAGCCTTCTCTGTAACTAATACCTTCAATCTTCAAATTATTATATTATTATTATTAATAATAATAACACGGCACAGCTCAAGAAATCAAATCGGTCATTTGATCTTGGTTTTGCTTTCCGTGTGACTGCTACTGACCAAGCTAATAGATTGGGGAAAATTAAATAGGCTTATTAACTCCCTTCTTAAAAGCGCAATTATCTTGGAATTGGCATCGTGTAAATGATGTCACGTTTCAAATCAAGCATTACAATGATGGAGAAACTCCAAAATTGGATTTGCCAATTTTTCCTCCTTTTAGAAGATTTTTACTGATATCCGGATCCATTGGCATAAATTTTGAGGTAAAACATAGATTTATATATTCATGAAGATATTCTTGCTGCTCAGGCCCACAACCACAGCCACCGTAGTAAGCAAGTTGCTCAGTGGTTAGTGCGCAGTGCTACCGAACGAGTTGTTACAGAAGCAACCCCCGGAAGCCTACAAAATATACCATTATTGATGTTTTCCAATGAAGCCTGCATTTTTTTTTTATTCCTTAAAAGCCAACGAATGAAATAGAAAAACGAAAATTAATTTTGCTACAATTTGGATTATTATTAACTTTTTTTTCTTATTATTATTTTTTTTTTAGTTTCATAATTACAATAAATTCTCTCTTAATAAATAGAACACACCTTCTCATGACAAAATGTCTTTCAAGTATTTTATATAGGTAGATTTGTAAAACAATAAAAATTATAATAAAGTAAAAATATAAAACAATAATCCCTTTTCGGGATATTTTACTGCTTACCTTAAAATTGACACACTTAATCTAGATTTAGCTAAATAAAATTGAACAGACACAAAAAAAAGCGTAAGTTAAATGGAGTACAGGACCATTAACCGAACATGTATCAGGTAAACAAATAAAATAAATCAGTAGCTTGAGACTGAATGACTTGACGTTTTCGACTGAATTTCTCTTCGATCTTCAGTCTACTCCCAATAGATTGCAACTGCCACTACAAGTATAAACATAAAACAAAACAAAAGCCGTTGACAAACAAAAAATTCGACTGTATGTAAAAATATACAAAAAAAAAACTCGGGTGCATTTAACAATTTGGTTAATACTAATTCATCTATGGATCTATCTAAGCTAAGTTACGCACCACACTCGCCAGAGTCTGAAAATCATGCGCTAGGAGATTGCGGGCTAGACAATTAGTTGTAATAGTTTTAAGTTTAGTTTTTTTCGCATTGTATATATACAAATCTTGGGCTTATTTTTTTGTTCCTATGTGGATACTGATTAGAAGAGACAAAAAAAATATCTAGTAAAAAAATAAATACATAATTGCTACGAGATTATAAGAGATTCCTATGTACACATTGAGAAACAGAAAACTGCAAAAAATAAAACAAGCGCAGAGAACGAGCTGAAGTGCTCTTCGGTGCGTGCGTAGGAGAATTTGGCGAGCGACGACGGAAATTCGCGCGCTGTTTTATCTATCAGGAAATAGAGATTCATAGCTTGGCGGTAAGTCCTTTGGCGTTACTGGCTGCTGATGGTGTGGATCTGCAACGGGTGTGATCACTCCCTCGAATGGAGTTTGAGGCAGCTCGATTGTGGGAAGATCCTAGAATAAAAATTCGATTCAAATTTAACTCTTATAGGAGGGAATGATTATGGTTGCTGTAAAAATAAGGAAAAACTTGTACAACGGCAAGGGCATCTGACTTGAAGACTGACTCTACATTAATAAATGTTTTTTTTTTCAAGCCTAATCGGAAAATGATATATTTATATTAATAAATAGATATATTCCCCTTTTAAATGTTTATAGTAACACGTGCTGAAAAAAAACCCTACGACGGCAGTGAATCAGACTGTCGACAGTCAACAGATTCAGATTCTGAAAACAGACTCGAAGATCACACCCAAACAAACATGAGTCAGCTCCAAAGCATACACACGACAAATGAAGCTGATAAAAATAAAATGCTAATGAGATATGTCCAACTTTTGTACCCACTCATTAAAATCGTATTAAGAACACTTCCTCTGGCAGCCACGTACAAACAAGACAATAACAACTTTCTACTCACCCTAGGGCGATTGCTCAGGGAATCTTCATGCGCCTGCTGTTGCTGCAACGTGATACAGTTCCAATATTTCCAGCATACCCAAATACAGAAGCCCACTCCACTCATTGTGAAGATCAACGAAGTAATTGCACTGATGGCCACGTTCGCAGTATCCACTACTTCCGCAGTAATCGCATCATGGAAACAACTGTTCTCATCCTTGCATGGATACATACAATTTGTGATGTTATCACGTACAAAATACCGTGAAATGCACGATTGTGGGTCCTTAGGATCGCATAGGAAATCACCCGTGTACTTGCAGTCCGAGTGTGATGTTATCACCATATTCAGCTCGAGGGGCTCCACAATCGGCTGTTTCTTGTCAATGAATAAGTTTACGCTCACTTCGCTGTCACGCTCATCAAATATTAAACGGCCAGCTGGACCATCTGGACTGATGTCATTGCAAATCTTCTCCGATGGCCAACGATATCCATTCGTGAACTGAATGTAATCATAGCAAGCATTTGTTTTTGGATTCCGACGAAACTTTAATTTCGTGATTACTGTGTAGAGACCTCGTTTTTGTCCTTTCGTGGCTATTCTAAAACGACAATCGTACTTTAACTTGCTGTGCGACGTTGAATTCCAGACTTGAGAGATTATTGCTGCAGAATCGCGATCATCACCCAGGGTGATCCACGGATCGCCCTTGAATGGTTTCTGTAGTGTGAGTATGAATTTGTCTGCGCATAGATATTCCTGTGGGCGAACTGTAAAAACAATATTTTTTTTTAATTCGTTTACAACTTTCTTTCAATGGGCAAAGTAGTTTTTAAACTTCTTTTGTTGATGGGGGCGGATTACTGTTTCACCCACAAAGCAGACTTACCATATTTGTATGCAGCGCTAGTATAGATATGAGCTAGTAACGTTGACAATAAACAGTATTGACTAAAGACAAGCATTTTTTATTGAAAATATTTATTAGTTTAGTGTGGAAATGTTCAGATTGAGTTGATTTGTGGTATTCGAGAAAAAATATTTTGGTTTTTCCCTATTTGACATTTGTGACAGGTGTCATATTTCATGTCGTTTCAAAGTGATGCCAGTACACCAGTACTGGAGAGCTTGTTTGATTTATAATTTTTTCTCTGTGAGAAATTTCAATTTCATATGATTATGTCACCGATTATTATTATTATTTTTTTTACCATTTCCCAGATTTTCATGGTTGAAATATACTGCACTGAATATAAGAGGATGAATAAAATTAACATAATTGTTTTATGTAAGAAAAACAACAACCACAAAATGATTGTGATAAGCAACTTAGGTACCTCAGATAGGTAGTGCTGAAATAATATCCTCTAACTCAATTATTTTATTTTTCAAAAGATTTATGTGTTTTAAAAATATTTGCGTGATATTCACAAAGAACTTTCGAAGTACTAGATTCTAAGTGTGGTTTGTTCTCAGCTTTTGGCTCCGGTGTATTTTTAAAGTTCACCAGATTTCCATAAAAAAAGTCAATGTGGTTATTTAAAGCATTGATTTATAAAATGAAAGCATTTATTTTCGTAGTCAAAGAAAAGTACTTACAACAAATCGTTTACAATTATTAAGAAGAAAACCAGTTCAATTCAAAGCAGTAGTTTTCTTGATAAAAAGAAAATGTTCACTTTTTGAAGACAGCTTTTTGCCTCCATGTGGTTACATTTATACTAGTTATACAACTGGAACAGAACTGCCTCATGAAACAAAGCAAACACCCCCTTTAATTTTTTACAGTTGTCATTTGTCCAACTTTGTTTACTCTTTATTGTGACCGTGTCAGAAAAACTGTTTTTTATTGTCCGCTAGTTTATTACGGGTTCTTTTTGCAATGCAGTTGTAATAAATAAAAATATTTTTTTTAAATTGCAATAAATAAACTCAACTGCATCGAAATTAAATTCAAAAACATTGAGCAATTTTAAAACACTTCAATGACTGAAGCAAAAAAAATGCTAATTGCGCAACGCAGCATTGGCAAACAAATCTTTAACATTCCAGCTGCTTCTGCAGATGCTAGCTTCGCGTTTGCCGAACAGGATAGTTTTGTTGCCGAGCTCGCCGAACGTTTGCGAATGCTCTCCGATGAAAGTCGCCTAAACGCCATGCTGGAGATTTTGGCCATACTCAATCAATTCACCCGTGTAGAGGAGACGCAATAAGTAATCGATTTCGCACAGTCTGGAAGGAAGTTTTTTTATTATTATTATTTTTGTTCACGTATTCCTTGTTGCAACTTTTTTTTTGAATTCCTTGTTATTTCGTATCTTTTGTATCTTAAAATAAAACCTACAAAAACCAAAGTTGTGTTATGTGTATTTGAAAAGTGTACCAAAAAAGTAGATTGTTCACATCGACGAGGAAGGGGACATGATTCCGATTGACAGTTTTGGACTCAACAGTTTTAGCGATGGCAAGATCCATCCATCGTGGCTTGTCTGAAAAAATTTCCCTCTATTACAATCAAGACACCTTTGAGCCAAAATCAAACAGAAAGGCAAACATTCGAAGCTTGGGGCAAGACACACTCGAAAGGGACACGTTTATAAATAGTGCTTTAATGGTCAATGCTTAGCGTCTAAATAACAAGATGGTTTTGTCTAAGAAAATTAGTTAAAAACAACAAATAACAAAAAATTGTATAACTACAAAGGTAGGCACTTTGGAAGCATCATTGCGGCAACTTTTTTAGTGGCCCTTCAGCTTACGTTCATCACGTATTTTTAGGAGCTCATCGAAAAAGAGCAGCACAAGCGTTGAGTGTGGTGCGATTCGGAGATAATTAGCCCAGAAGCCTTTGTACATGCCATAGATGCCTTCGGTTTTGATAATCTTCACGCAGCAGTCCCACATGCCACGATAATACAGTCCCTTTCCATGCTCGTCGACTCCCTGGTTGTACAGGCGAGTGGCGACAACATCTGGTGGTGTTATGGCCAACGACATGATTGATCCAGCAATCAGCCCAGCTGCAAAGGAGTTCAACGTTGGCTGCGTAATTATATCGTGCTCGCGCAGCAAAGTCTTTGTTGTGCCAAATGTAGCGATTTGAGCACCACTGCCCAGAGCAGCACGAGGAATATGCGACAGGGCACCACGCCACAGACCCATTAGACCTCGCTTGGCATATATCTCAGCCAGAGCACTAAACATGCCAGTGTGTTGGTGCTGATATCCAACGGCGATCGCCTTGACAGCTTGTGACTGTAGTTGAGTTTTGATCTAGAAATGGAGAAACTAGAGCGCTTCACGCCATTGAATTTAAATGGAGAAATTTACCAAGAAGAACGGACTAGACGCTAGACCACCCACAACTCCTCCACCAGCGCCGAAGAGTAGCCCACGAGTGAACGAGATGTTACCGTGCTTGTCGTGCATCCATCCCTTGTCCATGGCGGTCTTATATAATCCAAGGCTGTTCAAACAAATGAATATATACATAAATCCTACGCAAAGGACAATTGGCACGACTTACCGAAAGAAATTTAAGATAAACTGAAAGTAAAGCGCTGGAATCAGTCCCTTTTGCAGTCCAGACCATCCATCGTTTTTGACCACCGTTATGAAAGCGTTTAGGATTCCTTTGTACGGTTCAACATATGTGCCACGAGCGGCTAGTTCACCTTGCAGTTGAATGCGGGTTTTTATCACCTACGCACATGATGATTTGTATGACTCACAAGTCAGCAGAGGACAAAAAAAGACTTAACCTACCTCAATTGGATTTGTGAAGACTGTTGCACCGACAGATGCGACTCCACCGATTACGTAGTCACTATCCATTGATAAGAATATTTCAGAAGCTAGGTTGTTAAGGCCAATCAGATACTTTTCTGAGTTGCAGTTATGGAGGATTCGAGCCAATATCACATCATATTGATGATACTCTGCCCCTTATCACGATAAGAGCTCGTGGACGTTGTGATTGTGACCTATTTGACTGGACTTTTAGTTTCGGTAGCACGTTCAGCGTTGTGTAGAAAAATTTGGCAAAAACACACACAATGAGTCAATAAAAATCAGCTGTGCGAAGTGTCATTTAGGTCGCAATTTTAAGTTATCGATCAGATGAAGTAAGTTATCGAAATGGGTAAAGTTCTGCCTACACTTGTAGTGGTTGTTGTCTCGAAAAAGTGGAGCTCTGAACTATAAAATGGTTCGTTCGCCATAATTTCTACAGATTAAAAAAAAAGAAAGAAAATATAGCTATAAAAGCTTTAATTTTTTCAGATTGTTAACTTTAGAGTCGGGAACTCCTTTATTGCAGTTAGCGACGCGTTGAATGTAAACATACGTGAAAATGACACATGTCATTTTGTGCGAGAATCACAACCGAGAGGAAATTTGGGACAGAATGAGTACAAAAAGGAACATGTGAAATAACATTAATTCTGTCATGAAGTTAATACATTTGTTGTAATATTTATTCTGAAACAACAATAAGGACATCGATATTTTCACAGATAAGTGTTGGCCCTTTTATTACCGCCGCCGTCTGTCAGCCTATCAAACAAAAACCCGCCGACCACGACGTGATATAATAGAATCCGTGCTATCAGGTTAGGCGAATGTGTTTTCTTAGCACTTCTGATTTAAAAATAGACAGATGGTCTATCCCACAATTTTAATATTCGAGAAAGTGGTTCCTAGAAGCTTTCAAATTTGCATTTCACAATGATTACTATTCGATCTAGTTTTAAAATTAACTGCTTAACTTTTAAATGTGGAAGTCAGTGAGCTATCCACTCAATAGTTGTAGAATTAACTGCCTAAAAACAAAGTAGCAGTGAATGTCTCTCTGGTATTCAAACAGTAAAATGAATTATGAAACAAAATTCTATAATCGTTTGCAGTCGTCAACAAAAATATTATTTGAATGTAATACCGCAAGAGGTAGCGTGGCCGAGCGGTCTAAGGCGCTGGTTTAAGGCACCAGTCTCCTCGGAGGCGTGGGTTCGAATCCCACCGCTGCCAACAAGATTTTTTGTGCATATGTATTTAATTTTGTTCAGCGCGACGCGAAGTACAAAGTACAAACTGTCATTAGGTCATTACCATGGATATGAATAATTGAGTTGAACATCGAACCGTGCGTATGGGCACTTAGGACTTACTTTGTGGCCAGATAATTTCCGTTTCAATTTATGCGTACAATCTTCCTCTGGCTACACATAAACGTAAGCAATGTTGATAGAAATTGGGGGGTGTGTGTTGTGTTTATTTTGACGCAATTCTCTGTTCTAGTGTTATATTTAGATGCTATCTAATCATATCGATAAAAAACTTGTTGCCAAGCTTCGCAGGGGTGTGCAAATTCGATTGAATGTGGGAAGTTACATAGCTACTAGTTTTCCATGTGCGAGCGATTCTTGTGATTATGTTATTCTTATCAATAAAACATGGTTATTCTTACCCAATTCTTTTTGGCAAGAAAATGTGTATGAATTTGCCCATTTTGAAATAGAACTACACAACTGGGCACTGTATTGGCGAATCAAATGAAAGGCAATTATCTACTACATATCAGTTGAGAAAATTTTTACTGCATTTTTATTTTCCGCATCACAAGTCTTACCGCTGTGATGACATAAGCGAACAATACTGGTGTCTTACAGTGTAATTTAATCGGCCTTTGTGTTGCAAGCTGCAACTAAAAAATACTGCTACATCATACATAATCCCATATATTTAACTCCTTTTTGTAACAGAATTGTTTGACTCATACGTATGTGGAATTATCTGAATCACTTCAGGCACCCCATGACACCCATATTTTAACATTAAAAAACATAAGCGAATTCGCTTTTTGCAATTCTAACAATCTCAAACCAAAAATAAGACACCGCCTGTGCCGGAACTGATTCAATAAAAATACGTAATAATGTCGATGAAATAATGTTTTGGATTTTTTTCGTCAAAACTTTATTCTTTGTTGGACTATTGTGGGTCGTTAACCGAATTTGCTTAAGTAAACCCCAAAAATAAACTTTCGTTTTCCTTGCGATGATTTCTTGACTTTATATATTGAATTTCGAGGTACACATTGACAGGTGAGTTGGAATTGGAAGTTGAACCAGAAGTACATAATGTATGAAGGTATTTTTCATACGAATCCAACTTTATTAAGTTCGATGAGAGAGAGTGCGATAGAATGAACTAATATTTTTATTTAACATTCCAGTTTTATTGTCGACCATACGTACCTCGGTTATATTTTTGGTTACAAGGGATCGCTGTGCGCCTGTTCTTCTTGGAAGGTGTATGTTTGGTTGCACGCTTTTGGAAAGTGCAGTATAGATATTTGAATCATATAAGAGCGATGAGTATGTTGATAAATAAAAGCACCAATTTTATTTTCAAAAGGATTAGTTTCTGTACCTATGTTCATAGTGGAAATTGAGACCATTGTAGGTACATAAAAGTTTGGCAGCACTTTTGTCACTTTAATTTTCTGGGAAAGTGTGCTGGCATTTAATTGAAAGCATTATTTATTTGATGGTCGATGTTCGGTCTAAAATAAATCGAATCACAAAAGCCCTTATATTGATATTTTCGTTTCCGATTGCCCAGTTTCAGTTCTAAATTATCGAAGCCAAAACTGTGTATGGCGCCCAACAAGTCAAAAGTTATTGGTAAGATTAATTTATACGGCCTTTAATTTAGAACCGAAAAAAACATAATGGCTAACATTAATTGTACATACTTATAAAAATACAGCATATTATACTGTAATCGATATCATATGAGATTTAATTACTTGATAAATGCAAAAAAGTATTGCAGTGGTGAGCAAACATCCAAAGAAATACATTCCGATATTTTTAATCAGTTAAGAAATTTAAAACAAAAGCAATGTTAATCGATTCATAGATTTATAATCTTAGTATTGCCACAGTCAGAGATCGAGTTGACAGCTTGTCAAAATGTCCACTTTAGTAAGGGTACCTACATACCTATGGTAGTTATAATGACGCAAAAATTACTCCTACTCATGGGGCAGAAATATACCACTCAATAGTTGACTAAAATTCTGGCAAAGCAGTGTCTTTAAAGGGTGTCCAATTACACATAGAAATGTGTAACGGGTTCTTGTTCTATTATAATTGTGATGCTTCAAAATCGGTTAACCCGTTTAGGCTACAGGAGGTCACGTCCGGTAAGCGCGACACATGTTACCTACCCTCCTTCTCTTTCCAGTCGGGTAATAAAGACATAAATTTCTAATAACTGGTTGGTTTCTCACTTTCGTACATGTTTGTTTCAAGTTGTTTGCCATTTTTGTTATGAATATAGCGGTTACAACGTGCCAGCTGGACTCTTATCTGAATAAAATTTCCATCAAACTAAGCACCCACGTGCGTTCGAATTTTACAAAGCATATCAGTCAGTAAATGAGTTCGCCTTTTTAGAGCTGTGTTCGAATTCCAACATCCCACCCCACCTCTCCGCATTCCGTTGTAAAATTCACTCAAATCGAATTGCGAACTTCGAATGAGTGCGACTAACTTCAGACATGCGTCAACATCTTCGAACAACGTACTAGATTTCTGTTTTCTCCTTTGAATTCCCCCATTCGAATGGAAGTCCTTCCCCGCATTCGAAACTCCAAGAATGAATTCTATCAAACTAGCAGCATCCACTAACACCTTAGGGGTCGATAGGGAACACCGTACCCCACAATATATTACCATTATAGGCACGCTGTTGCCATTGTTCGTCGGCACTGCTGTGTCAAATATTTTGGAGAAACGCTTCTTAACCATTAGTCTTCGAGGAAGACGGCCGACCCGCCCCTTTACATGTGTCAAGGTTAATGATCATCAGGCATTTTCGTTTCAGCCACGGAGCATATTGGCGTGAAGTGTCTTTTTGAGGTTTGTGTCTTGAAGGAATCTTGCCCCTTCATCACAATCGATATACTAATTAGCATTTTAGCTTAGTCTTTGTTGTGTTCTGTTTGCGTTGCTCTTTCGATGTGCGTTGAAAGGAGAACAAAGGACAACACAAAGGATTTATTAAGGGCCCATCGGAGGCTGGCACTCAATGCGTCCTCGTGGTAAGTTTAGTCTTTAGAGTAACCTTAATGTTTTGGTTTTAGAACGTGCCGGCGGCGAGTAGAGACAAAAACAAGTTACTGACAAATATTTTGCAAAAATTGTTGATCGTCGTTATGGGGGTAGTGTCTAATGGCATCCTGATACCGCATTCACCGACAACTTGTTTGTTTGACTGGCTTTTTGAGAAGGGTACCTACAGCGGTGGGGAATAAATATCCCTACAGGGATTTACCGAAAAATGTTTGACGAGGCAACTTTTCAATGGAATGCGTTTCTTCTTGTGAACTTCTTCTTGTTTTCCTTTGTTTTTTTTTTTTTTTGTAAAGAGCTCATATTTTTCTCTACACCTGGCATCCGGTGAATATTAAATGTGAACAGGGAATGGCTTCCCAATTGGTGTCTGCTTGTTGCTACGGAAAAAGAAATTCGAGGTGAATTTTGTTGCATGACTGTTCTTGCCTTTTCTTCTATCACTAGAGGTTCGATGATTAATTGTTCACTGTAACCTCTATTTGCCTGACTGTACATCAGAGTTTCTAGTTACATAGCTCACCTGTGTATTTGAGCTGGAGGGTTTCGTTTTTCCGGGATTGGTAACCCAGAGATGTTTGGTTTATCTCAGCCGTAGAGGAAACTATTTGAGGCAAATTTGCTGAATAACTTGGACGCAGCTTCAGGCGGATGTAGGTGTTTTTTCATTGACAAGGAAATTCTGGTAGGCAATTGAAATTGTACATTTTCGCCGGCAATCAATAGCTTCGACTCGTGCATGTTCGAAAAAGTGTTATAAAGAAGAGAAAAAAATACATTTGAATACTGTGTGACAGGAACACACTTTAAACAATCGGAAGAATGAACCTGTTTAAGAAACCTTCATGCCGTTAACTCAAGAACTATACGCAAACTATTAACATTAATAAATTTGTTAAATCAAATAAAATCCTTACAAGAAACCTGTTATAGCACAAAGCGATGAAATTACATTTAGTGACAATCGAGTATAAATAAAACTTTGCTAATTAAAATAGCTCACAACAGTTTGTTAGCTTAGCATATATATAGTAATTAAATGTTAAATTGAGTTAATTATTACTTTGCGAAGTTTGGCCAAAGCCGCAGCACCCAATTTTCCAAGCTGGTGGTATGGTGCTAATTAACCTCATGCTTTCGCGTGTGACATGTTGTTCAAAAGGAATAATAGAATAATACCGCTAATTTTCATGTTTGATAAAAAATTTAGAACTTAGTTTTTTGGATTGATTCGCATGTATTAGCGGTGGTAATGTTTTGTTCCTGCTGTCGGTTTGCAGAGAAAAATATAAATTACTGATCTGTTATTTGCATATTAGACAGTATTTGATATAGTCGTTTGAAGGTTTCAGCAAATTTTTTTGTATGCGAATATAAATAAAACGATTATCATCCTTGATCTAGAATGTTGTGGTTCGGAACTATCAACAACTTGCATACAATATACACATAAGGATAGGATGTTTCTTCTTATTTTATAAAACAAGCTGTCAGTTGACGAAAAAGGTTGTTCTTATATCCGAACATTTTTAAATCATTACGCTGATCTCTCTTGCTAATGCTGTTTGGCAATTTTCTTTTATGGATGCTAAGCTTACTCTACGACTAATAATACAAATTGCTGTTTATAGTTTGTTTCAAAATTTGCACTCTCTCTCAGTGCTATTTAAAATTTAATCAAAGCTAAACGATGCAGAATTCAATCAGTTCTTATTTTCCTGTCCAGCACATGATTTGACAACAAAACTCAACACTTTGTCATGTCAATGCTACCTCGGTCTTCGGACTAAGGGCGGACAAATTTAAATAAATGTCCAATTTCCATGATAGCTCCGCCAAAGTTAAAATCCTATTAAATTCGCGCACGAGTGGGCGGTGAAATTAGTCGCGATTGCAGAATATCCTATTAGCCATTCACAAAGGTTTCTCCATTCGAAAGTTTGAAAACGTCACCACCCGACAGATATGAGGGCCACTTTACGTATTCCATTTCAGCGGTCGCAATGGTTGCAAACGGAAATCAACATACAATGCAGAATGTTTTACTTTGTTTTGCCTTTCATTTTGGAGAATACGCTCTCCAAGTCGCAGCATGATTACAAAATTGTGCATGTGGGAAACACCTTTCACTGCTTGAAACCCCCATCAAATGCACACACAAGATGTGCAACAATGTGCAATCAAAAGGACTGTATGTCTCGCACAGGATTAGCTGAAAAAGAGAAAATAATGCAAGCACAAATTATATTCGCCATTAAAAGTTTAAATTAGATCCAGGCACACATGCACGCAAAATGTTTAAGGATTTACATTCGGTTTGAAAGCGAACGACGACATTTCAGCATGGCAAAATTACTGTAGTAACATATCTAGCCGAGGACTGATTAAAGGTTGGGGCAATTTTGCTGAAGCATGGGCGGATTGCTTGAGCCACATTATATGTACACGAATGAGCACTTGAAGAGTGTAAAGCTTTCGAATTGCTCTGCTTCTGTGCTGTTGCGATGGTTGGTGATGGCGCCTTTGCATGGCAAGCGGTGTTTGTGTGTCCTTGAGATGTAGGTCAATAAAGTGATTAATTAAGTGTTAAATAAAGAAAGCACTTTGCTCCGGCTGAGTCGTCGAGGAGCATACTGAATACTGTACGTGTGGGGAACAGTGTATAGGAAGTGCATTTTCTTCCGGTGAACGGGTTTAGACTACCTTGCTGAATTCAGTGAAGAGAATGCGATTTTACTGAAAATCCCTAAAGATAATAAAGGAACGGGTCTGTGAGTTACAGAGTTTACATGTGCATTGACATCCGATTACCCTGGTCCTCTGTATTTGCAGATGTGTGATAGTGACACTGGACTGATTAAAAACGTAAATCGAATTCGCAGAATAAACTTTTCCATTACATTTTCAGTGAGCTGAATGAGTTCTTAAAATTGTATAGGTAACCGTTTTCAGTTGAATAAAATAAAATAAAATTTAAAAATGTTTGAGAAAGACAACAAAGTGTAGAAGCAAAATAAAATCCTTTCGGTAGTCCTTGCTTTTAAACGCACTTTGCACACAAATAAAAACCACATGACTTCTCTTAAGACCTGTCAAAAAATCATTTCAAATATTATGAAAACATTTACATTGGGATCTAGTTTATGATCTGACAGCTCAATTGATATGTATGAGTTTAGATTTATTTTAACCGGTCACATGAACAGCTTTTTAAGTTCACATTTATGGAGGGGTAGCCGACGAATATAGTCAAGAAATTCGTGACTGAGTACTAAGTTCACATTACATATACTTACTTGGCTAATGGTAATGTGACGTTACCGACCAATCTAGCTTTTGCATCTAGTCAACTAAAGAAAATAATCGAAGGGTTTACTCAAAAAAAAAACAGTTTAATCCAAACTGTAGTTCAAACATTATCAAATTTAATTCAATTTTTCAAAAGTGCTAACTTATATTCTAGCGCAAATTAGCTGCTATTTATTCTAACCGGTTATGTTTCAAAATGAAATAGTCTTGATGATTTGTGACTTCTTCTTTTAAATCATTTTAGTTCTTACTTTAAAAAGCTCAGTAAAATCTTAGTACAAAAATTAAGTACATACAACCGCTTAAGTTCTGAATATATCTAAATGTAACCTATGGGAATGACAAATATACATGAAATGAAATTTTAGTTGATTTGAAGCGACAAACAAACATTTTCTGCGGATAGTTTTATTACTGAACCATCGTTGTGCGTAGAATATATGACGTGAAACTGATTCATACTTGCGAGAAGCTGAAGCAAGGCTTGAAGCTACACTGCTGTGCCTTACTAATCTTTTGTTTTAAAAATGGACATTATGACGGTTTTTCACCGCAACTAGCTGTGGTTTTACTTTGTATATATAATTATTTTAGAACAGGCAAGTAATATCTGTTGCTTTTACTCGCATGAAATTCCATATGAAAACATAAATGTTGTTAATTGGTCACATATCACCTGGCACAAAGATTGATTGAGTTTTTTCCATCTCGTCACCTAACTACATATTTAATTATTATTGCCTTGTAAAAATACCTCAAACACTATCATATTTCACAAAAATGTTATTCAACGTAGTTTACTCTCCCAGGGTGGGAGTACGCTATAATTGATGAGGAAAAGGTCAGCAATAATTTCGAAAAATTACTAAATGAATTTCGAGTAATAGTATCATTTATATTTTTCATTTTCAAGTGAAAATGCTTTATAAATTTAAGGCTCAGAAATGTATACCTACTCATATTTTCTTTAATATCATATTGTTTACAAGTCATTCAGTGGAAGGAATTCGCTGATACTTCCATAACTAAACAAGATGTTTCAAATAACCTGCAGGTAACAGTTAACAGCAGAAACATAAGCACAGCGTCAATTCCAACCATGTCGTTCAAAAATTCTTAGTTCTACGAAAATATCTGAAATGAGAAATTCACTTTAGTTTGCATTCACCTTCACGTGTATTGTTTCGCTTGACCAGTTCGGTTGATGGCAGCGTAAATACTATGAGCAAAAAAAAAAAGTGAAAAAATTATTGGAGTACATGTTCAAGGACAGCACTTTTTTTATGCTGTCAACAACTTTCCCATTAAATTTACAACCAACGGCGCGGCGTGCGATTGGCAACGGTGCCAACATTGTTTTAAGAGTTGCAGCCGTTTCGAAAGAATAACCCATTCCATGAAAGTTCACGTTTGACATGGTTTTTCACGCCAAACATTTTCCGGAAAAGCAATTTCCCAAAAACCGTTCTTTTTTGCAATTAAAATTAATGAAAGCTTCGTCCCCTTCAAACGCGGCATTTCAAGGATAGACCATGAGTGACTGTCGATGAACGTGCGTCCAACCACACGAGCGGTCAGGTCAACAACAATAAAATACACCAAAAAGGGTAAACTGACGAAATTAAAGTCGAAACAAAATTAAGCATCCTCGAGAAGAAGGTTCCTCAGGTGCGGCGAGCAGAAAATAAGTTTATTGACAGAAAGGAAACCCTTAAATTGCTGTTTCCGACAAATTGAAAATACTTCATGTGAAATGAGATTGATCTTTTGTTAAAAAAAAATTGACATTACATTATAATGATATAAGGGTCAATATGCCTTTCTTTTTGAGCTTCGTTTTATGTGAATTAATTTAAAAATTCTAAGAGCTTCTCGGGAGATGATGGCTAAGTAATAATGCGAATTTGTCTATTTTAGGTTAAGTAACAAATGCAAATTGGGGTATAATTATAATCAGACCGCATTTGATATAATAATTTAAAGAGCACAACAAGGTTATAAATAACACAAAATATTTTCATAGCGTTCTGACATTTAGTCTGGCTGACAAAAGATAAGAATTTAGTATGATTTTGTATAAAAATGAACTATAGTCGGGTGGATATTTTCATGCGATTTTGAAGGAGTCCACATCTCTGTATCCGTTTTTGGAGATGGCGTGGATGGTCTGCCAAAAAACCTCACACAAAAATGCCAGGAAACCCAGTTTATTTCTTGCATCAAACATAGCGCTGATTACCTCCCGCTATTAACTTTCCTACAACCAAAAGCTCACTTCCCCTACTAAAGCAATTACACGTATCTAAACCATAATTTTTTAACAACTCCATTGGGGAAAACACAAACATCCGAGATCAGATAACATATTAAAAATAAAACAAAGACTTTCCATTATCAAGAGCAATAATTGCTGCTCCTATCAGTGGGAATGGAACAAATTAACAACAATGTCGGAAGCTTTTTGGCAATTGTGTCGCATACCCTCCCCCAACTATTATCAGCAGTTCCAACCAATTCCCCGAGATATCGTTTTCGTTTTATCAGCACCCCTCGCCTGGATATCTACTTAGGGAAACCCATTCGCAGTGCGAGTATTTGTTCAGTGTTGCATTAGAATGCAGTTGTCATGCACTTAGTACCACCAGCAGCGCCAGTCATCGAACCATTCATAATCACTTCCAGCTTAATCGCTATCTATCGCTTACCAAATGGGAATACATCGATTAGATCAGCTAACGTTAGAGTGTGCCGATATGAACCGATACTCTCACTTTCCACTCTCCAGCACCATTCCATTCCGGCAAACTACTGATGGTGGTGTGGTGTGTTTCATTTGACTTGATCGATTGTTAACACCAACAGTGCTTTTAACCTGCCGATTCGATCGCATTAGACATGAAAAAGTATTTTCCATCGACAAAGTCAAGTTAATAACATTCAATAGCAGTGCGTGGCGGCGACGTTTGACGTGTGTTGAAACTTCAGTTCGGTGTGTTTTTCTGTCGCTCGGTTGCTCTCCAAAACGAAAATTTGGTGAATTTCTCTCACTCTCTTTTGGTTGGTGGCGCGCCAGTTTTGTCGTTTATTGTGGCACGAGTGACATTTGTGACAGTGCGTGGAACGTTTGTGTTTGTTGTCTTCTTTCGTCTGTTTTTTTCTTCTTTTGTTTGTATGAAACGAAGAAGCAGCAGTAAGTGGAACTTAAAGAATCGGAAGCAGCAGCAGCATTAGTAGCAGTTATCGAAAAGCTTGTACAGAAATTCTTTAGCCGGGAATAACTTTGAGTTCAGTTCACATCGATCGCGTTCCGGGTAATCATCGTGCTCCAAAAGTCAGCAGCAACAGGTGAGTTGTGCGATCGCGAAGACTATTTTTTTTTTTAATATTTAATCAACTGTTACGAATTTGAATTTTTGTTAGACTTCTTCTTTTTTTAAGGGCAAAATGTAAATAAATAGAAATTTATATTTATTCACGTGTTTCTTAAATAAAAGTGCCGATTTTATTGATTCTAAATATTGTAACTTTTATGACAAATAAACTTCGAGTCACAGAATGATCAGTGTCAATAAATGTCCTTGAACCGATCTTGCTATAGCTACAATTTTTAATGAACAAAAAGTATAAATATATCAAACCGTTGTAGGTGGTTTCGAAGAAAAAGCAATGTTTGTGACACAAATTCATAAACAACGTATATAAATTTGGAATTATGTATATGTAATAAAAGAAATGAGTGCTAAAAAATTTCTCATTGTCTACCAAATAATAAATTAAACTGACTGATAGTGAGAATTTGATTGATTAAGTATGCAATGCGATATAATTAGTGGTTGCCGTTGATGACGTTTATGCAATTTTGTAAAAAGTAGTGAGTGGTGGGTTTCAAACGTTAATGCCAAGTCTAACGATGTCAGTAGTGACTTTTTATTCGAGTTCATGCCAAATTTAAGATTTGTTTTATCAGTGATAACACTTTGTTTTTTGTACTGCATGGCAATTTAAGTTTATTCAAGTGTTTTAAAATTGTTAAATCACACAGTTTTTGATCAATTGATATTCCAATTTCCAAGTGAGATTATGTGTTATCTGGCTTTGACATTTTTTTGTTGACCTCAAAATATAATATATCTTCCATATCAGTGTTGTTTACAAGTTTAGGTACCTATTATGTTTACAATTATGTTTATGTTTTTGGAAATAAATTTGTGTAAACCATCCCTGGCATTAGTATCACTATAGAACGGGTTAATAACCTCTAAAGCATTGCAACATGGAAATGTTTGTAATTTAAAATTTACACTTACTACTCTAGATCCAGAAATGTAACACTCGGTCTTATTGACAGCTAGATGTTGTCACTGTTATCAAACTTTTCACAAGAAAATAATGAAAAGAAAAATACGTATTAAATTCTATTTAAAAAATATTGGCGTGTATTAAGGCAAGGATAACTAGCTTTTCCTTTTCAAAAACAAGACTTTTGCTTCATTCAGTGGATGTAGCCGCTTTGAAAAAATCGTATTGGCAATCGTTTTTGATTTTTCTAAGCCCAAACTTAATTATTCTTAATGTCCCGTCCATTTTCTACAAGGGTCACTGTGTAAGATCATGACTTTAGCATCCTATATGAAGTACCTCCAAAACTTGACGTTTCTCCACCGATTCTAGATTACTAAAGGCCCAGTTCTGTACTTGTGGTTATTGAAAAATCCTTTAATTAGAAACAATTTGTTTTAAGTCTATGTATAGTATTTGAATTTTAAAAAGAATAATTGAAGAAATAATTTTTTTAATAACAGAAATTTGTACTAAAACTTTTTACCTTACGTAAAGTTCATTTGTATGAAGCAATCTTCGTATCCCATACTGGTAGATACGAGATTTGGGAATTGATTCATCTTCTGCTGCAGTCGAATACAACATGCGCGATGCTGCTCGCTGAACAAAGTCGTGCGTAGGTACCAGTTGGGTAACCCTTCAGGCGTTATCGTTATCGCTTTGTATAAGTGGTTGCGATAGTAATTTCTTTGAAAATATTTTTTCGCTGATTCCTCTGGTGTAAGTAGTGATTAGTTACGAGTGTATAAGTGTAAATGCTTCATGGTTGAAATTAATTGGAACTCTCTTTTGTGCTCATCAGAGTTTCTATATACGAAAAATGTGTTTAAAGTTAAAGTTTTTGCAGAAGGCTCTTTGATTTCAATCTTTTTGCGATTTTTATATTTAGTATGGCTATCGTCAATATCTTCTTTTTCATCAGATTGAGATTGTTCTTTTATATTTTGAAGGATTTCTTCTGACTTCCATTTTTTTATTTCTTTTTATTTTTGTTAAATCAAAGCTTGTCGCAAATTTAACCTAACAGCGCGATCTTTTCACAAACAAACAATAAATCTACAAGTACAAGCAACACAAAGCTCATTATATCGACTTGTAAATATTTGTAATACCCCGCAGTTGAGTGTGAATTTTCATTAGTAAAATCAATTTACATGCAACAGCAACGAAAGACTTAATCAATTTACTTGGTGGAAATGAATTCCCAATCTTACTATTAATTCCAAGCCGGCTATTATTATTCAACAAATACTTTCTTAAAGCAAATAATAAATCAACCGGTCTCGACTTTTTTATACACACTTCAGATAATTGGGGTTGAATTTACAATCATGGAGCGGTCTTTAAAGAACTCCAACCTATACCAATCATATAGGTAGGTAATGAATTATGATAAACAAAATGCCTTTTAATTCACGACAGGCGCCGCTATAGCTTATCAACTAATTTGTTTATGGACTTTGGGCGTAGTATTCTGGAAAATGTTTACTATTTAAGGTTGGAAAAGAAAATCGGTCAGCAGTGTAAGGGGGGATTAATTAAAAAAGTGTTGTTTTCCAACACAATATCATCAGTGGTAGATTTTTTCTACTTCGCATTAAGGCAAAAAGAGCCCTGTCGATGGTTTTAATGAAAAAAAAAACAATTTTGCTTGGTTTTTTGTACGAAAAGTTCGAATTAGATATCTCTTTCCTAAATGATCGCAAATGACTTTAAACTAACTAAAACTAAGTCATTTGTTCTCCAGAACGATGAGTATTGTCAAGTCGATGTATGAATATATATTATATTAAAGAGCTAATAATAGTTGTCCTGTTTTTTTTTTAAATTGACCAAGCCTGCAAGAAGTCACCAAACCATGTGATATGATTTTCAATTATACCTACTAAACTTCAAAACCATTGGCTTTATGATTTATATGTATATGTAGTATTTTTAATTATACATACATAAAAATATCAATTCACAGCCTACTCAAGAAACCGATCCCTCTAAGTCTCAATTTGTTGTCACTTCCAATTTGTGATATACAAAAGATGCCAAGATGCATTACAAATAATTTATCTCCTTCAAACCAACACTTATCAGCCTCGCACGTATATACCAAATATATACGCAAATTAAAGAAAGCAAGCGCTAAAAATGTATAAAACACGATATTTAAAAAAATGTTTGCACATTTCTTTCTGCCCATTATTTTCTATAAGACAAATCTTATATTTTTTTGTATATGTATATTTGTGTGGTAAAAAATATTTCACGGATAATTTAATTGGTTTTATCGTTATTTTCTTTGAGAAAATTTGGAGAAAGTCCAAAAACCAATACAGCTCAACCCTGAGACATTTTTTCCTACGCCTATGTTTTAATTTTTGTAAATGAATTCATTATCAAATTATATAGAGTTTTAGAAATAGATTAAAAATGTTTTTATTTAAAATACATTTACATAAGCAAGCACATTATATCACGTGTTTATAGTTCATCGTTCTAGTTCAATTTTATGTGAAGAAAACAACTTTAAAACGTACCCACTCGCTGCAGCCGTCAGATGGCTTCCAAAAGGGTCTTGTACCAAAATAAGTAAAGCCTCCACACAAACTATCGGTTCAATCTTACAACGCCTACGCTTGTTTGCAATCAAATAACATGACAGGCATGTGTAAACAAGAAAAATATTTTAAAGCAGTTGTCACTCATTAGTATGCTAGTCGGGCAGACTAAGTTATTTTTATGGAGCAGCTCTATCCGCGAATGGTTAATCGATATTGAAACATCGATATCGCGCCTTATTTGAGGGGAGTAGTAAGCTATTGTTGCTGACCGCACATTAACAGTGTGCCCCAAAAATATTTAACTCGTGGTGGGTTTCCTTGATACAATAAAAATATAGTTTCTGTAAATCATGTTGACTTCCGATAAGAGCAAAACGAAACTATTCACTAATCATATGGCAAGGTCATTTTAAATGCGGAAATTCGATAACGGATTGCGTTTATCACGAGAAGGGCTTTAAAGGCTTCTTACTTAAAAGTGGCCGAATCGATGTGTGAACAATAAAATTATAGTTACTTCTATTAGGTATGATTGCTAATAAAAACATTCCAAGACTGGATAAGTAAGTCGAGAAGTACCTGTTTAAACAAATTTTGGGAAAATTTTAATTTGCAGTGGTAGATAGGAAAAATATTAAAAACAAATGAGAGCGACATAAGAAAGTAAACCCAAGTTACCTAGCACCATGTTTCCTTAAGTAAGATTTCGTTCGCCGGTGAGTGCATCGGGGAATCGTGGGCGATTAATTTATCGTATAAAATGGTTTGCGTCCAACGATTGTAAGTAGAAGAATCACCGGCGACACGCCTAAGCCGTCACAGAAGAACATTGGAGAATTTTATGCGAATTGACAAATGATGCCCAAATTTACGGGGATGGTTGATATAATAAGGCCTCGGTGCAATATCCAGATCTAGCAGATATTTGCTTGATAGCTAAAAAAACCGGAGTTCATAACTGACTGACAGTTTTATTACAAAGATAAAGTTACTTATGAGTTTTAACCTATCATTTACAACGGTGGGTGCTGTCAGATAAGAAATGAAATGCCAATTTGGGAGACCTCTCTCAAGTGTTATCTAATTCGATCATCAATGCCAATCAGGTGGTGTCAATTCGATTATGTAATTATAACCGGATTATATTGTTTGTTAGTTTTATCAAAAAAAATAATTCGCTAATTATTTGAAGACGAACTTGAGGAAGAAAGTCAGTGTCAATGAAAATATATATCAGTTACACATCAATCTATGAAGGCATGAGCGATAACTGGCATAAATTAACAGGCGAACCTAGCCCTTACAAAAGACAAAATTTTCTGGATTTTCATGCGTCGATAGATAAAAATGTCAAAATGTTGAACAAAGAAACCCGAATTGTTTGTTTTTTTTTTAGAAACAGTTGTTTAGGAACCTTTGATAGTGCGGCTCTGCGTCATAAAATGTGACAATGTATTTTTGCTATGCCTATTGGTTTTGTTGATCACTTGTATTGTATCAATTGGGCTCTAAAAAGTGTTTTTTTTTTGTTTGATCACATTACTGGGCTGGTATAGTTTTGAATGATAGCTAATAACCTTGGTATCCGAAATGAAACATAAACGTATTTTAAATTTCCCCCACCGTGCTAAGCTGACATTGTGTAACGCCGGTAAATACCACAAAAACGAGAGCAAATCAATCTCTTATACGAAAATGAATCATGAACTCAACCGTTAATAATATTTATGGAGAAATTAAATCCAAATTTCCCATGTTTGTAATCAAACGCAGTTCATGTAAAACATTGATTAGAGTGGAATGAAAAGTTCATAATGCAAATTAATTTGAATCCGCATGAAGTTAGTCATGTGAGAAGTAACCGATCGATTGAGAATTGCCGGTATACCATCATTTCCGATTTGAAACGAATTACATAATTTACATATTTTATGTAATTCGTTTCGAAAAGGTCAAATGGGATGCATACAATTTAAGTTTTAGTTTTAATTTTAAAACTGCAGGGAGAATGGGGACATTTTCAGTGCATTTATAAAACTGGGGAGTTCACGTCCCAATAAATCTTAACGCACGACTTTGATTACCTAAAGTCTAAATAAAGCCGCCGATTAAAGTAAAAATTAAGTAAAATAATCACTGACTACCCACTACTCACTTTCGCACTGCAAACAAGCTCAGAGAGAAACACTACCCAATGTAAACACTGTCTAAATGCATTTCGCTAATATAATAAAATATTTACAATTCAAATCGTCGCTCGCCCTGCATTCCATCAAGTGTTTGCTTGTATCATGTACTTCGATAGCAAACAATATTAACACCTAATTGGCAAAGATTGTTTCAAGTGTCAACAATAATACCAGACCGGTTATGGCTCTTACCAAAACCGCATAAGCTTTCATCACTGACAGAAAAAAATTCCATTAAGAGACCGATTTTAAAGACCAATTCTTCGGGCACAATTCTGAAAAATGTGCTCTCATTCTCATTACCTTCGAGTAAGTGGATATACGTGCCACCCAAGAGGGTGTTTACAGTTGGGTAAAGAAATCCAGCCAGAACAGGCGACTTTGCTGATTGCTATCTAGGCGTTTAGCATAACTTTGCTCGAGCCATCTATTAGCGTGAGTGCGCACTAATACGAATTGCAAATGACGTTATATATCCGAAGCATGGAATTTATAATTAATCCGATATTTTTCCACTAGTAAAAGGTGTGTTATTTATTTACTTAAAATATTCTGCTAAATCGATTGTAATAATTGTTCCTGTCGTGGCGATGAATTAATTCGTACGACTCTGTTACTGCGGGCATCAATTTCCAGGAAGGGACTGTAATTTGATGTTTCTGTCATAATAGAGAACTGCACCGCAGATTGCTTATATTTTTTATTATTGCAGATTTTTTTTCCCCATGTTCGGTGGATACACAACCCATCATATGATGGGAATTTTTAGCAGATGCTATGGGTGCGCATTGAATTAGTTATATAGTCTTCTGAATTAAATTTTGTGGAAAATGTTGACTCCAGTTGATTTGAGTTTCCTTTAACCGAATAAATTCCATTTGACAGAAGACCTGTTCACCTCCCATGTACACTTTTAAGCAACAGTGTTTAAAATTTGTATTTCGATGACATTGTCAAAGTCATTGGGAACAAAATCGTATAAAAAAAGACAATGTCCGCTTCTTCACTGAATATGATTGAACAAAATACTTACACCAATAAATTTTTTTTACACATAAACAAAAAGGAAAAAAAACGTGCATATTTTTTGTATGACAACAAACACAATATAACAGAAAGGAAAACAAAAAATAGATCAAAGTTAAACCGCTACGAGAAAAAAAAATAATTTTATGTTAATAGTACGCATGTCAACAAACGTATTTATATCTATTTTTACTTAGTTTTTGCACAGCTATATCATACGCGTTGTTTGTTTTTTTTTTTTTGGGATCAAATAGAAAAACTCAACTTTTTCTTTTTTTTCTTAATGATTTTGAATCCAGTTGATTTGGCGCGGATTCCATCTTATAATTTATTACGAGTGCTTACAGATAAAAAACCTAAAAAGAAAAGCATAAGCCAATAATAGTATTTTATTCTTAGTCTAATTATTGTCACTTGTTGTTGTGTGGGTAAATATCTAGTTCCCACAAGAATTATTCAAGTATTTTGAAAGTTGAAGAGACTATGTATTGTTAATTATGAGCAATTATTTTAATTATGGTTTCATACATTCACCAGCGAAAGAATTTAATGTGTGCGACCTTGAATGTAATTGTGAAATTAAGCTCTAAGTACTATTGATTTTGAAAATAATTTAATGCTTCACAAATTTTGAGAACAAATATGAATGCATTTTAATTTATAGTTTACAACTAAAAACTGCGAGTACACGTGAAACAATTTCTTTTTCTTTTTTAGAATGCACGGTTTTTCGAGCATAGAATATTTATTTCCATGCACGACTTTGCTGGCAAAGTTTTATCGCATCAAATAGTTGGGTGAAATAATCGTACACGGGGAAAGTAAAAGTTATAATTTTTATTTCAGCGAGCTTTTCACAACATTTTTTAAATTAAATTTTCCACAGATTCGGTTTCTGCATTGTTTAACCCTGAAGTGAAACTTCTCAAATTGACGGTAAATTTTCGATAGATGTCGATGTCAATTCTGCGGCAGCTTTCAGCCAGCCAAACTTGCTAATATATTTTGCAAATTACTATAATTTCTTTTAAATTCCATCTTTCTGTGGATTTGAAAATGGAAAACTCGGTACAATCGGCGAAGCTCCTGTCAGGCATACCTCCTGATGGATTTTCCCATTTAAAACCATTCTGAGTCGACATTCCGCTCTCCCTTGACCACTGTTTTAACATTCTAAATGAGTCTTCTACATTTGGGCATTATACAACACTTAACAAAAAAATAATAACATTCACGACATGTGCACTAATTTGCGGTAGAATTGTTTCATAAACAAACGAGTTTACCATTTGCAACCACTTGCAAAATTCAGATTACAAAAAAAAAAACAATGGCCGCCTAAATTCTTTGCTCAAAATTATTCAAAAAGCATGTTTTCTCCTTTTACTTTTTACTGTAGGTCAGTTACCTTGTTCGTGTGCTGTTCATCCCTCTCAGCAACAAAACAACCAAATATGCTTAATTTTATTTCAATTTTATTTCGAACTCAATTCAGTTAAGTGGCTTATAATGTTTTACAGAGTAATGCTCCACAGGCATGCTAGTCTGAATTTGTTTCTAGCAATACAATGTCGCTGTCGGTCCTTTTAGTTTCTCAGTGGTTCCTAGAGTTTCTTAAAGTTTGCATATTCAACGTGGTTATTTCTTGTTACTCGAATTAAATAAAAATACGTATATAAACTGTACTTTGTGAAATAGAACTCCGCATGTGAACATTAAGTGCTGAAATGTCAGTTTAATTGCTATCGGCAGACCAATCATAAAACTCTTGTATGACTAGGGATTACTATAAATATTGCCATAAATCGTACTTATTGCAAATTGCATTAGATTGTATGAATCTATTGTTTGAAAGTTTTTATTTTCGATTTATTTATACTGCTGATTTGTGTCGTCTGTCATTTTAGCAAAGAAGACATATTACCTATGCTTATCGTGATTTTTTTCTGGCTGCCACTTATGAATGATAGGTTGTCTTACTTCAGTAAGGGACTGACTTATAAAAGAACAAGGAAATGGTGGCCGAAAACAAGAAGGATGATAGATCCTCAAAATTGTGAAAAAAAAACATAAAATAACATCAAAAAGTACTATTCTTAGTTAAAAAGAAATAAACAATTAAATCTATTTATTTTTAACGATGAACTCGCAACTGCATAATAAACACGTAATTATAGTTTATAGCAGTGTTTACAACCAGCCCGCCCTATCTCGTTACTGCAATTTAAAAGTCGTGCACGGTTTCACTCTATCTATAGTTCAGCATCTCGACTCCAGCACATGTTTCAGATAATCCCACCATAACAATATATATTATTCTATCTGCAAAATGGTTCATAACCCCCATATTTTTAATGAGCAACAATCGCTATGAATCAAATCAGAACTATCACTATCACTATAAATATCATTTAATTTACCTTATCAACACTTAAGCTGGTCATAAAAACCATTTTAAAGAATATTTATGGCATCGGCAGATGTATCACTTCACTATGAACACTTTGCAAGCAGTTGTAGCTTGTAGTCAGCAGTTTGGTGCAAAGAGGTCGATAGATCAACTCAACTGCTTGATAAGGTTGTCCGATAATACTTTGCGCAAATCGAACAGGCAAACAAACGCCATGTTCCATATTGATAAACTCCAAATTAACAAATATTTCACATGTCATATACAAATCGTCTGATATCCCCGATTGCAAAAAAATTAAACTTGCTATTGCAAAGGATATTGCTGTTTGAATTCGTCTCTGATAACGAAAAAATTTAAACGTTGAATCAAATGAATTTTTAGCATCATGTTAAGCGTGTTAATCATAAATCTGCGATCATCGAAAAAGCCGCGGAAAAAATTATTTTGGTTAATTTATTGATAAATTTATGTTTTTGTGCCAAACCTTCTATCGTCTTTTACATATTTAAAGGCTATATGGGTTTTGGTCGGATTCAGTGAGCCTTTATCGCTATCTATCGCTGGACGTTATTTGAAGAAAAACAAACACTTGTACACAAAAGACTCCTGCAATGCGATGGATTTTTAAAGTTGTTTGTTTCTCAATTGATAAGGTATATCAGTGAGAGCATTTTAAAAACCATTTGGTTTTTTTGTAGTTTAAGAATTCATTGGTATATATAAGTATTTTGATATCGTTCATAAAATAAAAAAAATCCAGTTCAATGTCAGATTAAATTTGCCCACGTAACTTTTCGATTACAGCCGGTCTTGCCAAATGATAAGGGAGGAATATAAAACTAGTTCTAAGATCCATGAATTGCTTGCTAGATTATTTTTTTCGCATGACTATTTACAGAAACTAGTCGTTTGTAACTTTTCCAATAAAGTTCTTGTAGTGCTGCCCTGAAGGCGTTTTATTTTTCTATCTTTGTAGGGGAAGGTTACGCGTTCCATAAGTTGCCATTTAAGTAACATTGACCTCGATTTAAAGTGAAAATAATGTACATTCTTCCGACAAAGGAGAAAATACCAAACTTATAACTCGGGCTTATTTTAAAATTTTGTGTAAAAAGTCTACTATGTGCCTTTTTAAAGTCTTTTCCATAGAATGGCGAATAAGAAGGTCATTAAATCCTGATGATAAAGCACGCAATATGACCCTTGTTGCAGTCGCTACTCTATAAAGACGACTGTATTAATGCATAACCAACCGAGTGACGTGGGTGCAGGGGAACAGTGGTTACTTGGCTGGACTAATGAGAAAAGAGTCTCAGGTTCGATTTTCGAAAAAAAATACATTTTAATGTTTTGTTGCACTCCGCCACCTCTTGCGAACGCCTGACAAACATCTGAGAGTACAATTAGTCACGAAAGAGCTCAACTAGCTTTTCAGACTCGGCATAAAATTGTAGGTCCCTTCTATTCTTCCTAAAAAATTAAAAAATCTCAACCAAAACGAATGGTTGTGAGAAGCTAGACCTAGGGTACACAAATACGCAAAGCTGTTCCGCCAACCATTTATATATTTAGTTTCTTATGTTTTTTCAAGAACAACTTCAAACATTAGTTCCACTGTTTACAACTTTGGCGTAGTCGCCCGCAAATTTTAAAACATATACGCTCTCCTGAGCTTATTATAACAAACATTTGTTTCCCTTGAACTGTGATACTTCCAAACATCAACAAATCATAGATTGCCGTCATATGTGAGAATACGTTGAGTGCTATTTCCAAATGGTTAGACTTTATTTATTTCATATCGAGTGTGCGCTTGGTAAAAGTAGGTACTTCATAAAAAGTAGGTTCTCCATAAGCACTTCTTACCAAGTAATACAAAAAAAGTCTCTTTTCGCTGTCTACCTGTCTACCTATCACAAGTACCCATAATACATCTTATTTAATGCTACCGTTTTATTTGATTTTTTTAGCGCCATTCTAACCTCGGTTCAAATTTGTTGTATTTTAAATAAAAAAGCCTTTATAACGAAAAATGTTACGTATACGCCAGAGTGAAATTTCAAGTTTATTTTTTGCTCCATTTAGCGATTGCCACTGAATCCATTTATGGGGCTTATTTACATATTGCACTTATATGAATTATATTTCGCTAAAAGGACAAGAGACAAGAGTTGCGTACATTGACACTGACGCCAGTATAAATACGAATGCAATAATTACGTACTGCAGGCGTTTCACTGCATTTTTATAGATTTCAAAGCACATAGGGTAGTTTTGTGTTTGTGGGTACTTTTTTCTGTAAAGGCATGGTGTTGGTATGCCGTAAAAGAATAAAGCTAGTTGTTGTTTTTTTACAGCAGTAATTCTTTAAATTAGTCAATGGTAAGGAATTGAACTTCAGTTTTGATTTTGCGCTCTATTACACTCGACAAAATTTGAACTTTTTGTGTTTGTGATTTTATTGAGAGCACATTTCTGTTGTCTATCTTAAAGGCGAAGCAAACTGAGAGCCCATATTTCAAGTAAAATTCGAGTTCAGAGATTTGAGAGTAGAGGTCTTCAGTATTCCTTCCTTGGACTTTTTTTTAAATTGTTTATTAAAAATGTTCATTGTGGTATTTAATCAATTTTTGTAGCATTAAGCTTAGGAAAAAATGTTAATAACGAATTTTACTTAATTTAAATTTTGCTAACAAATTCTTCCATGGGAAGATATATTTTCGTATTCCCTCGAAAGTCGTAGGGTACAATATAATCTACTCCGCATATGACTACAGTAATTCTGTATGTATGCCGGATAACTCATTGGGGCTATCGCAACAAAATAATTGCATAATAGAACACCGCAATGGATGCTTAAACTGGCTTATCCAAAGAAAACGAAAGACACTCCCACAGAAATGCAAAAACAAAATCCAATCAAACATAATTATGTTTCATGGAAATTCTGCAACTTTGTGACCTTTTCGCGATACAAGTCAATAAATATTCTTGACGCGAGATCAATTTGACTCGGGAAAATCGGATATAAGAACCGGTTGAAGCCACTTGAGGGCAAAAATGTAGTTAGCACATGACACATGGAGAAGCTTGCGGCAAATTTAATTGCTAATACTTTAGATAGAGATACCCACTACTTTGTACTCCTCATAAATTATTGTAAGCAAGTAGTTGCACTCCATTGTTTAATGGTACTTATTGTTTTTTTTTTCTCTCGACGGGGATATACATAATTTTTGTTCTACCAAAAACCAGATGGATCAACTACAAAGTATTGGAAATATAATTCGTTTGTATAAAGGAAAGATTAGACTACTTTTGGGAAGTTTTTTTTTTTAATAATTTCTGGCAATAGCTATAAAAATCATAAAGAGCTCTTGACCCACAATCCTCGCGACAGAAACTTATTGAAAATTAGACTAATCAGTACAGTTTTTAGTTTAAAGTACAGCATTTTCGTAGGTTTATAACAAGCTTCAATAAGCCTGACAAGGATCGACCCGTAATTCAAATCAAACTAAAATCCCAAATGTGAAAGGGGGTCGGTGACTTAATAGCCACCGTTGTAGCTTTACCTCCACCACAGGTGCATGTGACAGTATTTGGTTTAGCGTTTTACTGTTTGGAAATAAAGTGGAAAGGTAAACAAACGATAACGTTTCAGCGGTAGCTATTTTTGCGAAAAGTACTCACTGTCTAGCTCTTATTATGGCATCACATACTATAAGTAACAAGTCCATCATTTCAATATTCAGTTTTCAGTGTACATTATGTTTGACATTGTCTGACATGCGACAGTATCGCAGTGGTAAATATTTGCAAAGCGTAATTATTCTTCTGCCCCGCTATGGTTCAACATTTTTGGCTAACCGATTAGAAGCTAACTTGTTTTCCATGGTTTTCCACACACCCCTTAGTTGACATGTGCACATAATATAAGTTTCGCCAACATTTCTGATTGTTTATCCTTTTCACAACAAGATAACTGCTCACAGACAACCCATCGCATTCTTTCGACAGATATAAACATTTATTGCGCCTACCGTGAGGTAGGGAGATAAAAATTGAATTAATAATATCAAACACTTGAGATTAAGAAAGTACGCGAAAAAAAAAAATGAAACTGTTTTTCAAAAGTGTTCATATAAATGCGATATGAGCTTAATCTCATATTAGTCGCTTTTAACATTTCATGGATCGTAGAGAGTTTGTCGGCGACACGCTGTGACAATTATTCAGTTACACACGAGCACAGTTGAAAGGGATTTGTTTGGAGCAAAATTGGTAGTGAAGCAGTAACTTCATATTCGTATTGCATTTCAAGATCAGTGGAATAAACCGAAAACGTAAGTCAACCGTGCTATATGTGAGCTTGTGATTATATCAAAGTGTTATAGGACTTAATTTTCTTTGCTGGTTACAATTTATATGGAACTGGAGTATTTTCGTGTTCTTTGTGTGAAGTGGCATTTGTAATTTACAGTGAACTGGTGTTAGCTTTGGGTAATCTTTCATGTGACTTATGATCCAGTTTTCAAGAGCAGTATCACGTGATTAAGGTTTGTCCATGTTGTATGGGAACGTAAAATTATTTTACATTATTTTATGGGGTTCATAGTGTCGCACTATACTTAGCCAGGCCAATTACGCTCTGTTTTTTATGAAATCAGATTTTTTTTTTAATCACAAGTGTGGCAGTTCAAACAACAAGGTTTCGCGCGACAAGCTTTCGTGCGCTTTGTTTCTAATTTTTACTGTAAATTGCAATAATGAAACAATTTTTTTGATGCGATTTAATATAACCATATAGTGACCCTTGCATAGCGTTTTTTGGACAAGTAGCTGCTGGATATTGTGTACCTCATGTGGTTTGTTGTTAAATATCTTCATCTTCCCTATTCCTTCGAGATATTTTTTAGGAACTGATAACGCCATTCCTAAATGGGAATTTAATTTAAAGGCCATCACGCATCCTTCCATTACTCACCAACAAAACACGGCGTAATATGGATACATTGGGTAAACCTTTGATACCTCCTTAAATTTTCAAATTATTGTGGACTGTGGTTATGATTGCTGAGAACATTTTTTGAATTTCGAAATTTGATTAATCACTAAACCACGACACAACAGACTGATCGATTAAGACCACATATGGAAGAGTGTTGTTTTTGTTAATAAATTATTTCCGTTCTTTTTCTGATCATTGTCTATTGATTTATGAATTAACTTTTATTGCATTGAATAAATAAATAATAATGATAATCAATAAATAAAAGTCAGGCTTCAAAGTGCATAACTACTACTAAGCGAAAGAATGTTGACTAAATTAAATAATTGGACCTTTGCACTTTCTCATCACAGAAATTAAACAACACGCGTTTTGTAAATAACATCAGCTTCCAACTGATAGAAAATTGTGAGCTCAGTAGCAAGCCTTGCAAGCGCATCAGGGATCAAAAATTAATCACGGAGTTAAGTGAACCCTTTCAAATAATTGATAACGCTATTAAGCCACTACAAATAAGTCAAACAATCAAGATTGTCTTAATAAACATGAATTAAATCATTGCACTTAGTTGTTGCACATGTGATGAGGTATATTTATATTTTAACAAAAAACACTTCCTTTTGAGTAGTGTTATGCAAATAAATCAATGATTGCAAATCAGCTGCTTCTGCTCAGTGATAATTTTAGTACTAAAAATAAAACAACAGCGACAACTATCACGTGGTAGTTGTTATAAATGCGACAGGCAGATTTTGTTATCGTCAATTATAGTTAATAAACATAATTGCTTAAAAAATATAAATAAATATTTGATTCGAACAGTTTTGTAAGTTGTTTTTCGATTCGAATCCTTTCTTTAGCTCATAAACGCTAATAAATATAAAAATAAATCATGAGTCTACTAAACATGAGTCTCATTCCTGGCAGTTAAAAATTTATTTTTATCAAACCCTAGTGTACATACGCGTTTTCCAATACATACATTTCTAAGTGCACGAGCGATGGGACTAAAAACTTTAGCCTAAGTTTATTGTAGGCCACAACCATTCGGACATACGATTCTGGAAACCGCTTTTTTACCACTAAATATTCGTAAATGCCTTTATGCTGACAAGCAGACTAACCTTCTTTGTCATCTGAATATTTTTAGGAGTTTCTTAACTGAACCAACAATATCCTGCTCTTTCCAGATGCATGATCATAGTTTCATAGTTCCCTAAGTCAACTTAACAACTTCAACCAAAACTCCATTAAAAAATCCAAGAGAACAACATTTGGCTTTGAATCTCATCATCAAACGCTCCACTTGACATACCAAATGCAATTAAGTTCAATAACGTTAACAAACTGAAAAGTATCCCTCCACAGAGGGCGATTCCTCAGTCGCGTCTATTAGAAAATCCAAAGTAAAGTCTGGATTATTTTATTGCATCGACTTGCAGCGTCCGTGACCGGACAACCATCCTGCCCGGTCAATGTGAAAGAACTCGTAAACTACTTAAAACCCCACAAACCCTCCATAACGTCCCGGTAACTTTTGTATCCCATTCAGCGAAATAGAATGTAAAGCAATTAAAGTACCAAACCAAGATACATCGTTCTCGCCACCACCCCATCGCCCACAAGTGGGCAATAATTTCATTAAATCGTTATTCGCCAGCAGGAGTTTATCCGAACGACGACCATTGCGATTTCAAGTGTGTTCCATCACTTTTAATTGGCAGCTATGAATTTACGCCACAAGACTAATTGCTTTGTCACAAATTAGTTTATTCTTTATCAATGTCACCGCGAGTGCGTCCGATAAAGATTATCGATTCGATGACAGGTCCCGGAGATTGCTAAGGCAATTTTCAATACTATCAAGCTGTGGGCTTGGTTCAAATAGGTAGTTACCTGCAGGTAGGCAAGTCTAGCAGTTGATTTAGTTTCCCGCTGCATTTCAGTGCACATTTGATTAGTTGTAATATTTTTGTTCGTTTTCTCCTTTCAGATTAGCCAATGAAAATGAAGGTCTCCAAGCTCGATATGATCACCCTGTTCCTGGCAGAGTTGATCGCAACAGCTTTGCTTGTGTTTCTCGGTTGTATGGGTTGCATCGAGAAGTTCAACATCTTCCCCAACAGCCACTTCCAGATGTGTCTGAACTTTGGTCTGGTCATCATGATCTTAGTCCAGTGTTTCGGTTGTGTTTCCGGCGCTCACATGAACCCAGCTGTCACTATAGCGGCTGTCATTTACAAGCACATCACTCCTCCCATCGGAGCTTTGTACGCAGCCGCACAGATTGTTGGCGGATTCCTTGGCTACGGCATACTTAAAGCTCTCGTCCCAGATGACATCATTCTTCGCAAAAATGCTCTGGGGGAAAGCGCCGCTCATGCCTTGTGTGTCACAGTGCCCGCCGCTGATATTGGAGCCGGTCGGGGTGTTGCCATTGAATTCATTCTAACATTGGTGCTCATCTTGACCTGCTGCGGTGTCTGGGATCCAAGGAACGCCAAACATCACGACTCCGTTGCCATCAAGTTCGGTTTGGCTGTCGGTTCATTGGCCATCACTGGAGTAAGTTACTTAACTATGATCTTCCATTCCAACATACTCAATTCGTTCTTTTGTTTTCAGGGAGCATTCACCGGAGCTAGCATGAATCCTGCTAGGTCATTCGGACCTGCGTTGTGGAATGCGGACTTCACAGACCACTGGGTATACTGGATTGGTCCTTTGGCTGCTGCTGCTGTTGGTGCTTTCGGTTACAAGACTGTCTTCAGGAGGGAGGCTCCCGAGGAAAAGGACCTTAAACTACGTGCCATGGAGGAGTTGCCACTGCGTTAAACAAAAAACAAATATCCACACCACACAGACACCAATATGCACTTAAACGTATCCATAAGTAGTCATTAGATAGACGAGATTTATTTTGTTTTTTGTTGTTAATTTGTTTTACTTATGATTTTCGGTTTGAAAGACTTGCCAGAAAGGATTTCAGTGCATGACACGGTGTGTTACTTGTGCTGTGACGACCTTATGGGGTCGTCATCTTTTTTGTTATTATTTTTAATCTGTTTTATTGATTGCTATTGTTGATGTTGATGTTGTACTCTGTTCTTCTCAAAATTCGAAAACAATAAGAAACAAATATGAAACAAACAATGAGAAAGAATAACATTTTAATTTTTTTCGTGTAAAAATAATTGTACTATATTTGTATAAATGTACTTTAAACGTAATAAATAATAATTTTGTACACAAAATTGTTGTTTTGTATGTTTTTGTGTTAAATATGAAAGCCCACTTGACCCACAGTATTATCACGCGGTTTGTGTATAAGCTGGAAAAGCTAAGCGCTAAAATGAATACCTATACCTTCGCGTATATCAAACTATGTCGCGGTCAAGACATCATCTTGAGTTTTATACATTAGGATGCTGGCAGTATCATGAACTGGCGATCAAAGGGCCGACCCCAAATGGTGTATTGAAATAGAGGACCAACCCTGGAATGCCATCAAAATAACTGTCTTGTGATAGAGATAGTGACATTCTGCCCATTTTTGTCATAGTTGGCCAGCAGGGTTGTCACTTATGATCTAAATTCTGATTTTTTTAATATTATAAATTATTTAATATTTAGTTTGTAGGTTAGCTAGTTGGTTAATAAAATTTAAAAACAAAATATGAAACACTGAAAAAAGCGTTATTAGAAAAAATAGATTGGGTGTAGTAAATCGGTGAGTTTTCTATCTCACTTCATCCAAAAAGTACGTGGACAATGTATTTCGCCCATGTGAAATTTACGGAGTTCAAAACGACCGGATACCTTCGCTTTAAATAAATATACACTAAGATAGTAAAAAAAATTGTTTTTGAAATGAATTTAATTGCTCCAAGTATGGTTACACGCATTTTATTTTATACTTGTGAAAGTTGTGCAAGTTAATATAAAAAAAACAAAAAAAACACGTCTACATTTTATAGTAACAATATTTAAAAATCTAAGTTTTTTTTTTGGGAAGACACATGAAGCAAAAGGCAAACCAATCCGCTTATTGCCGATACATCCAACGCAAAATCCTAGTCCCGATACGCCAGGAATCGAGGATTTTCACTCCAAAATCGGGCCCTAACTAACACGGTAATAAATAAAATATCAATTAGACTGACTTAAGAAAGCTGAGATTGATTGTTTTACTTCACTTTGGCTGAGATATGACGTTTGATTTGAGCCGCACAAAAAACAAAATCGAAAATGGACCATTTTTTAAGAACTCCTACATCCGTCGGTCTAAGAGTTGGAGTCTTAATCTTTACATGGACCAAAGAGGAAAAACCGTCCGACAAAAATAAAAAATCAAAAAAACTCCGGATTAACGTAACTTTTCCGAAATTCACCAGGAAAATTCTGAAATCCTGGCGAATCGGCATTTTTAAAACACATCGGGCGAGTAAAACCATTTGATAAATTCGTTGCATATTCGAGGGCGAAATCCGTGCGCTGCCGTCCGATTATATCCGGCAATTCACACATAGTCTGGTAACAAAACAGATACATATTTATAGGATGAAGAAATGTTTTATTTAGCTATGATTCTGTGTAGTCACCAACGGTTGTGTACAATCGGATATTTCTGCTGCTAAATCTTGGCTTGCGTGGCAAACCGTGCTATTGCTCAATCACTCCGCAGTATCACTCCTTTCGTACATCCGCTTTCCGTTTACTTCAACACTTCGGAGTCCGGAGTATTGTTATTGATGACACTAATAATAATTGGACTCGTTTAGCATTAAATTGGAGGAAATGTAGGGCCGAATGTTCTATTTTCGTCAATGAGCTGCTAATATGTGTTCTAAATTAAAAGATAAAATAACGAGCAAAACAAAAATGAATCCAGTATTCCAATAAAACATTTCCAATTCGTGAAAACGTTTCTCATTTCAGTGAATGGCTTGTAAATTTTCTTTAACCTCATCCACCTGTTTTGTCTTATAAGCATGAACTGTTGATAATCGCCAAAGTCCTCACTTCTCACTACAATTAATATATGTACCTAGTCTGTCCAACAACGATTAATTGGCCACTTAATATATTACTTAGTCTGAATTAATTAGTTTTCAGTGCATCGATTACCGCTCAGGTGACAGTGTCTACAATCAGCAACAACCCCCCTGCTATTACTATCCTTCCTCCTCGTCACAGTTAATTAAAAAAGAATAAATCTTATCCGAGAGGTAATTACTCCTATACGGATACCATATGCATACATTCCTCCGGAGCACAAACTGCTATTACGAAGTTAATCATTTAAACGCTTCACATCCATTTGACGGCGTGGTCCTTGATAACCTTAATGCATATAAGTGCCCCAGTGTAACTGCAAATCACGAAAAATAATAATACTGACATGTGTAGGGTAGGACTTTGTTATCTATCCTCGTTTTCAGCAGGGAGTGACTAAATTTATTGACCATTATCGTGATTTGTCAGCATGCTCTCGAGTGATGGCCAAGCATTTTTCAAAACATTTTAACAGCCCCAAACCGATCTGAGGGTGTTTGAGCGTTGCCCTCTTATCGTATACAATAGCTGGCGCCTCTCCAAATGTCAACGAGTGTGCGAAGAATTGAGGCGATTTAAAGCACAGAACCTCGGAAATATTTTTTTTTTTGCTCTGGCGATTTACATTTAGTGTGCGAGAATGTAATTTAAAATCTCCTTCAGGTAAAATCGATTTCCTGACAACTTTTCGATGCACAATTGAAGCCGTTTCATTACATTTAAGCAACGTGATTTCTCAGCAACTCAATTATGTACACTGATATTCCCTGTTGAGTCGAACACTTATCTTTCGATCATTAAAATGTTGGCAAATAAAACGTGACCTAGTTACGTTCATATCGAAAGTTAATCGATTCGAAAGGAAGGAAGTGGATTCATCATGCTGCACATTGCAGTTATCCTGCCAATAGTTGCTTATCAACCGAATTCGGTATAAAATACGGCGATATACCTTCACTCACCTGTCATTGTGTTGAAGCTCGCTGAGGGATATACAACATGAAAAGTAGGTGCTTTTGATATACCATCAGCTCGTGCTGATATGTGCTCACTTTCAGACATATTCACTTTAACGAAAATGATCAACACTCCAAAGGATAATTTGCAATTCAAATGTAATTCACTTTGCTTGCAACGCTAAGTGTCCATTATAGAGAGCCCATCCATAATTGTTCGAATGATTTAGGTGAATGGATTGTCATTTGCAGCGAAGTTAATCGGACTGTGCCTTTAAACGATTTTCCACTTAAACGAACATGTTGCAGGTGATGAGAGTATCCTGCCGTAACTATACACTTTTGACGAGTTAATGGTGATTTTATTTTATTTCGAATTTACAGTGACATTAGCTTCCGGGGATAAGGTATTCGAGGTAGAGAGATTTATTTTTTCAGTCCATCATGATGAAAAGCGAGTTTGAGTGAGTGGAAAATTCATATGGCGATGAGTTAGCAGGCAGCTGTGGCCAGGGTTTCATGAGAGCAGGTTATCCCCCATAAAGGATAATTGAGATTTTCCTTTAGTAGCCTTTAGGAGCCTGTAGGTCGCAAGATTAAATTAGGTTTGCTACACGATAGGATTGAAAAAGATAAATAAATTACACGCCTCTTGTGATTGCCTCTTGTGATTCCTTGCTTATTCCTGATCAGCAAACAGGACCAAATTGCTCTGAAAGGAATAGGAGCATGATTTTAACAAATGCAAGATTACGATTTTTTCTTGTTTTTATTTTAAAATTTTACCGAAATGAATGAAGCATTATATTGTGACGTAGTTGCGCCGGATATGAGAAAATTTAAAGCACGCGTGGCGGAATCTTTAACCCTAGGCAATGCAATTAATTTTTTTTTACTTATTTTTCTTGCTTCTGTCGTTGCTCGATTGGAATTAAATATCTTTCATTTTTCAGTTCAATCATGTACAAATATTTTAAGATTCACTTCTTGTTTGCTTTCGCAATTCACAGGAAGAAGAATTCGTTCGCCGGCGAGTGTATAAGAGAACTCCAGGCGAAACGAGTGTGATGGTTTAAAATGGTTAACGCTACTGCGAATGCCGGTGAATGAATTAACTGAAAAACAAATAAATTAATAAAATGCAAACTTCTAATGGAAGCATATTCGAATGCATGTAGTAAGACTATGCAACTTGACATAATAAAGAATTCAAGTTTTATAAAGTTTCTTGAAAATAAAAAAACAAAACAAAATATATATATATAGATAGATTTAAGGCCGCAAGGCAATAGTTTTAAGCATACTGTTAAGTTTAGAGCGCTCGCTAAGAGCCAGTAAGCTAGAATAAGATAAATGTTAGTTTTAAATTAGATTTAATCGTTTTTGTCTAGTATATAAGTTTAATGAATGAATTAATAAAAATGAATTTGAAAAAAAAAAAAAAAAAAAACTATGCAACTTATGACGATGAATGTCCAGATTATTACTGTATGTGTAATGTCAATGCCTTCATTTGTTTGTTATACTTTCAAAAGAGTTTATAAAAATGGATGATTGCATATTTAAAAATTGGAAAATTCTTTACCCTGTTAAGGGACTTGAAAACATTGAAGAATTGGGCGATTATTATTTGGCATAATTACTGAAACCAAATTTACATTTATCTGAGTGAAGGACTTTTAATGAAAAAGCTGAATTGTCCTTTATCTATACAATAAAAGTGGTACCAGTGATTTGTGTGCCGGACTACTGAGCGGAAGGTCGTAGGTTCAACCCCGGGAAGAATAAATAGCCACTCCTTGCAAATGTCTGATTGTCCTTAACTCAGTCTGTCGGCTCGCCTTAAAATTGTTGGTCCTTTCCATTACTCACAGAAATTAAGTATCTACCTGAACGAATGGTTGTGAGAAGCTAAATCTGGAAAACAACCTTACATGATCATCAATAGCATGGTAGCTGATTCGATTTCCCTAACACAGCCAAAATGATGAATTTTTTCCATCAAAATCTGTGACACAAATTTAATGCTAAACACTACTTCACCCACACAGCGTCCTTTCCCAACGAGTGCTCTGTCAAATTATCAAAATTGAAGTGTTGTCGTGCTCCAAATGTTTCCATTTACATATGTTAATCAAATTTGCATTTTCCGTCCTCTGTGACATTTAGCTGATGATTTAATAAACTTTTGCAGCAGCACAAGTGACAGGACATTCTCTATCTATCTATCGCTAACCCCGACCAAACACATAAACACTCAAACGCAAGTGAATCCTTTAGCGTCCGTGTGTATGCGTATGGTGCATTGTTTCAGCAATCAACATTCATTCGTAAACGAAATGGAAATTCTATATTCTTCCACTGTGGAACTGGCATGCCGTACCTTCCGCTTTATCGCCACACACTAGCGCGCGAGTTCTACCTCGCCACTACACAGAGGCACCCACAACTCTATTGTTGATTGTATTGGGGGAGCAATACTAGTAATCTGTTCTGTGACCGCAGCCTATACACATAGGTATCGAAATGCATTATTCATGACGTGAAGCATCTGAGCTACTAACGCAGGTAATCGTGCCATATTCTAGTACGATTCGGTTGTGTGTATACCTCCTATACTCGCCGGATTGGGATATGAGTTTCGGATTTGGATTTTTGGCTTGGAAATTGGTGTCGTTATTGCTGCTAGCTGGTGGTTGTATTGGCCGATTCACTGGTATTTTAATTTCCCTTTTTATACGTTGATTGAATATGAATACTTAAAAAAAAACAAATTTAAATGTATGAACGTATGTATTTATTGTTTCGTTTCTCATTTGAGTATACCTCGCTGGTGAACATATTTTTTGTTTCTTTTTTATCGCAGTTGGAGTCATTCATTTTAGAGCTTCGATTGCGCCCCCAATTTGCCTCAAAAATGCCAGAACTGAATTAAACGATAAATTAATATTTTGCGAGTAGTGGCGATTGTTAAAATTAATGTGTTATTACGTAGAATTAATTTCGATAATATGTTGGCGTGGGGCTATTTGGGCGGTCTACCTTTAGTGGAATTCGGTAATAAATTTGCGGAATTCGATGTGTGGTGATGCATAAGAATGGGAAAACTCATTTTGAATCTAGCTGGGTTGAGGGTAATCGTTGGTCAATCGAGTTTGATTTTTTTTTAAAGTCGAGTGCGTAAATATAAATGAATGGGACACAGTCGACCCAATTTGTCTTACTTTAGATGTCGGTTATGTGTTTTAGGTCAACACTGTTGAACAGTCGTTCGTCGTTCTTAAGTGTGATTAAGTCCCGCTAACGAAGGATATAGTTTTTCCAAGAAGGTCCATAGTTTCTTGCGACTAATTATATAACCAATATCAGGGGATGAAAAGTAACTATACCTTAATGGAAAACTTCACAGTTGCTGATAGTCAAAATGCAATACTCGTATCTATAAATCGCAGACGTTCCCCTCCCCGCATATAGATATGCAAGAAAATTTGTAACTTTGCAAAACAAACCAAATGCCTCTCAGAAGGTAGCACAAAACTCCCTCATCCCTCTAAAACATGTGTACATAAGTACTTACGTACGATACATGAGAGCAAATAATTGTGCTGTGCGCTCAGTCAATCACGAACAGCTCATTGTTTCCATAGAAACTATATGGACATGGAGTTTCCCAATAACTACGAAGCCAATTATTGGTGAGCTTGGTGAGCATGGAGAGCAGAAGGCCAGAAGACCTGAAGAGCATTTCATAATACCCTTAGAGCTAAATTCGAAATATATGCTTGCAGGTAATACTTTCCCAAATGCGATTACCGTAAGGCCACGTTTCAATAAATCTACCACAACTAAGCCCACCCCACACCCAGCTTAAGCCACATGGCGTGCCATCAATATTGGCCGCAAATATTGTTTTACGCTGATTTTTGGTAAAGGCCTAAACAATATATGGCGGTCGTTGTGAAAGGTCGTTCTATATTATTGTTAGCCATGACAACAGAGTGTTGCACCCGCCGCAGTGGATTGCAGAGTGCACAGTTTACCTGCAATGTTGCCAGTTTACCAATTATTGCTAATTAAATAGAGACCACGAGAACGGTATCAGGATTAAGGGATTTCAGCAAACATGCTGGTTAGATTGGGGGGTGAAAGTCGCTGCGCAATAATTTATAATTATTTTTGAATGGCGACATGGAGTTTATTTAATTGCATTTTGATACTATTAGATTGGGAATGGGTGAAATTTGAATTTTAGTTTAATCCCTATATAGCACCGGGTGCTCGCATTAAAATTGTGGCCGGTCCGCAGTGGCAGGTGGTTTTTCTCACGCTTGGTGGGCTACTCGGTTGCTAATATGAAAACTAGGGATATATGATATCGCGGAACTAGAGTCACCTATAGTCGACAGGTCAAAAGGGATAAGCGAAGACTAAAAACAATTTCCCTGTAACGAAGGAGTAGTGCTGAACTTCTGACCTCTGGCCGAACTATACTTGACATCTTAGAATGACAATGTTCGTACTAGTCGTGGTATAGGGTCAGTTGAAGTGCTCGATAAAGTGACATACAACATTTCAAACAGCCGAAATCACATTTAAAAATGTGTTCTCAATAAATAAAAACACTGCGCTTAGTACGGCGCATTTAGTCTCGACTTAAAATTTACGGCAGCTCACAATTGCGAAATTTGTATGGAAAATATAGCCACTGTGAATAAATGTTTATTGGTAAGGCCCACTTTTCATTAAGAAGTACTACTCCAGCAGCAAAGTGTCAGGGGAACAAGTTCCCAAAAATGAATAAACCTTCAACCAGACACCTAGTCAATCTCAGTTATTTTTCCGGTTAAAAATTATTAAAAAAAGAAAAACAGTTGAGGAAAGAGCAAACGAAATACAATTTTTCAGACTCTATAAGCATCAGGAGATATTTGTCCGATTCACAGGAAAGAAGACCACCTTAAACACAACAACTTAATAGTGACAAGTCAATATTGTATATAGAATTGTCAACCGCAGTATTTAGTCTTTGGGTAAATATCTTTTGAGGAACTCTTGGCTTTCTCATTGTTAAGCTTTGACCTTCTAACAAACTTCGAAGGAACTTCTATCACTTTCGTTTTAAATCGAGAAAAAAAAATCCATCACCGTTTTTAATAAACATTTGCTTATTAAAAAAATTCATTGAATGCAATTTCCGCTACATATCCTTATCCATATTCGAAGACTAATATTAAAACCGTTTATATTCCTTTCGTCAGCAATGCAATTTATCCTGATATTCTAAAAATATTCATGAACTTAGTAGGAATTACAACCCTGCAAGGATGAGTAGAGAATTTATAAAAGTTAATGAATATGCTGAACATCTCTCTAGGACTTTTTAACGATACTTCCCCTGTCAATTTTTTTTCCTTACCACCAAATTAATATAAAATTTAATTAACACACTTTCCGCTTCAAGTGTCATGGTCATGGTAACCTGCAGATAGTACTGGTGCCATTATTACGTTAAATATTTTCAAAAGTTCAAAAAGTACTCTACTACACCAATAACAAAGGATAATTAAAAAAATGTTCTCCGCATGTACGATGGAGTAAAGTATGATGTACAAAATTAAAATACGATGATGAAATGAATTCTGTATCAAAACCGACAGTTTTGAACTTTTCCTACAGAATAAGAAAAAAAAAGAAGAAAAAACTGAAGAAACTTCCATTATTAGTGATGGCTTCGTTCATATTTCAACAAATACAACTCATAGGGTCTGTGGAATATTTTTAATTGGATAAACAAGATATCCTTTTGCGAGAGAAATTTCTTTGCGACAGAGGTTAAACTCAAGAACTATTTTCACTTACACGTGGACGTATAGTTAAAAACTTTGAAACTTAAGGAAGACTGTTGAAGCTGATAAAAATAACAAAAGTCTATATAAAACTATTTGAACAAATTAAACCTAAAAATATTGTAAAATCGAGCAGGGGATAATGATGACCATTAATTGTAGGAGTCCTTTCGCAGTTCTTTATAGATATATAGTACAAAAAACTTAAGGATTCGCAAGTACTCTCTTACTATTGGTGATAATTAATGACCTTTTGTCTTGAATTTGTTACTTGAATGGCGATATTCACATACGAAGAACATACTAAGGTACTTGCTTATTTGCTTATAACTGAAGACAGATAGCCAGGAAGAGGCAAATTGGTTAAGGCCTGGTTTCATTGCAGTCTGTTGCACCAAGTGAGACAAGTGAGCTTTGTGACGGTTTTTGTCTTCAATATTTTGCAATGCAAATAATTGTAAAATTTGTCTCTGTTTTGCATGAATTAAACTTGAGAACACTCGCTCAGAAGCGCCCTAAACAACTGCGCCCACAATATTTAATCATATTTAAATGTACTACCGCTACAAAATAAAAACATCTGCAACTGCTGATGACATTAGCCCTGTTTCAACCAAAACCCACAGGAAAGTAGACAAATGCTTAATAAAACGGTTCAGACTGACGTTTGTGATAAAGTGGTAAAAACTGGTATATTTTGTTGTCTTACTCGGCTTTAAGTTTGATGAAACGTTCTTCTAGTTACCTCTCCATAATAGCGAATAGAAATATCTCTAAAAAGATTGAAAAGAAAAACCACTGTTTCTGTCAATTTACATCCACTTCGGATGAATACATAGTGGGAACTTCGGAACTGTCAAGTAGAAACTAGTTTTTAAAATAGGATATTCTACTTTCTACTTTGCTTTGCTGAGAAAGATGATAAAAAAAACACTACTACTGTAACTAAAGTAAGAGGACAGCACGCTATTGTCAATGCGCTAAAAATTTTGCCAACTGGTACTGGAATATTGATGCAAAAGCGACCCCCTCTCGATCGCATTTACAACTCCAAAACTGAATCGGGAGGACATAATTAATATCGACTCGCATTCGAAAAATGTCCCGAAAATTCGGCCTAAAACACAACAAATTCGTTGAATCCTTTCCGGTTCCTGAAAGTCGCCAACTTATCACCGCACACCGATCTATCTCTAAATGCGGCATTTCATGGGCGTAGCTGCAGCTAACTTCCTCAAACTCCCTCGAAATTCTCAATTCCTCACGCGTAGTCACTGAATTTTTAATTACAAAGCAATTCGAATAAAAAGGAAAAGAAATTTTTATTTAATATGTGATTAAAATAGAAATGGCCATCAATTGTATTGGGGATTGCGGTCCGCGCTGGTAGTGTTTCCGTGCGCCATAGCCATACTGACCATTTTCGACGTACCGCTCTTCCTATAGATGGTATCGGTACCTAATAAACGAAATGTCGCCATATCTAAACGGAAATACGAAAAACACGATGAACTCGTCTTTTCTTCACCTGAAACGGTTTGGAATTTGAATAGAAATTTGAAAAAAAAACAACCAAAATTATTATGTAAAGTAGAAAAACAGTTTTTGAAGAAGCTAAGCAAACATTGTCTACAGCGTACTCATACCAGCGCACTGTGCTATGTGCTACCAACTATCTGAGACAACGGCGACAGTTTATCATAGGGGTCTTCACTTAACCGTACGTGATCCGTTTACCAAATTGTGCGTAATGAAGTATTTTTATTTTTTGTCGGTTTTGGTTCTTATTTTGCTTTTTGCGCCTTCGCCTTCACCTCTTATGTGGAAAGATAGTGGATAGATACTCGTACGTGGGTATCTTTTTTTTTTTTGAATTGACGTTCGGTCGTCGCGATCGTGGGGTAGTTGACGTTAGCCACCATCGCAACAGCTACCACATACAACTACCAATATTGCTTCTTTCAATTACCCTACTGGGCAGTTCTGAGGAGGTGGGGGCGAATTCAAATTGTGTTTTTATGAATCACAAGTCGAAGAGAGGCTCCTCGTCTATTAAATTTGTATGCAGAGGTGATAAGTACCCGCTGACGACAACGGCGAAGGAATGTATCGACGTATGTACAGAGAAAAAGTGATATTTCGTTTCGAGGTGTTGGTGTCACATGACATTGGAATAGAAAGAGTGACACTGATGACAATGTCTGAATGGGTAAGTATAGGTGTCCGGATGGCTGGTTAGTGTCCCCACCCCGAGCATGCAATAATTATTAATTTGATTACTGTTCGGGTTATACGAAAAGGTGCAGCCAAAACGAATAGATTCCCTATCTACCTATATGAGTTTCCATAATGGTCGAGAGTCGAGACATAATTCGTATTAGTTGTAGTGGTACGGACTGTCTCCTGGAGTTCCTTACAGGTATTTAAACTTTGTTCTCTATACGATCCCCCATGGGGCAGACCGCACGTCGGAAGAGCGTTGATCATTTTTGGAAGCGAGAAGCATTACGGGAGCCACAATCGTCCAACTTTGGCCAGGTGATGGATTTTTGTGGACAGCACAAGGTGTGGAGCTTACCTTTATCGATTGTCATGAAGTCAGTATCTAATCAGCAGCGGTGAAGATGGTAACGCGCGCGCAATTGTCTTTGCATTTGTAGCAAGTGCGGTATTGTGTTTAATTTTGATTTCGGTTTGAATTATGTTTGCGCAGAGCGTTTAGATGGAATAAATTCAAACGCGATGACGGATAGCTGCTGGTGCGAGTGTGTGTGCTGCTGTTTGTCTATTGGTAAATTGGCAAGATGTCGGCATAGCTGACGATTAGTGCCAGCGGCTATGCTACATCTAGTCAATTAAATCAATGGCGTGTCATCAATCCGAAGGACATCGTTGGTTATTTAAAATTATTTTATAAACTGTTTTTCAAATTAACCATTAAATTATACCTATGTGACATTGCATGGTGAAAATTGCAAGAAGTAATAGTTTAAAAATGCTGAAGCCCTACACTGCATACAAATTTTCCAAATTGATTTCTAGTTAAATATCCTAGAAAAACAATTTGAAGTTCTGAAGTAAGTTTGTCGGGATTAGCACGCAGAGATTTTAAATTGGAAAGAGCTGCTAAATCCAACAAGGTTTGGTGGAAAGTAAATATCCAAATGTTGAACAAGTTTAATACATATGGAGAGCTTTGAGGATCCTGGATTTATTAAGGCTTGTTTCTGGTAGTGGAACAGTTGTTATAGTGCGTTCAACTAGTGAGTATACAGTTCAGGGTACAGCCCTTAGAATAATATGCGCAAACGTCCGTGAGTCCTAAGAATGCTCTATTCAGAAATATAAAACGCACAAACACAAATGGTTGCAATAAGATAGACTTTCGCTTCTATTAGAACTTACCTACGTAATAGATATCTTTTATCATTTCGTAACTTGAAGATTCTTATGGTGTACTGTGAAAGCTGTATTTTTAGCTAGCGCCTAAAGTTGGACTTGTTGTTATTGAAGTTGCGTGTGACTGTTTTAGACACAAGTTTTAAGAAAAGAAAAAAAGGATATTTGGTGCATTGGCGACCCTAAAGGCTTTTAATTTACTGTCATTTGATCAAAAATGCTAAATTATTTATAAAAATAAGCAACTAGGTAATCGCCTTTGGATTATTTTGCGTGGGTATAACTTTTCCACACATTGCAGTAGGTTATGAAATAAAATGAATTCATAGTTTCTTTTTGACTGACAGTCGAAAAAAAGAAATAGTTTGATTTGACTTTAAATGTCAATCAACCAGTGCGCAACTTTCTTGAAAAGAACATTGCAAAGTTTTTCACATTGCTAGAGTTAATTCGCTATTATCGACATCAATAATTATTGGCACGAGCTTTTAGTGGATAAAAGGAACAAGTGTCAGTTGCAATGTGAACTGTACTTCCATTGGATTCAATGCGCTCTATTATTCTGACATGTTTGTGCACCCAGATGCATTTACTTTTGAAATGTGAATTTTAAAGTGAAAAGTTAAATTTCTAAAAATATAAATATTATTTTAATAATTTAGATAAATATTGCAGCTCATTTTGATAGCTACTTTTTAAGGTTTCATTTATATTATTATAGTACATAATCATTTAAGAAGCTAATCCGCGTCTAGTGGATTCTTTCTAGGACTGAAACTGGTAGTATGAACCACTAGAATGCAGTTAAAAATGTGTAATGATCCTGGCTTCTGAAGATTATTTCTCTCGCTGGACTATGGATATGCATCTAATGACACCAAGTGCAGAGAAGAAAAACAGGTGCCTTGGGCCCAACTTAAATTATTAAACTTGGAACTAGCTCAACCGCTCGAGTACGCATTTTAGGGCAACCGGTATGGCGATCGGAAAGTTTTCAATATGTTGGGAGTATTGCCGCGAACGGCGGTGAATTGGAGCTTGAAACGGGAAAGAAATTAGTTAAAGCTGTTATATGAGTTCAGAACAGCACTGGGAAACACTTTATTTTTTACTTTCGTTGGCCAATAAAGTATAAATTTGTCGTCTGGTAGTAAGCCGCAACACAATAAATTTATATTCCACTTTCAAATTGCCACATTGATTTGCATTGCATTGCAATCGGGATTATGCCAACAATCAATTCAATTTCAAAATAAATAAAGATCAACTCGTTGTTGTTAAAGGAAAGTCTGTTTCTTTTGACACCTCATTTGTTTAGATTAGTTTAATGATTAAAGCAAAAGGATTTATACTGTTAAAGCAACATAAATGAGTCCTACTGTTCCACATCGCATTCCAATAATTTATACTCACAAGCTAATGCCACTCACAAGCAACCTTATTATCGTTCATGCAAAAGAGATCTCAAATGTACTTAACAGTAATATCACGGTTATTTGAAATTGATGTCGTTGCAAAGGATTCGTAATAGCACAACTATTTAACCTACCGTTGCGTTGTCACTCATCAACTGCAATAGAAGTACAAATTTACAGGAGCACAGCTCTGTGTGCCAGTCGCAGTACCATTCAAAGGTTTCCTGTCAGAAACCTGTATTTCAAGGCGAAGTCATTCATTTGCATGCAATTTATGGATACCCTAGTACCTACTAGTTTACACAGCAGGAGGTGAATATACCTAGGTAAGTAGGTATATGCGGCACAAGCAAGGATTTATTTTTCACTGAACGATTGTCATGTAAATTTGAAATACAAATTGTGGCAGTATTTATTTAGGTACATACAACTGGAATGCGATTTCAGATTCGTCACACAAGTGAGTAAAATTTCGAGCCTGTGATAGATGCCAGTTTAATGAGACTTTACTTAACAAATTAACTATAGTAACCCACGCGCTTTGTCAACAGCCGTGTAACCTTTAGAATTTTAAAAGTTAAATTGTTAAATATATATAAATTAAAACCAAATACTTCTTCAATAAAAAAAAATAGTAATGGTAGATAGTTTGTTCGAGAAATTATAATATGTTCCGGGGTGTATTGTATTTTATTTGACAGCGGGACGCGCGGATGATACGGTGTAAAACAAAAATGTTATATACAGGTAAAGTATAGTGTATAGATTTCGCCATAATTTAGCTTAAACATACCTGCTGCTAAGTCTTGCACAATGCGGATTGGCAAAAGCTTCATTAAAAAACACTCCCTTTTCAATTAAATTGAAAACAATAACTATGAATATTTGCTCGTGATTTTAATAAACAGAACATTTTAGGTAAAATGTCTGTTTTGGAACGTGACATCATCATTATGAAATATCACACACAGTCGTCATAAAACAGATGCTTGCTATAATATGTCAATTGAATTGTCAATCTGAAAACTCATATAAAGTCTTGCATAACAGATGAAGCTTTTGCAAACATCGTTACCCTCGTAATTTTATAAATCGAAATTCAGGAAAAAAAAAACAAAAAAGATTTATCTGACCTGCTTTGCGAAACACTCTATAGCTACATAGGTACATGTAATTTACGTCGTTTTCGATTTGAAATTTCAGATTGTGCACTTGGAATCCATTTCAATTGATTTGCGCACATCTAATAACGCATTTTGAAATAATTTATAAAAACTCGTCCCCATACGCATAAATAATGAATAATTCAGTTAAAAGCAATACCTACTTCCAACGATAAACAATTCGTAACCGCCAGCTGTGTGCCATACACAAAGTGCTGAAAATATTACTTTACTTTGTTTCCTGAGCTAAAAAAACAATAATAATATTAGTTTTGCTTCAACTGGAATAATTTTGCATTCGGTTTAATGCTAGGTATTTGCTTGTAGGTACACCTCACTACAAATTATACCTAGGTACCTAGGTACCATTACAAACTAAAATCTTCCTCTGGATACATCCACCACACTTCGAAAATCGAAAACCGACTGTCTTCAAAATCAGCTGACACCTGACGTTTCGAATCCGTTGACACTTGACAGTTTATAGTTTTTCAGAACTCGGGTGAGGTAATCGAATGTATTCATGCGAATTGTGCATATTCCCAAGTGTTTACAATAAACAAAATAAATAGGAATCGTGTTAATTAATTTCTAAATTTGCATACTGTACGTTTAATATTGAGTGAAAAACGCAATTTTTGAAGTGATGGACAGTCAGGTATGCAGTAGTGAATAGTGATTGTGATTGCATGCTCAGTAGCAAGTTTCCAACATTTGTTATCCCTACCAAAGAGTACCTATCTCTTGCGAAAAACAAACATTCAAGTAGTAAATAAATAAAGAAATAAAAAAAATAAAACATTGCTTCTAATGCGCAAGTGATTCGTTATCAATAAAAATAGGAAATCAAGATGTAAACACCTCTGGTGCTTGACTGCCTTTAATTGGACCGCTGAATAATCTTTTGACATAGTGGTTCCTTTGTTCATTGCGGGCATAAATTGGAAATTATCAAAAAATACAGCTTAATTTTCATGTATCCATGCGTTGCCATCAATCAACTTGTCTGACAATAGATTTTGGGTGTTGCTGGTTTTATCTATAAGCATGGCATTGTGGCTCCAATTGGAATGGGATTTGACTCGAAATTTATATAATCTCTGTTGTGTGTTTGCCGAAAGAGTTAGTCACCATTGGAGGGGTTTCCAAATATATACACAGAAGATAATGAATATGCAAGTTGGGAAAACATTTTTAACTTCGCGAAGCTGTGTGATAATTAGCTGAGCTAGGAACGAAAGTATATGTACTCGTAAGAGTTTTTCTTGGCTAGTTTAGTTATTGAATGCTACAAACGCTGGTCACCGTTTAACGTGGAAATGTGCAATAAAAGCAGTTGAATGTAGGAATAATATTACGTAAACTAGATGATGTGATTGGCATGTGGATTGGTTTGAGATTATCTACATCGGTGGCTGTGTACAGAAATGCAATTGTTCATCGTATTTAGTTGTAGTCAACTGTGAAACTCTATATTTACTTTGTTTGTACTGGTTTAGCTGTGTTATTCTCTGGCAATGGTTGTCAACGTTCACCGTTGACAACGATTTTCGATATCTTTGATATTTGACAATATTTTTAGGGTTGCCGGGTCGCAAGTTTGTTGCCATTGTGAAATTCGTTTCGATTACCTCCATTAAAAGTACATATGAAATGCGAACCTTATTTGTTAACATCCACGCCAAATGACACAGCTACTAACAGAAAATCGTTCCCCCTGCAGGCTCCAATCGAGGGTTACTTGTTGGACATTGTAGACAATAAGTGGCGCGAGGAAACTCTACCATTCGATCAGATTCTCGTCCCAGCCGATAAGCTGCCCGACCCAGAAGCCGATGGTACTGATTCTCATTTGACTTTAAGTGAACAGGTTTGTGTGCTGGTTACACCTCAAAGTCTTGTTCAAATAAAACTACATATCTCTATGCAGGAACAAAGATGGACTGATCTGGCTCTGGGCACCCTAGCTCCCGAATCTGGTTTCAGCGATCAACTCAACCTAACCGGAGTCTAATTACAAAACAAACTAAACACCATACCCTCTACTTTACTATTTAACACACACCCAAATAATGAATCAGCATCTTCACTCGCCGCACAAACTGACCGAATTCGCTCGCGATTTCGAGGAGGAACCCGAAACGTTTCTCAGCAAATTCGTGAATAAAATCCAAAACGCCTACAACGCTAGTTACAACACCGTCAATGACGCTCCCACTGGTGGCGTGGGAGCAGCACCTAATGTCCCAAAATCATCATCACACAGTACTTTCTATACGGACGTGGGAAGTATATCGCGAAACAGTTCGTCCTCAAGTCTTAGTTCGGCCAACAAAGCTGGGCACTCGCAGTCAAATCAAGATGGTTCAGAATCAACAACTACCGAAGAAATCAGCGAATCTGGGGAGAAGACTGATGAAACACCAGCAGAAGCAACTGAGGGTAGGACCATGGTTAATGTGTTGAAGCGAATTAGCAACATTGTCGCCGCAAAGAATAGCGTAAGTCAGTAAATTGAGTTGATGTGCGTTACTAATGGGATTTGCTTACAGAATCTACGAAACTACAAAGACACCGAGCTGCAGCGCTTCTGGATGCCCGACGCCAAGGCTAAGGAGTGCTACGACTGTACACAGAAGTTCTCTGCCTTCCGGAGGAAGCACCACTGCCGGCTCTGCGGGCAGATATTCTGCTCCAAGTGCTGCAATCAAGTGGTTCCTGGCACCATCATCATGTGCTCTGGTGAGTGTGAAACTAAAGCCGTCCGTCCCTTCATCTGCTAATTAAATTGGTTTTCATAGGTGACTTGAAGGTCTGCAACTATTGTTCGAAAATCGTATTGAGCTACCTAAAATCCCCTAACATCGCAGTCGACCTCAAGTCGGACCTGCAAGCTCTGCAGGAGGATCTGTCGAGTAAGCTCTCGCAAAGCGTCGAATCGAGTGAAAGCCTACAACCCCGCATCAACCTAACTCGAAAGGTCTCCGTTGGCTACCAGGAGGAGCGTTTCGTATCGAACCAAAGCAGCAATCTTTCTAACGCTGACCGCAAGAATATCCTTCAGCAGTCGAACTCCCTAATCACGCTCTATGAAGAGATGATCCGCCTTCTGCCGACACAGAATTGCGGTACCGATCTCATCGACTTTCTGAACACCAATCAAAAGTCTTCCAACAAAGTGCAAGCAATTGCCATTCTCAGCGCAATGCTGGCTGCAGGATTTCTTCTACCCATTGTCCCAGACTCAGATCAAACGGACTTTGATGAGAATTTGCACTACAAGTTCGCTCCAAAGCGGCCGGATGTGATGACGTCCGGCATAGCCGAGCTCGACGTTGTGAGTGAGACAAGTTCGGGCATTCAAATTGAATCCAGTCCACAGTACGACAACGAGCTGCAGCCGCCAAAATCGCTCGATGTAAGCCTGAGCTTTCAGTCTGTGAAAGACGTGGAACTAGAGAACTCGATACGATCCACAACAACCACATCGAAGCTCTTGGAATCCTACTGCGACCATGAGGACCAGTTGCTCACGCAAATGCTGCGAAATTCAAACCTCGACCAGCGCTGGTCCAAGGTCCTCACCCCTCTGTGTTGCGGCGCGGCGAATCACTTTAAGCCTGAGTACTGCACCAACGAGCTGATGGACATACGGAACTACGTTAACTTTAAGAAGGTTCCTGGCGGCAAGCGTCATGAGTGCACCATAGTCGGCGGAGTGGTTTTCTCTAAAAACGTTGCTCACAAGGACATGGCTACGAGGGTGGATCGACCGAGAATTCTGCTCTTGCAATGCCCAATTGTCTATGAACGGGTGGAGGGTAAATTTGTGAGCATTTCCACGGTACTGCTGCAAGAGAAGGAGTACCTTCGCAATGTGACTGCAAGGATTATGAGCTTCAAGCCAAATGTTGTGCTGGTGCATAAGAATGTCGCGGGCATAGCTCAGGACATGCTGCGATCGCAAGGTATTACTCTGGTTTTAGATGTGAAAATATCTGTCATGGAGCGACTGTCAAAGGCGCTGCAGTGTGACATTGTGTCATCGATTGAATCGAACATCAGGAAGCCCAAGCTCGGCATGTGCGATGCGTTCTACATCAAGAGCTTTGACGATGGATATGGTAAGTCGCTGGCATTGGCTGTAGGAATGTTTTTAGTTTGAATTTCGTCTGTCGTTAGGATCGACGAAAACCCTGATGTACTTCGAAAAGCTCTCCAGCCCTAGGGGCTACACATGTCTACTGCGTGGGGGTACCAATGTAGAGCTGGCCAAGGTCAAGAAGGTGGCGTCTTTTCTTGTCTATGCGAGGTAAAATGTTTATTTCTTGGAAATCCCTATAGTGGACACATGTTCAAATTCGGTTGTTCTTGCTTCAGGTACAACTGGAGGCTGGAGATGTCCTTTCTACTCGACGAGTTTGCACGCCCACTGTCTCCGAAGCCTTCAATCTTCGACTCCAAAGAACAGAGCCCATCAGACGACGTTGAGTCCGATGCATTGTTGCGTCAGAGTCTCGACCAAAAAGCAACTGAAACCGCGGATGGTTGCGAGAAACCTGTACAAATTGCAAAAAAGCTCATCGAGCGTAAGTCGGAAGAAAAATTCGTCACCATCGAGGACGTCAGTGATTTCACAGATCCCCTACGTTCGGCTGAACTACCTAACGACAAACTCTCGCCCGACTCATCCATCGTCGAGCTGGCGGTTGAGACGCCCTATGACAACCGCTTTCGCACAGCATTGAGCTCAACAATTCTCTCTGTCTCTCCATTCCTAACATTCCCTCTGCCGTATTTAGAGACCGAACCAGGGAGGAAGTGCGCGCTACGTCCGCATTTTCCAAAAGAGCTCTACTTTTCCAAACAATGGTCGACAGCGTCAATTGAGAAACCACCTGCTACAGAAACTGAGGCGCATGAAGTGACCGAAGATTCGGTGCAGCTGAATCCGCCCCATGCGTTTTTGACGACGAAAATCACTGCTCCCAGCGACAATCGAGAGCTGCAGACTTTGCTGGCAGAATTTCGATCGTTCGGCGGGAGATATCCCAAGAAGTCGAAGAGTAAGTTTCAGCAGCATCCATGGCCCACTAATACTAACAAATTCTCGGTTTCTAGTGATGAAGCTGAAGCGCCGCGAATCATATCAAAAACCGCAGAAGATCAACGAGGACCATGTGTACAAAGATGCATTGGACTTGGAGAATCACCAACGTCTTCCAGTGTTGTTCTGCAGCTTCTACTTCAACCCGAAGGCGTCGTCGTTTTGCACACAACCGACGCTATTGGACATGAAGTTCTACGGCCAGCAGGACATTATGTTGGGACAATTCCTGATGCGGTATTGCTTCAGGGTTTCCTACATCTGTCCGCTGTGCAATCTGCCCATGATGGATCATGTAAGAAGGTAGGTATTGCATGCATCCCTCTCTCACAGCTTGAGTGAGCACCTTTTGTTTCAGATATGTCCATTCCATGGGCTGTGTGCAGGTGTTTCTTAATGAGGACACTAGCAAAAATGACCCTAATCGCATCTACTTTACGTCGTGGTGTTCCATTTGCAACGAGATGACACCCAGTGTCCCGATATCAGAAACGACAAAATGTTTGTCATTTGCCAAGTACCTGGAACTGCGCTTCTACGGTCACGCCTACAAAAGGCGTCCCTTCGAAGATGAGAGCAACGCTGAGAAAGACCAAGCCGAATGTGGTCACTCGCTGCACCGCGATTACATCCACTACTTTAGCTACCACGGTATAGGGGCGAAGTTCATGTACTCCCCCATCGAAGTGTGGGAAATAAACCTGCCGCCACTGGTTGTCCATTTGAAGAAGCCAAAGCCCTTTGAGAGCTTTCAAGTGCTGGAAGACATCAAGCGGTTTTCAATGACAGGCCACGAGGTGTACTCCAAGATCCACGAGCGAATCGCTGACCTTGCGACAGAGGATGACTCAACCAGTATAGCCAGCATGAAGACAGCTCTGCAGATCGATCAGTTTAACTTCCGAAAGCACGTGGAAATCGTTCAGACTCTTCTGACAGAAAAGGAGGCCAACTCCTATGATATTAACGACGGCATGCTGATGGCGAAGCGTGCCTTGGCCGAGAGTATCGACGCCTGGGGTCCAAGGCTCCATGAGATGGCCGTGCAGTTGAAGTCCCTTCACAAACACGACTCTGGTCAGCAGATCGATTCCGGACAGATATGCACCGAGGATCTGAGGTCCGATTTGGAGTCGCCAATTGGTGAACAAAAAGCTGAGTCCCAAGACGAGGCGGCTCGCACTGAGGGCAGTTCCGACGAGCAGAGTCTGACACCGGTGGAGAAAAGCAAGACGCAGGAACACGCGAACGATAAGAAAAGTATTAAGAAGATATTTAGCCATTTGCTGCAGTCCACCGGAACGGCATACCTATTGCAGTCTCCTTTCAAGCAAGTTGAGCATTTGACCTTGCAATTGGGAGCATTCCCCATACTCGTTCAAGATCAGGATCTGAGCTCTATCATCGCCTACGCGCTGACTTCGAATGACTACATTCGTTTAGTGGATACGAATTCTTTTAGTAGCGGCATCACTAACAGTGCGCCGTCAAATAGTCCCAATCCAAAGAGAAAGTTGAATGACGGGTGAGTTGTCTCTTGATTGCATCATGTTTCTAGCTCACTTCCGATTTCAGTTCCTTAGAATCCGAAGACAAGGAGCTACCACCAACAAAACCCGTCGAAGACGAGAAGAAGCCAACGAAACCAAACTCTCATATCGACATCGCATTCCAGGACAGCTCTACGCAGTTCAGTTGTCGGATCTACTTCGCCAAGGAGTTCGATTTGATGCGCGCCAACGCTCTCCAGGTCCCCAAGATGGGCAGAAACCTGTTCAAGGAGCTTGAGCACAGTAAAAAACGTGAAGAACTCAAAGTCACGCAGAAAGGTTCGAACTCGGAATTGGAGATCGTGCGCAAGGCTAGTGACCCCTCGGTCCAGACGACAGAACAGCCCAAGGACGAGAATGCGCAACTACAATCAGAGATCGAAGACACTCGGATATTCTTGGCGCGATCGCTTTGCCGCAGCATGCAGTGGGAGGCGAGGGGCGGCAAAAGCGGTTCCAAATTCAGCAAAACTCTGGACGATCGGTTCGTTCTGAAGGAAATGACCAAGACCGACATTGCCATCTTTGAGAACTTTGCTCCGAACTATTTCGATTACGTTGTCAAGTGCCAGCAGCAGAATCATCCGACATTGTTGGCGAAGATTTTCGGCGTTTTCAAGGTCAGCATTAAAAAGAAGGAGTAAGTGAAAAGTGAACTAATGGGGTGCTGTAGAACGACATGTTATAGTCCTTGAGCTTCTTTTCAGTTCATTCCAGGAGAAGGGAATGCTGGTGATGGAGAATCTTTTTTACGATTGCGACATCAAGAACAAATTCGATTTGAAGGGCTCGGAGAGAAATCGACTCGTCGATCCGACGAACCAGAGTGGCGAGATTGTCTTGCTGGATGAGAATTTGGTTCAAAGTGAGTTTCTTGGCTGAGTCGATTAGAACTCTTCACTCAATCATTCCTCCATAATATGCTTACAGTGTCTTGGTCAAAGCCCCTCTATGTGTTATCACATAGCAAATCAGTTCTTAAGGACGCGATCAACCGAGATTCATCATTTTTGGAGAAGAACCAAGTGATGGACTACTCGTTGCTGGTTGGTTTGAACAACAAGGACAGTATGTTGGTGTTGGGAATCATCGGTAACTGCCTACTTGTGTATGTGTATGTAAAATACTTTCTCTCTTCATAAATTCTTTTGTCTTCCAGATTACATACGCACCTTCACCTTCGACAAGCGTGTCGAATCGTTCGTCAAACAGACAGGAATACTAGGCGGCGGAATGGGCAAGCTGCCCACTGTGATTTCACCAGAACGCTACAAGCAGCGCTTCACAGATGCAATGGATCGATATTTTTATACCGTCCCCGATCGGTGGGAGGGCTTGTCGAAAGCCTGAAACTTATGGATATCATCGCAAAGCAATCTTTAACATAAAACTAATTTATTTTTAGAAATCTAAGTGTTAGAATGTTGCATGGTAGAAATTTAAATATTCGCTGTATGTACATGTAGGTTCAACGGTCCAAAATTCTATTTAGCACACACCTTTGGATTTTAGCTACGCATTTTTAATTGCTGTCTTAAAAGAAGTATAGTGAAACGTATGTGAACAATTGTATTATGAAAATAAAATGATTTACTAGTTCTATACATACTAACCGACAGTTTTTTAATCAGTCTGTCAACAACTGGCATTTTATAAAGAAGTAGACGAAGCAAAGTTATATCATAGGCTCGATCTTGTTGCTGCCTTACTTGTAAGTTATTTACGTTAGAACAACAACAAACTGATTGCAATCAGTTTTATAAGAATTTAATTTCCATGGTTATTGTTAGAGTTCTTATTTAGATTTGCAAATATTTACATAATCACGGTGGCCTGTTTCTTCTTGAATTTTGCATACTTAAGTGGTAGTGTCCCATCACTACAAATTTGGAAATTTTGAAAACGTATGTGATATAGGTGAAAAAAGATTTATCTTCGATGTGACCGGTAATGCGCAACAAATCGAGTTCGCCAACAAATAAACAAACTTACCTGAAATCTACTACAATTAATTTTCATTCTAGGATGTTTTACAGCACGTGCACATTTTAAAGTGTCACTGTCAGTGGTGGGAAGTTCTGCCGACTTGTTTATTTTTAATGCTTTCCATTTCTACTTTCCTTTTCCTCAATTTATAATATTTTTTTAAGAATTAAAATGCCAAAAGAACAGATTTTTGACGGTAAAATGGTACTAGTATAATCCAACTGTATTATTGATGAACTCTATTCCAGAACCTGATACGAGTTCCGACGAAGAAGAACCAATCGTTGACGAGGACACTTGTAATAAGTTCGAGATTGAAAACGCTTTCCCAGTGAAATACAAAATTTCCGACGAGTCTGCTGTTTCACTGAAGAAAGTCTACATTCTAAGCTTATGCGGTGATAAGTAAGTTCAAAAAAGCACAGTACTGGTTTTATTTAATTCTAACTACCAATTCGTCGCAATAGGTCGTTCAAAAGGATTGCTGCTGGCCTCTCGAACAACAGTGTACAGATTTTCGATATTAACAGCAATCGGGGGCTATCGCGTCCGACCAATGACTCTCTTACCCTAGCAAGTGATGGAGCTATTTGTGGGGTTCGGTTTCTCGATGAGACGGCCAACAACTTGCTTGTTGGAAGCACAAATGGTGATGTCGCTTTGTATGATTTGCGAACGGGTACGAAGGAGCACACGTTTGAGGGTAAGAGGTGCAAACATTTGATTAAGAGGAGTGACGATGTAAACTGTTTTACTGCCAGATCCCGCTGAATGCACCAAGAAACCCATCACTTCGTTCGATCTCAACGCAAACGGTCGTGTTATCTGCATTGGCACAGATCAAGTCATGCACAACGTATATCTAATGTTCTTAGATGTGCGACAGAAGACAGTAATGGGTGGCTACTGGGAGAGCCATCAGGACGATGTGACTGATGTCAAGTTTCATCCGACAAATCCGGATTTAATGTGTACAGGATCAACAGATGGTTTAATAAACGTATTCGATATATCTGCGACTTCAGAAGATGATGCTTTAACTTCGACAATTAACACTGAAAGCAGTGTTCACAAGTTAAATTGGTAGGATCACATGTTATTTTGATCTCAGTTGTGATCAGTTTGGACAATTTCAGGCATAAGGACGTTTACGAGAAGGACATCATCTCGTGCATTACGCACACGTGTGACTTCAAGTCATATGAGTGCGTGGAGAGTGATCTGGTTGCAGAGTTTGAGCGAACACACATTACAGAAGCAATCAAAAGAAAGTCAGCGGCCGATTGTAATCTGGTGTCGTGTCACAACTTGGCCGACGGGGGAATGTTCCTGTTGGCGGCTTCCAATTATAACAAAGGGTGAGTGCCAAAGATGCGTTCATGAGCACAAATAAATGTTTTCTCGGCTTGCAGAGAGGTTGTGCGATCTGTTCAATTGCAAAACAAGAAACTCGTACCTCACAGCGACTTTGATGGCAATAAGCAAATCATCAGGGAAAGCATATACGATCCCCAGGTTCGTCTGAAGTCCTTCAAAGGGTTATTTTGTTTTAAAGAAATCGGAATTACATCATCAAATAACACGCTTCTTTACTTTTAGTCAAGCTTACTGGTCACCGCAGGAGAAAGCGGCATCGTAACACTATGGTCACCATCAACAGCCGACGAGCCCGCATCAAAGAGCGGGCCCAACAAACTAAAAGCAAAATCTAAGAAGTCCCACGCGAAAGCCCCCTACTAATAAAAGTGAGTTTTATTTAATAAATTTATTGTTTTCTCTAATGTACAACTGATATTCTTAGCATACAATTAAATAAAGCGATACGATTGTAAAAACACTACACGACAAAAACAGCCAAATAAAACAAGGTAAACGAGAAATATAAACATAAACAAGGTACACCTGCAGGAAGAGATTTCCACAGAGCAGCATCTCTATCTCACAGCTATTACTGTTAAATACTTGGAGTAATAGCTACATAGCCTAAGAGTTCTATTATTTAAATTAAATTGCAACTGAAACATCTCAGCGGAATGTCTGTACTACTTTCAATGTAATGTTCAACAGTTTTTTGGTGGTATCAATATGGATCACCCATCTACGGCAGTGAATGCAGATCGAACACAGTGTAAAGGTTCTCCGTTCGATTGTGCACTACTTTAGTGGCTTTCAACATCTCGGGCAATATTTCGGTAGCACGAGTGGCGCTTATTCCCACACGCTTCAGCAGTTCGCCCTTTGTTGGCATGGCATACATGGCAACGAGTGCTCCGTTTCGTATCAACCAAGGGTGATGTTTGGCCAAGGTATCATTGTAGGCGTGCTTGCAGCAACTTGCGCTCTTATCACATTCGCCAAGTTCCCCCAGTTTGAGAAGGAATTCGTGTACAAATTCTGTTTACCGATAACAAATAGAAACAAAAATTAAAATTGATAATGAAAACTTGTTGCAGATGTTGCCGATAAATAAAGATAAGGCGCAAGTCTTACCTAAGCCTCTATGTAAACGTAGGAGAGTTCGACTACCCGACACGTAGCCAGTGTTGTTTAGCAGCCCCGCTGACTGTTCATATTCAATCATTGTTTTGAATGAAATGAAGTTTTGTCCGTTTTCCTTCTTCCGAAAATCAGAGAGGATGTCAATTTTTGAGCGAACATCACTGCTGACGAAACCAAATACTGTTCCCATGAGGTGGAAAAATCTACCAATCAAGGAAAATTAATTTAATTAAGGATTTTGAGCGCATTGCTAATCAAATACCTATTGATTTCCTCGAATCCTAGAAGGTATTCATCCAAAAGAATGTCATCTTCTTCTTTGAGGCTCGCCTGGAATAGTTCTAAAACTTTTTCGATGTTGAAACTTTCCACAGCCATGACGGTAATTGGACAATTTTGTTAGAATTTATAAATAAACAAGGAAATTACGAAAGGCTTGTGAAAATTTGCACAGGCAACAAAGGGGCTGACGTTGAAAATATTCAATTTACTATAAAGAAACGTCATAACAGGTGTATGCGCGTTCAGTAGGTAAAGGTCGTTGAATGTAGTAGATTGAAACTGTTTATAGGGGGTAATTTGTTTGTCTGGCATTCCAATTATAATAACTCTAATGAGTTCAATGGTACATTGGACAGTTGTTTAGATCATAAATTATGTGATGTTGCCTAAACTATCTAAAGCTTTTAAGACGAATTCTTCTTCTTTATACTTATAGATTTTGTAACTTCAGATCCCGTCGAAAATTTGTTTATATTGCCTATCACTCTTAATTTAAAATAAAATCATCTTGGAACTATTTGAATAAGAATGTTGTGATCATGTGATATTAAAATATGAAGGCAAAGGGTGTCAATCGAAACTCCGAGGGTCCTAAATTCAGTATCAGAGTTGCTGCACAGTCTTGTAAACCATAGAAGTCAATGATCATAATTGAAAAATAAAATATTAACCCTACTTTCCTGCAAATTTTAAGGATCAATCAAGATTCTGGACATTTACTTTAGGCTTTTTTTTGCTCTCATGAGCTATATAGATCGTCCTATTGTTGTAAAATATAAAAATCAATGATCTGGGAGAACATGTGGCTAAAAGAAAACAGGCCTTGTATTGTATATCCACCTTTGGTCAGGCTGCTGCAATCTACTACAATTTACTAAATGTCATCCCCGAACAGTTAAAATTTGAGTTTTGATTTGATTTGGAACTAAATCCTCAGCGTTTATAGTTTTTGTAAACTTTTTGCTGTAATCTTTTGTACAATTCTCAAATGACTCTCAATGATGATATCCTTGCATTTGAAATATGGGCAACAAAATTGGGTTTCCCCCAAAAGGACATACCAAGTAGAGAAGCCCTCAAATCGTAACTATTTTCATTCGTTTTTGATTTATTCACAAAATTTATTGTTTTCCCTTGAAAATGCAGTATCTTTAAATCACGCCAGCGAGATCTGTTCTGCAATATGCTGGAGCGGGTAAAATCACGTCAAGAAGTTCGGGAAATACGTGAAAACATTCTGATTAGGAAAATGGACAAACTCAAGGATCAAGTTGTTCCGGTGAGTTTAGTTAAACTATATAAATGTACCAATTTAAAAGCGTTATTCCTGATTTAGGCTTGCAGTCGAAGTTTCCTGCCAAAAGAGATGCAGCGCTATTTAAAAGTTAAGGATCTAACGCAAAAAAAGGCTGATTTGGAAGCAAAGGCCTCTGAATATACATCGCAGTATAACTCACTAGCAAGCTCCATAAAAACAAAAAGTGAGTGGTTTTTCGGAAACATTAATGAAGTATGTATTTTAAATTGTCTTGTTTTAGATATGCAAACTATAAAGCTGAAGCAGAAAAAGGATTGTCTTCGCGCCAAGGTGAACATGCTTGATATGAAACGAGATGCGTTAAAGCGTGATGTTGAGAAAGAAAAGTCCAACAAGGAACGCATTATCGCAACGATGCCAGTTAAGCTGACTTCGTCGAATGCCAACGAAAGTGTTGCAGCAGGCGCAGTGGAGGAGGCATTCAAGGAGCTAGACTCGTTCTACATGCTAGTCTTGAACAACTCAAATCGTAAGTTTACATTACAGGGTTGGGCAATTTTATGGGGCAAATACGTGCCGATTGGACTGTGAAGTTGTCTGATCTTGTTTGATGGTGCTACTGGTGTCCCATAAAGCATGATGTTTACATGTCAGATAGTCGATTGCGCAATGTCCATTATCTCGTCTGCACTCTTTTTCAGCTCACATAGTCCAGGAAGCCAAGGACGACATGTGGAAGAAAATGCGCAAGCTTTTTGCCAACATTCCCAATTTTCTCATCTTTAACGCTATTCTGAAAGTCAAGGAGGAACAACTACAAGACGTCATGACGTTAAACACTAATCCGCGGGTTCCTATAAAAGAGAACCTCAGCGCATTCGACATTAAACTTATGAAGTCAAAAGCCTCTTTGATCGGAATAGCGGCAAACTACATTTCTGCCCGCCAGGAAAGTCACGCCCTTAATCAGCGCTTCTCCGCTGCCTACACCCAATTTGTAGAGGCCGTTCAGTGCAAAGTAAGTCTCTTCAATGTCGACACCGGCGAGGATGTGGACAACATAATTTCCAACTACATCGTCCAGTACAACACAAAAAGCTTCAACAAAGGCCAAAACGATTACATTCTGGCCCAAATCGATCTTTGTAAAGCGCAAATCGAGGTCGGCACCAAGCAGCTAGAGGACCACGAGATTCTCCTCAATTCAATCAAAATGGTGTACTCCGAAATCGATGCTTCGATCAATCGTATTCAATACGAGGTCATGCAGCTGCATCAGATGAAGGAGAAAATTCTCTTTTCCAAGAATATGCTGCACCATCTCCTCGGCGACATGCAGCTGGAACAAACGACCTTCATGCCATCGATGATGAAAATCAGCGCCAATTCCACCACCGCCAGTGGGGACAGCAATAGCACTTTCGACATAAGTGGCGGCAACGTCTTCAGCAGCACGAAATTGGATTTCGATTCCACGCTGAATAGCAGCAGTACACTGCGGTGTGGTGATGTGACTATCATGCCAGGAGGTACACAGTCTCGTTGCTTCCTACCACCAATCCTAACGGAAATTTGCACCTTCATGGATACTCCTTTCGAAAAGTTCAGTTGCGTGACTAAGGAATGGTATGAGCACTCCTCTCTTTCTCTCCCTCTGTTCTGCGTGTAAGTGTGAAAAATTGAATTGTCTTCTTCCAGCGCCTACTACCTGATGGCGAATCCACTCATAACCGAATCCCATGAGCTATCATCCACAATTCAGTTGGCACCGGGAATACTACTCACCCCATACGGCTGCTTGCAGGAGGTCACGAACCGAGTGGCGTGGTCTGATTCGATTAGCGATGTTTCATCGGAGTTGAAAATTAATTTGATTGCCATCAATGGTGGTGAGTGGCTGCACGAGTAGCCCTGGATAGTCACATTTTTCAATTTTGGGTGTATTTTTAGTGAATGCAACGAATTTGCAGACCAAGGGAAAGCAGCAACGTGAGCAGCTAGTTGAGTTGTTAGACAAAATCGACGTGGCTGACATCAACACGAACAGGTTGCTGAGGAAGGCAATGAAGTATTACGATTTCTTACTGATGAATCCATTGAAGAACTATATTCCGCCAACAAAGTGTCTGAACAATCAAACTTACTCGGATTATGAGTCAGAGTATCAGACGTACTACCGCATGGTAACGATGGGGAATTTCATCAAATAAGTCGGAGGGATGGTTCGAAATTGCTTTTGATTTCTCCCGAGTATTCTGTAAGATTGAAGGCGGGTCTGTATTAATCTGTAAGATGGCGAAAGCACGTCGCTTGTTTATGTAATAATTTTTTAGTCTAAGCAGCTGCATAATAAAGAAGGAATTGATTGTATGAAAAGTGTACCAAATGTATGTCTTGAGTGTTGATTTACCGATTTTGGGATCTGGAAATTGAACAGCGTCCACTATCCGTGCAGGGCTTTTAGCAGATCGACTTGATCTAGAGATTGCTAGTGCAAATATTTGGGTATAGCCGATTCCATGAAGAACATGTTGCAGTCATTTCAAAGTAGCAAAGCGCTGTATCGAATCTGCAATTGATTTTGGACCATAGCCAGATATTCTCTGTCCTTAAAAGTACAGAACTCAATTTGGACCACAATATCCAAGAGAGAGGTACACAGAAACAGCTGGTGTGCGGCCAATTTATATTAAAATACAAAAGCCACCAGTCCCATCAACAGTATTTAATACCGCTAATTACCTCCGTGACAGTATCTCTTACTCGTAGCCCACATTTGTCTCAATCAAAATAAAAATTCTATGTCACATTGCCCGCAAACAAATCAACACAAAACAAGAAAGCGAAGAAAAAGAAAGGTCGAAAACAATCTCTCACAATTTGTGTTCCTCGCACGCCACATAATATATCCTTCGAAATTGCTGATTCCGATAAAACAAAACCGACCGAAAAGAAGTCCATCTTCATCAGGCCAGTGAAAGTAAAAGAAGCCCATGCCAGCACGCACCACGTCCGTAAAAGAGATAAACTGGCCGCACCCATAAAAACTAAATTAACTCAAGTAGGCAGACACACTCCAGCAAGTATGTGCCGTAATCGGATGACCTCCCTTCAATTTAAACCATACCAAGAGTGCACCCTCCACAGACCACACCGTTCCAAATCCACAGGTGTCGAGGCTGAATCATTGCTGCCGTTGGTATTGGTATATCCAATCCACACGCCTTTGGGCCAAGTCAGCCAGAAGCCGAATGAAACGAGAACCAAATGAATAATGAGCATGTTGATGATTCCGGCAAAGTACTTATCAGGCGGTAATCAAATCAGGAAATAGGCCATAAACGATATCAGTCTTCCCGGAGCCGTAAAACGTGACAACTTTATTATGGCGAAAACGCGAACGACGAAGAGCCCACAGGGACGAAATATGATTTGTCCTTTTCGTCCTATCTATTGATTTTTATTTTTATATTTATACCCACTCAGCTTCGGTTTTTAGTGTATTTTTACATATTTTGCATATAAATCAGAAATAACCATAATGCGGGTTGAGAGAGAGTATCAAGAAGAAAAAATATGCTAAGCGCATTTTAGCCATGAATACCTACTTTCATCGCTTGGAGAATTTCATTTTTTAAATTAAAAATAAAAACAATATTATGGCGCCACAGGGCGATTATTATTCTAAAATATTTATGCCTTGGGTTCATAAAATGCAGTCGTTGTTGTCTGAGGGTTGGGGTTGTTTTTCTTTTATTAGCAACCAAAATCGTTTTATGAATAAGGCTAATAGCCGTGTGTGGCTGAGTGCTTCATCCTGGAACAATGCATGCATATGGGTGCTAAATGACCAGCATTAAAACGGCTAAAACATTGAATAGGAGCGGGCGCCTAACAAGGGTACACATATGTTTTATGTGCATCGTAGTTAGCCCCTTTGTCTGTCTCCTGCACGTGCGATGGTTGAGTCATGTACTCGTACAGCCGAATAAGTTGCAGCAATTTGCAGTTTAAATTAAAACGCATACTGGCATTCAGCAAGTGCAATGGAATGGACAGCGCGATTTACGAATGGTTATGCACGAGGCAGCCCTTTGACAAAAGAGTATCTGTCTGTGAATACGAGCCCTCAACATAAGGGCTAAGTTGACTACGTCAAGGTTTTTCTAGTTTCTAGCCGGAGCCAAAAATGTTCTGCTATGGAGTCTTTAGCTAACCAAAGATCCGATTGTCCCATTTTATACAAAGTTTTTGCTTTTGCTGACTTTTAATGTATTTCCCTATCGAATACAAATCTTGTCAAGCCATATCTTTTTGCACATTTTGACAGCAGAAGGAGTCAAACATATGAGCCGACCATTTGAACAACCCCACACAAGATACCGCAAACCCGCAATGCAGCGTTTTCTTCAAAAAGTTAATTAATAAACAAAAAGCAATTGCATTGCAGTAATTCTCTCCAAAAGTCACTAATCTCTCGACAATTATCTCAAAGAGAAATAACTTTTCAATTAGTTTGAAACCTCTCGCTCCCTTCCACCGGCACTCATGCCAATGCGAATGTGGCTGCCACAAAAAAAAATTAAATTTTATAAATCAATTAAAAACACCAAGATCCAGTGCAAGGATAAAGAATTTGCCAATACGAGAAAAATATCCTCCTCCACCATACCTAGACTAAGAGTTAGAATTTATTTCGAAGAAAATGGATGGATTCCCTTGGGCAATACATTATTTTGTACACCGTTCCCCTTTCACACTGTAGCATTGCAGCAGCATTTAGGAAAAGCACCTCTCCATCCATGGCACTTCCGCTTCCATGCATCTCTCCACACCCTCAGAATGTATATCCATTAGATGCTGGGTGGCAAATGCAATAAATGATATAATGGCCCAAAAAACTTCATTGCCACTTTGTACGAGTATATTTATATACTTTGTGCCTCTGAGTGCACTTGCATTTAACAGATGAAAATGGATAAGAAAAAAACCAATTCAATCTCAAGTGCCAGGATTTGCGTATCTCTATGGGTACGAGTATATATCTATAAATAGTACATGCACTAAAAGGTGTTGGCATTAAAGTGGCATGCAAGAGTGGCCAGGAGCAGTGTGAATGCCACTAAATCCAATTTGATTTAATTGTTAACGTTCTCTGCAGTTCCCACTCGAATCTATCCCAATGCCAACCAGCATTCCCATTTTGCTAATCCACTTAAGATTTTATTTGCATCCCTTTGTTGGGGAGTGCAGTAGCAGCAAAAAAAAAGCAAGTCAAATAAAATAGATTTCAAGGATTTACGATTGATTTAACTGGGATATTGAAATTTAATTTTATTGATTTGTTATTACGGCATACGGCAGAGAAAAGTTTGCTAAATGCGGATGTTCATTTCTTATTCGTATAAGTGAGGCTTGTAAGTAGAAATACAGGGGTGGAGTTTGAAGGGCAGACCTTGTTGATGTCATCTGATTGACTGATGGAAATTAGTTTCATTATGTTGCTTCCTTGTGCGTTGTGCGCCGGGGATGCAACTTAAGGCGTATGAAAGACAAACGGATAACGTTTTGAAGACGTCCTTGAAGTAAAAGTGCTTACTGTCAGAAACTGACACAAATTAATGTTAACTTGCTTTTCGCCCGTTTAGTAAGACAGAAATGCTTTAGTGTTACTGACGAGAAGCAAACCGTATTATAGTCAGGAGATGCAATGCTATTTCAGGAGAACGGGAACATTCCGACGCATAGAACACGTCATGTAATAACACACGGCTTTTACCCGCACGTTGTTTTCATAAACGAATTTTTCGCTTCGTGTACTGGAAACTTATTGTGGCAGCAGACAGCACAATCATGGCAATATGCGGGTAGCTCCATCACTAGAAGCGAATATTTGGCTTTTGTTGCAAAGGTGCATCGGTGTGATAGTCAGCAGTCCTTCGCAGTGAGTAGTCCTCGGTTGCCGTTGAAAAACATATAGTTCTGCTAAGATAAGCTTATTTCAAAATGACACTTCGTAATAAAAGCCTGTCTTAATCCTCATGGTCATAAATTTAGCTTGCTTTTTTATTTAGGTCTGGAAGTAACTCTTCTAATTAATTACGAATAGCTATCTATAGTAGGTTCATGCGTACACTTATATTTGTGCTTTCTCATAACCTCAAGACTAAAACATTCAAATAAATTGTTCGGAATCCATTGGAAATTATGATGATATGTTTTTAAGGAATCACGACTTCTTGCCGGCGCAAATTCTCCAAATGTAGTTAGTTTTACTCTTGATAGTCGAACGATCTCTTTAACAAAGTCTTCACCGGTTGTTTTCCCTTTTTAATGAGAGTGAAAATAAGAATCTGAAAATATGCCACCTAATAACCATCATAATCGCGTTTGTTATAGAGACCGAACGTCTTCAGTCTTCACAACCGATCGAAATTGTTTTATTTTTAGCATTTACATAGGTTAAAATATAACAACATATTTAAAAATATTTCCTATCAAAAGTAATACCATCAAATGGCATTAAGCTTCTTCAACAATATTTCAACGCAAAACGAAAATACCGACTCCCTTATACACCGCGAACAAAAGAAAACTGTATTAAAATCATTCAATTATAATAATATTAAAATGTACCTACAGCTATACAACCAATGAAAGCAGAAACAGTAACACAGTGATTTAGGGCATTCGTCTAAATGATGTCGTGTGATACCCTATAAAATTATGACTAGCAGTGATTCTTACCAAAAATAAGAAATAGTCATTTGTCCTATAGGTTGAACTTATTTTCTTTTCCCAGAAATCGCCTCCAAAAAGGAGGCGTGTCAAACAAAATGTGCGAACTCTAATAAAATAAAATGTCGGCAAATTGCAGACTCAAATATTAATGGGTTTTAAATGCGTGAATACCAAAATCCATCTCAAAGTTTAGACAGACTGACGGTAACTGATTTAATTTTCTTTCTACGTCACAAAATAACAATCAAAGTCAAAGCACCCTATGTAGGCTAGGATATAAACACAATGGCAAATTAGCAAAATTGAACAAGGACGTTCAGTATATGGGTGGTGAAATTTTGGGGAAGAATGAAAGTGCCTTTTATCGAAAGCGATTCGTTAAAATGTTCAACAGAACTTCTGCGTAGATACTCGTCTCACAAAGTCAATTATTTCCTTTCGAATCATTAGAATTCGCTAAGAGGATTCCAAAATGGCAATATTCATTAAAATATATTCCTGGTGGTACGAGTATGCCGACAAACATCTGTACTGATTTATCTAAAGATATATAATCCCCGGGAGAGAAAACTTCCCTTCTCATTCATCAAGAAACAATCCCTCAACAGTCAACACTGCTCAACTAACGCTAAGGAGTTTTTCATTGAATTTTCGGGGCCAAAAAGGCGAATTGATTTAACGCAAAGAGGACACACACAATCAGTGCGGTTATAACCGAACCAGGCTACTATATAACACCCAGCCTGGCATACAAACTATAAACAGCTATGCATAAATATTAATATGTCACTGGGGAAAATAGAAGACATTGTTTAATTTGCGGAACAGAAACGGCCCGTAATGATGATGGCTCGTAAATTTACACAATTTATGCACATTTCCGCACATACCGATTGCCATATCCGGTCGGGCCCGGACTGACCTAAAAGCGAGTGACTATTACCGCAGATTCGAAACACTCTACCCAGGAGGAATATCCGCACGTGTATACTCGCCACGTGTGTGTACGAGAGTTGGTTTTTGTTTAAGGTAAAGTGGGACAGGTTTCATTGGCTAAAATAAATATCTACGAAGGTAGCACTGTTTATCCGAATCCGAACTATGCCAAGGAATGAAATTCCTGAACCATTATAAATATATATATACGGGTGGAATAAGAGGAAAAAAAAACCATTCCTGATGGTTCCCGTGCTGGACAAATGGGGCGGTCGAGGGAGAAACTTTCAGTCATTCGGTCGTTTGTAAATACAGCAACAGCAGGCATTTTTATTTACGCTCTTTCGCGTTTCGATGACAAGGGGGTTTATGACCAACGACCATTGTGGTCGATGGTGGACGTAATTATGTTGCGGGCAATGTATCGTTGGAATGGGCGAACTTCGCAAATTGAATTGTTGTGTGCGCCGTGTCCTATTTTCGCAATCAAATATGTCAATCTGTATTATGCAATACTTGGACCTTATAATAATTGTATATTGTTCTGGAAGGAGGGCTGCGCAAAATAAATATGGTATTGCAGCATTTGATACCTAGTTGGGTTATGACTTAACTGATACAACTTATCTGAGCCATACTCTTACGAATATAGCAGGGTAGCTACTTTTGTGGACTCTTTTCATCAATGTTTTCGTCGGTTAACTTAACCTTTCGGACTGTCGGTACTCGGTAGTCGCGAAACGTGTTGTTACACCATTTGCTAAAATTTGTAGTTTCACCTTTACATAATCACACCACTTGGGTAAAAATTCTTCTCGAGCCGACGACTTAATCAAATACAAAGATAAGCAAAAACATTCCTTAAAGGCCACCACCGGTAATATCATATCCCGCACGCTGCTGCTGTTTCTTTGTTCCTCCCACTTAGAACTCGTAATTGTGGCTGCCTCATTCCACGTCATTTCAAACGCATTTGCCCCGAAATTAATTGGAATTATAGACACAGACGCCTGCGGCCGAAACTACTTGTTCGGCAGCCAACACCAGGTGTCTTTTAGGTCGAAAATTATAATCTTATATAGCCGCAACCTGCGTAATTTCATCAGATCCCTCGCGCCGCACAAAGATTTCATGTCCAGCAACACGTAAATATAATGATAGCGTGGTGGAAGTGGATGCGGAGGACTTTCTATCCATCCAACCTAACAAGATGATGACGACGACGACAACGACGCTGTTCACCGGAATCTATACAGAAACATCTTGCCAGGCAGATGCATGGCTGCCCGAGTGCCACCTTGCTAATAACCACAAGGATTTGGTCCTTTTCTTGTTTAAATTTCTTTCGTCTCTGCGGCTTTTATTTCTTTGTTTGATTACTGTGGTCCTCAGGATTTATACCTACTCAATCTGCCTCATCGTGTCGACGACGATGTGCTGACGGCATGTGGCGGATATTCTTTGTTTGTTCACGAAATGAGAGTGTCTGTCCATCGTCCATGTCGTCAGGTAGGATCTCTCCTCTTTGACTTGCGGCACGGAAAGTTGCAAATCGAAAACAAAGTACCCATGCGTGTGCCAATTCATTACTCTAGATCTGATTGTTAAGGTTTCCAAAAAAAAAAAAAAAATGCAAGAAAAAAAAATGAGAAAAGAAATCGACCGCCTGAAGCCAATCCGATGTGACGGTGTTTCGGACTTATTGGCATGGCACATTTTTACAGGAACAGCAGTGCACCTTTCCGGCCTGAGGGCTTCATTATTTCCTGCGTCCGCAAGTGCGGTGTCCTCCTCGAGTTTAATGAACGTATGTTGGGTGGATTTCGCTCTCTTTTTTTTTTGTGTAATTTTAATCAGATCCCGGATGTGCGATGCGCACATATGTATCTGCTTCCATTATTCAAATTCATAGACTCAATGTGCGCTATGTGCATTCGAATGCATTAAAACTTTAATCGCGTTCATTTAAAATACAAATTGGAATCGTGTGCGTCCCTTTGCTATTCGTAAGGTTACCTACCTATACTGGTTGGTTGGTGCTGGCTGGCGCTGGAAGCGCCTACTGCGACCGCAATAATTATTTTTTATCATTAAAATGGAATTATCGAATAATTATGTTAAAACACCGAAAGCACTTAATGCGTTGTGGTATTGTTCGTATTAACTGAAGATTGCATTCATGAGATACAAATGGAATGTAAATCGATGCAGAAGCGCGTTTTCGGTGAAAAAGCTTAAACGTCCTCGAACTATAAGGTCTAGCGTGGGATTAAATGTAAAATTTAATTTACAATTAAACGTATTTTTGACGGGCACAATGCAAATCGAGATGACCTAATTTGGAGGAATTGAATTACTGTGGTAGTTCGAATTCACACTTATCAAAGTAAGAAAAAGTAAGTGCCTTCGGGGCAGTGAATACATGAGCGACTGACAACAATCTCATCAGCTCTAAATTTTTTTTAGATGAGGTTGTGACTCACATGGATTTTTTTTGGAAATTATAATCCGTGGTATCTGATCGTTTGTTACTTTCAATGTCTATGACCAGAATCTGCTCTATGTTAGGGCTGTCAATTTTACTTTAATTGTAATAGATCTACAGCATTTTGCACAAAAAATTAACCTACTGTCACAAAAACCAATGTACTTTACATTTTTTAAACACTCTCGACCCACATTATGAAATCATTACCTACCTACCAAAAAAACCTTTTTCATAAAGCCTATACACATAATTAGTGTAGTGTTATTCAGAAGGACATGTTTGCCAATTTTCAATCCCAGTTGTGGGTGTAAATTTTCCACAAAAGTTTCCATCTCAAAGTTGGTGCTATCTAAAGTCATGCTTCCAATATATAGATATTTGTTAGGGAAAAATCAAACACGGCTCTTAACTCGTTATAAAGGAGAATGCATTTTATTTAGAGTAACTCTGACTTTATATAGGTATTAAGTGCACATGGTATGAAAGTGTGAGTATTGGAATTCAGCAATAATAATTCATTAGAATAGCAGTTATGCTACATATATGTAACGTTAGTATTATGTTTGTATTATGTATTGTGCTTTAGGGTAAGTTGGTATTTATTGAATTATCTAACAAACTACCCCACAATGAATACAAACGCAAAATTAAGCAATAGGTATATGTACATCATATTTACTTTAAGAATATTTCATAAGAATGCAAAATTAATAATTAATGCCTAAAAGATTTACAAATTTCATATGTTTTACTTTCATTAAATTTTTCGTTAAAATGTCAGCCTTCATGTCTTCGGTTGGTATGTACTTGAGGACAATTAGGGACTTTTCATAGACATCTCTTACGTAATGAAAACGAATATCGATGTGTTTGCTGCGTTCATGATGCGATGGATTTTTCACAAGGTAAAGTGAACTTTGGTTATCGCCGAAAATTGTCAGTGGATGACTTACAAGATCCGCGAAGCCAATTTCGGAAATAAGGTGTCGCAAATAAACCGCTTCTTTGGCTGCGGCCGCCAGCGCCATGTATTCCGCTTCTGTGCTGGATAATGCGATAGTAGGTTGCTTCTTCGTTGCCCATGTTATAGCTCCACCAGAGAGTTGGAATACATAACCAGTATAGGATCGGCGATCATGATTCGCTGCCCAATCAGCGTCGGAGTATCCACACAATGGATCCTCTGGTTTGCTATAGATCAAAGAAAAATTAGTAGTATTTTTTAAGTACCTGAGTATATGCTTTGCTGCAAGCATATGCTGCATATGCGGGTTCGAATTGAACTGGGACAACTTGCTAACCGAATGTAGGATGTCAGGTCTAGTTGCCAGCCCAATGAACAGAAGTGAGCCGATTAGGCCCTGATATTCCTTTTGATCAGCTAGTTGACAATCATCGCAGCTTTCACACTTGGTGAACTTTTGACCGGGTTCTAACGGTGTCCATCGTCCTTTGCAGTCACTCAGCTCGCAATTCTCGAGTAGAGATGAAATCGCCTGTTTCTGTGAGATACGAATGTGGTTCCTTGCTTCGTTTTGTTTTACTTCCAGCCCCAGAAAATATCCCACATTGCCCTTATCAACTACCATGAACTCATTTTTTAGCATGTTTTTGATTTCGTTCAGACGGCTCCTTTCCGAACAAGCGAGTAAGATGTCGTCCACGTAAACTGCCAGAATATTGATTTCTCCCTTTTCGTTGCTTGTGTAAACACAGGAATCGTAGTTGCATCTCTTAAATCCTAATTTTTTAAGAACTTGGTCCAATCTGTTGTTCCATTCACGTCCTGATTGTTTGAGTCCGTATAATGCTTTGTTCAGTTTACAGACACGCTGAGGGTACTTTGGGCTGATAAAACCATCTGGCTGGCACATGTACACTTCTTCTTTTAACCTACCGTTCAAGTATGCACTGGTGACATCCATTTGGTGAAGATGTAGTTTGTACTTCACGGATAAAGCAAAAATAAGCCGCACTGTAGAGTAGCGAACTACCGGTGAAAATGTTTCGTCGAAATCTATTCCTGGCCGTTGTGTACAACCTTTGGCAACCAAACGAGCTTTGTATCTTTCGATACTGCCGGCTTTGTCCCTTTTTAAGCTAAACACCCACTTGCATTTTATTGGTTTCCTTTTCGGTGGCAATTCAACGAGAGTCCATGTGTCATTGGAAATCAAAGACTTATACTCCGATCTCATGGCCTGCTCCCAATGTTTAGCTTCTTCACAATGTAGCGCTTCTTCAACAGATTGCGGGATTTTCTGAGCCTTGTTGAAATAGAAAAACATGTTCCTTTTCTCTAATTCTTTTGACTTGCTTCGTGTGACAATGCCTGGTAATAAGACGTCACCTTCCAAACCGCCGCCCTCCACACCGTCGCCTTCATCTTCTGCACTTCGGTCCGAGTCTAGATTACAGATATCTGGTTTGTTTACTATTTCTTCTACCGTGTCTTCAAAATGATCTTCATCTTCATCGTAATTGTTTTGTTTCAGTTGACTTATATCGGGTCCTGGTTCATCGTTGTTCTTCACCCCTTCGAATGCTGCTTTATCATCTGTAACGATGGCTTGATTTAACTCCGGCAATTCTAGATTCTTGTTAAATTCGGGCATACTGAGAAACTTCACATCACGGCTTTTGAAAACCTTTCGTTGTTCAGGGATGTACACCCTGTATGCTTTAGCCTCAGCTGAGTACCCAACCATCACACAATCGACCCCTTTTGCCTGGAACTTTGATTTCCCGGGTTTTTTATTTAGCATGACGCCTAAACAACCAAATGATTTAAAATGGAAAACATTAGGTTTCTTACCGCTCCAGCTCTCGTATGGGGTCATCGATGGGAGGGACTTTGTTGGCGATCTGTTCCTTATATAGGCCGCAGTATTTATTGCCTCTGCCCACATCATTTCCGGAAGACCAGAACCCAACAACATGCATCGGGCCATTTCAACAAGGGTCCTGTTTGCCCGTTCAGCAACTCCATTCTGCTGGGGTGTGTACTCAGCCGAAAACTGCCGTCGTATTCCATGATCACATAAAAATTTCTTGAATGCGTCTCCCAAATATTCGCGGCCATTATCACATCGAAGCATTTTGATTTTGCGACCTGTTTCGAGTTCAACTCTGTGTTTAAAATTTTTAAATGCGTTAAACACTTCAGATTTGGCTTTTAAAAATTCTACAAAAATTTTCCTTGACTTATCATCAATAAATGTCACAAAGTAAACCGCACCCCCAAGGGAACGAATGCGCATAGGACCGCACACGTCACTATGAATAAGATCTAAAATATTTCCACTTTTCATTATAGGTTCCTTTGAGAAAGGCTGGCGTGACATTTTGCCTTTTAAACATATATTACACTGGATATTCTCGATATTCTCGGGAATATTTGTTAGGTTAAAACCGCGCACCATGTTTTCTTTGGATAAACGCGACATGCTCTTAATATTCAAGTGACCGAATTTCATATGCCAACGCTGGATCTCACTACAATTCCCGGCCTTTGATATGAACGCTTTACTGCACATCAGGGTATTTTTGACAATGTATAAATCACCCTGTCTTTCTCCACACAAAATTAATTTACCGCGCTCGTCTTTTATCATTGCTTTATCTCGATTAAAATTTACACTCATATTATTGTCGGTGGCTTTACTAATTGAAATAAAGTTTGTTTTCAACTCGGGTACAAACAAAACGTCGCGGAGTTTAATTTTATAGAAGGCAGTTTCGATTATAACGTCACCTTTTCCCGTGCTATGAAGAAATTTATTTGCAGCTAGTTCAATTGACTCAATATGCACGTTGATATTTACGAAAAAATGTTTTTCCGAACATAGATGAGATGTTGCACCGCTATCGAGAATCCATATGTCTCTGTTTAACTCATCGGAATTGATTAAATTTAACAAAGCAAACGAAGTTGTTGGCTTAGACCAAGTTTTGTCTCTTTCATTGCAATGAGAAGCAAAATGTCCCCTTTTGTTGCACTTAAAACATCTACCTTTTGCCATATTGTTGTCGCGTGGCTTGCTATGCTGATATGTATGTCGTTGAAAGTTTGGCTGTTTCCCTTTGGCTTTCGCCAATAGAGCCATTTCCCCATCTGATTCATTCTTGTCTCTGTCTTTTCTTTGTCCCTCTTCACTCAATTTTGTTTTAAGTTTGGCCAGATCTGGTAGTTCATCCCTCGTCTCTATCGCTACAACGAAGTTTTCATAAGACTTCGGTAAGCTTGAAAGAAGGATGATAGACAAAAGCTCCTCTTTGAGATCTACGTCTATCTCTTTTAATTTTTCAACCACATCCAAGAATGCGTCCATGTGCTCCGAAATCGGTTGACCTTCTGTCATTTTCAATGACAATAGCTTTCGATAGAGCGTGACTTTCCGTGCTGGACCAGTAGGCTGATGAAGCGCTTCTAGCTTGGCCCATGCGTCTTTTGAAGTCCGACAATTCCGAATGTGATTTAACTGACAAGTTTTTACACAGAGGAATAACGTTGCAAGGGCCTTCTCGTCTTTTTGGTTCCATGCTGCTTGGTTCTCCGGAGTTTGGGTCGCTGACGTGCTAGCGCCGTTGACGTACGGCCAAAGATCATTATGAATGAGTACACTTCTCATTTGGATCTTCCATCCGTCGTAGTTTTGCCCGTCGAGCTTTTCAATATTGAGGAACGAGCTCATTGTATAAAATTATTATTATTTTAACCAACCACGATACCAAAAAAAATATTTTCACTTAAGAAAGTTCACAGGTTTGCGGGTCTGGGCCCATAACCTTTGTTAGGGAAAAATCAAACACGGCTCTTAACTCGTTATAAAGGAGAATGCATTTTATTTAGAGTAACTCTGACTTTATATAGGTATTAAGTGCACATGGTATGAAAGTGTGAGTATTGGAATTCAGCAATAATAATTCATTAGAATAGCAGTTATGCTACATATATGTAACGTTAGTATTATGTATGTATTATGTATTGTGCTTTAGGGTAAGTTGGTATTTATTGAATTATCTAACAATATTGTATAGTACATTTGGACTCGTTATGTTTCAATTAGAAATTCGTCCCCTGTGTAACTGTAGAAACCGAAACTCAAATGCACATTGCATGCAATTAATTTATCTGTACCCATATGACTAGTCTGTCGAAAACAACTGTCGTAATGATGGTGAAACACTTTTCAGAACAAAACACTCTAGGGCAAGGCTCCATCGCACGGCCCTGACATACAAATGTCGTTCATCTACAACGCAAATCCACGAAGCAAACACACCAGATGATGATATTCTTCTTTGAGTCCTCCTCAGCTTCCGCATCAACCATTGTGCGTGCTAATTTCACAGAATATATCCACAAAACCAACAAACTATAGTACACATCCCTGCTTCGAATTAAGTCGAGAAACTGCAAATTGCAAAACAGACAAAAGGAACTACCGCATACAACAAAGGGCTGCTAAAAGTCAAGCCCCAACGCAAACCGAGCGCAACCATCGGGACCTTACAAAATACCAACAACAAATGAGCGAAAACACAAGTGGAAAACAAGTCTACTGTACCATCATCAGCATTGTTGCCATGGAGGAATGGTGGATGGAGCATGTCGGAGAAGGAAAGTGGAAGAAATTCGTTCCACAAGATAAGCAGCCACGCGACATGTGTTAACTTATCCTTTTCACCGCATTGTTCTGCGTGCCCCTACCGAAGCGTATACTCAGTAAGTTGGCCAAGAGTGGTGCCTAAGACCGCATCATCTGTTTAGTGTCCTCCACTCTGCACAGCGTGCCACCGTTTTGGTCTGAGTTTTGGGGACGGCTCTCCTCATCTTCATCGACCACAAATACAATCTACCATCAGGAAGAGATGCAGATTACCACAATGCACTTTCGTGTGTAGTACTCGTAGAGGTCTTCACCACGCCCCGCTTCGTCTTTTTGGTATTTTCAGTTGACACCGGCGAGCGACGACCGGTGAAATAACAATCAGGTTGCTGGGCTGGGTCGGTAATCAAATCTTTCACTTGGACGGTTTCGTACACGGTCCGCATAAGCACACACATATTTTTACCGCATGCCAACAGTGCCCCGTCAGAGGGGTAGACGAAAAGAAAAAAAAATATTAAGACCTGAAAACATGTCCACGTCGTCCTACTTCACTGCATGAAGTTGATGTTGTTATTGTAGTCGTCATCGTTGGTTAACCAAAAACACCACCTGCCGTCCGATTATTCATAACCGTGGCAGAACTTTTTTCACGCTGCTGTGGTTTAGCATAAGCATGATTAAAATCTGCCTATTTGTGATGATGATGATGATGACCCAAAGCCAAAGCCGAGCCGGAGACGCATACGCCATACTCCCTGGCACTGACCGCAGTCTCTCTGTCCAATGATACAGTGCAGCATAAAATAATTAAATTAAATGCTGCAGCAGCAGCGCACATGGCTTTTTTGACAAAGCCATTGAGAGATTTTTTTTAAAGTTATATTTCATCTATTCAGAATTTAAAACAGTGTTTCAAAGGATCAGTCCGCTATAATTTGTGGTGGTGTACTGTACCTGCATGGTGTGTATGTGATGTGGTATAAATGGGGTTTTGTAGGCGCTGATATTGGAGGGAAATCTCTGCTTGCGTACGTACGATAGCATAGCAGCAACCTCGCCTTGGGGAAAGATTACATTTTAAAATGTCTAAATAATTTGCAAAATCATTATTGATGCGGGATTATTAGTTATTTAAATGTCAGAGTGTCAGTGGAGGCTGTCAACAATGAGATATTTAATATTTAAATATATAATATTTAACTTTATTTAATTAGTACCTATCCATTCTATAGATAAAGATATAGATTGCTCGATAAGAGTGGTATTTTTTGAGAATAGGCACTGATTTTAATTTTTAAGTCTGCTCTGTATATACCTAGGTTCCATCGGTTCCTTGCTATAACCTCCCTGATTTTATTTCCTAATACATCTTCAATTCCGACAACCATATTGGTGTTTTGAAAGACTTCCAGGCAGTGATGGGACTTGAGAAAAGCGAAACGGTGGTAGATAGCCTTAAAAAAAGGTGGTAGAAAAGTGGTAGAAAATAAAATGTTCCACTTGCACTAAAATAATGCAAGCATTAGAGAAAGCACACTAATTTGCTGTAGGAACCAAGAATTTACGCATTTTCACTTCCAATAGTTCTAAATATTATTTGAAAATTAAAAGTTTTTGAAACTACTAAAAAAACGTCATAGATTCAACTCATCATTAAACACAAAATATCCAAACATAGCAAAACACCCTCTCACAAATACAGTCAAATATAGAAATTTTAGCAGTAAATGGTGTAATGGACTGGAAGTTTTTGCTGATGCAAATCTCAGAGAGAAATACTGATAGCATGAAGCTGAGTCTGTATGGGTAAATCTAAGGCTAGTAGGTATCGGAACAATTTTCAATTTAATGCAATGATGGAAAAGAAATATTATTAGCTAGTAGCGATGAGTAAAAGTTGGTAGATTTCGAGTTCTGGTTGGTAGAATTTCCGAAAGTGTAAAAAGTGGTAGAAATACCACTTAAGTGGTAGAAGTCCCATCACTGCTTCCAGGTGACTGGGTCCTACTGAAAATCACCAGCTGAGGAACATTATATAAAAAATAAATTGGATCTGGTGTGAAAATATGTTTCATTTTATTTGCATGATTTTTAACCTCCTTTTCTCCGAAACAAAACTGTATGCATAGTAAACCTTCAGTATCACTCAATGTTAACGCGAAATAAAACAAGTTTTGTAAACAGCTGATTGTCAATTACAAAATTGATTCATGAACAAAATGTCTTTCTTTATTTTAAATGACATTTCGTGGAAATGAGACATGGTTATATATAATATAATTTAAAATTTATTAAATATTAAATTAAATTTCTTTATTAAATAGAATTATTAGATGATCGTCACTATTTTTTTTAATGGCCGGTTTATTATATAAAATTAAATTTTTTTTTTAGTAGAATAATAAGCTAAAAATATCTAAATACATACATATAATGAAGTGGAAGTGGGTATTTATGAAGCATGCATACATTTCGTGAAAAGTCGACAAAATAATATCATTTTTGATGATGAAGACGTGTTCAAGGCTCGATGTAGGTATAAAATATATATCTTACATTTACTGTCAGTGAAATGACAGGTTTACAAAGTTTTTTTTAAGCGCTTTCAAAAGTATAGTTACCTTAACTTAACTAGGTTGGTCTGAACTAAATTTAATTAAAGTCACTTTTTCTATGTCAGCCGCATATACGAATTGTCAACTTAGTACTCAGTCGCGAAATTCTTAATGGGATTCATCGGCCACTCCACCATAAACGTCACCTAAAAAAACTATTTACTTCACCAATCGATTCTTATAAAAAATGTAACACATCAAGTGAGCCAGCTGTCATACTTAACTAGATTGTTGAACATCTCCATTTTTATTCTTACACATATCGCAATGCCATCCAGTGCAGATATCTCAAAACTGGAGAATAATGTAATGGCTTAATGTGTTCCACAGTACCACTCCTCGCTAACGCCTGACAAACATTCGAGAGTAAATCTGTCATAAAACAGGAAATTAGCCGTTTGGACTTACCATAAAATTGTATATCCCTTTCATTCGTGCCAGCAATGAAAACCACACAAAACGAATAGTTGTGAAAAGCTAGGTATAGGGTCCTCAAGGACCTGTTGCGATAACCACTTATTTATTTATTTCATATATGACATAGCAGTTTATTTCAAATAACTTTAAAGAATTACTCACACAAGTCGGCATTCCAAAGAAGATCTTTAAATCTACCCGTATCAATTTCGGATTCTGTATTTGTAATGAAATGTAACGTGCCGTTTTTTTTAGTCTACATCATTCTCTATCCCTCAAAAACGAAACAACTCAACCGCAACAAGCAAATGCAAAGTCTCTAAAAGAAAGATGAGCATTTTAACTCAGATTTTTTTTTCGCACGATGCCTAAACTCAAAAATCATTTACAGGCCACATTTCATCATCTCCCCGTCAAAGTAAACATAACCAAATATTCAATTAAACTGCGCGGATAGAGAAACATAAAGGATCCAGCCGCATCAAGAATCCAAGCATAACAGCTTCTTCAGAAAAATACAAAATACTACGAGTACATTTCAATGTGTGCATGTATCTTTCTTTCCCTCTTCGAAAAGTTATAAAAACACATCAAGTTAACGTTGAAAAACGCATCCAACCATATGGCCAGTGTTTAACGCTCAACCGCATTTACTGAAAATATCTCTATACAATACTGAACAAAGATAGATGGATTTTTTGTTCGGATCCTCACTGAAACTGGAGAATGAATTGAAATCACATATTTTTTTTGCGGTTGAAACTACTTTGGCGTGTTAGTGCTGGCTGTGTACTGCCTCTTTGTTTTGATTTCCATTTGGAAACCGCACTGTGTAATGAATGTTTTGGTTAGTAAATTGAATGTTTAAACACTGGATTCCAGCCGTGCAGGATATGGCTGCAGCGGAAGAAACTCACCCACTAAATGTATCATGTGTCTCTACATCTGCATGTATGTATGCATTTCCTTAAAATATGAGTGAAAATATCATACCCGAAAGGCCGGTACTAGTCGCGCCATTCACTCGGATAAATACAACGGGGGGAGTTCCAGCATTTCCGTCCCCGATCGCTATTTAAACAGGAAACGGTCTCCATGCAGGGATGATTATTTCATGATGTGGAACTGTCCGGTGTCATGATGACTTTGTTGATAGATACATCACCCGCACTCGATTGTAATCATATTGTGGAAATGCAATAACTGTCTGCAAAAAAAAAGAACTCGGCATGAATGTATCTGTCCAGAGGAAATGCGTTCTGAAAAGTAAGCGGTGCGATAACAATGAGATTCAGAAATGATATTACGGCCATATAGGTACCCACTGTCGTACCTGGTTGTAATAAATGTTGTGTACGAAGTGACAGATGTTATTTTAATTTAATTATAATTTACATATGCAACAGAAAGAAGATTGGGCAGAAACATACAAAAAGTATATATGCGCAAAGTGGTTTTGCTTCTTTGAACCGGAAACGCAATGGAAGCACTGTACCACACAATAATGTAAATGCGCATTAAATTGTAAATTGCAGTCAGACGAATGGCTTATATTGCGAATTGTCAAATTGCATGCATACCCGAAGAGATGAAGGTTTGTTTGCAAATGCAAACTTAATTAGGGTGCTGGCACAGTCGATAGTCATAATGTGAAATGTAATTAAAGGTTTGGCAATGAACACGCATGATGCTTGCGCTGCATACAAATTTGGGGGACTCGCTGTCAGTTCGACGGAAGGTTGATGCGCATCAGATAAACAGTTTTTTTTTAATTCCATTGGCCAGTAATGAGAGTCTGGCCCATCGAATGAATGTATGTATTCGTATTCATTGGACTGAGTGCGTCACATATATATGTGTTTTTAGGGCCTATTCAGAGCGACCAACTGCTACGAACGAACGAATGTTCGCAGTCCGTTCACATGATAGATTTTGATTGTGAGCTTAAGGTCGACTGTATTTTCTATTTACCTGTTGGAAAGTACTCGTAAATGTTGTTGGGGATTGTGAATAAACTGTGACAGCAAGAGTCTAGTCGTAATAACATGACAGATATGTTTTTCCGAGACCATTTAAACGTGGCCCGAAGGACTGAAAACTGTCAACACATCGGTTTTTGAGAACATCCACCCTGCACCGACATCGCAATTAATAGGAAAACACTAATAGCATTTGGTTTGAAATTTCAAAAGTTTCCACTGGAACAAACTTTATGTTTTCTTTGCATTGTTGCCATATGAGCGGGTGGGTTTGGGGGTGCTGTAATCGAAATATCTTTACTCGGGTAATGGAACTCGACATACCACATTCCATCATGAAAATAACTTTAAGGTAAACCAGGAAACGAATCGGCGCATCCATTCTCGAGCAATATGAGACGAAATTTTCTTTCGGATCGTGTTGTCCGTTGTTGTAGAAAAACAGCAAAAGTCTGTATACCCTCATGAATGTGTAGCAACATTCAACAGTATAAAATCCACAAAATACGATTTTCGGTAATAAACTATAGCCCCCTCCAATCCTGCAAAAAATAAAAGTATCATGCAAAAATGAAAACATTTCCATGTATAACAGAACGCCGGCCAATGCTACGAAATGCGTTTATTTTTTAACCTCCATGGTCAAATTAATAGAACTTTACAAATCACAGTATTCCACAGCCACACCAATATTGCTTTCAAATTAATCACCCACCCTATTAGCGTTTTCCATATCTCATGTCATTACCTTCGTGCGCACTTCAGCATTCAGATCAGTGCAGCATGTTCCATTAACCCCATAGCTATTAATTATCCTTTCGAACAGCCATTAAATATAAAAAGCCCTAATTTAAATGATCGGTCGCGTTTTAACGAAAATTCATATCTCATATAATGCTATTTCCACAAAAAAGTTAACAAAACAGTTCCTCGAATAATTGCACCTTTGGTAAACCTTTTATCGCATATAAGCCATAGCCAACGCCTACATCGGCCAAACCACTTTAAAGGTGCGTGCCCTTTAATTTTTGCGGATAATAATACAATGCACGCCAGTCTATCAGGACGTGGACGAGTGATTACCAATTAAAACCGCTGCCGGACTGAAAGGGATGGGACACAAATGAATTCTGTATCGCGGACCAGGTGTTGGTTCAATATACGCGAGTGGTTTTAATTAGGTGCTGTTTTTTCCCGTTCGCCGCAGGCTTTCGTAGACCGCATGCTTAATCGGACATCTGTCAAAGGATAGGTATACTGGCATCAAAAAAATATTATTTCCAAGAAAATTGGCGAATGGTAAATAAGCTGTACGGAAACTGAGCTCTATAGGTTTGGGCACCTTGTGTGGGGTTTTTGTTTTATTGCTGGAATTACACAGGCGCAGGTTCTTACAGAATCACTTTATATCAACAAGTTCGAAAGCATGCAAAGGTGCTGTTACTGAATGGATTTATTAGTAATGTTAGGTATGTACTTTTCTATTTTCACCAGTTGAATTAGTTGGAGTAAATTGTGTCCGCAAGAGACAGAACAACAAAAAAGAACCGGAAGGGCCTTAGAAATCAATTTAAGAAATCTTTCATAAACGTCAGTTCAGTTAGTTAATTTTCGAATACAAATTCTTTGGATATATAAATTCTACGAAGATTTTTAATGGAGGAGACGTTTTTTACCTTCCTTTTACGAGCTTTTGCGAACAGATAGTAAAATGTAATACTTCCAAAAAGGTTTTTCTACTTAAGGAAACGGGAACAGACCTATTAAAAACTGAGTTCATTCCAGTGCCATACAGTTAGCCTATTATACAAGGTGGACGGATTTCGAAAGAGGTATTTTAAAAGTGCATCACCTTTATAATTGTACATACATTTTCATGCCGATTATCCAGAATCTTAAGACAATCGATATATATTTGTAATTACCTATATTATTATTTTCTGAATTATAAAATTAAATTATGTAGTTAGCCTACGACCCCGCTGAAGACATGTATAAATTGAAGCCCTGGCCCCAAGCGCTGTCTATTTTTAATAGTAATATAGAACTGGCACACAAATCTAGGTAGGTAATAAATCGTAGATATACAATGGTTGTATGTATTTATCGAATAAAATTTCATATTGTGGAAACCACAAACGGACTTTAGCAGTTACTTAAAAAATTAAACATCGTTCTTAAAACAAAAAATCTATCACTCCGTTGTAGATATAAGTGCAACACAAATGTACTAAATTTACAACCATCGTCTTCAAATTAGAAGTTATTGCAATAAATGTATGGTTTGTTTAAAAACTGAGGACGTTAAAAATTCTAGCTTCTGACAGCACCAGGCAGCGCTGTCAAGTTTGAGCGCCTCAGAGTATGTCCATCACTTTTATCGTTAAATATTCTCATCAAATCAATTGGTTATGAATGTTCTTTTTGCAAATTACGATGACCTTTGAGCAATATGCAATCAAAAACAAAGGGCATGGATTAACTACATGCTTGACAGTACAAAGTACTGCCAATTTTATCGAAAATGATCCCAAGGATCTTGTGTACGTACACATTAAAGAATAATTTCTCATTTCTACTTATGGACCATCCCATTTAACATAAAGCTTATACTTAACTGGCTGGGTTACCCTAAGAGGAATTACAATAATATGAAGTCGTACCATGCAATGGATTAGATTAATCAATTCTATATTTGGAAAATTGATTTAAGGATAAGACCACCCATTACGAGTTATACTCGTAATACTCGTAATCGGTTCAAAGGTAAATTATTCTTGGAATCCAATAACGCCTACTGCACACTGAGTTATAGTTTAGTTGTTATCAGAGTGTGTAGTGAATTGAATATAATTCTATTATCGTTGGTATGTTAGGAATTCTAAGGATTCCAGCATATTGTCTGCTGCCTTTGTGAACACTGGTTATTGCTGTAATATCTTTGTACTTAGACTAAAGAACTCTTTGGCATTTAAATTCCTCCTGTACTTAGCCTGCAGCTTAAATTAATTGTAGGTCACATCACAATGGCTGACTCTATTTTAGAAAATATTTCCATGTTGAGTTTGTGACATTAACCTTGTGGACAAAAAATAGTAATTATAGTACGGCATAGCTAATACTAATTAGTTGTCCATGTCTGTCAGAGGGTGCAACGATTGGAGAGCCGTATTTGCTCGTTGAAACCTACCTACATAATTTCTGAATTAAAAGCTGTATGTATCTGTGTGAGTGTCTGCTTTTTGCAATTTCTCCCGTGTTCGACGCGTCATAATATGTTTATTCGGTTGTTATTGAGAAAATTTTAAATACCTCCCTAAAAATCGGCAAAGTCCAAACACCAATAAAAACTAACGAGTAACGAGTAATTTCGCTCTTTTCTTCAAAGAGCTTTGAGGATTTTGTGTGTCTTATACTGATAAATCCTGAATTTCGATAAGAAACGTATATGTAGACCTTTGTAGTATGATTTAAAAATGTGCATTCCGTTCCATTCGAAGTCACTGAAGTGACCAACACCCTCTGTTTCCATAAAATGGGCTTTTAATTACTCAATCTACAACCACATCATCATAAGCGTCCTCATTCAAATTAATAGCCAATATTTACACATCCCCAAAGCACAAAATGCTATCATTCGCACCTGCCCCGCCATATACACCATTCACAGGCCAATGCCTGTGTATTTGCGGGTGCGGGTGTACCCACTCGACCACAACAACAAAAATGTCATCGAGTAACCAGAAACCAGATATCCTTGTTTTTATTTATAAATATCCGACCGATGTTAATGTCCCAATAACCAATATCAATATGGTGTTAAAAGTCGTGCTCCTCGGGCTTGACCTTTTTTTTTTGTTGCTGCTGTGCCTGTTGTCCTTTTAACAACGAGGACATAATCAACCACATAAACTTACCCGCACAACGAGCGTACGTTTCCAGTTCGATGATTTGGAAAATTGTGCGGCTCCCCGTTTGCCAGAAAACTGGTTTCATGTGTAAATACCACAGAATGGTAGAGACAGCAGGAATAAAAACAAAATGCGATCTGACATATACCTATACCCCCATCGTGGATGATGATGGCCATAATAACTGAACGTCTAAGTAGGATAATCAGTTGGGTAATATCCAAAGTGGAGTGTAAATTAGAACCCTAATGACGTGGCCGGTGGTCAATTTGTGAATATTTACGTTCGGGCCAAGTGCGTATTAAATATCCCATAGCAGGATTTGTATGGCTTCTCATGAGCTCTTACATCATGCAGGCCAAGTGGTGTCAGTTGGCCAAAAGTGTGCCCAATTTAATATCAACACCATATGTCGAATAGTTATTGGTACATGCCATACAGAGGGAGGCTTCTCGTCTAATAGTTATTGCGTTACAGATGATTGGATACATGAGGGGTGAAAATTATGCCTTTTGGACATAGCTAACCAGGAGCATATGGAAGCATAATTCGGTAGAGTGTATCCCGACATTTATATGAGTGGATAAAAATGAGCTGCATAATGAATTGTGTGTAGGTTCAATTGACCCTTGAACTGGTGTCAAATATAAAAACTCGCACAAATTCTATTGTGGTCTCGACGTAGGTAAAGTTTCAATAAAATTACAATTTTGCTTCAGCCAGATTACTCTCATGCAGAACAGTTAAAGTTTGTCTGTTTGTTTGCGAATTTGGCACGGTAAAACTTCTTTAATTTTTTTGTTCGCAATCGGCCAACTCATTCAGAGCCTTACAGGTTTAGATGTTAGCTCGCAAGTGCTTCTAATTGGAAAATGTTTCCGCATCCAGGAATGAAGTCTTTGCAAGAGCGTTCTCCGAAAACATAGTAGGAAGCGTTTTAACTGTTCAGAGTCCTTAAAAGTTAAAGAAGACTATACCAAATGAGATTTAAAAAGGCCTAACGTGATTTGTTACCCATAATTTCTGTATTTATGTTATGGCGTATTTTAAACTTTGTGGACGTGCCCCTCGCTTAAGCGCCTGAATGCCACATAATCGCGTATTTTAATTGTCAAGATAAAATCTCTTTGAATGCTTGTCCGGCCTCATCATTTTCAGCCGGCCATTTTATTCATATTTATATAGGCGTTTAAGAAAGGAGGATTACACAGGATACAGAAGTAGGGATTTTTCTGTGATAAAAAAGAAAACATAAGTTACTTACATGGAAGATTGCTTTCTAACCTCGGCCCAGGACTAGGTTTATTTAAAACCTATTGGGTGAATGTATAAATACTTCTCATCGGCCGTCAAAATACTGTCAAAACTATTACTACTTTAAGAGCTGAAAATAATACATTTTTTGTATAACATTTTTTTTGCTGGGGATTTATTTATTATTGGAAAATTAGCAACTGTCAATGTTACCACTCAATTTAAAGATCTATCATTACCATGTTTTTTTTAGCTGTATTGTATGGCGAACGCAGCCTTTTTTTTGCCACAGATGCCGAATTAAACATGAATGTAATTAATTAATCAGCGTAATCTCTTATCAAGTACAATCCCCAATAAAATGATGTTATTTCATAATCCAATGAAAATTGAAAAAAGCTAAGCCGACTTTTAAATAACTTAATGCTCGGACTAACCATTGAGCATTGTGCACAATGGCGATGGGGCGGTGAATTATGATTTCTGCATGAAGCCATTTATAACTTTTTAATGGTGAAATCAATATTTTGGATTAATTGGGGTTAGAGTTGAAATAATGACTATCATGCAAAGGCAATTTATCTTATTAAAAAAAGTGTTAAAATTGTATTTCTATTTTTTGTGTTCAATTCAAATCCTACTTTGATTTATTTTATAAAAGCAAATTCCGAAAGGAAGGTACTTTGTGTTATTTATACTCGTATAGTTGAATAGGTAAGGTACCTATTTTTAAACCAAAAATATTATTTCCGAGGGATAAATTATTTTTATTAATAAGCCTCTTTAATAAATTAAATGGATATATATATAGACATGTTTAAATTAAAAAATAATATATTCAAAAGTTTGTGCGTGTGACAGTGCGTATGACAGTTTAACATTAGCCCCCGTAATATAAAGGCTGCGTAAATGTTGTCAACTGAATGCACAACAGTTAAATACAATTTGTATATGCCAACTGACGTTTTAGCTAGAATAAGCACATTTTTGTTTATTAATTCGAGTGTGGATGTTAAACTTGCTTAAATACAATAGCATCCTTTACGACGCCTTTCGTTTAGACTAAGCACGATATTTTAATATTCACAAACGACTTTCGGTCTTCATTTTCGGTTCAAACCTGAGGTGGGATGGTATTTTATATCCCACATAGGTATTACTTTCTTAGTAAATAATTTCTGTAATTTGGATCCCTTTTTCCAAGCTAAAGTGGTTTTAACCATTGAAGTTAATGAAGTCACTGCTGTCAACTTATTTTTCAGGGCGATTGACAGCCTGTCGTTTTCTTTTTCCCATTCACTATTTAGATTTGAAATTTTTAAGGTAAAAAACTTAACAGTGCAAAACAAAACCAAATAATCAAATTTGTTTTGTTTTTGAAAGCAAAACTAGCGAAAACCATTGAACCTTCTCATGTTACAGAAAACCAGACTTGATTTTGGTCGAAAAAGACACTATTGTCTTTAGTCAGTTTCAGATGGCGCTGCTAACAGAAAAGATTAAAACATAAAAAAGATTAAACATTTTCAAAATACGGCCTTTTGTAGAATGTACAAGATGAAAAGCGAATAAACGTGTTCCTACAGAAGGCAAAGTCACTGAACTTTTAGCTATGCTGGGGCGACTCTTTTACTGCTCTTAGAACTATGCGCCTTCTCAACGGAACCCTTTGTTTTCTATTTGCACGAACCTAAATATATATTCCAAGAAAGCACCTCTGTTATTTTAACCTCGGGCATGTATAATTTTTGTTCGTTATTCATATCTGCAATCTTGGCACTGGAGCCCATTTGAGAACGACCTGTTTTAACGATAACAAAAAGGCACACTACAACGCACCCCTTGACTTGTGCAAAATACATATAGGTATGTGTCCCTGTTTCCTTTAAGATTGCCCCTGTGAATCACCGGTGCATTCAGGTGTGTCCAACGGCTATTTTCAAGCATCCGTATACTATGGACACGCACGCAAATGTACACACAAAACAGAATGCACTATGAGATGCGAAACGATCCAGGATATGAGATTGCACCAGACCCACACAGTGCGGAGTTGCTTTCCCTCCCCTCCTATACATTTTCAGGAAAAGGGTGCCTTGGTAATTAGGCTTGAGACACATTTGTTGATCAATAATTCAGGGACGGACATGAATGCGAGATGTGCTACCAAGAGGAGCGGTTTCAATCGAGCAATTCTATATAGAGTTGCCTGCACTTAACTTAACGGAAGGTGCACCATATAGTTAGGGTCGTGGCTAAATGCATCCTCCTTGGGTGCTCGAGTTCAGGTGGTCATTTTGCGGTATATGAATGCAGGATAATTTCAATTTCAAATTTTCCAGGGATGCATTAATTACCAAATGTTATGAATTTGTGCAACCGAGTCCGATTATTTATGTTGCAGCAACGGAAATTGCTGTGCGGATACTATGAATTCATGAGGGACGAGTTGTTCCGTATTTTCGGCAGTATGCGGGACAATACTTTGCCGGGTTTATTGTTTTGCTGAAATATGTGTGCACCGGAATTGTGATGATGTGGGTAATAAAAGATGGTGCCAAATGCGCCATGGGGAATCATATTTATAATAACCTGTGAGACATGCAAGCATTTTAAGAATGTCGAATGCCAATGGTAACCCACACAACATTAAATCCTCAAAAGTTGGCGAGTGTGGTTGGCCTAAAGATAAACACGGCAAACTTCGGGTTCCAATCTATCTCCATCGTCTAAGTATGTAAACCGACAGCAAGTAGAGAGTGGCCATGTTTTTTGAAGGCACAGAATTATCCCATTTCAGGCCTCTTTAACATACAATTTCTTCCGACTTTTCTTCTAAAAGTTCATCTTTACTAGTCCGCCAACGAGCAACACCATTTTTCCCCACATACACAAATAAATCACTTCCTTCCTCTTTCAGGTTTTCCCCGACCCCATGCGACCCCAACTGTCCAGGTTTTCCGCATTGAAAATATTTGCCAAATCCTAGATTTAGCTACCACGGTTCTCAGATGTCATTCCTTCAAAAACATAAACAGATAAGCTGAAGCAAAACAACCATTCACAGCAATAATCAAATTGAGTGTTCATTCCTCGCTCGAGGGGCAAAAAAAACAACACAGGAAAAGCCAACAAAAAAAATATAGAACAAAAAATGTTAAAGCTCTACAATCATGAAAAATAAGATGTATCCTTCTTCCTTGCTGTTGTGCTTCTCGCGCCAGTGGGCAACTTCATTTGTTATTCCCTACGTGTTTTTTATGGCCAAAGTTTATGTTACCAATTTCGAGGATAAAAATTTATTTCACTTCTAAATACTTGTGACAGTGAGAGCGAACAGTAGGGCTGGCTCCATTCCATTCCGACCAAAAGGACACGTTTCGCCGGAAAAAACCAAGGTGTTTCGCGAAACGATGGTGGTTAGCCTTAGCCATCTCGAGCAGTTGACTTCAATTCCAAGGCTTACCTCCTCAGCTGGATGGAGTACGCGAACGAAAAAAGAAAAACACAAGTTCCATTCTGACATGATGAGATGTGGGGTTGGTGTGCGTGCAAACTGTTTGTTTTGTTATTCGTTCCGGCGCAGGGTATACTCCTGATTAATGGTCGACAATAAGAGAGCCATAAAATGTATTACAAAATAAACTTTGAATGGTCATTATCCTTTGGCCTTTTTCGCTACCTTCCCGTCTTTCTTCATCGCACTCTAACCGTCGTCGTATCTCACCTGTTAGATGAGCATACAAAGTTGCTACATCTTTATGACAGGGATACGTGTGTGCAAGCATTTGCACACCTCCCCCACTTGGTTGAAGTTTTGTCCTTCCTTTTCCAGCAGCAATTTGTGTTGAGCTGTTAGTTAGTTGCGTTGCGGCTGTTGAACCTGTTGACACGTAAAAAAAAAAACCGAACATTGTCACAGGGACACAGGATCGTCCACTTAGTCCACCCAAGGATGTTGTGATGTTCAGCAAAGTGTGCCATCATCCGCACACAAACAAATAAAAGGCGACAAAAGGACGAATAAAATCGGGAAAATGTTTTAATTAACTTTTCTACAGTTGGACATCCGTTGGCAAATTAATGCGGATTTGTAGGTACTTTGTTGGCCTCCATCAAAGCCTGGGGGCGAACAGAGTCGTCCCAGGTGAAAGGTGTGTACCGTAGTACATATGCACTCAATGAGACAGTCTCCCGGAAATACGAAAAAAAATATACAACAAAGCGCGTTGACGATGACAATGAGTCCCCAAACAATAAAGAGGACACAGTTAATATGAATTTTATGTTATTGCTTTTTATGGGTATTTTAATGCCGGAAGTCGGAGTCCATTTAGTTCTCCCCTGGAACGTTTTGGTGAGAGGTTTATTTTTTTACTTTGGATTTTTACAGCCAGATTAGCGTTCCCGCCTTGGTTTTGGGAATAACTGTGCAAATGAATTCGAGGACTGAGGACTTGTGATCATTTTATTTGTGAAGGTTTTGTGCATTTTTAAGTTGTTGGGCATTTTATTGGATAGCTTTTTTTTGAAATTGATTGAGACATTCCACTTTCCAAACTAGGTAGCTGTCCTTGTGATAGAAAACATTCGGCATTCTCTAGTTAAAGCTGAGCTTATGTCAGTACCTATACATGTTAACCAGTCGGTTTGTTTTTCCTGTGATTAGCAAGTGGCATTTGATATTTTTGAAGTCAAGAAAAACGTGTAGATAACTATGAAGGTAATATAAGAAGATTGAGCACATAAAACAAGACGGAGAGATCCTAAAAAGCATTTGACGAATATCGGCAACAGACATTTCGGCAGTTACTTCCGATCCCGAGTTCCCAGCTCTAAAGAACGAGGAGCTGATGGTAACTCTGCGACGGTGAATAAAAAAGTCTTTAGAACTTTAGAAAATCGTCTCAAGAAATTCAGTTTAAAAAATCGGACTCGTTAGCGGCCTAAAAGTACAAAAAAAAATTATATCCTGATCCGATTCCAAGGAATCAGCAGCTCAGAGTCAACAGCTGAAAGCGATGTTGAAAGTTGGGAGCAGAGGCAAATCATACTGAGACCCCCAACTCACAATCCTCTTGCCGCTGGCCCTCAGTTTTTTTTTTTCAAATTCGCCATTTTGTATTCCTATCGGTGTTATCTCAATTGGGAATCCGTGTGACATGCAAAAACATACAAAATATACAAAAATAAATGCTGCCAACCTCGACAACCGTGGGGAAATGTGAAAAAGTTCGGGAATACCATATTTTAGCATTACTGAACGTCATTTCTTAGTACCATAAGAATCCGCTAATCAGTAAACTGGAAATTCATGAAATAAATGATAAATGCCGGTCCTACATAAATGTAAAGGTACGTTTTCGACACCTTTAAAACTCTTCTCCACACAAAATCCTCAAGACGTTTGCCAAAGCAAACTCTTCCAGAATTCGAATTGCATCATGCTATCCTACTTAATGAGCACCCCGATGGAATTGCTTATTAAAAAAGACTTCCAAGAGAAAATATTAATTATAGCGATTAAAAAAAATTAGCACAAAACCTTAAACCTTTCGTAGAATATCCTAGTACCCGCGAATACATCCCTCGAAAACAAAAGCATTTGTCACGAGTCACGACCCATACAATTTTTTTATCTCCTGCAAAAATTAAAAAAAATGCAATAAACACGCGGAGAAGAAAACAAAGTAACAGCTTTTACACCGGCCAAACCACCTTTAGCTCTTTTAAGGATTCCTCATTTTTCGATTCAACATAATTGCCACCCGCACTTGGAACACCTGATGCCAGCCGTCATCGTTTTTCATTAAAATTGTATCATCAACAAAGAGAAAAAATGAATGTTAAAAGATCTCTCACGCAACCTTAAAATGACACAACCTTCACGTTTCTCATTCTATCCCTCTCTGCCCCTCTCTCGACTCACCCGTGGCATCTCTTCCACCGGCGTCTAATTTCGAATTATCCCTTTTTCATTATCTTTTTAAAATGTTTAAAGCTTACAGAACAAACGTAAATATCCAGTATATCCAGTATAGGATAGGGGGAACGAAAAAAAAAGCAACAACCCTGCTGTTGCCATGTAGGCGTAGCAGTACCAGCCAAGTCAGATATACAAAGGAACACTTTAAAAGGCAACATTACTATGTATACTCGTACGCTATACGCAAAGCAAATACATAGATATACCAGCAGCAGCACTACGGCACGGTCGACCAGCGTTTCATATTCATAAGCCGCTTGTTGTTTTAAGGATACATTTTTAATGGAAAACAAACACCTGCTCAATATCACTGTCGGCCATGCCCAGGCAAGTAATCAACGGCTAGAAACAATCGAGATGCAAAGTGTGGTTAGGTACGATTATGCTATAAACGCGCGGTGGACAAAAAGTGAAATTGTATTTTTGAGGCTAAAAACGACTTTCGCGCTTTTTATAGTACATACATATTTGAAAAGTGAGCTGGATTTTGATTGAAACCGAATGATAAGCTCTGTTTTATTGAACATTTATCTGAGTACCTAAATCACAGTTATTCATACTAAAATAATGGTCCGTAGTAATGTAGCAAGGCCTAGCTTCTCACGGCCATTATTCGTTTTGTGTGAGTTTTTTTTTTTATTTTTTTAACGAATGGAAGGAATCTACAATTTTATGCCGATTCCAAACGGCTAATTGAGAAACTCTTTCAAGATAGTTATTCTCTCGGATGTTTGTTAGAAGTTCGCGAGAGTGGAAAAAGTGAAAAAAAAAACCTATAAATGTAATTTTGAGTTTTTCCGGAGATCGCAACTAGGACCACTCGCTCAGCAGTAAAAGTCAAAGTAATACACTTAGGTAGTGATTCGGTGACGACAGAAAAGTCCTGTCTTTTAATATTAGCAATAAACCAAACACCGCCTTCAAGTGGAATACAATTTTCAAAAATTATAGCAAACCGTCTAATTTTCAACTTTAACAGTGTACATCACACACAACCACTTATTGTATTGGTTAATCTTTTTTATCTGCAAATTCCCACAATGCATTGAACACACGTGTCATATCGGATTTTGTTTTGGTCATCATTAGGAGTGCACGTCCCACGTCGAGAAGGATTTGCCTTTCACCATAAATGAAACCGACGCCATACCCATAAAACACTTGCACCTGTAGTTGCCGGTGGAATAGGAATATATATGCACATCTGCCATATCCTGTGCTGATTGGAATGATATTTTTGCTCCTCGAATGCGTAGGTAGTTGTATCGATTGGATTATATCACTGACACGGAAAGAGTAAAATGTCCTTGGGTTAATCGCTTTGAAAGTCCAGAATAAACTTTTTTGATAGTGGACACGTTTTATCCCCCACCCCTCCCCTTTCCACCTACCGCTAAGTCATGTTTCGCATCGGAGATTTTCATTGAATACTATCCAACCGCCGCTCATGCATTTTTCATTTTCATCCGCAAACATACCCACATAATCATATATTCGAGTATATAGCCCATGAGTGGTATATCGAACAAATCAGCACGACACCGCCGCCGCTGGATACGTGATCAATACATTGTTTGGTTTCCGTGTTTAAAAGAGAGGATGTCATGGAAATTGCAATCATTGATTTAAGATTGATTTTTGTGAGTATGTCTGGATTTTTTTTGACCCCATCCTATAAGTCGGAGATACCTTTAATTATTAAATAAAAACTATTAGGGCAGCGTGAAACGATAGTCAGCCATTTATCTCTTATCTAATTTATGGTGTTTACTCTTCTTTAATATTTTCCTAGTTTTTATGGGTATTCCCCATGGAAAAACGTAATATTGTTGTTCGCCAGCGAGGGAGTATATCTTTATTTTTTCCCACCAAGCGTTTACACCTTGCGCCAATTAAGGCCCAAATACTTGTACTTAATTCAACAGAGAGAATGGCATAATTTTTTTTTGTTACGAACAAAGATTTGTCTGTTTTTCAGTGAAGATTGGAACACTTGCTTCAAGATTGTACGAGCCAATTTCAATGTTATTGAAATGTGGTAAAAAGCTTAGAAAGTTTCCTTGATACCAAACACTGTAACCGCCATTAAAAACGAATGCGTGCCAGACTTTTGCCTACGAAGTAAAAAATGTACTAAATACCTAATAAGAGTTTACTAAGTTCCATTGCACAAGACACCAGACTAAAGTCGCAATAATACTCAAACTCAACCATCTTTCTGCTTGTTTGTTTAATTTGCCAATTTGTTTTCGCTTTATATCTGTTCCATTCCTTGTTCTATTTCTATTAGAAAACTAGAGTTAACGAGAGAGAATGGGGACGTTAAAGAACCAAGTTTAGTAAAACTAACAGCTGGCGTTTCAGTTTTAATTGGACCAAATCGGTTACATAAACATTTTTTCTAAGTTGACGTTTATGTAAGAGTAGCCGACGAATCTATACTCTGTTCAATTTATATTTTCAGTACGGGGAAGATAGGCTATTTCCATTTCACCCTTACTATTATGGATTTTAATAAGCTGTCTCCATTTTAAAGCTCTCTCATGGTTGCCATAGTGAGCTTCGCTTGGTTTTTGTTTCAGTGGCAATTATTGTGATTGAGTGCCGTGAGAGTATCTACAAGCACCATTGGTAGAAAAAAAAAGCTTCCCATAAGGCCTGCACTGAAAATATAAAATGAACAAAGTATAGTCATGAATTTCATGACTGAGTACTCAGTTGACAGTTCTTATCATGTGAGGTTACTTCCCAATCTAGCTATTGCGTTCATGGTACATTCAATCCAGGCCAATCTAGTCGACTTAAGATAACTAGACTTGTGAATGTGGCATTTCGCCACACTTGTCAATTTAAGAGTCAATGCTAAAATGCGTGCGTCAAAAATACTAGTTAAAATTGCAGAAAAGTACAAACGTACAGTAGGCATGGCTTTCAGAAAAAATGTGCCACAGAAATGCACATGCAAATTAAAAACAATAAAGAGAGGAAAATGACTGAAAGAAACATTTTATTAAAATAAACACAAGAAACTAATTTTCTGACGAATGGAACAGTGAAATAAGTGCAGTATTTGAGTGAAAGAAAAATGTTCGCTACATAAAACAGTCATGTTCCAGAAAATGTTAGGTTACAAATTAAATTACAATGTTCTTGGGAAAAGCAGTTTTTTTTTATCCAGAAGCTACGACGTCTTACGTATAGCTACAACTGGGGCTTAGGTTTGACAACTGAAAGATTTGATTGGCTAGGTATATTTTACGCAAACACTTTTTTTTTGGTAGGGTGAACTGCTTCTCACTCTTTTTAACTAAAATTTTCGCTCTCTGCATTTGATCATTCAAAAACAAAACATTGCAATTTGCCAGTTGCAACTTATTTGATGGAAATCGAAAGCAACATTTTAATTAAGGTGCAACATGACTTAATTGTCAAAATGTGCACGACAAGGACTGTTCTAAGACGGTCGACACCACTGTTCTTTCTGGCTGCCATTCCAAACCAAAATAATGTTAAATTGCTATTTCAAGTAGTTCAAGGATGTACCCGCACCACGAAAAGAAATCGACGATAAAGTGGATAAGTTTCTCTAAGGTGGAAGGGATTTTCGTTTTTATATACGATACACGTATAAAACAGCTGAGTAGCTCTCACTTTACTGGTGACCCTTACACATCCGGTTGTGATCATAAATCCTATCCATATAACCACAGGGGGCCATAAATACCGGATTCCAATAGTTTATTCCTCGACCGTGATTTGAAGGATCCAACAGATGACAGAACATTACAAAGTAGACGAAAACACACAAAACAGAGAACAAAATAAACCTCCGTAGGTACCTCTATCTACTTCAGCATTTAGCCCCCGTAAACCAGGTATAGTGGAACATCTTCACTTCTTTATTTATGTGTGTTCTTTCTCGTAAACTCCTGCAATAATAATAACTTTATATATATGTACATATATATGGAGAAATATTCGCTGCAAGCAATGCGATTGCATTCACTATTCACATCCAGAGTTGTTACAGTGCAAAGGACTTCTGCACAATAAATCAAGGACTCTTTGTAGCAGAATTTATCATCTGCCCGTGTGCATCCGCCAGATGACTGCGATTTGCTTCTCTTCGTTCCTTTTAGCAAAACAAATGGTGAACGTGCAAGGAAGCAACAAAAAATGGAAACATAGAAAGAAACCAGCTGGGCACTGTGTCACTGTGTGGCAGGAACACCTCCACGCGGTTCATTGGCCCTGTGTCCTTTTGTGCCGACAAACACTAACCACTAAACCAACAGCTACTGACACCTCCATCATCGTGTCGTTTGCACTATCGCATCGCCGAGGCGTACATTTGAATTTTGAAAAATTATCCTTTCATGCCGACTTTGCTGCTGCGGACGCGGAGTAGTTCAGCCACACACCTTTACCACGAGCACAGCAACGATGGCAGGCGCGGAGATGTAGCACCGTTCAAACAAGACAAAGATGGAAAAGGACAACCAAGACTACGACACACATCAAAGTGATAAAAGGAATCCTGAATATTGAAACAGATATTTTCTATTATAGAGGAATGAAAGATACTTAATGCACCTGCGACAGATGCAAGAAGAGAAGCGCTCAATCTGCTTGCCCGGGTTTTTGATCTTGGATTGGAATTCATTAGAAAGGGATAACGTTGCAACAGGACACCTTTCGGGGTATGATGGCGATGAGGACATTCGACGAAAAATTCCTTCGCTGCAGAAATGTCTTCCGTCGTGATGGGTCCTTTGAGGATTTTACACGTCCCTTTCATCAGGCTAAGTAGCACGAGGATTGAAGTCGAAGCGAAGCTGATAATAAAACGAAAATGCCATCAGATGCACTCGTGTGTTTGCTTTTGTGTGTCTGTTGTCTGTTCCATTTCGATGGAAGAGTAGTGCGGAGAATTATAAGGAAAATACGGTATTCGATCGAGAGCGCAAAGCACCTTGTTGTTAATGCAGTATTTTCGAAGGTGCACTGAAGGATGATGCACAGGATTGTGTTGCATGGGAATGCATTGAGTTAACAAGGTGTCAGGATAGAATGTTTTAGTAGAGTATAGGTAGATTGTATATAATAGGCAGATGGTGGTAAGGTATTAAGTTAGCTGATTGAATTTTTCACATCAAATAGATAGTGAACATAGGTACCTACAATAGGGAGCGCTGAGGACGATTTTTTGATTCCGGAAAAAGGTTGTTGGAGGTAAGTGGTCTTCGTACCTATAAACTAAATGCCGGTCGACTTTATGAGTCACAAAAATCGTATGCGTCGCCTTCGATATTTTTGGTAGAAAACACCTAAAGGATTAGATCTTTGCGGGGGTAGGAAGGTATACCTGCGACAAGACACACGGTTACTAGCGAAGTACCTATTACAGTGGATACCAATAGGAGAAAGAGTTGCAATCTTAAATCTAAAAGTATTAAGGACAACCTTACCTACTCTAGCTGTGACGCCAAAAGTTTCGAACAAACTTCAACTGTGGACGGTTGTATTTGCAGTGGCTTAGTGGTTAGTGTGTTGGACTACTGTGCGAGGAGTCTCAGGTTCGGTCCCCGGAAAAACACAAATTCCAGCTTAAGGTGTTTTACACTGCGCCACCTGTCATGAACGTCTGACAAACATACGAGAGTATAACTGTCATGAAAGAGCTTCTCAATTAGCTGTTTGGACTGGGCCTGAAATTGTAGATCCCTTCAATTTGTCCCAAAAATTTAAAAAGACTCAAATTGATTAAATTCAAGGACCTTCTGCTACTCAACAGATCCAGTATCTCGATACCTAGTTGTTAATGTCATTTGCAAAATGAGTAGAAACTTTGATCTCTCTTTCGATGAATTCTACCTGTTTTCAGTAGTCAGCTGTCAGCCCCGTGTGAACTTAGTAGAGAAATAACGACTGACTATGAAAGACACGGTTGCTTTAAACGTTCTCCAGGTGCCAGCCCACATGTTCTTATGAAAATGTTTTAATTAAATTTCGGCTGTTTCCTGGATACTTGTGTGGCCAACGACTCCACAATCATACCTACTACACGTTTTTATTTTAAATAGCTTTTAGAAGGTAGCTAATATATACTTAATAAGCTTAGTACCTATGTTCCAATTTATGCACTTTAACCATTCAGAGAATGAGAAACCAAATATTTGATAAAATAGTTACCCAATCGATTTTTAAAGAGCAATCAAACACAAAAAAAAATTGCAAAAAGGCTGACTTCTGTTGTATACCCTATGCCAGTTTTTGAAGTCGCCCTTGGCAAAATTCTGGAACTTCTAAGATGCCAGCTTTTTAAATTTTTGCTCAATCAATCAGAATCAGAAGTACCTACACCAATTTTAAGAAAGGTTTATTTGCAAACCGTCAAAGTCGAGCATCGAAAATTCTGGAAGAAAACAAAACTTAGAAGTTTTTTAATTTTGAAGGGAAATTCCTATTCCATGTCCTTCTATTTTATTTCCCTCACCTGGTACGCACCCATATCTTGTTGATGGCCAAAAGTCAAACAAAGTCCTTCGACAGTGCGTATCGTTCCGCTTGACTAGGAACGTAGAAAACAAATAAAAAAAAAGCCTGACAATAAACTACAACAAAAAATAAACCAATAGTTGGACCGACCCATGGCTCTGTGTCAGGATATCAAATTACCATTCTCTGCTTTATTGCAGCGCAATTGTACTAAATCGAAATCGTTTCGGGCAATGTGCATGATTGAATTAAACGTTTCCTTGTGAACACTATACACAGTAGACACAGTAGATTGATTGACACAACAGTTACACTTTTGCACATAGCAATTTCACTTACAATATCGTACGCCTGGCCACTCTCATCCCGTCACTCCACCAGTCTTGGCGTGGGCATCAATCTGAGACTGAGTACCTTTTTCATGGTTTCGTGCTGTTGTTTCGATTTCAGTTCAACTTGGTATCACGCCACTGCCACCCACTCCCTAGTGCCTAGCCCAACAACTGTGGGTCCTGGGAGATTTCCCGCACTGACATGGGTATAAACACGTCGAAGAAAAATTACAACAACAGCCACTAGTCGCCAGTCACCATCAGAGTGGGGTTCTGACAAGAAATCAAGAATGAAGGATAACAAGCTCGCACCCGCTCCAAGCACCAGCCAACCAACAACAAAAACAACAACAACAGGGATTTTGCCAGGAAGCAACTCCAACTCCAGTACCAGCAGTCGAAGTCGAATTATTGTTCAACATCCAAATTTGGAATTCCGAAGCGCACATAAACACAATACACTAGAGCGACAACGATGACGAGGTCTACGAAACGAAGACGAAGACGGGAAAGTGAAAGCCGAAAGAACGACACAGGATGATAAAAAATACAAAAAAATAAATACGAAACGAAAAATGACAAACTTCTGTGGCCCCAGGGGGAGAAACGAGAAACTCCTTTGCACCAACAGCCAAACATTTTTGTATTGTGTGCACGCCAGAGAAATCCATGGCGCAATCAATTATGAACCGAAAAAAGGACGAACGACGAACAAGTGAAAGCTGGAACGAAACCGTTCATTCTGTGTGACAAAATCGCACGATATTTTTTCGGCAGACGCTTGAGGGGGCGCGGAGAATCGGTTCTATGAGTGATGCCACTTTGGCGGGTGTGAAATATGAAGTTTGACAGAGCTACCGGCTTCCTGAGGTGAATGCTGAAAATGCTCCGCCCGTCGCGTCGCGTCGTTTGATGTTCTTTGACATCGCCACATCAAGGATATTGATTACTTGTTGTGGCGCACTCAAGTGGGTGCTGAGAAATTCTTTCTTTTCCATTACAGTTACGTGCCCATCACTGTTATTATAGGAGTCTATAAGAAGTGCCGATTTGAATAAGCTTGCGACTTTCATAATCTCGTGGGGGGGGAAGTAACTTTTAAGGAAGCTCAAGGCCCAGGGATCGGAACAGGAGGAATAAGGGCCTACACACGCTTGATAGACAAGTGATTGATATACATTTTATTTTTGCTCGAGATTGACGTGTGGATTTGTGGCAACAGGGTGACAAGCGAGCAACGGAAAAAGTTGTTGGCATGGAAATAACTGATTATAATGCGTTTGGTTTGGGACAGTGTTTGGCGTGAAGTTATTGCTTGAAGAGACTCTCTCGGTTGTAATATTTACTTTGTGTAGAATATCTTGGGGACTAACACGCGAACGTGTCTCTGTCTGTCGACAGATGGCCTGAATATGTTCCGCAAGACATCGTTTTGAAAGGAATTTAGCTTTTTGCTCTTTCGTTGTGACGTTGACATAGAAGCGATTTTATTATTGCAAAGTCGCCGTGATTGACGTGCGTGGCCGTCGCCGCATTGATTAGATTGCGAGGAAGAGGAAGTGCAAGGTGGCGCAAAATTAATCAACCTATTGGGACATAGCCTTGCATGCGAGTAGCTTTGGACTGCTGCGGCGTCTTTTTGAAAATGACGTTGGTGAGTCCATCGCCATCGACGAACCGATGCTAACCGATTTCCCTAGGTCCAAATTGAGCGATATTGTGGTAGACGGCATCCGGCTCGGACTACGTGCCATACTGCAGAAGCCATACATTTTGATTGATCGATTTGAGTTATCTCTCCCAGAAGTGGCGTGAAATGGCCACCAAGATCGTGCGGTTTAACCCTCGTAGAGTTTTTTGTTTTGGGCTGTCCTGAAGTCGCAATCGACTGATGCCCTTTAAGCCCGCATAACCAATGAAGTCGGTAAAATTCACCCGGATCTTTGAGGCCGAGTCATTAAAAGTTTGAACTGTCAGATCCATGCCACGGTGAGAAGCCGCGGCGGATTTTTAAACGACGCTGTATTCCATGCATAATAACATACATGGGACTTTAGATAAACAAATAATTTCGTTAAAATCGTACGCAAACCTTGATTACTCCATTTCAATATCGGCGCGTCCTTAATGAAAAATCCTTTATTTAGGTCTATGCTGGCCAGGTCGCCCAAAGTCATTCACTTTGATTCCTTTATGCTAACTCTTGGTCATCGTTTTCTGTCTGTTTAGAAGCTTTCAAATGACAATCTTCAACAGACGATGCTCCTAATGGATGAAAATAAACTCCCTAGTTGCTTTTGTATATACCTGACCAATAGTTAAAAAACCCCTCTGGAGCGTTTTAGAGTCACGAGAAGACTCTTATATATGCCATCACTTTTCCAGTCAAACTTGAAGCAAAACAACATCGAAACACGAAAACACGCTCCTCAACTAATGCATCCAAATAAACAACACACTCGTTGAGTTCAGTCCCGCACTATTTACGTCGGCCATTATCAGTGAGAAAAAAAAAGAACTTAAACCAAAACCCATTTCCCTGCGCCTGGTGTGTGAAAACAATCGGAAGTGCTTATTTCCATTTATAGAACCTTCAGCAGAAAACCCGCTTTGAATACTAATTACTAATTAACACCTCCATGCGCGTCAGTCGGCACCGCCACAACACGGCTCCACATTAATCTCTGAAAAGCTTCGTTAGGGCAACAATAAACGACCTGATTGTTCTGAAATCACACTAAATCACCACCCACACCCAGAACCCTCCACAATTGACATAGACAGTAAAACAATCCGGATGATTTATTAAACCAATTAGATAAAAATGTTTCGCTTTTCCTCATTCAACAGTCGTCCAATGTTTAGCCGTACTTTTAGCTACCACCAAACGAGGACGAGGCAACCGCACCATTTATTCCTGCAGCCGTGAACTTTTAAAGCGAAGTTCTTTCATTAATATTCAACCGGAAAACCGAGCCAAAGTTGAGAAACTTTTGCTTGCCTCCGACCAAGGATTGTGGAAAACAAAAAATCATTATACAGCGCCGCCGTTCTGTCACTCCATCTGTGCCGTCCGTTCAGCTGGTGCTATAAAAATGTTTTACAGTCCTGCCCAATTTGGATTTTCCAATTTTTCCTTCCCTTTAAACTCGTTTATGTGCGCCCTGTTCGTGCACATGCCGTCCTCATCTTTCGATTGGAAGACACGACAACGACGAAGCAAACAAGTATCCATCCACAAAAACCAAAAACCAGTCTAACCAATTTTTATACACACAGGCAAAAAGCACACCCTCCTCTCGATTCGAATGGGAACGATTGCTCTTCATCTATAACAACCCGGAACTAGCTTCCGGCCTAGGGAAGCAGGTTAGCGCCAGTAAAAGTTCACCCAGACCTCGTCGTCTGCCATGATAACTATATATATAGATACATATACGGACCATAGGGACACGAGGGGACGGGACAAAACTAATCCAAGTTTTTGTGGCCGTTGCGAAAGTTTTCCTTTTAAGCGATTATAGATTTTCCATTCGAGTCAGAGTCGTATATTAATTTGTAGTACCGTCGGTCGTTGTGGTGTACCTATCAACTACAAGTTTCCATTTGTATGGAGTGGCATAGCAGGTCCTGTGGAGAAGTTTTATAGCGCCACCTTTGGTACTTGGCTGGTGTTACATGGTGGGGGTGGATTTTCCGTCCTATACTCAGTTCAAGTGGTTACTTGTTGACGTAAACTCAACTACCCGATACACAATACAGAGGTACGTAGTCCTGATGAGCGCATACGTGTCTTGCTTGTGTATTTGGGTGTGCAGGAAGTTTCTAGAGCTCGTGTGTTGCCGTATATATTGAGGTAGGACGAAGTTTTCACACAATATACACGCTTTCTGGTCGAGAAGCGAGAACCTACTGTCAATTTATCAGCGTATTTGGTTGGCTGAGTGGTCTGGGACTAGGACCAAGTTCAGCCACACATCGGTACAAAGGATGCAACATCACTGCTGCTGATAGATGTTCAGACGGCTGCATCGGGTGTTGTGAAATATTGTGGCACTGTGGCAGTTTTGGTCTTCGATTTATAAGGGTGTGGCATTGAACCTTCTTCTTTTTTTCAAATAAAAACAAGCCAACTGCTGTACAAGACAGGACAACAAAGTCGCTAATTTAAAAGGGCCAAATGGCATTTTGTGACCTTAATTGCGATTTTGGTACTTAAATTCACTTGAATTGTACACACAAGTGCTTGCCGCTTATTTGGAAGTCCTTGCTGCGGTGGGTTGCTGCTACGTTGAACAATGCCAGCAGCGCGTTATTTCCTTGTTTATTGTTGAAAGTTGACAAGGATATCGACGAAGTTTTGTAATTGTGTAATTATTATTGAAGGACTAAGATTTCGGCTTTTGATTCCCTTTTTGTAGCAACCAGCAAGATGGCGACAAAGTGAACTAATTTAACGCAGCTATAAGCAGGGTTTGTCCTCCTCCGATCGGGATATGGATGAGGATAATATCTCAGAAACCATGCTCTGAAATTGATTGTATTTATGGAAGAGAAACAAGTTTTGCGTGGAATTGAATTGGTTTCAGGTCGAGCAATACTCAAAGCTTTTGGAAAAGCAGCCTTTGGAAAACGGCTTTAGCGATTTTTGTTTGGTTTGAAGTGAATGTGTTTGGGCGGACGCAGCACTTGAGGTAAATGTTGGTACCTCAATTGAATTCTGTTTCAAACATGTTTGCAGATGGACTATCTAGCGAAAATAAAGGGCCTCCTATATAAGGAATAAAATGATCGTCTCTATCAGCGTTGTTGACAACGATTTCAAAAATAGGGTAAAGGTTCCAGGTCTAGTCATCTTAGACGACTGGTAAACTCTTCTTGGACCAGGTCAAACATGGTATAAGTACAGCTCATAAAGGTTTTCCTACGATTGGGCCAAACGGGACCGAAAATCAGTCAAGGAATTATCCTTTGAACATGATATGTATCTTGTCAACATTCTAACAACGGAATATTGAGAGTCTTCTAAGTATAGAGCTTAGTTCGTAGTTTATTGATAATTCCTCACTACTCAACTTCCCTTGGAAGCACCTATTGTTAAAAGCATTTATAAGCCTGCCTTCTAGAGCGGCACCATTTTCATAAAGGTTGGTGGGGGAGCAGCCCGAAAACTAAAGCTGCATGGGTATTACGACCTAGAATTATTTCTGGCGCTTTTGTCAGATTCCCGGGTCGTTGTCCTCTTTCTGCTTCTGCTTGGGACAGGTCAGGAATACCAAAGCGGGATGTTTTCAAGTCTGTAACTTACTTCGGAGATATTTAAACTCTTCATCCTCTACCGACTTTCAACACATCGCTTACGACTAGTCTTAACGACCTGAGCTGTCGAAGAAGCTGTTCATCTAAGCGTTCATTCTATTACATGAATGCTACACTAACCTTCAGCCTTATTCAAAGCTCCTCAGTTGTCACTTCTGACAGAGTCGGTCGGTCCTGTGAAAGAAAAACTTCCTCCAACTAATGTCCATTGCATCAAGTAGAGAGATGAAAAATATTGCCCTCTGAGGCAGAGCGTAGGTACCTTACCTACCGCAAAATGAGCTCTTATCTACGCTCTGTCACGTTCTTGGTCCTTGTGTTTGCCCCAAGATGGAAAGTAATCGGGTGTCAAGTAGAGCTGTTTCAAGTGCAATTACTATACCTAATGAAACGACGACGACGACGACGTTCCCAAACGCACCTCTTCAACTCGAGTTTGGAAATCTTGAATGCATATTAAATTTCCCAGCAGTACCCTACAAAGCCCTGTCCCACAAATGGATAGGGACAGTCCTCCAGCTCGACGATACCATTTCCATCTGCACAATTGAGAATTGCATAGAACGAAAATAAATTCTTGTCAACTACCACTTTTTCTTTCGTCTCGATTTGAAACAGCCTCAAGAGTGTCCTTTTAAATGATTCAATAGGTTCAACAGTTCCCATTGTGGGAACAAGCAGTATCAAAGAAGACCGGCACACTGAGCGACCAGAAATACCACCCGCACGTGAAACAAAAGGAAAAAGTCCAGCAATAGCCAGAGAAGGAAAAACCTTCTGCGAAAAGATTTCCCCACACCCTTTAAGTGTCCTGTGCCGGCCAGGGGACAGGGGGACGTTATAAATTTTATGAAATCGATCCACATGGTGCCGCGGCGCAATTAACAGAACATTTCGTTACGAAAACAACACCGCCGTGCAAGTCCCTTGTTGGGGCGGAATATTATCTCGGTCTTGATGACCTCTTAAGCATACACACATAAACTGGTTGATGGCTACCCGCAGCGCCTTGTGGTGGTATAATATCGATATCGATATGGTTATACGACCGTATGCGACGTGAAGTATACCATGTGTGGCAGGTGCAAACTTTTTCTCGTCTACCTGATTTCATTTCGTGTCCTCAGTCCTCCCTATTCATCTACACCACCTTGACGCTAATCGATCGGTCGCACTTGTTATTGTGTATGACCGGGTGGAGATTGGACACAATGGATGGTCGGTTGGTTGGCTGGCTGGCGTGTGCATGCTATTAGAGAACGTATGGTTAGCTGGGTTATAGAATGGCATAAGGATTTTTGTATTCAGCGTCATGCCGCCAGCTGTTCTCGTTTACTTTTCTGAACACAATAGGGAGCAACAGCAACAACTAACCAAACCAAAAAAAAGGAACTGTTGGCTGAATTTAACACACAGCAGACAGCACAGAGGACAAACACAGAGCCTTGCGGGAGCAGGTTCACGTTCAACATTGGCATAGCACTCTCTCGTTCGCTCTTTGGACTCACAGTGGGATTAAGATGGCCATGGCTCGCCATACTGTGCTGTGATGAAGAGTACAATTGGACAGCTGCTGCGCACTGCGAAGGAACTCGAATTTTGGTTTTACTCTTGGTTTTCGTTTTCGTATTTACTACTGTAGCAGTACAGTGAATAGCAAATGTACAGCAGACAGCACAGCTTGTGGATTTTTGTTTCTGAGAAGTAAGATGTGGCACTGGTAGGTGTTGCCACGTTGTTGCAATGGAAGTAGTATGCTGTTTTTTCAGACGTTATCTTTAAAAAATAAAACTGTAATTGAGAGAATTGGCTCCGTGAGTGAGGGTATGTAAGATGATTTGAGTTTGTCTTTTATTGGCAAGTGAAATCTTTTCTTATGAAACCTGTTGCTTGGCTTGTCTTACAAGCAAATGAAAGCCACTTGATCATATCTGCTACTGCACGTTCCGGTTGCAGTAGCTGGAAAGTTGGTTATAGACATAGTTTGTTAAAGCCTTCGTTGCGAATACGATTGCGTTAGAGAGACAGATTGCTCTTAGCGACAAATTTGGTTTCGCGACGAGCATCTTTGAGCATAATGGCATAATAAAATCAATAATAGTTCGAAAATCAGAGCAAGAATAATCACAATAAGATCTTATAGATGGACTGCACCTAACTTTCTTGGTGCGCAACGATCTTTACTTGATCCTTGCCCCCCGACGGAGTTCATAAGCTCGCTGACGACAGAAAGCTGCAGTCTGTTGTAAACCGCTAAGACTGTGATTGCTTGAGCTTCGAGACAATTGTTTAGTCCGAACAATGGGGGCTGATATTCGAAGTTGCCGATGAGCTTAGTCATTTTGGACTATGCCCACCTCCTGGTACAGCTCATAGAGTGTATTTAATTTTTTATTTATCTTCCTTCCACTTTTAAATGGCCGAAATTCGTTGACTTTTTTCAACGGAGACCTATGTCAGCTCTCGAACATATCTGTAGCAGCCAATTTCCATGTAGATGAACACCTTAAGTACGTTCAAAAAGGTATTTACAATACATATTAACATATTATTCTAGAGGTGGACTTGTGTTTTAATTGAAAGCATATAAACCCTGCAGCTAAAAGGATCTGTTGGAGATAGTACCTCCTGCGTTTATAGAAGATTGAAGAAGTCATCCTTCTATAGGATTACTTGCAGATTGTATGATGGTTCTAAGCCTTATACCACACAGCTGGATCAGTTTAACAGGAATCCCGATATCGTCCGTCGCTATTTTGAGCTGCGAATGATGAATGCCATATATGCAAGTAAGGAACCGATGTTTAGTCGTGTAAAAAGACTTATGTTCTGTACTCTAAAAACACTAGAGTAAGCATCTATTTTATAGTTAAGGTAAGTTCTTCTATGTTTTCCAATCGCTCTCTCTATCTATATGATCCCTTTTTGTTATACTTAACTGAAATTAAATTTTATTCAACCGTTGAGCCGTTGAAAAGTCGGTTCTCATTCAGGTCTTTAAAATATTAAGGTTCTTTATACTCCCTCACAAAATAGTTTTTTTTTTAATTAATCATATGATGTATAAAAATTAAGAGCCCCAACGGTATTCAAGTCCATGCAGCACTACACTCAGAAAAAAAATTGTAATATCAACAATTTTCGTTGGTTTAAATTGAACCCAAGTATAAAAATCTTTGATTTAAAAATGTAATTGTTGGCAATGATGTAATAAAATGCATATGGAGAGTATATCATTCTTACGCCAAATACCTTTCTTGAAAATTTAAAAACGAGTTCTTGTTACTAAAAATAATATTTGAACCAAAACTTACACTGAACTTAAAGTTCTTTACTTAACAATCTTTATTTTTCTGTGTGGATATGCATATGCACATTGTGACTTTGTATTCACTTCATAAGTCTGCACCTGCCGCGTGCTGGAAAAAAGTACGTTTTCTAGTGGCTAAACGGCAACATTCTATCCGCAATTCAGTACTTTCTGTTATGTTCTCTTCTACCGTTTTAGAAGACTCTTTCGTTTGCCATCATCGCTCCGTAAACACGTAACAAACAGCACGCTACCAAACTACAACAGTCACTCAGACTCTCGTATCTCGTTTAAATCGTTCAGCCTTCAGCGTACCTCGTACCTTACAACGACGACGATGGTATAAAAGGATCCTCCACCTTTGCACCGGCTTTAGTTCTCTATTGTCTGTCAGTGCTCGTAGTTCGCATAGCGAGTCATAAGCGATAATAGCCGTTTTCGTCGCCGGTTCTATTCCAATTCCAATTATAAAAGAATTTTTACACTAAGCCCTTACGACAGTCATGCTTAGACGAGTCTACTACAACCGAATGGATACACTAGTTGCTATAACTAATCGAGTTCAATCATAGTGTGTATAGGTGTGCTTGTGTTGGATGCGTGTGTGACATAATAATACCTTTGCGCGAATTAAATTTTGATTCTCGTTTTCATTCGGTTTTTATTGTTTTAATTTACCGCACAATATTGCTCGCACAACATGACGTCGTCGTGGTCGAACTACTATCATATAAACGTCCTTTTGGGACTCGTGCTCTTTATCGCCCTCCTAATGGGGTCGTCCAATTCAAGTGTGATAAATGGAAGAAAAAGTAATAATTACGAAGCTAATAGTATGTTACGTGACAGTAGCGGTAAAGGTCATCTAAACAATGGCCAACATGACAATATGGAAGATGATTCCTCATCATCGTCGCCAATGATGATGAATGAGAGAATCGCTAAATTGCCATCGTATGACGATGACGGCGGTGATACGAGTAACAGTGATGTTGTTATAATTGCAAACAATAGTGAGCAAAAGGAAACCACAAACAACAATGCGGATGATATCCTTCTGCCGTTGAATGATCAAGTGCGTTTGTTAACGAAACAGTTGAGCGCGCTGATGATACGCCGTCGTGAGGATTATGAATTATTAGAGAATAATCTGCGAAAATCCCTTAGGATTACGAACAATGCCGATAATATGGATATGAGTATACGCACGGAACTGGATCAACTGAGGTGGGTGAACTTATTGTCACATAATGGGTGGATATGAAGATGATTGAAAATATGTTTTTTTTTAATGCTGTGAGCGCGGGTCTTCCGGGGGTGATGTTCAGGAGTGTTGAAGCTAGACAATGAGTCGATTACAAATAGATAATTTATGGTAATTGTTATGGCCGCAATTGAGGGAATTGGCGAAGGGATTTTCAATGATTTATGGAACGCTTCTGCGGCAATTATGTGTATCGAGGCGATGAATTTCTCCAGGATAAACCATTTTCTTCGATATTTCTCTCTGTATTTATTGTTTGTGTTCTCCATTGGAATTTGGGATGCATGGACGTTAGATACTTGAACATTTTTCGAAGGTAAATTTTTGTGCGGGTTTATTTTCACTGCATTAAGATGTTCGCAGCCATGTCATGCTTTGTTTGTATTAGTTGGGACAATCTTTATAGACTTTTTATTCCACAGAGGGTGCTTTGGTTTGCTATGGGGATGGAGCTCTACATTGTTACGCTGATTAAAATTGGATCATTTTGTCCGAATTCCATGTCTTGGCAGTGGTGCTTAGTATAAGTTGACTCGATTTTTTGAAGTTATCCCAAAAAAAATTTGATACCGGGCTTGTCATAGGTATTTGGATAGTAAAATTTTGTAACATACCTAAACGTCATCAGATGTAATAGTTAATCTTCTAATAAAAATTAGCCCATTCACCATGTCAGAGTAACACCATTTCTTGGTCAGTTAAATTTTGAGGTCCAAGTTTGTCAATTCCCTTCAACAGAAATATAGGGCGATAAATTATAGATCCCTATTTAGTCATGGTTTTTTTTAGACTTTCACAACAAATTGTCCAGCGGCGTCAAAAAACAAGATCGCAGAGGCCCAATGGTCCGTTTCTGGACATAATGTTGTTATCAATAACTCCATGCGAGATACTTATAATCATTTTTAGTGTCCAGGATAACTTTTTCGAACTCACAATAGCAAAATTGTCCATACAAAATTGCATTATTATGACCAATAAAATGGTTAAAATTTTTTATTATAGTAAGGCCCAATGAGTTCTCTGGTATTATTTTTAAAATCAAAAGTCATGCAGAACATATGCAAGTACTTTTGAAAATATAAAATGGAAACGTTCAAGAAACTAGTCAAACAGTCGACTGACTTGATGTTTCTTTTGATTGGCCTAGAACAGTTTTTTTCAGCTTAACTTTATGAGGGGTAGCCGACGTTCGTGACAGTGTAGTGTTGACAGTTCGTATTATGTGGCTGACGTAGGAATCTAGTCTCTGCATTCAGGGTGCATCTAGTCCAGACCAATCTATTCGACTTTTGAAAACTAAATTTTTAAATGTACCCAATATTTGTACAATTGACGATGTCACCAGTTCATAAACTGCTCAAAAACGTACATATAACGGCTCATCAGTGTTAACGTAGGTACATACTCCACTTGTATGCTCTTATATGTTGGCTTATAAAAGCAAGTGGTAAAACAGGTGTAAGTTTATATCCAATTCTAGTAACTCACTTTTTTTTTGTGCCGCCTGGCAGTCCTCTTCTATTGTAACTTAAATGACAGATCGTCGAACATGGCAGTTCCATCTTTTAGCCCACAACTGACAGTTATGTCGCCTTGTTAAGTTTCTCAAACCAGAAATATGTAATTTAAAAGCTAACAAACACTATAGAATCACTCGTTACTCGTTATGTTCCAAGGCGTTTCGTTATTTCTTGTCCGTCAATTTTCGATGAGAAGAAGACTTTTTTCGACTTTTTGCGGTTACGATTGATTTATAGTTTGTTTGACATTGCCAATTGTCCGCAATGTTAAGAATAGAAGAGAGAAAATTCAAGCCAGTTGCTCAGTCTGTCAATTTCCAGTGACAGCGGTCTGCCCCAGGTGTCAGTAGGGACTTAAACCATTAACTTGACGTAATTGGGGACACTAATATAAGGATACAGTAAAATAACCATTTATCGCATCGAGTTGGGTTTAATGGGAAATCAGCACTTAAGTGGACAGAGATCGAACAAAAACCATAAAATTAGAAAGAAAATTCGATTCTGTGCTTTTTGCGTGGGCAACAGAAATACCCGTTTTGTTATTAATTTACCGTGCAAGGTCGTCTGAAAAAATGTTAATCAATTTCTGATTTCTGTGGACCGCAAAAACCTTGTGGCAGAATTCCACGAAGTCGCTATCAAGGGTTTTTGCAAGGTTGTGTGGGCAGTCACTCGAACCCACACCAGTAATGTAAGTCCTTGAAATTATGTAGCTTCATTATACACAATTTCCCAAAATTTCTTTTCTACATAATGAGTAATGGCGAAGAGCGCATATATCTGTCTGTATTGTGTTCGTATTTCATTAATGAACAGATTCCTGCGAAATCTTTTGACAGGAATCATGCCAAAATTCATGAACCTCCCTTGTGCAGTTTTGCACACGATGGGAATATATATATAACAAAAGGCAGCATACAAATACAGTTGGTAGGACCAAATTGATTACTAGCCACTTTGTGGTAGCCAAATCTTCGTGAATTAAAGGGAAACCATCCCGGTAATCGGACTATTTAATTACAAAGTCATTGGTTGGTTCTGTGAATTATAATTAATCCCTCCGTTCGATGGTTAATAGACGACCTTATATTCGGATGGGATAATTAGGTATTACATATGGCTTACTAAACTGACAAAGATGATGATGCATTATATATTATTTAGAAGAAAAATGCTCCTTTGGCAATTTCATCAACATTTTGAAGGCAAAGTCGAAGGTCAGATGGCTTGCGAGGCATTTATGATATTGCTTAGACTTGGCATATTAGATTTCGAAATACAATTTTGGTAGACTTTTGTGTACCTTGTTTTGGAAACACTAACTCAGGGAAAGGGATGTGTTGCATTATTCATCATAACTCCTCTAGCAATGTTGCGATAGCTACCAGAACAGACTGATTCCATTCGTATACCCCTATTTCAAATGCTGCAACAAGTTGTTGTGTTCCTTCGCTGTATTTAACCGTCACATTTTACACCTCTATCGCTATGGGTGAAAATTTGTTCACTTTGTGGTTCCATAGAATCTCACTTTCTCATATGATGTGGGAAATCCCATCAAACCCAGTCGATGGGTAAAGTTAGTCGTTTTTTCGGAAATTGAACGCCTTTACATTAACAAAAAAAAGTACCCTAACTGTTACCCATTCAAGACCAACTGTCTCCTGACCCCGGATCATATAGGAGTAGATATACTTAACACCACATGGCGTTGGGAAATAAATTGGAAACCATCACACCTCATCAACCCTATTCACCTGAAACTATATACAGTTCAAACGTAGATCTACTACAGCCGCACGTCCGCACACAGAACGTTATGGCACATGGACGCCGCACTAGCAGTCCTTTCATCCCACACATACATGAAGTTAGTCGGCATTCGACATGAAAAACAAAAAAACTGAAGAGACCCACGATTTATGTGTGGCTATTTTTACTCGTCACAATTTGGAAATACTTTTTCCCCTTGAAAATAATAGTAGAAGTCCACGTTTATAAACTCCACCAAGGAACTGCCATAACTCCATTAATTCTATTTTTACGTTAGACATTTTTAAACCATGTCAGCGGTAAGATATAACAGTGCGCCACCGTACAGTGAAATATACACGTCGGCCAATTTATTAAACAACATTTGTCTATCTGTCCTTTCAAAGAGTTTTTGCGTACAAACATTTGTCATTAAGCCAAATCCTAAATGCAGGGACCCTAATTATGTCATACATCACAGTTGACACGTAATTTACTTAATCATTCTTTCGTTCTCTTCGGTGTCGCTGGCTTTCTGGTGCTGGCTCTTTAGTAGCTCATCGGGTGGAAGTGGAATCATATTTTGTTACATATCCTCTTTGGTCCTTTTTTTTTTTTTTTTGCGTGCGACAGTGAGAGAGTGACATGAAATTTTCATCAATGCTGGTTGTTTTCTGGGAAAGCATTTTAAACCCCCCTCCTACCGTCCACAACCCTGTAGTAGTTCTAACTTGTGAATGATACTCTCTTTCCCGTATAATATTTGTTCAGTGTCGGGTTTGTCGTTTTCTTTTTGCAGTAGCAATTTTTTACGAGGGTCGTCAACGTTGATGGAGCAAGTACGAGTCGGTACCTACAACATTATATATACTTTTTCATTCAAGAAGAGGACGAGGAATGTCGGTACTCAAACGGGGAGGGGGGTCGCTCCTCAAAAAGATTTAAAGTTCAAAATTCCAAGTAATTGACGATGCCAACAATAAAAAAACAATATTTATCTGTGGGTATATGTGTATGCAATAACAAATGAAATTGAAAGAAATATATACACTGCCGTGCTGTGTTCGCACGGCAACGCTAAATCCTGACAGTTGTTATCCTCCTCGGGCTGGCATTCGCTCAATTGAAATGAACAAGATTTCTATATCGAAATTGTTTTTGGCCTCAAACAATGAGAGATACGAATAGGTATTTGTTATGGATTAATGTCAAAGAGAGAACGGAGAGAAATGTTTCATTCTGATTGAAGTGCACATAATAATCTGATTGTGCAATACATGCGGCGGTGGAAAATAATTGGAGCTTTTTGGCGCACATTTCTGGAGTATACTGTAAGTCGACTGTTGCATAATATGAAACTGTTGAGAGTGAGCGTTTGAATGTGAGGCAGATTAAATTTGATTTGTAGTGTATTCTTTTCCAAGCAACAGCTTATATATAAGGGTCGTTATGGTAATACATATATTGGTAAATACATGTTTCCGTTTTCCCTAATTGTTTGACATTTGGGTGTTGACGTCAAGTAACTTCAACTCCAACTCATTCATTAATTTTGTCTCCACAATCGTCTTTTTTTAATGTGTTATACGTAGTGTTGGTTAATTTGTTCTAAATTTTTGGCAGTCGAAGCAAATTTGCCAGAAATGTCACTAGACTGTCACTAGCTATATTTATTCCAGTCCTCAATCTGTTTTGTTAAGCAATTTATGACCGTATCTCTTCAGGGATTTTGGATCATTTGACTTGTATATAGATGATGCAAAAATTGCGGAAAAATGTGATTTGACTGTCATCAATTTTCAATCAGGTCCAGCAGAATTGATTTAAATCAAACAGCAGTGACAACAGCTATAACCAGACATGACTGCCATCGCTTCGGTTCGCGAGTGCCATTAACGTAGTTCCGATTGAGTGCAAACCTCGTCATAAACCAATCAACCTTGACAGCCAATGCCACTTGTCGTTTTCAATGACATTATGCGCCAACCAAAAAAAAAAAAATCAAATATTCACGGCATTGTCCACAATCGATCAAAACAAAGCACACCCAGGTGAACCACCTAATTTGCATTATCCGACGAAGCGCATTATATGCTGCACAAACCACAAAGTCTAAGCGAAAATACACACGCACTTCTGTTGATGATGTTCCATTAACATCGCTGAACATCATACGCCATCCTCGTTAAATTTAATGTTCATTGTTGATCCTTGAAACCATTTTCTTCAACCCTAAGGTGGTATATTTTTTACTGTGTTTCCTTTGATCATTTAAATATCAATAGAAACAAGAAACGCATAACCTAGGAAGGCTTCCAAAGGACGCTCGGTATGGAGGTAACAGAAAAACAAAAAAACATGTTAACAACCTCAGCGTATACGTAATTTCCATTTCCAACTTCAGAGGCACACAACACTTTGTAGAGTTCGAGTGCAAATAGACGTTCAAGTTGTACCCGTTATGTAAAAAAAAAAACATACTAGCTGTGTCTCTTAATTATACGAGCCGAATAAACACATTACGTCTGCATTTACATCAGTCTCACTCAACCCACTGCGCGCTGTCACTTACACAATCCTAAGAATTATATTTTTTGTTTCTCTTGCGGAAAAGGGGGCCATGTGGGTGACTATGAAACGACTGAAGAATGCTTGGCTGGATTTGGCTATAAAAAGTTATTTTTGCCCTTTTTTCACTGTCTACCCCTCGGCAGCGATCCCTGTAGTACAATAAAAAGTTTTTGTTGTTATACCGTTTGTTTGTTAGAGGGTTAGAAGGGGGTTTTTATTTTCACTTGCCTTTCTTGGCACCCCATTAGAAGGAAGCGAAAATCGTTTGCCATTGTGAAGAGTCAGTAAGTCAATTAAAGATGAAAAATCGCTGAAAGGACATTCATTCTTTTCTCGAGTGCCCTATCAAAACTTTTGCACTTCCCATGAAATTTTCCCAAGGACTTTGGCAAGTGAACAAAAAAATACCAATATTAAAGAAAACGGAGCGCGCATATTATATCGCACAAAATATAACAATCATCATCATCATCGTTCGCACTAATAACAATAACAATAGGGATTTCAGATTTCATATAATTCTCAAGGATATTTCAATCTCTTTGTTGGATTTTTTTTCTCTCAGCTCCAAGTTGCAGCCCTTATGATTCAGTCTCATGAATTTATATACCTACCTATTTCGCCTTTTGAGTTATGTTGATTCGTGTGTTCTGTTTCTCCTCCTTTTTTAGTTTCGTTTTTTTTTTTTCTTCTTTTTCGTATTGCTCATTTCTTCGTCTCATATCCGTAGCCCTGACAAGGGCCGAATTCTTTTTTTTTTGCTACAGCAAATTTTAATATTACACGCTTTAAGTGATGAATATAAAATGAGGTAGCGTAGTACATATTTATTCAATACTACATGGAGCACTCGTGCGGTGATGTGGATACACGTCAACGACATCGAATGGGAAAGTCCTTTTTTTTTAGCGAAAAACGAAAATAAAATACACTTGCCTCGTGAATATCGTCCTTATGGTATATCGAAAGGATGAGTAATGGATTATTAATGACTTAAAAATGCACTTGACGTTTAATGTCCAACGTATTGGTGATGGCAATATACCTTAGGAATTAATATCCTTCGCATTCTCCCACTTTTGGAGAGGTTCCCAGAGGGGCTGTACGTAAAATCAATATTTTTTTATAAAAAAAAATTAATTGTCTCTTGGGTACCTATAGATATTTGTATATTTATTTGCATGAAACGTTAAAAATATTGAAGTACCACCAGGTTGTGTGCGGGACCGTAACTTGTTTTTTGAAGCACTTTGTGGTGGCATTTGATTTTTTTTCGGTTGTAGTGAGGAATATAGCCTGTCGGTGCGTTTTTAATGATGTCGTGTGAGCCGACAGCAGAAAGATTTAATTTAAAAACCTTATAGAAATTTATAAGGAAAGTCAGTAAATAGTTGGCGGGTAGGTCTTTATTTATGGGAGGAATGAAACTGATTTACAATTTTATGGCGCATCCGAACGGCTAAATTGAGAAGCTTTATGAAGGCAACCTTAAGTTGTAATTTGTATTTTGCCGACTGAAAGTCATATGTGTTCTTTTTCTTTGGTAAATTGGCTTAAGCTACGTGTGATGTTGAGTTTTTGTTTCTTACTGCCCGGTCGCTGTCAAACGTTGGAAGACCAGAAATTATGCGAATTTGTCAATTGCGGTTCCAGACAAAACTTAATTTTTGACAGTTGTGGGTATAATTGTAGGTGCTGTCAAGTTTGATATCCAGACGAAATATATAAGTTTATGTGGTGTCTAATTGGAAATCATAAATCGTTAGTACTTTCGACTTTCATCTAAATACAAAATTACAGCGAACTAGCATCTGTCAATCAAGTAAAAAAAATCTTCACAGAAAACTTGACCGTAGATAATGTTACAAAATTAAACCTTTGGCCTAATACTCTGAAAATGGAAACTTTGTTCGTATATCTGACGTTTAAGCTATTAGACATGGTTTTTACTTGTCAATAACTAAGACTAAGGTCAAAGTACTTTTCTTTCAATTGAAAATTATTAAAAGTTTTCACAAATTTGTTTCGCATCAACTGTCAAAGTACAAAACTAGTTGCACTGAGTTGTGTAGCATCTTTTTGGTGTAAAAAACTAAGAAAATGTACAAAATGGCTTAAAAGTCCATTAACTAATTAAAATGGGGTTGCAGAGATATATTTTTATATAATTATTGTTGCAAACTAACATTTTGACGTGTAAGGCAATGCCAAATCTAAAGTTTTTTAATCTATAGTTGAAATGAAAATTTAAATTGAATGAAATTGAAAACTTAACAGGAATTTGACTTCGCAAATTGTATTCTAGTACATTTTCACAAAAAATGTTTTTTGGTAGGGATGAATTTCCCTATATTTCCCTGCTGTAAGCCAGCAGCAAGAAATCGACAGTCGTTTTCACTTATAGAAATATATATAAGTATAGCTGGATTTCTATATGAATTCATAGTATTTTCTTAGTATTTTCTTAGTACTGCCGTGATGACATTAATTTTCAATACTTTATCAAAATATGACAGTAAAAAGTCTCATATATAAGTGTCACCCTTGAATAGTCATGTGATAAACAAACGGGGTATTATAATTTATTGAAAGTCTGAAGGTAAAGTTAAATGCTAGATGTTGGTTTAAGTTGACTTAAGTGGACTTTTATTGATGTGATTCTTGGAATGTCAGCGAATATACAGTTGAATAAAAATTTTTGTTTGTAATGTAGAATTACCATCCATCCGTAAGAAGTTCCGGTTGTGTTTACATACTGGATGCATCCATATTATCGTTAGTTTAATCTTTTCCATTACCTGTCATTTTGCATTTAAACTCGCATAAAGTATATTTGTTTATAAGATTCCTGACAAAAAATATTGTTCCACATAGTACATGTACAATCATCGAAACATATAGTAATTTAATCATTAGTTTGTGAACCAGAAAAAAACAAAAGCAGTACCCAAATTTAAATGCTTCCCAATCAATCCAACCGCATATGAAAGCGAGCAGATATATGAGGGTTAGGTACCAAATGCAATTTAATAATTTAGTAGAAATCCATTTATATTCCGCCCTTAATTCAAATTGAGCTTTTTTTATGTTATATGTGGTATTTTGTTACAGTCGTTTCGTATCAGAAAGGATTCAACATTGTGGGAACAAAAGTTAAATGCGAACTTTGTATTATTGAATGATTGATATGCGGGGCTTACTGTTTCATGTGATTGATCACTGGAGAGCAATTTCCTCAAAATGGACAATTATTTCTGAATTGTTACAAAATGCCTGTTGAAGAGGGGATTGGTAGTTTTCTTTTATTCGATTGGGTGGGTCTTTTTTTTTTTTGTTTTTTAATGTGTGAAGTTAAACGATCAAAATTGATTAAACAATTAAATAAATTAATGCATTGTATTTTGTGTTTTTTTTGAGTTCGCGTGGAGGTGGCTTTGTCCAAATAATTTCCTACTTGCCTGGAAGTTTAGGTTGTTGCTGTGAGACTTATTTTGTACACATCAGGTTAGGTTGGCTTGTTGAAAAGTAGAAGCGTAACGAAAGGTGAAACTGCATTCAACTTCAAATTCCTTATAAAGCAACGCAATAGTGAATTGAAAGTGCAACGGTCCAATATTATGAAGTCAGATGTGAGCCTTCATATACCATAGCAGAGTAAGTTATTACATGTTGCGAAGGAGCAACGTAACGAAATGTGAAACGCAACATTTTAGTGTTTTTTTTTCAACATTCGTTACACCCTTATTAAGTAACGAGTATTTCTCCTCTTGACCATAAAGAGAATCAAGAAGTAGACATCTTGTCAAACATCAACAACTTATGGATTGCCACAAATATAGCTTGAAGATCTTGAAGAAAACAGAAAACAGGGAAAAAGGTGCATAAAGTTGGCTGATTTTTGATAGGGCAAAGTCACGCACGAGACCTCGCTCCTCTTTCTGATATACAAAACGAAAAACAGGCCAATGAAAGACTATGCCTTTAAACCACATCGCCTCTACCACGAGAAGCCGACACTAAGAAAGGGAATACAAAATAAATGTTAAACATAATTTAAATAAGTATGTGGGTACGGAAACCCTGCAGCTACATTCTCAATATCCGTTTGTAATTATTCTTCTCATGTCTTTTTCATGCGAACTGATGTAGGCATATCACTCGGTTTGGCTTCAAAAGACACGGCAACACGAGCTTGAACCTTCAATAACCACACGCAAAATTGGATTTAAACACGTGGTTTTAATAATTGGGAATTTTAAATTATATTTTCCAAAGAATTGTGTCCTTTTGCTCTATTTTCATTATGGAATGCAAAAACATTATATTTTCATCCCAAGTTAGGTAGATTTTTCCCGTCTACAAAGTAAACGTATATCCAAAGATTATGTGGGATCCACGTGTCTATTTTAAATGTAATGCTGTCGAAAGTTTTCCTCTGATTTTGTTCTTCCTAACTGGACCATACAAAATCCATACCCAACTATAAACCGTTATAAAAAAAGGAAAGAGCTGTTAAATCCAACCATCATCCCCCATCGTTGTTCGTTTTCTTAATCGATATCTAAATTAAGGTCAGCGGTACAATGGTACGGTACGAGCTCCGGGCATGAATGTGCTGATAATTAATTCAGTGAGAAATGTAAAAAATAAAACTCCTGCATTCCTATGGTAAACTATCGAGCTCTATCAATAATTTCACCCACAAACTGGCATTAAAAATGTATGGACAGTTTCATACAGTGAGGAAGACATTTTTTACCCTTAGAAGCCTTGTCATTGTCAATGCACCTACAATGCCACATATTGAGGCTAACCCTAGAGCACTGGAATTTATAACAGTACCATCCATGAGAGGGATCCCGTTTGAATGTGTATTTTGTGGAAACTACTAGAAAAAATCGGGAAAATATATCCAAACGGATAAACCCGGGTATACCTACCTAACCGGAAAAAGCAAAAAAAAAAAATATACAACAGACCACCAAAGTGTATCTCTGGTCTGTTTTTCCATCGTTTGTTTCCTGTTCATCAAATATTTTGCAAATCCTAGAAAAAAAGCAGAAGAAAATTGTGATTAAAAGCAATGGCTGGGTTGTTTCATATATCACCTCGCCACACACACAAGAGGAGGATGGCCCCATAAAGTTAGAGGCTAACATGCACCACAAGGGTCTCTTAAGGAACGAGGATTGTATTTTTGGGAAATTTTATCATTTTATGTAGTTTAGTTGTTTCTTTTTTGCTATTCAATGCAAGCTGGGAATGCGGGTTCACTACAAAAAGCATCTGCAGATGCACTGTACTTGAACGCGGGTGTAGAGGAAGAATCTCCCGAAGGGCTATTGGATGATAAATAGAAAAAGGGAATTCTCTTCGTTTAGTTTTTTTTATTTTATTTTTTGTTTCAATTCTTTCCTTGTAGTGATGGTGTTCAATTCCTAGAACAAAACGAAATTTCCACTTTTTTCTTTGTTTTATCCCCATGCAGCATGTAGGTGGGGGTTGGACATTGGGTGGCCCAATAATTTTAATATTGTGCTCCCTCATTAGTAGCTCTGCCTTAGGTATTTACAAACATAGACAGAGTAGAACAGAAACAGCAGCAGGTCCTGTGCGGTGCATAGACAATGATGGTAATAAGGATGGCAACTATGTATTCCACCTCAAACTCACCAGAGTAGCAGAGGAACACAAACACACAGACACACAGAGGGTTGTTAATTAAATTGTTGCTTGTGCTTTTGATATGTAAATACAATTTAGTGAGCAGATTGTTTGAAAGCAAAGAATGTTTTTTGCATTTAATTTGTATTTCAGGTATAAGGTCAGATGAGGGATGGTATTATTTTTTATTCTTCCATCTCCTAAATGAGCAAAAAGAAATGTAATGCAGAAAATATTATTTTTCGTTTGTAACGTATTTGTCCGTGGAGAAGATACGCGGTATTTCTGATGTTTCTTTTGAGTCTAATATGGGCTATGGAAATAAGGGAAACGAAAGCGGAATTAATTATTATGTTTACTGTGAAGATGGCCGAAGGGTGTGTGTACTTGTTTACACTTATTTGAATTTCCTTTGATATAAGTCGGCGACCCATGAGTCTCACCGGAGAGCGGAGGTCCAATGCATGGATGGCTTTTGACTTTATGAGGGAATCAGTGACTTGGTTTCGAATAAACAAATTAATGGGAATTTGCTAAGGTTTTCGCTTTTGAAGTTCCCTCTCACGAATTGAATTTCAACTGTGCCCCTGATTACTCAGAACGAAAGTAGCGATTACGTAATTTTTAAACAGACCGATGAACTAGCACTCATTGTGAAAATAAATTTGACTCCAAACGGATTTCGTACAGTTAAAATCGTTGAACAATTACGTCGGCCATATATATATGTCGTTTGAACTACACCAATTGAACCAAATGTTTTCTGCCTTACTACAAGTGTATTTATTGTAAAGCTGGATAGAAGTTGGAGAGTTGTGAACGTCACTTACGCTTTTGGGAAGTTTTTTTTAAGCATTGAAATCGAACTGGGAAAACTATTAAGCGATTTCATTTACGGATACTTAACTTTTAATTGGTCCGTGTTTCATAAAAGTGTTTCAAAAAGTAGAAATTTCCAACAGTGTTGCACCACTGACAAATAGTACTATTCTCTTATACGGTAATTATGCGCATTGCAGATTGTATTCAATTACAGCTTTTACTTTCGACTTTACTAAAACCTTACTTTTGTTCATTTCTTTTTGCACCATTTCGATCGAATCGCGTTTCGCATATGGAACAGATTCATCCATTTTTAATTAAAAAATTAAATCGCATGGAATTGGCATGAAAGTACTACGCTAGGTAATTTAAGTAGGATTAAACAGAAGCACTATATAACTTAAACCCGTTCATTACTAAAATGTTTACAGATGTACACCTGTTGTGTCTGTCAACTTCTGACATAAATGCGTTGTGTTAAAAACCGAGTGTGAACATTGACGCCTTTGGGCAAAAATGTCATCCAACAGCGACACCCTTAAACCGCTCATAACCATCAGTAAAACGCCTCAAACACTCAGTGGCATTTGAATAACGAGCACGACAATTATTATTGCTTTCGCCCATAGGGCATTCAATTTCAATCACACTACACCATTAAATGCATTTTCCAATTGTATTTGTAAACGCAGCACCCTGCTGAACAACATTAGGCACTGCTTTCAATTTATCATTTCCAATAAAGATAGCCGGACTCCATCCCAGAGTTTAACGAATGAAATTAGTTAGCCCAAAAAGAGAACACCTAAAAGCAATTATACAGTTTATCCTTTAGCTGCAACGTAGTTCTCTACTACAATGGCAATCAAAAACAATTACTCACATTACACAACAATTAAATGTTTTATTTTATAATTCCATTATCGGAAAGTAATTAAGCGAACGGCAAGTCCTTTCCACATCCATATACTCAGTGCCAGCAACAATAGAGTTGTACAACAATTAAACGCGCACCTTCCCCGCTATCCTTTCTGCCACTGTGTGGGAATTGGCATCGATTTTGCAGACTAACAGAACAAGCTCCTCGGGCTGCTATTTGGCGAACAATTAAATTAGAATCAAATGTATATTTAATGAGTCGTAAATTTATTGAAAAAAAAAATGCAAAAATAAAATAAATAATAAATTTTGTTCTCTCTCTATTTCTCTTTCTATGTCATCCTTGATGGAATAAAAATGCTGACTGAACGCTTTTCAAATTCGGGGTAATTCTTCTCACATTATCGCGCGTCTCCTCGTCCAGGCATGAAATTAAAAGTCTACGCGAAGGTCACATTAGTGGCAACAAGGAGAAGCTCACCGTCGAATGGCTATCACAGTCAATAGCCGAGATACGCAAAGAGCTGAGTGAATTGCAGGAAATTGCTAGCAAAGCATCAAAGGACGTCAACCAACGTACGCAAAATTTCGAAGATTTGGCGACAATCAAAAGTGATTTCCATCAGTTCAAATTGGAATTGGAAGCACTTAAGGAGCGCCAACAAACGACCGAGGTATTTGTCAAGGAATTACGTGAGGACTCAATACAGCGCGAGGAAGACCTTCGCAGGATATTGCTGATGAGAAATCAAAACCAAAACGAAGAGGTAAGCTGTGGTGGTTTATTTAGAAACCGATGGTGGAGATGCTACCTATATTATATCGATGGGATTAGTTGCGCTTTTCCTTCATTGTCGTTTATCGATAAAGCCTTGACTTGCTTATGTGATGGGTTACGGGGAAGAGCAAAAATTAATATAGATACCAACTCTATGAATTTTCATTCACATGTATGTATGCCGACCATATCAATATATTTTTACGAGTCAATTCCATCTAATGTTAAGCGGAAGGATGCTAGTATAGCCTTTTATCCGTATTATCTTTCGTATGGGTAGAAGTTTTCCTTTGTCTCTTTGTTGTTCGCCTGGATTTGCACAGTGGCGTCGATAGGGCAAGAAAATTGTTTTTATTGTTGCTTGTGTATTTTAAATAGGATTTTAATGTTATTGCCATTTTACTTACTTAACTTAACGTAGCAATAGAAGCGTTATGTTCATAATTTCAACGTACGATACTAACGCTGAGTTACATTCTTTACCTTGACTTTGACAGCTTTATCACAATGCTCCATTCAGCAGTTCGCTTATTTGCTACTGACTGCATGCGACAACTGTTTTCATTTAGCGTTAAATGATGTCTTTTTGATTTTCACATTTAAAACTTGACAAGAAATTTGAAATAAGTTTCCTTGTTGGGCGATAGAGAAATGACTTCCAAAGACGAACACAGTTCTTAAAATTAACTGTCAGAATTGAAATGTTTTATCAGTCTCTCAAAGGAGTCTTTTATGTTGTTATAGTGTTACACATTACAGCTTGTTTTTGAAACATCTAAACGTAGATACGTACAGCGTGTCATTTCGTTTTTTGTCTTTGCAGTGACAGGATCAAATATTGTATGCGAATTTGCCTAAGTTCAATTTATAGTTATTACTCGAAGAATACGATTCGCAATATCAACAAATAGGTGATTTTCACATTTTCACAATGTAATAATAAATATGTTCTACTTTGATTCCAGTTTCTTGTCACTTTAAAATGAATATGCAACACTTTAAATTGACGTTCATCCAAGTTTGAAACTACATTGTGTCTTGTTTGTGTGAAGAAAATGTATGTAAGCATTATTTGTAGGTGCCGTTAAATTTCGGCATAAAAAAACGCAGCGTTTTGAAGTGGATATCGATTTAAAACAACGTTAAGTTAACTACGCCGCACTTTGAATATACGTAGATGTCATTTTGAAACTTATTGGAAAAAAATATTATCATGTTACACTTTAAAGTTACGTTGAGAGTAGTTGAAATTTTTCAAAACACGGTCTTAATGTAAAAGTGAATACGTTTCACTTTGAATCTAGGTCGACTTAATTTTTAATTACATAGCGTATTTAAATCAAATATGTTTTGACGTAAAAAGGAATATTCTTTATTAAAGTTTATTCAATGTAAAATCAAATATAACATATTACATTTTATTTTGCATTTTTTCCCTGAGTGAAGGATGTAGGCCAAGATCTTTTCGCAAAATTCGCCACAACGACGTCACAGAGATGCCCAACGCTTGAGAACGACGTGTGAGAGACACATTTGGGCTTTCTTCAACTGAAGCCTCAGCGGCAGCAAAATTCTCGACACTTTGGGCACTTCTTTGTCTCACTGGCACGGGAACATTTTGTACTGTGCCTGTGGATTCAAATTTTTCCACTAGACGCTCAATTGTTGATCTGCTAGGACGATTATGACGACCATAAATTGGACGTAGCGCTCTTAACGTTGAGGCCACTGACTCCGAATTTCGGTAGTAAATTTTAATAATTTCGACTCGTTGTTGGCTCGTATATCTTTCCATCATGAAATTGCAAACCTTACTGAAGAGAAATGTCAAAAGAGCGGCAAGAAATTCGGCGTCGTTTGCTGTCCCTGTCGCTCTACTTTTGTAGCGTCCCTCTTGATTTTGCAACTTTGCACTTTCTGTGAACGCCAAAACCTTGGTCGAACTTTCAGATTTACTACATCTGTTGGCCACACTGAGCTCCTTTTGCCAATTATCGTTCATTTTGACATACACTTACATCACGTTTCCACTACCCCGTCACAATCATGGGTGTCACAAGTACCTACTTCAAGTATCTCTAAGGAAACAAAAAAAAAAAACTAAAATCTTTTTATTATCCATTTTTTCGAAGCTTTCTTCAAGGTTGATCGCTTCGAAATTATATCGCTATCAATATAAAAATCGGATAACTTGAAACTGCATTGTCATCGATATTATACGGATACGGAAGCACAATGGCAAAAGGATCAATATAATTCTGTAGTTATAAAGAAGGACTCTCTTCTGCCTTCGTGCCTTTCTCTAGACTTAAACGACGAGCATTTTTCCATTATTTTCCTGTTGCTCCTGCGGGGCCTGCGACCGACGACACGACGGGTGGGATTTCGGAAATTTAATAATGGATGTCTGGTGAATTTTCGTTCCACCGCCAAATTTCCCACCCACTCACATACCACCTGACATGACTTCCTCGTCATCGCACATTCTCAGTCAGTCTTAGACTATACTAACAGGTCCTTATGAAAAAAAAAGAAGTAAGAATCACATGCTGTCAATGCTTGTATATAGGGAGTGTGGGCCTGAGTATGTGTGTAATGGATAATGAAAACATGATTTTCTTCGCACATGACTGGAATTTCCTTTAAAAAAATAACCGACGAAAACTTCCCCAAAAGTACAGACTATAAAATGTATCTCAGGGTAAGCAAGATTTGTATCCGAACGCCAATGCATGTACACCTACATGTTTGTGTGTAGGGATACGGGCAATTTACTTGTTTGGATCACGCTCGACATATGGTATTTTGTTTGTTATTGGTATTTTCGCGCCAACGAAAAGGACCAAGTTGAATTTAACGCAAATTTATCTCATCTCATCCCCTTTACCTTTCGTCCTTTTACTTGTGCCTTGCTTTGGGTGTTTCTCGCTTTTGCGCTGCGCAATTTGAATGTGGGTAAGGATTTTTCTAGAGACAGGTATCTCTGTTCTATGTTAAGATCACGTTTCAATGGGAAGAGGTTCAGTTCAGGTCTTGGAAGTTTTATTTTCTATTTATTGTACCCCGTTTTACTGTCAACTTTTTCGCTCAATTGATGTTGAATGATTTTGCTGTGTTAATAATTTTATGCTTTTTTTCGAGCAGACTGCAAGGATGTTGTATTTGACGACAATATAGTGATTTAGCAACACGAGCTTGTGATAAGGACTCGTACACTCGTTTAGGTATTTTTATTTTTATTTTTATTTTAATTTTTATTTTTTCTCTCTCTCTTGCATAAGGATCAAAATTTGATTATAGTGATGGAATTGAAGTATTGAGACGTGTTCTTTTGCTGATTTGGCAAAAGGAGTGGAAGAAATTGTATATATTTTTCGAAAAAATATGTTGGAAGTAAGCCAATGGTGCAGTCACGTGGAACTTGAGATGATGTAAGTAACATGAGTTTACTGAGGGAAACATTTTCGTGAATGTGATTTCTGTGAAATGGTGTACCAATACGCGTTTAAATTGGAAAATGTGCAGCCACGTAGAATTTGGGAAGTTCAATGGGAACCTTTTGGGTAGATTCGGGGAAATGTAAGATTTTCTATAGTCCTACACAATGTTGGCTGTAACTGAACTTTTGTAAGCTTGTATTCCTTCCCGCATTGTTGTGAAATAGGATGGTTTTGGGTATAGGAATACATGAATTATATTTAAGAACGCACGTTTTATAATTTATAAAAACGGCAGTAAGTTGAGCTCTTAGAATTTTGAGGCAAATAAACATTTAATTGTTCATTTGGTAAGATCTTCTGCGAAAATACCGTAAAAATGTCACCATACAGTTCAGGTAACTCTTTGATGGGTATACCAACTTCGGAGGCCTACACTCCTACAGTTGCTAAGGACATTTTTCGAATCTCATTTGTGGGTACCTATCAAAGAGACAAATTCAGATGTAGAATTTTAGTATGATGTGCTTTGGATAGAATATTTCGCATTTTGACGTATTTTTTATTGAAAACTGCGCCATTTGGGCTCACACACTCAAATTATTACGCCACAACACTCAAGTGTAAAATGGTGCACAAAGAAAAACGCTCGTTTTCTGGATGTTTAAAAGACCCAATTTTTGTGCTGATACATAAAAATACATTCATTTGATTCGCCTTCGATAAAAGTCAAATATTTGAGAGCACTAATGGCCTGGGCTTAAGTTAAAGCGTTCAGAATTCAGATAGGAAATAAGGTTGTGTCATTCCAAAAACACATCCCAAAACGTAATCGTTGAAATACGTATGGAATTTGTTTCTCACTGTAGTCCAACAGTGAACACTTTTTATAAGAAATCATTTGCCCCGGTAGATGCGCTTTGGCAATAAATGTGCTCGTTCCTTAATAGCCATTGTGAAGTCCTAATCTCAAGAGTTAAGTGTTTTTTTTTTTTTTGTTGGAGCTTTAGTCAATATGGTCTGTTTTTATATTTGTAAGGCGTGTCAAAAATTTGTTCACGAGTAGCAATACAAATTGGGTCTTACAACTGAAGCGGTGCTTGTAGCCCTAAAGGATTGCAGACCATAGGCACATTGATTGACGTTCGAGGTGTAATCCCACTTTATGCTTTGTCGAAGAAATTCGAATACACTGGTTGTTACTTTTCTGTCCGTTGCTATGCTCTGCCTGTTTGAGCTCCAGGCCTCTTTTAAACCTTATAAGAGTTCTATAGAATTTCCAATCACAGTCAATAGATTGCTCCAACGTAAATGCTTCTTAGCACTGTAAATAATCATTAAAATAATCGTTGCATACATTTCGACTGTTCACTGAATTGAATTCACTTCGAAAGCATTATGGGCTTCTCGAATAGATAAAAGCTTGACCTCGTAATCCTTAAATCACCAGAAGTTAAGTCAAAAACACTTTGTTGAAAATCAAATTGTTTTAAAGTGGTATACCTAAACGTTCGAAGGGGCTTTTGTTTTAGCACTTATAAACAAAAAACTCACCCATTGATGTAATGCCTTTTAATGGGCCAACAGTTTAAATTAATCTACTCCTCTTAGCCTTTGTTCAGATAACCGAATATGGGACAACACATCTCCGAAGACCTGGTTCGACCACAATTTAACAATTTCACACATTCTTGCCTTCACTATGCACTAAACGATGTGCATTTTGCCATCAAATTACATGCTCACATGCTTTGATGCTTCCATGAAAGTCCCGTCAATATTAATTAAAGCTCCAAGGGTGTCGCATATTCATCCTACAGCTACAGCTACAGCTCATAGAGTGCAGTGCCGCCAGCATGCAGTCAGCACACTTTCGCTCATTGCACTCACTTTATATTGTGCATTGTCTCTGGTGGTGGGTGTATGCATAACACTATACACACAATAGTGGGACACAGCTGAGAGGATGGCCATTTCACTGATTTGTTTACATAAATAAAACTCAATCTCCGGACAAAAGTGTCCTTTCACATCGGTCCTGTATCCAAAGCATATTCATTATCATGTTGATGACTTTGTGTGGTTACACATTGATGCACATCCATCCATACATATCCGCCCAGCCACCCACCACCCGCCACCACATGCAGTCGTCTGCTCATGCAAACAATATAATTGCATTGTTTTATTACACAGTAGGTAGGTGGAACTCGATTCTGTGTGTTGCATCCTTGTAGTTCTGTATGTATAGATACATCTGATGAACGAGTGAATAATCCACAAGTATAATTAGTCCCGAAATGACAATCGGTACACACGCATCCACTTTATCAGACTGCGATAGATGGGGTGGAGCATGCCTCCCCGTCGCCTCCAAGGCACAATTAACAAAGCGGAATGACTTCATTGCCTGATTGCCATTGAACATACTCAAACTCAAACACAAACAGAAACACAAACACACCTCTGCTGGGGCTGACTGAATTTTCGGTTACACGACATAACCTTATAATTTTACGCAAATAATCGTTTGTCGGATATGGGACCGGAGCTATTGTTGGTCAGCATGTATCATTGCACACAGTTTGGTCAGCCTCGACTATGGTGTAAATGGTACAGGGCATACTCCTATGTCTATATACGTTTACTCAGTGGGGGTGGTTAGAGGACTGACGGCAGTCTGTCGTATTCATTTGTCATTCCTGTCGACACATGCGACAGTATTAATTTATATTCCACAATCTAACTTTTATTGTAAGTATCTCACTCAAATGAACACACAGAGAGCTACAACTGGATGAGGCAGGGGCACAAACTACACACACAAGCGATAAACGCACAACAGTAACAACAAAAAAGGGGCGCTACACAGCCACACAACCGACACAAGCAGCAAGCTCGCAAAACGGAAGAAAACAAAAAGAAAATGAAAAGCTCGACTGGAATTAGGTCATAAAATGCCTCACTAAATTCCGGCCACATTTTGATAGATAGTTGCTTGCACGACAGAAAGCAACGGGTGTATTAATTTCACGTCGTATGAGACGGTATTTTTGGTTCATTTCTATGGTGTACACTGTACAGTGAATGAGCGAGTAATTCTTGTCAAATAAATAAGACGCCCTGCATTGAGTGGGGGTTGTTCTTGTTTCTATCGTTCCTTGACAAGCAAAGCGTACGAGTGTGACAGTTGACAAATTTGCGTGAAAATTCATTCAGCAGAAAAACTAAATTGAACGGTTTTTTGTGGAGGATTGCAAATGTCCCGATCTTGATCAGTATTGTGACAGAAATTCCTATCATGTTTCAGGCTCGAAAGATTAAAATTATATCACCGACACCGACTGTTTAATCTCACAGCTCTTTCTGTTTACTTTTTTATTTATTCATTTGACAATTCAGTCACGTTGCTGTATTTTACATTTCTTAAAATATCCAACTTTTCATTTTCGGAATCAATTACCCGGTAGTGAATACAGGGACTGTACTGTTCAAATGGGTTTTTTCTCAACAGTTGCATCCCAAAATTGATGTTCCTTTCCAAAGTCTTTGAAATATTACTTATAACAAGATCAGGATTCATTACCATGCATTTTGAACAAGTTCTTGTGTTGCACTTAAATTTCCACAAGTTCAGCAATGCATATTAGAACCATTTGTATACGAATTTATTAGTCACTTGTATGACTTGTGAGTGATATAACTAATCATCGCCCACTTTTTACTATGCAGTTATGCATTACCAAGCATTGTAGGGAATGATTCCTAACTAAAAATCAATTTCCGACTTGACAACTTATGAGACCCGTCGTTACAAACCCAACAAACAATTTACTTTCCCGGTAACCCATTACCCGGTAATAACTTCCCCTATTCCACGAAATCAACTGCCTGACCCACTGTTCCCTGTAGAATACTTCTTATCTGAACGAAACTAATTATAATTATCTTTATGATTTGAGTGTCCATTCCGTTCACCTCTAGGCGTAGAGCGGCTCGCCTCCATGCCACGCCACTATGATAAACAATCTGCGCATAGTTGCGTTATTAATATTTCAATGGTTTTTAGAGTATATCCTGCAGGAAAAAAAAGATGAAACCCAACCAGATATACCTATGTAGAAAATTAATTTGCTCCGGTCCCCCTAGGAGAGTTATGCCATAGCATATAGCCACCGCAAGTACCTTCAGACCGGGCTGTGTGCAACAATGCTCAAGCTATGCCTCATGAATGATAATGATATTCTTCCTTCCTTGTCTAGGGTATTTTTTTTTCTTCAGTTTTGTTGGCCTCCTTCTGTGTTGAGTGCTGATGGTGGTCGTATTTTTATTTATTGTTAGCAGTCAGTTCAGTGGTTTGCCTCCCTCCCGAAATAATGCCAAAGGTATAATAAACAATAACCACAACACCACCCACCTAGTTTTCTTCCAGGAAGCACTCTCCTTATATTACATGTCCTATCGGTTGTGCGATGTCTGCTTTTTTTTCGTATGTATATGTACATTCAACTTGTGCTTTGGCATTTGGCCATGCGGTTTGGCACTTCGATGTGCGGTAGGATGCTGTCGCCTTCTGCTCCTCCTGGTCATAATTAACACAACCATTTGAGGGAGCATTTTCAGGGTGCGGGCGTATGCCCGCAAATATTTATACGTACACTCGAATGAAGAGCCTTTTTGCCAGAAATACGAGTACCTTTCGTCCTCGGAAGGAAAATTTCATCGGCTATCGCAGGTCGTCGGAATGTTGTATAGGTGTCAGCGGCGGCGGGCGCACAAATTGTCCTGTTCGCGTAAAGCACTCGTCACTCATGTACCTGTGTGTTTTATGAGCCCGACTGCCACCACCACCCTCATCGCGCCAATAAAGGCAGCCACAACCTGCACCATCAAGTGCATCCTGCTTGTGTTGTAGTCTGCCAAATTATCGTGGCTGCCGAAAGTAGCATCCTTGCAAGCGACGGTGGCAGGTGTTTCGTGGCGGAGGGTGGCCGTTCAAAATGCAAAGCTTTGCTAGCAATTTTATTAAAGAATTAAATTTTGAACTTCTCCTTGAGCGGCTGGAAAACCAACTCCAATATTCACCCCCGACTAAGTGTGGTGTCCTGTACAAAGGCAAGTTCACGTGTACGAGCAACAGCAGCAAAATAAATTAATACATCATCATGTGCGCTGATGGTGGGGCGTGTATACGCGTGATACACCAAGGAAAGATCATTTCCGAAAAAAATCCTATCTAAGTTATTTATGATTTTGATTTTGCCAAAACAGATGTTGTTTTGTAATTTCATTTATAAACTCGGCGCCAGCACGTGGCGATGATGTGGTTGGCATAAATTACGACAACTGTACGATGATGATCTCAACGCGCGCAAAAGGATATCCATGCGTACCTACCGGCATAATGTAATCATTTATTCCGTGGCACACGCTTTCGTATATACCCAACTGACAGCGATGTCCGACATTTTGATTACCGCCAATCCTTCTGGCAAGCGGTTCTCATAAATAACCACGATAATTGCCCCTGCAATACACACATCCCGTATAGATGTCGAATCAACATTAATAATGAAATATTTATCTTCGTTTGGTGGGCATACCTATACATAGATAGAGAGCTAAGTTCAATAATAAGTTTTCGGGGCGATAGCGATATTTTGTGGTTATGAGCTTGTGGGAACTAATTACTTATTTGTTATAGGAGGCTTGTCAAAGATTCAATGGCCAGCACAGCATGTGAATGGGTAAACAAAACCCAAACTCCCACGTCGAAAGTTTCTATACAGCTGCAAATGGGTAGGTATATATACCTGTACCTGGATATACAGGTTGGCTTTGTCGACACAGGCTGAGGTATTGTTCTTGGTTGTCAGGGGTATTAGACTAGGCAAACGGAATGCCTATAAATTATTCAGACTGCAAATGTCAGTCAAACAATGGTAGGTTATATACCAGTGAGTTGTACATATTTTTGTTTTGATTGTTAACTTAATTCTTATCGGTAGTTGTCTATATTTTTTGGCACATGTTAAAGTTGCTTCTAATGTCGTCAAAGGTCAAATAGATGACACGGGGGAGGTGGGTATATCAATTATTATAGCTCCAAGTGTCTATTGTAAACGGTTGGTGACAGTGCTTTTCAACATCATGTAGGTAACTTGAAGTTCTTAAGTCAGCTCCGCACTCCATTTCAACACGCGGATCATTTCCAATACCAATAATCCACCCCAGGACTATAGTAAAAGAGCGACCGGTGTTTATCGGCTGAAAGCTAATTACAGCGATGTAAAGCGCAGATCAGTTCCATCTCCTTTTAGGCACAGCTTACATAGGTTGCTTCTGAAACCAATGGTCTCTTGCTGATCGTTGAGTGCGTTTGAAACCTACCTATAAATGTGTGGAATTCGCAAAAGTATTTTGTAAACAAATTGGAACAAACCTACCGACCCGCATTTAGCCTGACAATTTTTTTACGAATCCGGTTTTCTTTTGAGTTTGGTTCCACCACTCTCTAAAATGATTATAGGAACCCTGTACTCTCGAACCCATATTTGACTACCAGACATTTTAATTTTATTAGTAAATGCAGCTGAGTCCCTCCTGAAGTACAGATTCTTAAAAATGTAAAGGGTTTTAGGTAGATATTTGTCGGGTTTAAAGTCTTTATGCAGAGGCGAGTTATCTTTGTCACGGCACTCGTTTGTTGGCCGTTTGATCTGCTTGCATTCCTCACTGATATCCTCTAGTTCTTAACAAATGTTTTACCGCAGTTTTAATATTTTTCAATAAATCAAAAGATTTTGTCTCGCTATGTAATTTTTTGACGCTTTAGAAATTACACAACCTTGCTGAAGCCACACAGGATTTTTCAAACTTTTCAATACACACAAACTTCACTCCCGTGTCCATTGAAGTTTGCAAAATCTCCCTATAAATGAATTTGCATAAGCTTACTTTAGATTTAAGAGTTTGATGCTTAATTGAACCCTCCACAAGTCTGGATCTTCCGCTACTGACTCTCCTTGAGAATCATTCCGTAACTTTTCAGACGATTATCGTCAAAACGATAGACCTCAAAATCTACCAACTAAGTGCTAAAATTACAAGTTTGAGAACATAATTTAGTTTATTTCCCACAAATATAGAAAGGTGACATTTGTCAAAAAAAATCGATCAGAATATGACTTATTTTGGTGATCAAAGTTTCAAAAACGATATGACTTAAAAGATCGTTGATTTTCGGAATCTGCCCCCTTGTTTTCATAATATGAACGATCATGTGGGAGTACAAAACTGTTCAATTGTTTACAAATTTTTGAAATAAAACACGTCGCGAGTAGCACAACTAAACATAAATTGTGCTCACCATTTGAAATTTTCCGCTAATCATCCAAAAAGATGGCAATTCGCATGAAGAAGAATAGCTTCCCTATCCCTCAAATCCGTGCACTTCACTGAAAGACGCAAACACAGATAAGTCAATCTTTTAATTACACTAAATTTACCAATCAGCTGATGAGCAGTCAAATCCTTTCTTCGTCGAAACTTTCTGTTGGCATAAAAACTTTTGATATTTATTAAAATGTAAAATGTCCCCCCTTCCTTGGGCTAATGTAAAGTACTAACTTTATTGTATCATTGCTTACTCAGTTATCCTTATCCGTTTTTGAGCTACAGAGGTTCCTGCAAATTGAATTTCCTTGCCAAAATAAACAGAGCAATCGACAATTCCATCGTTCTTCGCATCCTCTCTGTGGTTCATACTACATACAAAAAAAACACGACAATGCTTAACTGTCGTCAATAAATACTTGAAAAATATTATTTCGTTCCATGATGCGACATGGCGACACCCCAGTCAAGCAGAGTATCTATATAAACGAAAACAAAAACATCATCGCCTGCATCGAGCAGATGTTACCTGGATGGATATCAACAAGAGTTTCAGTAGGAGGATCTCGCACATCTCTTCCAAAACGGCCTGTTTAATACATGTTTCAGAAAAAAAACCCTCCGGTGTGGTGGCGAAGAAAAGTAAAAGCGCCGCGGATACAAAGCATACATTTGGTTCCAAGTCTGTTGCTCGCAGATGAAACTCGGCACATAGGTACTCTTCGGCTATATATCAGGCTTTGTAGTTTAAAAAAAGCAACCAGATGATAGCAGATGTCTGAGAAAGTTCCCAATCGTTGCCTTTGTACACGTAGCGGGGAGGAGGTCTGAGAAAACAAAACCCAAACCAAGGAACAGCTTCACAAATCGTTTTGTATTTATTTTTTTTCTTCTTCGCATGTTTTTGTTATTCTTGTGAAGGGGAGGACGAACAGGTATTTGAATTTACGATTTTTCTCTTGTTCTTTTTTTTTGTTGTTTTTTAATTCAGTTTTGCGAGATTTCTTTCGCACATAATTAGGTCTCGCATTCGAAAATTCCCAGATTTACCGCAGATACTTGGGAGTTGTGTGAGTTTACTCACATGCATTTATATTAATTAATTGGGATGGGTGCGCCAACAATTTGAATCCCAATTGGGTCACACAATTCGGATAGCGTGTGAATTATGGAAGCTAATAGCAATTAAAAGTTAATGTAAATACGAGTAAGTATCTATTTAATGTGTGAATGTCGTTTCCCATGAAGTGGTGAATGGCTTTTGTATATCTAAAATAAACCATGCATTTTAATAATGATATATGTATTTGAATAAGGGATTATTGGGTATATTATAGTGAATATCTTAATTAGCTTTATTGACCAATTTGCATATGATTATCTATTGTTCAATTGAATGAAATGAGCTGCTGATTGTTTGAGGATTAATGAGTACTTTTGGCAGTGAAGTTAGCATATTGGTTGTGCAAATTATTCCATTTATTAAAGTGGAGTTTAAAAAACATTTTACCTCAGAAAACCGGTCGCATTTGAATATGGGTTTTTGTTGAATCAGTTCACAGAGTAAGCGGTCGCTTAAATCATTTAGACAGTAGTCTGAGTGTGTAAGGAACATTCCTACAACTCACGATGTTAACAGAGTGAACACAGAATGCTTTAAAGACAAAATAGTATTGATGCAACTCCTTAAAAAAGGAAAACAAACATAAAATGAGTCGTATCATATAATGACACATTATTCCATTCATACCAAAAATCTGTAGCAATTATTCTAATAAACCATATTTTTAGTTATCAGCCCAACCAAAGCGTTTGTTTAAAAAATATTCCATTCCTCAACAACTATGAATACAACGGAACATTTTGACAGGTTGACATTTATACGCACTAGTATAAGTCTTTCAAGTTGAAATGTCACCAGAGACGATTGTCAAAGTCCATTAGCATTACACGATACCTAACAGAAGTCATACGAATTTGTGTATGATTTATCAAAATTTGACAGAAGAGAATACTATTTTTTTTTATGGCATAAATCATTTACTGGAGATATCACTCTGATGGCAGGTGTCATTTAGTCTATATAATCTGTGGTTGTCTGGCTCATTTAGTTGACGTTTATAGATGGGTAGCCGGCAAATTTAGTTGGGAATACCTTGACTAAGTCCTAAGTTGACGTGACCAAACAATCAAGTTTCAATATGTATTCTTGGTTAAATCTATAAAAGTAAAAGTGAGTGATGCATTAGAAAAGTGTGATAAAGATTGACGTTTTCCAATTACCTGAATTGCTGCCAACCTACTCTCAACAAAATGTCAACAGATCGACGTAGTAATAGCAGCTAAAGCCAGTGTTTTTTTTTTTTTTTTTTTGCAAACATTACATTTGACTTTTGACACGACGATATTTGGCAGGTCGCCAAACCTTAAAATAGTGCAAACGTTTGACTTAAGGAACTTTTTTTCCCCACATTTCTATTTATAATTTGTCTTATGTGGCTTTTGCTGTTGAAGTTGTTACTGCTGCCAATGTTAAGTTTGGCAGGGTGTGTCATTCAAAATGTCATATCATGTTCTACATATGAGTGCGTTCAGACCCAAACGATTAATGATTTTTGACTTTAAGTCCATTTCCTCTGAGGTTAAAGTAAGGCGTGCCACAAGATTGGAGTGTGTTTTCGAAAAAATCAAATATAGGATATTCAACAAAAACTGAAAGTATGATAACCCATTCCTTATACTATTGCAAAGTTTGTTGAACACATATTGTGCTTCTAGCATTCCTTTGTTAATAATTAAACGCATTTTTTAAGTTGTTTAAATCAGTGGTTCCATGTACCTGCTGTTTAGAAGAAACAAGCGCTCTTAAGGTTTTTTAAAAAAATGCAGTTGCAAACATCACATCACTCATGTGATAGACCTGAGTGATATTTGGGAATGAGTTTTTCCACATAATTATGCCAGTCGAATCAATCAAAGGAGATGTCAACTTTTCGAAGATACATAAAGGTCTGAACATTCGTTCAGAATCCCTTCATTCATGGCCCAAAATATCCTATAACAGGACACACGTTTAAGCCCTGTTAAATTACAGGTAAAATAAGACGTATACGTTTGGATGTTCTTTTTTACAGGTGTCAGATAAATGTCGCCTAAGTGAACCCTGGCAAAACAATTTCATTTCAAATTAATTCAAATCTCCGAAAACTCCCCTTCCATCTCCGTCGCACCACCAAAAGGAGAATGATAAATTCTAAGAAAATTTACCCACAGAAAGTAACAACAGACTATCACCCAGTTTTGTACACCTCTTCCACGTGCATAAGGTGGATATAGAAACAAAAAACAAAATAAACCTTTTCTGGTGTTTTGTGTTTGTAAAGTATATTTAATGAAATTAAATCCGCTGTCTCTTGCAAATGCTCCGAAGCCCAGGGGTTTTTAAAAATGGTTCGAATATTTAATTAACGCTGTTTGGCCCTTATTTTTTTCTGTTTGTGGGTTAACCCTTTTTCTCCCCGAATGTCGTCCTCATGTTTTTGTTTTTTATTCTCTTCTGTTAGCACAATAGCGTCTTAAAGAAAGCGATATAGGTATGTGATTACACCACATGGCCTTTTCGTAAAACTCATTGAGCAATTAATTAAATCACTGTCAAATGCCAAGGAGGAAAAAATTCTTTCACCTTCACCTCAATAGAAAGTGAAAGAGGGAGGTGGTTGCATTTTTTTTACGATACGTAGATTTTCAATAAATCCCTGTCGGTTGAACGTGTACGTCTGAAGAGAATCGAACAAAAAAGTAATCACCTTCACCATCGGCTAGTGAAAAAAAGAAGAGAAGAAGAATTTTATTATGAAATACTGCTTGTTGTTTTAAAGGTACTCAGCTCTTCTGACCCGGCCCTTGCGTTCTTACGATGTATTAAGTTTCAAAACTTTTAAAACTCATAATATACCTACTACGAGTATAACGCGCAGGGTCCTTAAGGGTATGAATATTGTTATCGCCAGGAGGCTAAACTCAAAGTTATTCCGTCGGTATTTGTAGCTACTTTTACCCTATCCTTTTATGTTTTTTTTTCTGCTTTTTGGTATCAACTTTCTTGCAGCAATTTCTCTGCTGAGTTTCGTCCTCGCATTTGACTTTATCAAATTACAATTTTGTGCTGTTTTTACTTGAGCGTGGAATTTTTTGTGCTGCACTTTTGCAGTTTCGCTGCGTTAGTAAGAGCAGCCAGTCGCGCGTCCATGATGTCAGTTGTGTCTCATCTGTTTAAGCTGCAAGGATTCTATTATCTGGGAAATTTTTACTGTCACATAAAACCTTTGACCAGACTTGGTTATTTTTTTTTTGTTATTATTATTGAAAAAGTTTGCATTTTTGCATGGACCGTTTTATAATTTTTTTTTTTTCAATCGAGAAGGAATTTTTTGCTTCTGTTTGTTCATGGGAAAAGTTTTCGCATAATTTGAAAGGAACAATTGTTCTGTGACATTGTTGCGTTAGAATGCTTAGAAATGCAAAATTTGACATTAACTGGTCAAAGCATACTGGGTCGAGGAAGAAAATTTGCGTAGTTAAAATGGGTGTAGTTGTGGTAGGACATAGACAGATAGATATCTTCTATGCTGTGGAATGCTTTAAAAATAATGTAGTGGGGTTCGGGTATAATTAACATTGGGTGGAAGGTTTCTGTGCTGTTACCAAAAAGTTTTAAGAAATGAAAAGGCTTGGGAAGCGGTTCCGAATTCTAGTTAATTGCATTCATCTCCGACAAGCTGCGTTTTCTACGCTCTGTAGTTTGTCATACCTGCACCTGCATTGAAACGCATTTCGGGGTGTATAATTCGCTATATGCAACAATATAAATATACTTCTATCGTGGAGGGGTTTGAAGTATTAAATAAATGGCGCCCGACGATAGAAATATTACAAAAATAATGCTGACAAGAAGAAGGATTAACATAGGTTATTTCTCCGAGAAGATTTCCTCTATCGCCTTCTAGATATGGCTCCCAATGACGGTCCGACCTGTAGTTGGTAGCTTGCTATAGTTCTGCATGACTGAGCGATTTCATCTACGTACCTATAGACATGAATTTAACTAAGAAGTATTGAAGATCCAAGTCAGGAATTCCTGTGTGAATAATCTGCCTGAGGCTGGATTTGACTTTTTTTGGCCACACATTTATTAGGGGTGTAGAAGCAAATTGCAAACAAAATAAGGAATAGGGGTTAGTACCATGGAAACTGCCAAGTTAGTTGCAGCTATCATGCATTCTCTTTTATGAATGGCGCCCACCATTGATTTTATCAATCAAACAAATTGATCAGAAAGATCGGTTGAATAGCAAAGCATTTACAATGTTTGCTGAACCCCAGTGAACTGTCAAATTAGTAAGTCGAAATACATGAACATGGTTTGATAAAAAATTAAAAAGCCTCCTCCGTAATTTCTCAGAAACCTTAAAGTCAACACTCTTTTAATTAGGTTCCTTTGCGTTTATATGCAAGGCTTTTCAAAGAACTTGATTTAACAGCCAAAAAGAGTTTACCCTCGCGCTCGACGTAACTTTTGCCGAGTTAATTAATTATATCTGTGTTCATGCGATGTTTCTGCTGCATTGTGTATAAGTGCACACATATGTAGATTCCGTACGCTATCGTTTGACAGGGAAGAAAATCAAGAGCACACATTCCGTACGTACGCATATAGTCTCACGGCTACATTTCCGCTCCAAATTACACAAAGTACCTAACCCGTATATGTTCTGGTGTTTAAATTAAGGATAAGAACACACATTGAATTCAGAAATTTAATTTCTAGCGAATCTATAATCATGCGGTAAAAAATGATTTCTATTGAACCGGGGTATTGCCTGCAGATTTACCTCATTTTCTGTAGCTCACATCTATCTCGTTTTCTATCTGATTGTGCATTTAATCCTTGCAATTGAAAAGCGAAAAAGAGCTGAACAAAAAACATAAGGAAAATGTACATAGAAACGAAATTAATTTCAATAAAAGCAGTAAGGAAAGGCGAATGAAGAGATTTGCAACAACGCTACTCCATACACAGAGAAGGTACACCCAACCAGCAAAATGCAGACTTAAGTTCGCTGACTGCATCCATTGTGTGCATGGAGAGTGCAGTTGAGTTAAGGAGTTTAAATTCCAGTGCATTCGCTTGTGTACTACACTTGGCAGCAGGCATTTTCGCATGAAAAATGATTTTGCAAAATATCCTTCCCTACCTATGAAATAGATGTTTCGTGATGATGTGTTTTATGTATGGGTTTTCCATCCCTCCGACCGACGAAGTCCTCGCACAGTGCTCGTATGGAGTGGTTGTGCATTATATCATCTTAATCTGAAGTGCATTAAACCGGTGATAGTTCTAAGTGCAACGAGAATGTGTTGGAAATGGTTGCAGTAATGCGGTTTTCATTCTTCTTTTTTAATGAGGTTTTCAAGTCGGTTAAAGAATGGCTTACGTGAGGCACACTAATTAGAGTATATGTGCGCTGAGCTAACTCTGGCATTTAAGTTTGGAAGCAGTGAGTTGAATTTGCCACTTTATAGAATCTTAGTTACTTAATTAAATTTTACGGGGTGTGTTACTATGGAAATGGAATGTGTGAAAATGGTATTTAATATACGTTTCAATAATGAAGCAAAGGGAAGTCATCTCAACTTACATACGAGAACTCGAAATCAATAATTCAAGGTAAACTGATGAAGGTATCCAGTTCTGGGTATTTTGGTTCTAAATCGTCAAGCTTAATTGGCGCCCGAAAGGAAACAAGTAAAAGTGTTATCATCGGCCTGGCCGATGCTTTGATACCCTCCACTGCATACAAGTCATGCACAATTGGTTTTGTGAGGGAGGTACCAGAACTACTTGACCGACATAGCAGGTTTTCAATACCAACCTAACGACGATAAAAAGAAGTTCTCTCACCAAATTTCATTCACCTACGTCAATTACTTTGGGCGCTATCGTGCTTTCAACAGACAGTGAGGCATGGGTCCAATATTGGTTTTGTATGGGAGGTACCAGAACTACTTGAACGACATAGCCCATTTTCAATACCAACCTGACGCCGATAAAAAGAAGTCCTTTCACCAAATTTCATTCACATACGTCAATTACTTTGGGCGCTATCGTGCTTTCAACAGACAGAGAGGCATGGGTCCAATATTGGTTTTGTATGGGAGGTACCAGAACTACTTGACCGACATAGCCCATTTTCAATACCAACCTGACGCCGATAAAAAGAAGTGATTTCTCCAAATTTCATTCACCTACGTCGATTACTTTGGGCGCCATCGTGCTTTCAACAGACAGGGAGACATATGGGTCCAATATTGGTTTTGTATGGGAGGTACCAGAACTACCTGACCGACATAGCCCATTTTCAATACCAACCTGACGCCGATAAAAAGAAGTCCTTTCACCAAACTTCATTCACCTACGTCAATTACTTTGGGCGCTATCGTGCTTTCAACAGACAGACAGACAGACAGACAGACAGACGGACATGGCTAAATCGATTCAGAATGTGATCCTGATTCATAATATATATACTTTATGAGGTCTCCGGTGACTCCTTCTTGGCGTTACAAATGTATGGGCAAAGTGAATATACCTTCCTGTGGAGGGTATAAAAATTGGAATATTTTTAAAAATGTGTCGTTTGAATAGAATTTTGGGAGATCTTATAAACAAATATAACCATCTCTGTAACAGAGTGTGCTTTTAATGTGTTTTAGTTTACTATACCTTTCCTATTGAAGTTTAATACCTTCAGATAGAAATAGAGCCCAACGACAGATCTAACGACAAAGACAGATCTATTTCTAGTGAAGTCATTGAAAAACTTAAAGGTAATCTTTAGTGTGAGAAATTTGTTAAAGAACTGTCCAAGCTAAACTAATTACTTACCATCTTAGACCTAGCATCTCACAACCCTCCCATTTTTTTGCGATGAATGGAAGGGATATACATTTTTGTGCCGCCTTACTAAAGACTCTTCCTACATGGAACCCTGCTGCAAATTTCTTACTTTTGTAGAATCCCCACTGAAGAACATACGTGCCGCCCAACGATTAAGAAGTTCTGCACACTTTCTCGAACCGAAATGGCGCCCAACGTAGGACCAGCCCTCATTCATCACATTCTAAGACCGAAAAACTCACTTCCCGCCAACGTTTAACCGAATATCCGAATGTACTTTTCTGAAAATCACCCTTCAATCGATTTGTCTTTCCTCCACTCTCATTAAGCGCCACTTCAATTCGCACGCGCACACTCTAGCCCTCCACACTTTCCTTTCAATTAAGCAGAGTAATTCCACTTGACAAGCACATTTTCAATTCCAATTAAACTCATTGTTTTACACGAATCCTTACTTTATTCTTATTTTTTTTTTTTGTAATTTCAGTCAACAAACAGCATCCAACTGAATTTGGACTCGGAAGCGGATCACAAACGTCGCCATCATCGCATTCATCGTCAGCAATTGCACAACTTAGAGCTGGCACAACGCGATGTAAAACGCCAACTAAACGAATTGCAATACCATCGGATCGGCGAACGTGTACGTAATTTAGAAATCGAACAGCATCGTATAGCCGGCGCCAATTTCAATCTCAGTCGCCAGATTGCCAGTCTCGATAAATTGCACAGCTCGATGCTGGAACTTTTGGAAGATGTCGAAGGCATTCACAATAAAATGGACAAAACCATGCCGGATGTGCGACGCGAAATCTCCAAATTGGAATTCACCACAGCACAAATGAACTCGGAGCAGAATTTGGTTCGTGAGGAGGGCCAAAATGTGGCACGCAGCGTTCAGGCGATGGCCGTTAGCGTTAGTGCATTGCAAGAGGAACGTGACACCATCAAGGATATGCAAATTCAGTTTGACACCTTGCGGAAAGACGTGGAACGTCTGCAGAGCATCAACGAGGTTCAGAAATCAATTGTCCATCGACGAATCGAGAAGGTAAGTGCATTTCACACAGACACTGACATTTTGAGTGAATCCGTTTTATTCGAATCAAAAACTAATGTACACTGCACACCCACATCCGGGGCTTTAGGCTTTGTTTGGTTATTCCTTCGATTTTGCCGGTGCGGTCTGGCAACGATAAGCCCCTATGAATACTAAAAAATGTCTCATCGTATACACACAGCAGCGAAGAGGAGATGGGGAATTCAGGACGGCAAAGGATTAGAAGAAATCTTGATGCATGACTGCATGATTGTGGCTGGCGTTGAGATTTCCAAGGCAAAAAGAAAAATGTATTCGGACAAGTTTTCTCGTTTTTATGTGTCCTCCACATGCTTCCGGAATGTTAAGTGCAGTTGCACAGTGGTTGAGCAAGTTTTTTTTTTCTTTTTTTTGGGCTTGCTTTTGGTAGACAATTCATTTAAAAATGACAAAAAAAAAAACCTTTTCTTTTTAAGACTATTATTTCGTCAGATGCGAACAAAAAAAAATGGGAGAAAGGAAACTGACGTCCTTGATGTCCACAGCAATGTATGCTTGCTTACATAAAACCAAACCAAGCATAGATTTTCAACAGAAAGTAATCATAACGAGTACGCAGAGAGGACGGATTATTTTCGAATCAATGGCTGCATTCAGAACTCTTTTCGTTGTGAGTATATAATTCGTGAAAGCTTAATGCGTGCGTTGGGAGATAGCATTGTCTGTGGACATGAGTGGAAAATGGTGTAATCTGCTCTTAGGTGCCGTTGTTTTTCATGCGAATATGTATGGGGGAAGTAATGATTTACTAGAAGACGAACGAATTCGTGATGAAATCCACACGGGTGATTTTTAAAAAGGCTATAACGGCAGACGATTTAAAATATCCCCCGAAGTGCAAAGTAGGTACCTACTTATGACCGCTTTTATTTGCAACATTACAGTTAAATACACGATACGCAATGAGTGGGGTACTAATCGAACTCACTGTGACAACATTTTGTTGATAAAATTGCCTATTGTGATCAAAAAAAAATATTCAATATGAAGGCTTATAACGACTGAAGGCCAATGAGCCTTATGCTCACCACTGTTGGCTTAGTATTGGAAAAGAAGCTTCTGTGAGCTGTATGTGTGCAACCCCAACGGCAATATTTTTCATACAGAATAGGCTATTGTGACCTGGGATAGATTTAAATTATATACCAAAGATTTTGAGACAACCGGACTAACCTAGAAAATCTACTAATTGGCGCCCCTCGCACTGTTCAAGCTTCCACCTCTTATAGATCATCAACAAATTTATATGTGGGTTTCAATTATGCGTCGAATGCATCTTATTTGTTGAGCTAAAGTTTTATCATGTTGGATTTCAGTTTTCAAGGTTATTATTTCAAGCAATTGCGTAAAATCGGAGAAGCAGTTTTGTAGGTGGGCTTTAGTTGTTAGTGAGTTGTCTTTTGTTCAAGCTATCTTAATAAGCTATGCAGATAATATGTTTACTAAAGCGTTGGCATTTCGATTCGTCGGTTTACAGTCCTCGAAACAAGAGAAACATGGCATCACGTATTCCCCCTATACTCGAAATGTTTTTAAATGCCAAGCACGTCACGTATTCTGGCTCGTCAAATAATAGAATACCTATGGAAAATTCATCGTCAAGCGAAGTTGCTTTTTTAATTTTATTTCAAGGATCGAATTCGCAATCCAAACAAAGGACATGTATCCGCCAACTAACCCATTCTCACAGTCTAATCAATACCCCTCATCGCTCAAACAAAATTCCAATCAAGTCCCGAGGCTGTTGTATACAAATTTTATTCAATATTACCCAATCGCTGAAAAATGCTCGCGCCTTTGTCAGTGGGCTCTCGACCCTCGGCAAAGGGGTACAAAATCGATTTAGACGAACGGAATTTGTGTAGTCCTCCCCATCGAATGCTTGTGATGCGAGAAACATGTCAACGGGCCAAAATCTCGCCGGTCACGTTTTCCATGAAGTAGTTGCGCTATCTCCCATTCAACATAGTATCTGGGCATATTTTGTTTTTTTTTGCGGAACGGCAAAACAAAAAGAACGCTTGGAGCGTGTTTCCATCATCATATTAAAAATTCATCGATGAGATGAGCAAACAAAATTTTGTTTACCTCGTTTTTTTTTTTTTTGGTAACAATTAAGCGGAGCTTTTGTCGCTGTGCTCCTTCGCCCCTCCTGCACAAATAATAAATTATTGAAATGTTCCAAGGTAGGGTCCCGCGTCTGGTGTCCCCTGAGAAATCAAGGAGGAGTGCAGGCATGCGGGCCGGGGCACCTCCACTAGGAATAGAATTTTGTTTGCCATTATTTTTGAATTCCATTTTGTTTTTTTTTTGTTCCTTTTTGTCGAGAATAAATCGACTGAATTGAATTCTAATGAATGAAAACAATTTTTTCTTTCTCTCTTTTGGCAGATGGAATTGGAGGCTAAAAGGAAGGCAATGCTCGCGTTGAATCTACAGAACAAGGCCGATGCCAGTCACATGATGGCCGACTACGAGGATACCGAAAACGACGATAGTGTCAATAAAGTTGGCAAAACAGAAGCAGCAGACGTCAAACGAAAGCACTCAGTTGAGAATATTGAAATGGCCGCACAGAATCTGGTCGAGAAATTGGAATCCGTTGAATTGCAATACGAATCGATAATCAACAAATTGCCTCACGACTGCAGTCAGGTGGAGGCTGCTGGCTCGCCGGGTCTGTATCTGATTGCGCCTGCTGGCCAACACAAGCCCACCATGGCCCATTGCAATGGCGATGGCTGGACAACAATACAGCGACGGTTTGATGGCAGTGTCGACTTCAATCGTTCATGGGAGGCGTACGCCAGTGGCTTTGGAACGCCAGCCGCCGAATATTGGATTGGAAACGAAATGCTACACCACTTGACCGCTGACAACTGTACCGAACTGAAAATCGTTATGCAAGATATCTATGACAACACGTGGTATGCAGAGTATAAGAATTTCTACATCTCGTCACGGGACGATGGCTACCGGCTACACATCAGCGGTTACAGTGGTAACGCCTCGGATGCGCTCGACTATCAAAACGAAATGCAATTCTCGGCAATCGATGTAGATCGCGACATTTCGAATACACACTGTGCTGCTAACTATGAGGGTGGGTGGTGGTTCTCGCATTGTCAGCATGCCAATTTAAATGGAAGATATAATTTGGGTTTGACATGGTTTGACGCTTCCCGCAATGAATGGATTGCCGTGAAATCAAGTCAAATGCTAATTACAAAGCGTCAGAGTTGCACCGTTGATACCGTCCGACCGAGTGAAGTTCATCATAAAAGTACTGACAAATTGGTGACAGCATCGACGAGTCGCACCGATGGCGGTGATAATTCGTTGACAATAGTTAGTGGTAAGGGGGTTGCATTGAAAACACCTCCGCCAGCAGTAGTTGATAATGCTGAGCTTACTAAAGTAAGAACCACCACAACCATCGCATCTGTAGTTTGAAGTGCAGTGTAGTTGTTGGTTTTAGCATAAGAAAAACGCACACACCGAACATACAGTCATTATCAGCGCACATTCAATGCAACACAAACACACACATGGACAGCAAACACGCATATCCTTTGTAAATAGACTTTTGTCGAACGGTCATGAAATGAATTGAATTTTCCTATATGTGCGTATGGTTAAGTTATGGAATAGAATGTTTTAAGTACCGTTAGTAATTTATTTAAATTTTATATTTATGTAACTATGATTTTAGTTTTATTGTTAAAAACCATATTGTACACAAAAAGTATAACGATACCTACTAATATTATCCTGTTTAGAATTTATCGAACGACTGACGAGTGAATGGTTGGTTTTGTGGTTGAATGTTGGTAGGCTTGAGTGATGTTATTGTAGTTTATTTTTCCTATTGGTGGGTGCAGAAAACATTTTTGTCGCTTAAGTGGGCGCCAATTATGAACGGTACTTTTACTGAGAGAAGGTGGTAATGCATTCGCTTGATGAGTTGATGCCATTAAAAAAAAAACGAGAAGAAAAAACAGACAGTGGAGTATGTTTTTTGGCACAATTTTCTCTAAATTATGCCAGCTGCCGAAAAACACAAACATGAAAAAACTTTTCATGGAATTACTGAATGGAAATTGGAGAGCAACAACGATTCTCACTTATCGGGATATTCTCCTGACAACTTCCGCTGATAAATGATTGTCGGATTCACTGTGATTCAACACAATCTTCTATTCTTTTGCTGGGCTCATTTGTAACGCAACAAAGATGTCCCAAGTTTTCATAAAGTTGCAAAGTACTCATTCCGCTCGAGTTTCTTCATTTTCGAGAAATTTTGTCCAGGAATTTTATCAACTTATATCAGTTTAAACGAACTTTTACATTTTACGCCAGTTATCCGGACTTTTGCTAGACTTATTATCTATCGACAAAAATGATTCATTATCCGTTTCATTTTTGTTTGCGATGTTTGATTACAGAATTCGTATCAGGAAAAAAAAGTAATGCAACAATCAACAAAATAAATATAATAATTTGATTTAATTTAATTTATTTATTTAATTAATTTGAAGGAAAAAAATCTATAGGGTTCGAATGGCGTTTTCCTGAACTAGCAAAAAGTGGAAAAATTCTTGGCTGCATTTATGAAATCTACTGGCGATTCGTTGGCAGACTTTCTCACCCGTCTATAGCTGGGCACCAATTCAAAAGTTTCAAACATTTTTTCCTCGATTTATTGAAAGAAGGAAAAGTCTCCCAATTCAAACAACATTATTTATGGCTGTGATTGAAATAAAAGAAATCAATTTTCATCTTCTCGCAACCAGCATTATCCCTTTTTTGATTAATTTGCTTACCCAAATGTTTTCTGCATCCGCATTTGTTCTTCTAACCTAAAATCATCTCTCGCAGGGTACTCATTATTATAAAAAGAAACAATTTCATAGTCATAGCAATGTAGGTGTTTTATTATTATTTTTATTTAAAGTTAATTCGGTAATTTATGTTTGTTTCCTTAAAAACAAAAAAAAAATATAATGCTTAGTGTACTAATTAGCTTATAAGACAGTTTGTAAGATCTCCAGACAAATAAATAGATTAATTAAAAAGTAACAAAAAATAAATATATATATATTATGTATATTGAATGCTAACTAATCCCCAAACTATGTCGCTTGAATATGCAAAACAAACATACAAAAAGAAATAACTTGTCACTTGAAATCGAAAAGGTTGAAGTAAAAATAAAAAAATATTATATAAACGATTACTATTGTTTTTAAAGAAGAAATTTTTATTAAAACTTTTTTTTTTATATAGTAAGATATGCCAAAGAGAACATGTATGGAAATTGGTCAATACACATCAGTAATAAATTGTACAAATAAGAGAATATCCCATATCTATATCACTGTTTAAAAAAAAAAACATATTTGTATAAACAATTTCACTACCTATGTATAAAGAATTATTTTTGCTTTTCTTTTTCTTTGAGGAAAAAGAGTGGCAATTTGTTTTTAATAGTATATTATAGATATTATATAAATGATATAAATGTATGTGAATACTTTGTAAGAGTCGAGAAAAAACAATATAAAACAAATTTAGGTTAAAATACAAATTTATTAAATTATGTAATAAAAAATTAAATTAAACAAAAAAAAAACAATTTTCGAAATGTGTGTGCAATTTATTTGTTTTTGGCTTCCGCTCCGAAAAAAAATCAATTCATGCTACTTATGAAGAGTGTGGTAAGCTTAAAGTGCGAAATCGCCTTTCTCGTGCATTTCGACGAAGTAACGGAGACACTCTAATTAGAAAGATTGACAACACTGCAACAGTCACTCGGCAACTACAGAGAAAATGGGTAATGAAAATTGATTTATACTGAAAATGTTTTTGTATGTGGTAGTCGTAGTCCTTGTTGGTAATACGGCTTTGAGGTTGCGATCGAGCAAATGATTGACACTGAGTGGCATGTAATCAACGAAAGGGTTGGCATTTGGCTGCGCGCCTATCAATATCCGTAGGCACACATTGCCGTGCCAAAAGATACTTGCATAGGTACTAATTTCAATTTGAACGGTGATGCCTTCCAACACATATTGGTTTACTGACACATTTCCTGTCGTCCTGATACGAGAACACTTTACCGCGACCATTGGTATAGTAATGAGTTTTGAAACGCCGAATTTGTGGCAAGACTGTCAATAGACAGAGGTAATTGGTAAAATAGACCTGCGACAATTGAGTTCGCATCTTCGTTGTCAGTCATGTCAGTTTAAACAACTTGACAGAAGAACTTTGTGATTTTGAAACCGAAAGATAGTGGGACTCTCGGGTATGGACGGGTCAGTCGTTTTTTGTCTTGCAGTTGCTTATTGCAAATGGATGGGGGGAATTTCCGATGTCGCAAGTCGATTTCATTTCGTTTTCAAGTCGTTATTAGCCGCATTTTTTACGAAATCCGATACCAAAAGCACCACTCATGTCATGTAACTATGACATGGAAAAAAAATTAAGGTAATGAGAGAAAAAATCTGAAAGTCTGCTCATACGACTCTTAACGATTTAAGTTCTACTTAAATACTTATGGCTACTTTTTTCAGGTCATAAACTGACACATAAGATTTTATGTGGAACTTAGTTCGCTTTGAGTCGTATCAGCAAACGGCCCTAAAAGTCGAATTGGATATGAGTAGCTGGGAAGGGGGTGATTCTATACTTTATTCTAAAACAAATTAATCTTAATCTATTCAGCAAAATGGTTGCCACAAGCGGATATTTTCCTAATTTGTGCTTTTTACAAAACTAAAAGTTCTATAAAATATTGACAGGCGACCATCCGCCTCAACAAGCCCATGAAGAATGTTCTACAAAGCTTTTGACAACATCTCTGAGTCGAACGGAATCAAAATGCTGTCAAGTTCCTTGAAAACAGCATCTTGCATAATCCGACCAAAACATTTTCTTGTCAAATCTGCAGGTTTATCTTAATTTCTTATGTACCTCCGAACCAGTGATATGTCGGTAAATATTCACATTTCTTATTCTTCTTCATCCCAATAATCCGACTTACTCCGAAACCCAACCAAATGTCAATTAAATTAGCTTTACAACTTTGTTGCGGTTGACTTCAACTTCAAGTTAAATTATTTAGTTTTCCCATTTCTGTTGCCCTCATTAACTGTAGCTCAATGGCTAACCAACAGGAAAGCACACATTAGACAGCCACCTCTGACAACTCCCCCTAAATCCAAGTTGTGTGTCAAATATTAACTGTAGCACAGTAAATGCTGACATCATCGCCCAAACAGACTCACAAGCAGTGTTCATTAATTTCACAGCCACTTAGCTGTATACTTTTCTTAGCAGTGTGCCTGCCATCAGGTTAACGGCGTTCATTCCACACACAAAAATCATTTCCAGAAGTGATAACCAGAAACCAGGCAAGGAGACTTTACTCATTCGATCAGCAAAACACAACAAAACATAAAACAATTCCAGGAATGTCAAATCACTTGGGCAGACTATTTCTTTTTCTGTTTTCGTTTTCGTTTTCAGTCCAAGTAACTAAAACAATCAGCTTAAGACATTATCGGTGCGCTACCCTCTGGTACCATAGTATACGATATAGTGCATTCCGGCCAATCGCACACAGAAACACAATATCTGTGAGTCAAACTAAAACCCATTCGACTCTGTTGAATAGGTTTTCGTAAATCTACCCAAGAGGGTGGCTCAGACTGACTGCATGGGGATGGAAGGTAGCTCGAACAATGTTGGGGCGAAAATTACCAATTGTTAGGCAAGGGATTATCAGCTACTGACGATGATGATTCCCCCAGAATTACCCTCTTAAGCCTCCTGCCGCATTGATTGACTTTAAGTCGGCAAAGGAATTCCTATAAATAAATTTCACCCTGTGCCAAATTGCCTTGGAGAATTTCAAAAATTCGTTACCGCTGACGATACCTCTGCATATTTGACTACCTCATGGATGCCGATGAGAAGGTTGGTAGGTTGTGGCCTACCCAGTCGACACTAATGAAGTCAATTTCTAAGAGTATGGGGGAGGTTAATGAGAGTTATGAATTATTTACGACAAACATAGCAGAGATGCGAATAATTTGCGGTGACAGCCTTAAGATTAATAAACAAGGAATGTTGATTAAGGGACATGGCTTTAATCTTGTTTAGCAGAGATTGACAGCTTTGCAAAATATATAAGCTCAATGGGAGATGACAAATTGCTTGCGACGGACAGAATCTCTGTTGAAATTAATTTTGTGGATAAGCAACTTGGATGGATGGGTCAGTGTTTTGAGTGGAGAGAAAGAAATATGCCTGTCCTTTGATTTAAGCAATGGATTCTGATTCAAATTTCCGTTAGCAAAGAGGATTTGGACATTTCCCACCTTCACACAACAGTGCCTAAGTGGTAGCAAGAAATATTTTCTTCTAATTATTTGGTTTCTTTCATATTATGCGGTGCTGTTTGATGTATTAAAAGATAGTAGGCAACTCCTTGAAAATCATTTCCTAAAAAACAAACTATAGAGAACCAAAGAGCTACTTTAATTCTGTAGGGATACGAACGCTTTGCCACCGAAAGTACTAGGGTTTGTCCTTCTTAAATTCTATTCGAGCTCTTTTTAGAACTCCTTCACATCCTGTTTATCATAATCGCCTTTAATTTGATACCGAATTCACATTTAAATATAGAGAAAAATTCTGTTTGGAATGTCATCAGATAATAGTACGTATACGCCACCGAATCACAAAGTACACCCACCAGAAACGCAATCTTCTCCATATCCAACTTGATACGCTAAACCACGTTAGATATATCCAACTTAATTGAAAGCGGCATTATTTGCTGTTTGAAACTTGGCCAACAGTAATCCCACCCAGCCAAAAGTTGTTCCATCTACTCACATTCAACTGCAGGCATCGCTCAACTCAAGCTACAAGACACACCATCACCACAAGTCAAACATCAATAATTTGCTCTCACTAATCCCAGCCAACGCCAGCAAAGTTTTTCATAAGAAATTTATTATACCAAACTAAGTAAAAAAAAAAGAAGAAAAATAATGAAATCCACCCATTGTTGCCAGAGACTTTATAATGCTGTGTTTCCGGGAATTTGTGCAACTTTTAAGTTACGGCAAACTTGTGCCAAAGGAGCGCACTTATTTACCCCCTGAATTACTACAACTTCCACGTATGTGGTGAGCAGCAGCAGTGGCATCAGCAGCTTGTGTGCATGTTCCCTACCACCTTATAGTTAAGTAATTAGGAATTTGAAAGCCTTGACGACTACAACGACTAATTTGTTGAAAAGTTAAGCATTCCACGTAGCTACACGCCGCAGATTGTTTAAGCAGCGAATAAAATGAACAAGTTCACTCGAAACAAAAGAGTGGAAAAAAATTACTTTCTGTCGTTTATTTTCTATCGTTCCATCCAAATCCTTGCAGCATCACATCGCGTCGTCTTTTCTATTTAAGTTAGTGGATCGCTACAAGTTAAATACGCAATATAATTGCTAACTAACAGTAAATATAATCAGAACGGAGCGTAAAGTTAAATAAGAAAAATGTATTCTTTTTAGTTGGTCCTTTGTTTAATTTCTCCCACAGGCCGAAAGTCAAGTTTAAGGAGGGCACTCCCGATGGTAATCAATTTAATTGGGTCAAAGAGTATCGAGGGAGGGTTAGCCGGTACAATACGGGATTATTGCAAGTGGAAGTGTGCTTTGGATCTCCCGCAGGCAATTATGGGGGAATTTATTTAAGAGGGCGCCTCGAATAGTTTGTTGCCTTTGAGATTTACAAGTGCTAAACAAAAGCGATTTGATTTAATTGAGAGTTAATTAGTGGTAGGCACTAGGGCACATCGCTGCAAGGGTAACCGTGAAGTGAACTTGTGTTTAAATTTTGCTACTGTCAGCTGTTTGCCTTCTTTATTTTTGAAAAAGCAGTACCTATGACGTCTTTTAGGATATGCTTCGGTTGGTAAGGCCCTTTAAGCATTGTAGATCTGAAAATTTATCTCGTGGGAACGAATTTCGAGGGTTGCTTGCGCAGAGCCATCAGTTGTGTGTATGTGTTGTGTGCGAAGTGGAAACAGTGCCATAAGGCGGACGCATATTTTTCCTAAGAGAGCGCTTAGTTGGGCTAGTTGTTCAAAAACTAGATCGACATTACATCTGCAGCTCAAAGAGAAGCAGAAATGCGAAGGAGTACATTTTGAACAGCTAAATAGAGTAATCAACAATTATTCCGAGTGTGGGACTTTCATTTCAATTTAGAGCCATTCCCGTGACAGATTTACACGAAAAGGAATTTTCAACGACAGCATGAATGAGACAAGATTTCAATAGAGATTTGAATAAAAATATGTATTTGAGGGGGTGTCAAACAACCCAATCAAATGTAAGTTGCCCAAACGAATGGTGCCGAACTAGTGGGGAAGTAAATTTCTTGAGTATTTCTCCTCACTCCCGTTTGACAATTTTTTAGGCTGAATTACAGCAAATTTTGCAAAATTGCAAAATTGAAGTAATCTAGTTTTTAGCGCCACAGAAACGCTCTCTAAGAGTTTTGAGCAGAGTTCGTAGAGAGGGCATGAGAAAGACGATACTAGACCTAGATATAGTACACCATATTTCACCCGAAGTGTGTAAAATAACTCGAAGGTCATAGTGAGGTTTTATAATAGGAAAGCCAAAGGAATTTTCTGCGAATGCCGTCTAGCTCTATCTTTTTGAACCCTACGGTCAGTTGTCTATTGACCTTTTTGAAAATTTCGCCAACAAATGAAGAATTCCTCAGAGTGAAGTAAATCGGAGATAGTGTAAGGGCCTTAATAGAGACATGGATAACGATCGTCGAAGTTATATGCACACTTAAGACTTACCCCTTCGCTGTTTACTTTTAGGTCGGCGAGACAGACAAAATATAATCCATGTCCTCGAAGCTCGTCATGAGATGGTTGAATAAATTCTACAACTTATGGGGCTGTCCCTGTTGTCGCTGTCAATTCACAAATTGTTATGTTCGTGGCTATACCATACATTATGATTGTAAAAAAAATGAATTTATACGACGCATAAAATGCTAAAAGAAACTTAAGAAACCAAACCCACCAAAGCCTCAAAACTACTAAGGTTGGACTCCGAATGTATAAATGTATATTTGTGAAACCTTAACGCTGGCTATTGGTAAGGCCCAAAGTTCCCTTAATTTTATCGTAGTCGCAACGACATACTTATTTACCTGCCCTGCGCTACAGTCCGGTTCCGGAGTCGACCTGGGCCTCAACCAAAACGCCTCTCCAATTAGAGCGATCCTTAGCTTACTGCCTCCAGATGCGCACTCCAAGTGCTCGCTCGAAGAATTTTGCGACCAAGGAGATCTTCATCCAGCAGGTATGGGATGATGAGGGTCTTATATAGAGTCTCCTTAGTGATTCTCGGCAAGGCCTTACTAATCAAATGCCCCCTTAGGCTGAAGTAACAGAGGTTGACAAGTATGATTCTTCGCTTGATTTGTATGGTCCCTACCAAGCCCTCTTCCGCTGTCTTGAAAATCACGGTAGGTAAGCGGTCTGATCCAGCAGCCTTGTTGGACTTTAGCTTGGATATTGCCATCATCACTTCCAGTTGGTCAGGTTGACGGAAGTCTTGGTTTTAATCGCCCAGGTTAAATGGTTCATTCTGCGTGACAGCGGAATTTATCTCGTCTTCGGCGCTTAACACTCTGCAAAAATGGTTTATCCATGTCCTCAGCACCGACTGTCAAATAAAAGCCCTGTACATTTAGGACATTGTTTTAGTCCCCTGACTACGAATCTTGAATTTATTTCCTCTTAAATTGAAGGTCATCTCGAATCGATCCCTAAAAACATAACATAAGAGAGGGTTTACAAAGAACGACAATATTTTCCACCCCCCCCCCCCCCCTCGCATGATTATTCATAATTTTCTGATCAAACGAAAGGAAACCGTGATTCAGCAGTTATATTCGTTACAAATATTCCTTGCTCCTTGTGCAGTTTCTCCAAAATAATTATCACAAAAGGTGAACGTTTCTATATTTGCTTCTAAATATATCAGCTTTGTCCATTAAAATCTCTGACGTATACCGTAAATTTGCAAGTCATTTTCACCTCCTTAGCTTAAAATCCATTAAGCCCCCAAAACGTCAATTTGTATCCTGCCTGTCATTCGCCCTGTACTACGATGATAAGGTATTACCCAAAACCACAACTTCAAACCGACTCCACTGCCTGAATGGATGAATGGCGACGAGCAAATCGGCACTGAACGAGTATGACTTTGCGGTTGACAGGCAAATGAAGTTACCCCTGGAATATACACAACCTTATGCCAGAGCTAATCTCCATCTATGGAATCAGTGCGGGGAATTCCAAGTCAGGCGAAGTATAAAGTTTATTCGTTTTGATTTCACAGCGTATACTTGAAAAAAAGGGAAGGGGATGAGGAAATGGTGGAAAACTTGGCACTGTTCATGGTTTCAGTGAAACCACCCACACCGCAGCCGGCGCGGCGTCGTCTTGATGTGAGGCCATGAACTTGTGTTCTGTTTAGTGGTCCAAGTTAATGCGTTAATTCAATCCAGTGTGAAGGTTGTTTGTTGAACAGCATTGGCCATGTCCTCGACAGCTGAATGATGAATTGTATTAAAGATGATCATCTTCCTGGGTTGTTTCACTAATGGTGCGGGCAATGTAGTGTCTTACTTGAAATGCATCCCGGTCGGGTGTAGATAAACCCATTGTACTTTATTTGATCGGCAATTTGTTTTGATAGCCATCCAGTTGAAAGCATTCTCTTTGCTTGTGCTCCTTCAAATGAGCGATGACACAGTTTTATTTGATTTGAGATCGGTATCGAAATATCCGCGGGGGATTATGTAACAAAAGTGCCTGACCGATGCTGTTGGGCTGGTAAAGAGGAAAATAAAACTCAATGTTGCCCTCGATGCAGTGATGTTATTTTCAAGGCTCAATGGATATCGAAGGGGGATTGAAACAGTTTAATCGATTTCCTTTTAAAGTCGACACTTTTTATTCCAAATGAGGGCATTCAATGAAAGTCCAACTCCAGGTGTGCGATAGTGCTTTGTCGTGTTTTAAAGCTACGTGTGATGAGACGGGTTGTTCTGAAAGTAGTGGATTGCAGAATTGTTAAGCTTGGTAGTTAGCTCGATTTTTTCTGTATGTCTGGTAAAAGATCCGCCTATGAACTTTTTCATTATCTCGACAACAAACAAACAAAAACAACAAGACATACAATGGTCACCATGTACAAACATTTCCATATGAGAACAACCTGTTAGCTGGCATCTTTAAAATGTAAAATCTGAGGGAGACTGTGGTCGCCGATTGCGATGAAATAAGGGCTAAATGTTGCTCCATGTTATTGAGAAAAAAATATATAATCAGTCAGTAGTTTGAATGTGATGCGGGAACTAATTCACTATTAACTATTTTATTTTTTGCCTGACCGTTTTTGTGTAGTCAAAAAAACCCTGCCAAAAAAACAGTATCCTTCAAAAATATCCAAAAGAACCCAGAAAGTGGTTAAAAAAATCCTATAATCGACTCCGAGCCTCGGAGGCTCATAGTAAGTTTCCAAAAATACGACACGAAATTTATTTGAAATTTTTGCAGGAGCAGAAGCCACAGCAGTTTTGCCTATCAAATTTGCATTATACATTTCTGGTATTGTGTCTAAATCGGGACAAAAGAAATAATTGGGTTGACAGGTCTGTGTAGGAACTTGGCTTCTGTATCTAGCTGATTGTATTTAATTATTAATTAAACAAGCAGAAAAAACAGCAAATGTCTAAAGAATTATACACGAACAATTGACTGTCAGAATTCCACTATTCAATAAAACCCACTAAAAATGAGCCTGATGATGAATAATAATTGGCGTCGTTTGGTGTATAGTTTCAGTTTTTTCAAAGGACTTCTTTTTTTGGTTCTACTATTTTCAGAACTAATTCGGAATAAAATTTGACAGGAAACTGACAGGGGAAAGGCAAAGGCTTTAGGGGGGACTCGATTTTATTTACAACTTGATTGACAAAAATCCACACCCCTACTCAGAATGCATTGAAAGTCAAGTGTTAAGCTCGTTATGACTTGAACTGCCTTCTTTCTGGTAATGGGATAGAATTGCATTTGTTGTTCCATCCAATTGCATTACACCACTGCCACTCTATGCAAAAACCAAACAGTTATCCATCAAAATACGGACTCACTACAGACATCCACAAATTCTATTACACAAAATGGTGAGTATACGTAAAAAAAATTCAATGAACAAAATTCAACAAAAAATATTCTCTCATGTTTTCGTTATTAAAATAATTTCTGTTCGGTGTATAACTGTATATACCTACTCACTTGCCATTAGTGCAAATCTGAAAAAAAAAATTGCGTTAAGTTTAAATCAATGTTCGTTTTCCGTTTTTTGTACTTTCGAGCAATAAAGTTAGCATACTTTTCCACTTCCAGTCCACTGCACTGTCTGTATGTTTCATGTTAAAATTCTTTTAAAAAGTGAACCTTATTTGTCGACCCGCAATATTCGTTTTGTTTTTTCTCCGTAAAATATGTAAATTTCCATAGAGTTAATTATGTTTTTTTTTCATTTTTGAAAAATTCGTTTGAGTGTTCCTCCGTGGTAATGAATGGATATATCATCCCGTGTTTCCAGCAATTAGCTTAGCGAATAAAAAAAAAGAAAGAAGGTGTTCCACTGTCGGACAGCAACTAAAAGGGAAGGAGTGAATGTGCATTCCAGCCGTGTCTGTATTCAGGGCAGAAAAGGTTATGAATGGCGGTAGCTCTTTGTTCAAATGGAAATATTAACAAGTTGTGACGTTACTTTACAATTATCCTGCTTGTATTCGAGTATAGCAAAAACACTGTTAATTCGGTCACTCTTGGAATTAAACAAAAGTGTTACGAAATTTAAATAATACTTGCACAGGAGGATAGTTGCAGGAAGGATCATGGGGGTTTCCTGATTGGGATGTTGCGCCGCATAGCTTTGTTATTATTTTTTTTTTACTGTAGGCTCAGAGGTAAATAAAATTCTGTGAGCAGTTATACAGAGTTTGTCAAATGAAATCTCAAATTAGTAAATTTCCGATGCAAATGAAAATAAAGAAAAAATATGAACAGCAAGCCCAAAAACGTCTTCGTGCACTAAATGTACCAAATTATTTCTTACTACTTCGATAAAAAAATTACACTGACGAAACTGACCTTAAGGTGGCTACAGACATAGCTCATTGCTTATGTGGCCGAGGGTTTTATTAGCCCCAATGCAACGACAACGAAAATCTTCGAATGGCAACAACAAACATGACGGAAACCAACTACGTACGGTTTTAAAATAACATCGTAAGCGGCTCGCAAAATAAAACGTCTTTTAAGAAAATAAAGAGTTGGCTATTTATAACTTCTCACAAACATTGGTTTGTGTGAATTTAAAATTTTTTTGCGGAGTTGAGACGAACGGAAGTGACTTTACCGACTGCAAATGGCTGAAGCTTTTTAAAAGAGAATTATACGCTCGAATGTTTTTCAAATGTTCGAGAGAGGTGGCGCAGCGAAAAAAGCATTCAGCCATAATTTGAATTTTATGGGAGATCCAACCTGAGACCTGTCGCTCACTAGTCCAACACACGTGGCTTTCTTTTCCTTTCAACAGTAGGCCTAAAAATGTTTAAAATAAAAAATGGCCGTGTGATGCAGAGTTAGTAAGTCGTGCTTAAAAAAAAGTCTAGTTGAAAAAAGGAGAAAGAAGTTCTGCTCTGTGAAGTTTACCAATTTGAGCTTATGCTTTCTAGTGGCCCATCCAAATTCCTTGTATCTCCAAATATGTTAATTGTATACAAAACAAAAGATCATCCCGTGGAATGCAATTTTACATGGGCCGCCGAATTGAATTATAAAAAATGTCTGCCCTCATCAGCCCTCTTATGACCGAAAGCGGATAAAGAGATTTTGGAAGACAAGAAGACGTCAAAGGACGACCTTTTTGTTTTTTTTTTTGCTGTGATGTTTACAATAAACTATCAAAGTTGAGAAGTCAGCTGGCAGTTTTACTTGTAAGCAAAGCGATGTATTTTTTACTTCCACAAATTCAAACAATTCGAGCAATGCACGTCAATCGCCTTAAACAACATCCCTTTGAATTCTTTCCTAGCAGTAGAAATGAATGGAAGACAGCAAGTGCTTCAGTAAAGGACTTTCTATAATATAAATATATGTGTAATAGATTGAACCAGAAACCTGTTTAGCGACATCGACCTCGAAAATAATGCGCTTATGCTGTATAAATCTATTGAAACTCGTGTTACACTTAAAGGTCTTTGAGTGAATGGAAGCGCACTTACTAACCGCCCTGCAAAAGTAAACATTGCCTCTTTTTTGGCGCCCTTCATCCTGGTTAAGAAAAGCCATCTTAATTCCATTACTAAGTTCTACCACTTCCGCCTCACACTTGCACTGTTTCCCGTCCGTAAAACTCCGAAAAACAAATGCTTTCCACGTGCATACAAAACAACTCTGTTAAAGCCTCATGAAACGTTAATCATCCCAACAGACCCCATAATAACGCTCTTGTCTCTCAATATTCAACTAGTTTTTCTTCGACTTTAAAACAAACTTTTTCCCCATTTTTTTATGTTTTTCTTCTCACTCATTCTTGTTATTTTTCTACAAATCAAGTCCATGGCCCCCAGTAAATTAAGGCACACACATGTCGGAGTTGTAGTTTTCCTGGCTGTTTACTCTGTGATCCTTCGTAAAAGTTAGCAGCGGCAACATGAGAATACATTTTTCCCCGGTCGCTCGGAACACGTTCGCAAGGCCAGCGAAGTGCGATAATGGAAATGTGAAGAAAAAAAAAACTACAACGAAAACTTACAGAAAATGCAAGACAAGCGTAAATTCGTGATTGGAATTCGAGACCATAAATAGTTTGGATTTACAGCCACTAGGTGGAGCGGATATGTACTTTTTATTCAAAAAGGTTTTCCTGTTTGCCTCCAGCATCTATTTTTATTTTGTTGTTGTGCTCGACAACCTTTACAAACAACAATTAGGAAAAAAGGAAGAAAACTCTGTTGATTTGATTTTCGGATTGAAGCCAAAGTTTCTCTCCTTTTCATCGAAGTTATTTCTTGGAAATGTGTTTGGTGAATTACTTTAGGGTTAAAATGCAGATAGCTACATATGGAAGTCGATTTTGTACAGCATCCGCTATTCAATTTACTCGATGCAGTTGGTGTAGCTACTGTGGCCCTGTAGACTTTAGCTGACAAAGTGTGTGATTGAAAAAAGTTTCCTAAGCGTGCGGCTGGTGCGAAATGAGAATTAATTTCCATTAATGGATTTCAGAACTTAATGCTTGGTTTAGCATTATGTTCGCTTTAGGGATGTTCGACTCCGACTGTCTGCGGTAGTCAAAACATGGACGACATCGACCTGAATTGGATTATCTTGGGAGTAATCATGAAGATTACCCTCAACATTACTACGGTGAGTACATCGATACACTCTATTTCTTCCCGTGTTTTCAAAGTCGAAGGGTGTTCTTCCACTTACATTATCTCAAGATTGATCATTCTTGCCCAAAATGGGATACAAAATGTCAAAAAATAAAATGGTTTGTGTAAACGAAATGTCAAGAACTCATTCGCAGTTCGTCCCCATATGAGTTCATTCCACTGGATGCTGAGCTATTTGCTATGTAACTCCACAATCCACTTCGGTTTATGATGGGATTCCGTGTAACACATTCAAAATGCGTTCTATTCCGATTTCGCTCTGTCTCAATATACTTTGAATATTAATTCAAGTACTTGCTGGAAGAGTATTTGAAAAATGTTTTATGCATGATATTTACCACCAACTGAACTGCAAATGCTTCTTGACTTCTTATGACCCATCTGCCATCCAATATTTCTGTGGGTTCTGTACGCATTGTAGGAATGGTATAAAGTGGGTGAACTATTGCAGTCAGTGTTATTAGAGCAATGATTTTTCAGACAACAGAAACCCGAAAGCTCATTGCAAACATAATGGGAAACTTTGCAGTGTAATTAATTCAACCAGCACTTATGTGTTCCAACACTTTGAAAGCAGACTACTTTTTGTGTTCCATAAGAGGGAATGAATTCGACGAGGCAATTACGTCCATGGGTCTGACAAGTGGCTTCGAAAATGCCCCCATCAGTGCCTGGCAACTGCAAAAATAAATAGTTAACTCGAGCAAATGTCGTCGGAAAACTTTGAAACTTTTAATTCCCGTTAAGTGATAAATTGATCCCTAAATTACGAATTGACTGCGCCAGAGACTTTTGATGAGTGAAAATACTCATCGTCCATCCATATCTTTAGAGTGTTCTCGCCGGCGGCGGGGTTTTGGTAGAACAACGATTGAATATGCATGTAAATGTTTTCCAGTAGATGTCCTCTACGAGAACACAAAAGCAGCCCAGCATTAGTTCCCTTAATTAAAAATCAATTGATTTTATCTTGGCATTTCTGTGTCCATTCAACAAAGTGACAAAAGTGACGTCCAATCAATTTATTATGCAAATTTCCATTAACTCTGTTCCAAACTATATGCCCCCGGGCACAGGGATGTGATGCAGGAAGAAAGACAACTTTTCGGTGTAAAAGTAAATCTGTTCGACATAGGAAGAGGTTGGATTGACAATTAATGGTATTCATTGTTGGTTGTTGCAAGTAATGGTAAATTAGAATTTACTAAAATAAAGCCAAGTTTGAGATCCATGTTGGCCGTATTTAAGTGATTAGTTTGTTAAAATATTGTATGGCTTATAATGCGACCTAAGGCCACAAATTATCCAAACATTCCACCGTTAAATCGATAAATAGTAAAAACACCGAATAATGGTTATGACACTTGCTAAACTTATAGGCATTTGTCTTGACTAAAAAGCAAAAATTATTCAACAGTCGACAAAAAAAATTAAAGTAAAAGTGAACCGCAAAAATATAAATAAAGAAAATAAATAGTTCTTCTATCCCATAACCGAACATGGCTTCAACTAGATGGAGCAGTTTTGAATTGAAACAAAAGCTAATCTTACAGTAGGCGTGTTTTTTTGAGCTTCGATCTCAGCAAAGCAAAGTAAAGTAGGATTTTCAGCACACATATTACAACAACTACTGCGAGTCTCGAAGTATCAAGTAGCGCCTAGTGGTTGTAATTGCGTGCTCAAAATACTACTTTACTTTGCTTTTCTGAGATCGAAGCTCAAAAATCAGGCCTAGTGTCGAGCTTATTATAGTTATTTGAAAAACACGTTTTATTAAACAGCGTTTAAGAGTGTAATTAAGTAAGTTTGACAGATGGCTGACTTGAGTTTTGATTGGCCCAGATCTGTCGCATGAACAGTTTTTCCAGTTTGCGGTTATGGAATGGTAGCCGACGAACCTAGTCAAAAATTTCGCCACTGAGCACTAAGTTCAAACAGTTTATTTTCGTATTGAACATTTAATAAAATGACATATGTCAACAATGCTGCCAAAACAATTTGTTCTTATTTGGAAAAAAGTTAAAAAAAAAAAATACTAGAAGTAAATACTGTACAGTAAATCTAAACGAAACCATAAAAATATCGTTTGCGTTTTTTGAGCACTTAAACCTAATAGTTGAACCTAATCTTGGTCTTAAAATGTTTCTTATGAATTACGAAAAACTTTTTCCGATCAAATTCTCAGTTAATTCCACAAAAAAAAACCAAATCATTCCATGGAAATATTTCATTTCCATGTGTTTCATCTCTAAGGAGTTTTTCGCGATGGAATCCAGTCAGTAGTAGTGGATTTTTTGCTATTGTTTCCCTTGTGAAAAATGTTTCTGACAGATTTTTGCTATGACCGCCGAAACGTAATAGAACTCAAAAACATAAGAAGACAATTTAATTGCTACAGCTAATTTTTGAGAGCGTTTTTGAGCTAAATGCGTTTTTCTTCTTCGCTGTGTTCAACTTATTTATTTATATTACTCAGAAGAATGTTAATCAATTCAAGAGGAGTACTTAAGGAAAGCAACTTTTACTTAAATATCTATTTTAAGCTATCAATAAGCATTCTGTTTCAAGTTGTAAAACATCAACGACGATTGCTATTAATCCTGTTTTCACTTTGGATGTAGGGCACCCATCGAAACAGATTCACTTGGTCAAATACTATGTGTCGTTTTCTCTATTCAATCGGAACCAAAGAAAAGTACCTACTCGTATTAAATGTGCATATAAATTATCAGGGACAATTTTTTTCAACGGAAATGCGACAAATTGAGTGCAGGTTTTTAGAAGAAACATTCAATTTAGTGTGAGAAAAAATGCAATTCGTCAACTTTAACGAAAGCCTGTTCTTCACATTCTCGTTTCACATTGGGCCCTACTAATAATAATTTTTAACCCTCACACTAAATATTTTGTAGGTTAGGATGAAATATGCAATTTTGTATGGAAAATTTCGCTATTGTGAGTTCGAAAAATTTAGTCTGGACACTAAAACCAATCATTGGTATCGCGGATTATGTTGAAATGCAACAGTTCTATTTTCCCCTTATTCGGTGATCTGTGATAAATTAAAAAAATAAATTAAAAGGCAAAGTTAGCCGCACCTATAACTTGTTGGAAATGACAACTTTCTCCCTTGTCATTTTATTTAACCCTGAATTCGCTGAAGCAGACAAAGGCAATTTACAACAAAAAAAAATGTGAACTTAATAATATTCCAACAGTTCCACAGTTGCTTTTTTTTAAAAATCCTTTAACTTAATTTGCTCGTTATTGGGATAATTTGGTCCAACTTCAAACGATAAAAATTCCTTGAGTTCCAATTTCTTACCTTTGCCTAATTTGCGAATTCAAATTCAATTATGCTGAAGTAAGCGATGGGTATGTCAACAATAAAAAAAAACCCTTAAAGAATGCCATCCAGAAAAAATAATTTTCCTTTCTTTTCCCTTAACGCATCATGGATTTTCAAGGATGATTTCTTTTTCTTCTTGCATTTTGTTCTTCTATTTTTTGTTTCTCTTCGAATTTTGTTTATTTTTCTATATCGGAATTCGAGAAGTTTTTTTTCCACTCGTTTCCAACGAACCGAAATCGATGTCCTCTGCTCGTCGCCGGTCGGCTTCAGGTTCAGATCAGACCAGAGACCAAAGAGTGACATGGGATGAAAATCCAAGAAAGGAATAGAAATAAAACTTGAAAATCATTTAAGCGTCTCATAATCGAAGGATAATCAAAATAAATTGTCATTTTTCGAGGCATTATTCTGTTTGATTTAAGATTTTCCAGTTTCTATACAATCATCGCTGGAACCGGACACAACAGGGGCCACTTCCACTTTATATATAATGCAGGATATACTTTCTTCTTATTTTTTTTTGCAATAAGAATAAGAAATTCGATTCAGTATTCAGCGAGCTGTGAACGTATTGTTCGGATGGCCTTCGTCTGTCTCCATACTTATTTCGCAATTGAATTGGCGATGCCAACGAAAATAACTCAACTCAATGGTTTTTGAAAGAAAGTCATTATAAATATCAATGAAGATAAAAATGTAAATGTAAATGTAAGCAATACGAAAAGGACTTGACAAAGTCAGAGGCTGGACCTTTATTTAAGCCCTTGGGGGAGACGAAACAGCCAACCCTTAAACCTAATCGACTTTGCAAAATTAATTCATCCTGGTTCGGGTGTAATCAGAATTTGTGGGGTAGAAGTAGTTTCATACGGAAGGAACTTTATCTTATGGCTATAGACACTTTGAAGAAGTCCCTCGCCCATCAGCACAGTGCGAAGGTACAAATTCCCACTCTTTTTGAAGGTGCACAGCTATTGACGTACGCGTTTCTGTGAAGTTCAATTTCAGTGAACTGTTTGCTTTTACTGCGGGGAAATATTGAACTTATTCATATTGCTGCGCGAGAAAAAAGTAAACAAAAAGAAACGAATAAAATAAGAGGAAAAACAATTCTATATCGAGACAAACACAAAGTCTACCTTTGTGCACACTTTAAGTAGTCGTTTGTTTCGCTCCATTTTCCTCTGAGGATACCACTTTTGATAAATCCTCACCCTATAGAAGGAACCGCAAAAAACAAAAGGATTTAGAGCACTGCCTTTGAACACTCATTGAATATTTCCAATCGAACACACAGCGCATTTTTCTGTCCCGTTGGGGATACAGAAAGAACTAGGAAGAGTAGAAGAGCGCACTGCTGAAACCATTTTGTATCGGGTTGAGCTACCTTTGAGAAAGAAAAAGGACAAGTGAAAGTATTTTAAGATTCAAGTAGTATTAATGGAACCTTGTAAGGCTTTGATGTGGATGGGTGTCTGCAATGGAACAGAGCAACTTATATTCGACAAGAGTATGCCTTTCGTGAGTGCATATTGATCGAATGTGTAAACAACGGAACATGATGATGATGGCAACGCATCAGTCGAGTTATCTCCAACTACATCGAAACTACACTCAACACTGATTGAGGTCAGGTTGGTACTTTTGGCTTTAAGACTTCATAGTTGGGTTTGATTGTTCCCCACCGGTAAGACCCATTTTGACATAGTTAGCATAGCGAATTCAAAAGAGCTCAATACGCGGTACGTTGGTTGGTAATGGTTTGCCTTTGTGACTTGTGTGAGCTTTTATTTATTTTCATTTCGGCCGGCATAGAGAGTGAGTGAGCAGGACTCACTCCGCAATTATATTTGCTCCTGCTAAAGTCTGCCTTGTTAACCTAGGGTAGGTACACATGTTATATTCCAGTACCCAATATAACATTAGTCCGTGGGCATGGCGGTGGTTTGGGCATCACAGTTTCGAGCTCCGGAGGGGGACAGCAATTTTCTGCCACCGACCATAAAAGAAAAATAATATCATAGTTCCTCCGCCACTACATCAAGTGAGCCAAAAAGGCATCGATGGTGGTTTGATCTCTTAAAATAGGAAAACCCGCTCCGGGGTTCGAACCTATGGCACGCTCCAAAGATTTCCTTGGCCATATAATATTCTCTTCATAAAAACTTTCCAGCAGCCCCGGTCCTAAACATTTTTCACGCTGTCTATATACTCAAGTGGATTTTCGTTCAGCTTTGGAGGAATTACGCAAGACGCCATAATTTCATTTAAAGACCAGGGCACTCATTCCGTAACTTTTCAGACGATTATCGTCGGAACGATAGACCTCCAAAAGCAGCAACCAAGTGCAAAAATTACGAGTTTGAGACCTCAATCCAATTCATTTTCCAGAAATGTAATGAAAGCTGACGAAAGTGAAACAAATTCGGGCAGAATATAACTTTTTATGGTCATCAAAGTTTCAAAAACGATATCGTCCCGTCGATTATTGTTATACGGAATCTACCCCCAGGAGACTAAAGTTTGCAGAGCGATTCTCTGGCCTTACTATTACAGGTTTTATTACTGAAGTTAGTTTCATCAGTTTCGGTACCGGCTTTTAGTAAGAGAGCTTTCATAAGATTCAGTCTTAGGCGCTAGCTTAGTTTTTTCTTTTTAATTTGCTACATTCCTAATATGACTTTGCGGTTTGCAATGCTGCTTTTGTTCTACAGAAGTTGCAGCATGATGCCAATACGTTGTCCGCTCATTTTCGAAAAGTCCCAGCTTGACAGATTCATCAAACTGGGAAAATTTGACCTCTCTAGCATGTAGCCAATTATGATTTATGGTTCTTGGAATTACTTCCAAGGCCTGTAGTTTCCATAAAATAACGAGCGCGTAAACACAATTCAAAACTGGCTCTCCAGGCAAAGGACTCATATTTCAGACTTACCAAATGATACTACAATAGATTCTGATTTCATCGAAATCCCCTCCGCTCCATACTGCGAATGGGCCATACACAACCAAGTTAACAAACAAAAATCAACCCTTTTCCCATTCTCACCTGTGATACACAGAGCGGAGCATACACAGCACACAGTACACAGCACACAGCCCTCCTTTAACATTAATATTTCAGCGTAATCCCAAACTCTTCAGCTATTTGCGATGGCTTCCTTTGTAGGGTTCTATTTGTCTATTTGTACACACCACTCCCCCAAAACTGCAGATGTTCCACTTTTACGACACAATAGAAGCGTTGCCGTTGTACTCGTCCTAACGAACCCTTTCCCAGATGACAAACAGAAGAAAAAAAAATCTCATAAATCACACTTTTCAAAAATGTTTTTGTCACTCTGAAGAGCAGCCCGAGAGCATATAATTCTCCCTAAAACCCGTGTATACAAGCTCTGCTACCATCATTGTTATTCGCTTTTAAAGGAGCATTCAGCCCGTACCCGCCGCCGACTCTGCTGCTGCCTTTTCCAATCTCTCATAATCTGTCACTCCCGTTCTTAGGTATTCATGAGTCGTACCCATTCCGGAACTAGGAATTTATTTTCTTCAATTCAACACTCTTGGCCTATGGATGAGGGTGACTACTGACTACCAACCACACTAGGGCTCTCGGAAACAATCTGTTTGTTTCCAACTATGTGACACCGGAGAACTTTTGTCTTACATCCGGTTGTAGAGGTGCTAACATACGATGGCACCGAGTACGGCATTTACCATCGGATTACGAGCGGATAGTGTAGCAACCTGGCATCCTGAAGAATTATGCAGACGCACACACTCAGAGGTGAGGGTATGATTTTGCTTCGAGCCAAAGTGCAAATGTTTTCATTATGTGGTTGCAGTGCGATACCAAAACAATGACTCGTTAAACTTTAGAAAGTTTTTCTCTCCTCGGGGTGTTTTCAATGGATTTCGACAAAAGGGGCGACGCCATCTTTTGTAATTTTCAAAGGTGCGGAGAACTGAGGAGAGGACGCCAAATAAGGATTTTAGCTATACAGTGTTTGGAGATTACCTTGAATGGCTGTCGGTATTGATTTCCAATCAGAACTTTGCAACAATAATATCCCAGCTTTGAAAAAGTCAAAAACTGTCAAATGGTCTTTAGAAAAGGTGGGTGTCTCTAACTCATGTTTTGTGTATTCTCAAATTGAGCATATGGGCTGGGTCAGACAGAGGAAATTAACAGTAGAACTCGCCCGAAGGTATTTCAGTTGTAAGTGCAAATGTGAACTCATCCATCAAAGTTAGGAGATTTGACGCATATAGGTACATTGCTTCAGGCATGTCCATCGAATGATAGTGTAGCATGAAATATAAGCTGTTGAAATTCTGAAAAGGAATTAACATCTGGGCAAGGAACCTTTATACTTGTGAAGTCATTCAGCGAACGTCGAGTCGTTCTTATTTTTAGTAAAAACTACTCAATCGAAAATAAAGTATTTTAATAATTGTTTCGAATAGAAGGCTGGAAAAAGCTTCCTACAAGTCGTGGGATTTTTTTTGTTAACTTTGTCGTTTATGTAGTAAGGGAACGATGTTTTATTCGTACAAAATTTCGAACTTGACATGCTTATCAATTGTAAAGTTACAATGATAGGGGAGACTTAAAAAAGTGGGTCTCGCTATGCTGTCCGTTTGTCTATCGGCTTCTGGAGCCTACACGCTAAAAAGATATGTTTTTAGTCTTCGTATTTCAGTTGACACGCAATTTTGTAAAGGGTCTTATCAGTGGTGGGTTAAAGGTTAAATTATTTTGGACATGCATAACTTTTTTTTTCTCCCTTAACCAAAAATGAAAATCGGCCTAGCAGATATCTATAGAACTTGATAACTGCTGGGCCGATTTTCATGATTTTTGCCATCGAGTTTTACCTTTAAGGAATTTAAAATGTAGATAGATGGAAAGCTTCTGAGGCTTAATAAAATAAAAAATGATTTAACTTCGGATGAACGAAAAATGGCGTTCGACCCAGTAGTGCACTTTATTTTCACAGAGACTGTGTTCAAGACTTGCATATATTTTTTTCGAACCTATATAAGAAATACCGACGACTTTGCAGCATCTTTGTTGGGATTACTCGTCCGTTCCCGATTTAGCCTGCGGGAAAATACAACACCTCTAAATTTGTTGCACTGATAACGTCTCATTGTCTCTTCAACAAAGATATCAATTATTAAAATTCGCCCTCTTGTAACCATCCCATACCCCAAACAACAAATATCTCCAAATAGGGTTTTGTCTTAGACTCATTTACTCGAATGCATTGAAAGCAGAACTATGTATAAGTTATTACTCCCGAGCTCATATTGAACTGTAAATATGTAAATGTAGCGAAAAGTGTGCCGATATAAGATAATACAGCGGGCAGGGTGAGCCTAGACTAAAAAATCAATCGATGTGATTGAATATGCCACAAGGTATACGAGTATGCCAGCGTTCTCATACTCAATTCATATGAAATGCATATTTAATACGAATTGATATCCACCCAACTAGGGCATCACATTCGACTGGTTCAATGCAAGCGGAGTTCCTTATCCTTGGTGCATATATGTGCATAATGTACTCCATATTAAAATAAAGATTTTAAATTCAGAAATTGAATAAAAATCGTTGTGTACTTGATTAAGAGCACTTTACGTGGAAACTAACAAGGATGTAGGTACTTGCACTTGTCAAATTATGGAGCAAAAATTTGTACTCAGTTTTTGTTTAAAAAAAAAACTGATAAACTCCAACGATCTGCGCATACAATTGTCTGTATGTGAATTTTGTTTCGTTGACCATGGACAGAGACATTTAGTTTTTATTTCCCCGGTGAAGTGGATAAAACCTTCAAATGCAATACATGTTTTCCGGGACTGAACGTAATACCCTTCGCTCAGTAGTCCTGTACACCAACCATATTGCCCTGTTAAATTATTCCCAATCGAATAATATGAATCCAAGATGACACATATACATTTAACAAAACCTCTGCTGACAAAGTACTTTACTCACAATAAACAAACTTCTATATAACGTTAGAGCTCCGTCTTCGTTATACCTACCTTCCGAATGCAATTATGCGTCCTCAGCGCAAATCGTTCCCTCTTCATTTACCCTTATTTATCAAAGACCGAATAATTTCATTCAAATGTCCTTCTGCCCTCCAATCAGAAGTTTGCTTTTAACATTACCGTTGAGATTTGCTTACACTATATGTACTCAGTAAAATAACGAAAATAAACGTCAGTCAGTTCAGCTTTTTGCAATTATATTCAAATTTTTTTTTAGATTTTTTTTTTCTATTTTTACTTTTACCCGTTTGCTTTTCCTAATTTTCCATCAAACTCCGGCTAGGAGTAGTGCGCACAGAAATGCCACTAGCAGATTTTCATCCTTGCAAATGAATATTGTTTGGGTATGAGTATATAAACAAACGTCCATCCAGACCCATCATCACTTCAGCTACGAGTGTACTACTACAATTCACTTGTAATCTCTATATACAGTATAAATACGAAAATTGCGAACGGGTGTTTTGTGTACACAATTTGAATGCACTTGGGCGGATATTTAAGGATGTTAGTTGGGGCATGCAAGAGTTTATGCTGTGGTGTCCGTCAAGCTGAAAATAAATTGAAAATAAATGTCATTATAAGGAGTTTTTTTGTTTTTTTGAAAAATTCTCTTTAAATTTGATGCTTAGGTAGGTACGTATTTAATTAATGAACATGAATGTTGGGAAGCTTTTCTTGTTGTGCAAGGGGGGTGAAATGAGTTCAGTTCGAGTTATCTTGGACGAAAAAACACGAAAGATTTTTTTTTTTCAAAATTCAATAGAACACAAATTGGGGGACATCTTTTACTCGAAGTTGCATCGTTTTGCTGTTATTTTATTATTTTTGACATAATTTTTACAAACGTGCAATCAGTTTTATAATTTTTGGTTACCAAAATAAAGAATCGCTTGTATTTTTATTTTCATATGAGAGTGACAGCTAGTGCTTAAATGTGTTCCGTGAAAAGATTAGGGGTTGAATCACGTTGCAGTGAAATAAATCCACGGGATGAACTCCACATGGGAATTTAAACCATCTTGATTGGAAAATAAGTCCACGAAACAAAGGTGCACTTAGTTCCCATCCAAAGTGAGAAATAATTTCACTCAAAAGTCAGAGGATTTTTTTTCAATTTTAAGGTGAAGCACGAAAAATGTATTGTCTTGCATATTTAACATGCCTGGCTGAATTATTGAGCGGTTTCGTCTGCGGTTTGGCCTTAAACTGAAAAGGCAGGTATTACTTATGAATTTCTCTCCACGTGCTCTGTAACAACCATGAAAACCGCACGATGGGCACGATAAAAATAAAAGGAGACTACAACTGGCTGGTAATAAAGGACATTAGATCCGCAGCCTACTTTACTCATTGAAACAGTTTAGGATTTCAGCACGTAATATAATTTGATGAGACGTATTGTTATCATTGGAGGTATGAAGACCAATGCTCATCCTCAAACAGACTCATTTCAAAGTTGCTTAGGGCGGGATAAACCGTTCCGGTAATTACAGTGTTAACATTAAATTTCGTAAATTTTGTGAACACTTGCCGGACAAAGTCTGACATCTGGAAAACCATGCTACGCATACCGTTCGATTTATAGCACTTGTTAACACACATTTGGATGCAAGGTCAGGTTGAAATTGCTGTTAAATACTGTCCCCACAGAGCCGTATAAAATGAACGTGTAGGTCCCCCGTGGTGTCCGATAAATGTTTAATTTGTAAATAAGGGCTTCATGTTAAATTAGAATAACATGAGAGAGAAAATTTCCATCCTCGGCACCAGAAATTTAATGTGTAAACGAAATATTCATATGGAATATCTTCAAGCCTTTCCGCCGGCTGTAGGTGTTCTGGTGTGTTTTTTTTTTTGATGCTTGGTAGATAAGCCCTTCGGAGTCCTTTATTCGAGTGTCATTCACTTTAAGCTCATGTGCATACATTTTTCGGGTTTGTTTAGCATTTTGGCAAAGATATGCGGAAAGTGGAAAGTGGATCCTTGTGCGATGATATCCCTCTTTGGGGACAGACAGAAAGCCTTGCTCAGCATCAGCGTCGTCGTCGTCATCGTCGTCGTGCTTCTGTTCTCCTTTTTTCTTTATCTAATCTAGCTATCATCATTTAAATTTAGGGTGACCCAAAACAAACTTTTGTGCGACATAGTATCTGTATCCTCCTAATCCAGACAAGGGCGAAGTTCATTCAACATATGTATATAGGAATACGCGTATATGGAGTGTCTGCAGCCAATTTATTTAAATGTGTGTGCTCGAATGGAAGGACAAAATGAGAGCTGGTGTAGTGTGTTCTGTGTTGTGGCCCCCAGAGAAAATGGGTATATGCGAATGAATGTGTGGCACTTCGATGGTATCCTCGTTTATCTTGAGAACGGGAAAATGGGAAAACAAGAAAAAAAATGGATACGATATTTTATCTGTTAAAGTTATTAATAGATTTTTGTTTTAGCCTCGAAGGATGAGGTTCATTTTTCTCAAACTAAATTGAAAGTTCCGGGAAATTGAGAAGAGGATGTTTTCGTCCCCGCACCTTAAGTGGAAAAGCGATGGGGAAAAAGGCCAATTGATGTTCAACTCACCAAGGAAATCGATTTGATGAGAACTTTTGCATAAGTAATGAAATAAATCAACAAGTCTGCGCTATGGAGGAGTGGTTTTGTTTTGCAGTTGAGTCCGAACTGCAGTTACTATACCACAATCAGCTCAACTTGGTATGGAGTATCTTTGGTGTAGTTTGTGGCCACTTTGGATGGACGTTCGGTGGCTTATGCACCAGCGGGGATTATGATGAAATGGAAATTGCTGCCAGAATACATTTGTAAATAAGTATGGGTGGTTTTATGGGTTTCAGCGGAACTGAGATAAGGGGATGGGGTGTGCTTTATTTATGCGTGGATTTGCTGCATCCCCTTCATCGAGGTGTAATTGGACAGAGTCGTTCCCCCAACTACAGCGGCTATAGTTTCCTGCAGGCAGTAGCTTAGTGGTTAGTGTGTTGGACTGCAAAGCGAGGGGTCTCAGGTTCGGACCCCGAAAAAACCCAAATTCCAACTCAAGGTTTTTTTCACTGCACCACCTCTCGCGAACGTCTGACAAAATTTCCAAGAGTATAACTGTCATGAATGAGCTTCTTCTCAATTAACTGTTTGAACTCGTCGTAAAATTGTAGATCCCTTCCATTCGTCCCGAAAATGAAAAACTCGCACAAAACGAATGGTTGCGAGAAGCTAGGTATAGGGTCGCTACGGACCTGTTGCGAAACTATTTATTTTTTAATTTAAAAGGTTGGCTCGTTTTTTGTTTGCGAGTCGTTGCTGAATTGTCCGCACTTCAAATACTGGTAAACTCTCTCGTTCTTAGCTGGTAGGTCACAGACGAAGACGATGGGCCCATTTATGGAGATAGTTCTGTCATGCAATTAGAAGTCATTGTCAGTGTTTCATGCGGCATCTTCCTTTTGAGACAATGTGAGAAATTTGCTGGCGAAGTAATTTTTTGCCTGGAGAGGTGAGGAATTTTAAAATAAAAACTGTAGTCACCTTCCCAAAGGACATATTTAAAAAGCTCAAAAAGCATCCAAATAAAAACAGACAGGACTTCTTATCTAAAATAACACGCTTCCACTGGCTCGTCCCCTTGCTTAGTCTTAACCGTCAAAATTGTTAAAATCATTTTGTGTAAAGAATCCCTCTGCTGTCCTTTAAAGAGATATTTTAAATCCACTATGCAAATAATTTATATGCCTTTTGCTACCGACAACGTTTCCAAAACATCAACTTCTATAGCAAAGTAACACCACCTACGTGGCAACATCCATTCATCATAATAAAAACAAATTTCCCACTTCCATATCGAACCATCAATAAACGAAAATATTGATTAAAATAAATGACCATCTCGATGGCGTACAAATGAAAATTCAAACAATTTTTCAACTCAAATATACGGATTTTGATTTATCGTCCACCCCCACACCGACACTTGTTACATTGACCCTCGAAATATGTAACAAGTAGTTGAATCTACCTCCCTTCCCACATTGTTGCAAAAAAAAATCTTTCTTTTACGATTACTCATTACAATTACCACCACCGTGCACCGGTGGATCTGATGCTATAGCAATGGTGATAAATCCTTCATTAAAAAAAAAGCAGCGAAAACAACTCGTCTTCGTCCTGTCGCGCCATGGTGGCCGTGCTAAAGTATCATCAAAAGTGCATAAATTCACTTAAATAAATCACCAAGTGACGGTCGGATGTCCTTGCATTAATATTAACGACTGCTGTGTAAAAATTCTCATTTTGTCGGTTGACATTTTATTAAAAGAATGAAAAATGAACGACTAGCTATGGCCAGGAAATGAATTCAATCTTTTTCATCTGCTACTCGAGTTGTACGGCTTGGTGTGTCATTTGAGGAAGCTCGATCGTCGTGGTCTTTTGCGAGCTGTCACTTGTATCTGCAATAAAAAGTGGCTTGGTAGCGGTTAACTTTTGATGGTGCTTTGCAATTTTCGCTCCCTTTGCTGCTCCATTTGGTGGCACTTTTAATTGCCAAGTTGCTGTATTGAAGGTGGAATCAAAGAACAAGTGCACTTTTAATTGTTTCGTGCATGAAGCAAAGAGACATTAGGACTTGATTGCATTTTTTTCTGTGATGAATGTCATTTTGATAGGTTGAATTATACGATTCAACGTTAAGAAAACGGTGTCATAAAGTTGGTAAAGACAATGTCGACACTGAAAGGGATTGATAATAAATTAGTTGAAAGGGTGACAAGGGTTCAAGATAATTCAGAAAATAATTTGGGAGTAGATGTCGGTTTGGAACTAAAGGTGCTGTTGAAAGCAAGTGCTGTCCCTATCTCAAGTTGACAAACAGTTTAAACTCGGAGCTGATGAAAGACCGAGATATAGTAAGAAAGCCTTGAATGTTCAAAAGTAAAATCTTTGCGTGGTCTTAAACACAGGATACTTATGCTTGGGCTGATTATTTCCAGAGCCTGCTGTAAAGAAAAGGCTGATTTGCAGCAAATAGTTGCACACAACTGGTAACAAAGAGTCTTAATATTTCCGAAACCGTGGAAAGTATAAACAGATATTTATAAAAGGAGATGCAACTGATCTTGTTCAATACTTTTTTGATTTAAGTTCAGGACAAAATGTTAATCCCTTTGATTCACTTCAAAATAAAAAAAGACACATCTAAAGGAATGGTTCCGCGATTTTACTCCCAATGTTCCTAGATGGACCTGTGCGCAATCAAAAAGGTGCGTACTTAACTTCCTTCTATTGGTCTACCAAGTTCGAAGACAAGTCATGGTCAATTAAATTGTCTAAACGGCTCAAGCAGGGTGCTAATACCCGTACCAACATCGGGCTTATTGTCACCCCTCGTCTACTCACATTAATAAAATACAAACTCGATTTCATCCTTTCAGTTGGTACCTAATTTTTTTTTTCTAGTAAAACAATTTCTGCAAGTCTTGCATAAAAGTACGAAATGGAGCAATGTGAAGGAAATAAGTCGACGATTACTTTTATCATGTTTAAGGACGACCATTAACCGCCTTCGCCATCATAAAATACTTTTCCAATGATGGTCTGTGTGTGTGCAGGGAAAAATGGCCGTCACCATTACACACAGAAGATATTGGATTTCGAAAGTGCACTTCACAAGACAACTTTGTTTGATAAATGGCAGGCAGTAAGAAGCACGATGATGATGAGTGTTGAGAAGAGTTGTATCAACTCTAAAGTCGTTACTGGACAAGTTACAGCCCCCACACAATAATTGACACAAATTGTAATTCTACAACTATACGGCAAACAAGGTACATTCTACTTTGTATTATACTGATTAAACATAAGGACTATCGAAATCGATGCAGTCCCTATGAAATGACGCACACACACACTATACAGCCATAAAGAGGATTTTATTCTTTCCCTAAAGACGAAAACATCAAGGCTGCTCCAAAAATTATTACCTACCATTTGGAAATGTTCACCCTAAAAAGGACATTGGTATACGCTTGCACAAGGAGCAGCGATTTCTTCCAGAGAGAAGTGTAATTTATGTTACTACCGATTCACTACTTAACTATGTTAGGGTTGTCTAAGGACACACTAATCGGGATATTTATGACTGCAACACGTTGTTTATGTTCCGATTTAGCAGCGGGACGCGATTTATTATGTTATATTTGTCAAGTTATGTTATAAAATAAATTTCCGCTCAGCATACTACGGCGCAGGATATGAGGAACATTCGTTTGTGTTTTTTTTTATTGAATAACTTGGGTTGTTTGAGAATTTCCTGCAAAGAGCACGCGTAACGAACAGGCTTTGTGGTTGTTGCTGCATAGCAATAGAAATATGGTTAATTGAACTATTTTGTGGGTTTTATTGCCAACACAGGAGGTGGCCAGAGAATAAGTGCTTTTCAAAAGGATTTCTATTTCTCAAAATCGGGAGGAGACATTTTTGTAAGTAGGTGGGGTATAATTAGTCATGGAACTTGGGGGGCACAAGTTACCATTGGGTATAAGGGGACATAAATAAAAGTAGAGTAGACAGAAACCACTGACTATAGGGTGCGCCAATCTTTAATGTCGGTAGGTGAATGTTATCCTTTATAATTTGTTTGGGCTAGTTTTTGAATACAACATTAACCATTTTAGCAAAGTACGTTCTTTCTGACACCACACATCCAGGGAATTTTCGTACCAGACTTTATTCAGACAGTTGTGGCCATTAATAACAACATCCGCCCATATCGATGACGAAAAGTGTTGTCAGATGGCGCTTGTTGCCCACGATATTTTCGACGATATGTCCGTTCAGTTAACACAACTGAACGACTATTTTCAACGTACCTACAGCGTCACATGGTTCATGGTTAAAATTTTACTTAATTGACGTTTTAAAAACATAAATCTACTTAAGTCAATCGGTTGATAAATGTCAAAGTTATTAAATGTTTGCACATCAACTTAAAAGAGAGCGCACCCTGTATATGAAATAACTACGCAAGAATCCATACGTTCCATTGACCGCAAGATGGCTAGCGGAACATCACACTAACGTCAAAATCGATAGATAAAATAATTGACATTAGATAAGCGAAGGTAAACCCTTCTTTAAAATGTTTGTTTTGTTTTTGTAGTAGGGACGTTAAACTGACTCAAAAAAATCCAAAAGACCGAAAGCACCTACACATAATTTATTGTGTCTTGATTTTCGTAAAAACTAATCAGCAATTTGTTTTTATATTTTTTATTTCTTTGAATTTTATACTTTTTCTAAATTTGACTTTCACGTGCATGTCCAAAATTGCAGCCCGAATGTCCATGAAGAATTTATTACTTCTTTGTAAGCTATGTGGCTAGAAAACCAGAAAATAAGGAGTCTATTACTCAGAAGAGTTATGTACAAACATTCATCTACCGACGTTCATGCCTATCGCTGTGAATCTTTGATTTGTGCAATTATATGTTAAATTTTGTATGTTGTAAGTCCGAATAAAACAGAAACTCAAATACTTTCATTGAAATTTCCATGCACAATTTTTTTGTAAAACCTCAAACCAATAAAAATAAATTCCTGTCACTCTGCTAAACATTTTTCGGAAACTTCCCGATGGATATCGCTATTGAAAACTACCATGTGAGGAACTTTGAATATTTGGAAAATTGTTGAAGCAAAATACGCACCCACACAAACAACAGTCCCAAGAGTTAAATAAAAATCAAACAAACAAAAAAGAACATTCCAACACCGCGCCACAAATAAAATATTCGCCGACCCATATTTTAAAAAATAAAATTCACCGAGTTGGATAAAAGACGAATTCGGCACCACTGCAAGTTGTTTAAGATATTCCAAAACTTTTGTTTATGCTTTCTTCTCCGGAGGCAGGCAAATCTTTGGATATAGTTGGCAGAAAGTATTCTTCCTCCCTTTTTGGTTGAAGTTTTGTTATCTTCGAAGAGTCTTCGTAGTTTTAAACTTTGAGGATTCGAATAGTTTAAGGAACTTTGTACGAAAGTTAAGAACGCAATCTAGCTCCGTTCCCGCTAAGCAACCACCCGATTATCTGTTTATTTCAATTGTCGTCCTTTACTCTTTTGTGTACTATCTCTTACCTGAACCTTTTCAGAAGCCACTCAATTTCCAGCTATCCTTTTACCATCCTGAAGTGTGGTCTTACAATTCTCCCAAGAGATGACGATACTCAGACAAGTCCTTCCTCTTTGACAAACACACTTGAAGAGATTCCAACAAGTCGACGTGACGGTGGAAGATACATTAACATTTCACTGTTAATATAGCGGTTATTTCTATACCACAAAGCACATGTACAACAAAAAGTGCACATCACAAGTCTGCTGAATGGAAACTTGGTATGCTGGCGAAGGTAATTGCCACTAGATACCACCACAATGGCTGAGGATAAACTTTTAATTCCAATTCCAAAAGAAAAACTGCCGCACACAGTGCACAATTGTACGAGTACCCATCTCTCTTTTACCTCTGTATAGTGCGGAGAAAGTTTCATTATTGCTTTCATTTTGCCGCTCCACTGGTCGACAGGATTCGATTCGTTATGTGCTCCAGCTCTTTGAAACAATGGAGCGCGAGCTAAAGAGCAAATACCGTTGGATATTAGGAAATTGACCTGATTACCGATATCTCCTTTTCATATCCTACTTGTGGTCATACACTCATCTCTGACAATAATATCGAGGAGCCATCCGTAGAGGTACGAATAAGAAAAAAAGAAGAGTACTACGACATCTTTTGCCACATACACGTCGTTTTCTTTGGGGATTGTGCGGCGGCAAACTCACAATCCGCATTAAGGAAAAGATACATGGGATGGATATGAAAAGAAATAAACGTCAATTACATTTTCAGTTCGTTTCGTTATTTCGGAATACTGACGGGATTGTCTTGTTATCCCTTTTTAAATGAATTTGTCTTTCCTTTGGGATAAGGGATCTGCCAGTGGTATGGTGATTTGGGTTTTATGATTTATACGTGTCTCGTTTGATGGACCGATGTCAAATATTGTTATACAATTGGTGCCTACAGCTAATAGGAAATTATTAGCACACCAATATCCAATGTGATGCCTGTACGTATGCAAAATATTTTTCCTGCGCATTCACATTTGAATTTGCATGTTTGTTTCACTTGAATAAAATGTTTCGCATATTTTATGGTGCACCTATGTCTGCAGGCTACTCACTCAATTGAATGATAGAATTATATTCCGGACAAAACAAAATACTTGCATTGATATTAATTCACATTTTTGCACATAATCCGAGTAAGCCCCATATGCAATTTTAGGAGATTCTCAAAACAATTATAAAAACGTGCAGTGGTCCTAAAATATCTGTCGAAAAAGCTCTAAAAGCGTGTCAAAAAGCCTCGGCACGATATCACTTGACAAGTTTTAGGTTTTTGATTTATTTTTTAGCAATTTGGTGGATTTTCAAGCAGTTACTATATTAAAGTGCCTTACACAATACACATATCGTAGTTCTCTAAAAACAGAGAGAGAAAGAAAAGTGTATATCTTTAATTTGCAGTTTTAAAACGATATCGCCCACGATATCTGGTCTCTGGTGTGCCAAGGAAATTCTCATTCCTATCGTTGTGATGCGTCAGATTTAAATGATGACATTTAATGATTATGCACAACAAGTCGACTGACATGTTCCTATTTCGATGAAAATTGTCCTCAGAGGGTTAGAATGCAATAGCTACGTAGTATCTCGCACGTGCAGCACCAATATTGACCAGCAAGATGAAATGTTGGAAGTGTGATTGTCGGGTGCTAGTTCCGGTTTTCATTTAGTCAATGACTTCTTAATCGAATTATCAATCAATCACATTGTCGTAGATCTGTAGCTGTCCCAAAATATGTATGTGTAACCAAACTTCAATTGCATGGAATGAATGATAATTAATATGTCAATTTGAATCACATTACGATGTGTAACAAACGGGTAAAATTAATTTCATATGTTCATCACAGACTTTGGTGAGTGATATTTGAAAGCATCCTTTTAGATGTTTCGGAAGAACAAACCTTAGGTTAGATGAAAAATGCGTGAAAAATGCTGCAAGATTACGTTCAAAAAAAAACGTCCCAATAACGTTTCAAGAAGGATTCAAAAGACGTTATAAAAACGCCCTGAAAAAATCCCCTAAAGAAGTCACGAAAAATTAATTTCGAAGAAGAAAGCATCAAATCGCTTTAGATAGCATTCCGAAAAACACCCCAAAAAATCACAAATAAACGCAAAAGAAAACTACCTTTCAAAAATTCAAAGAAGACGCCCCACTGAAGAAGACCACAACGAACGGCTCAAAAACGGAGAAAAATCACTTCAAAAGACGCCCTTAAAACGCTTCAAAAAAATACCTGAAATATATAGCTGAAAAACTTTTCAAAACAAGTCTAAAATACGCACTAAAAAGCGTTCCAAAACACATCGGAAGACGTCCCGAAGGTTAGGTTAGGTAAGGTGGCTGTCTGGAAAGACACACTTAGACCAATAAATTGAGTAGGTCCTTTGTGATACCACATGAGGGGGAGGGGGGAAGAAATAGAAGGCCAGGGTAATAAACTACACCGGACATGCTAGTGGGTTCGTTCCGAAAATAAACGGAAAAACGCTTTAAGAATGGCACAAAATATGTTGTTAAAAATCATCAAAAGTAATCTCAAAAAACCTCGAAACACCCCCGGAAAAAAAGCTTCAAAAGACGTCCGTAACAAACACATCAAAGGACATGTCAAAAACGCCAGAAAACACATATACTTAATCATTAAAACCATTTGGAAGTAGTTATAAATGGTGATTGAAATGAGTTAATATCAAAAATTCGGAGACAAATTAATTGTCTCAAATTTAAAAAAACAAAGGTTAACCTACTAAAAAGTGGTAAACTATAGTGGCAAACCTTTGTTATATCCTCAATATGGTTGAATTTTAAAACTAATAATTCATTTCTTAACCATTTTAATTTAAAAATGCACTCATACGAGTAAAATTTATTACATTAGACCAACCACATGCGTAGCCGCATAATACAATTACTTTAAATTCAAAACCGACCAAATTATTAATTCGAATCCTAGCTCTGCAGCTTTCTACCACTGTGTTATTATGATGAAATTATTGTATCCGACTGGCCTGTGTATCCGTACATGCGGAATATTTTTAAAATTAAAACACAACCCCCTTGCTCAAATTTATTGACATGAAACTTTGATTAACGAATGACAATGCATTTTAAGTATAATATATATAAATATTGCCATTAGCTCGAAATTCATAAATTTAGTGAATGATGTTAGGACCTTTAGTCTTCCGATTTGATGTCAGTCTCTGTCGCCCGAATTTGAAATTAAATTTAAGAGCACATACTGCTTTGACACTCACAGCAGACCTTCTACTAGTTAACAAGTTTGGACTGGATTTTGACTTTGAATTGCAAAAGGAAGAATTCGTCAGCGACAACTGCAATTTAAATGTCAATTTAGTAAATGCTGCTCCATTACGCCCTCCGTTATGTCCGAGAAATTCATACAAATTGGGTGCGTAGTTAGTAATGAATTAACAATGTCAAATCGTTTCGGTACATCTCAGCACATTCCTCACTCCATCTCTCATCACAAAGGGCTTACATTTCGAAAGTCATCCGCACGCAAAGATATCCAATTTGAGTTGTGCAACTCAAACAGAAAAGACTGTCTCGGTTTCGGTCAGTGGTACCAACTCTAAATAAAGACAATCTTCCTTCTCTTCAAGTCCTCAACAGATCTTAACGAAGTTGCCTCCCTCCGCCAGTCCTTTTAATATTCATATTCCAAATGTAGATTTCGAAAACCCCATAGTAATCGGACATTTCTTGTTGTTCAATTTCCCTTGTGTGTTTTTTTTTGCAAAAGTTTGTCCTAGCAGCAAACTCGCTTACGGTCTCAACAAGCTTCCGCTGCAATTTGCATTCCAAAGTGAGCCAACCAAAGGTAAGTAATGAAATGAGGATCCCTAATCATAGGGCATCTGTCATTTTACATTGAATCAATGAGCGAAACTTGTGACAAACAAAATGGCAGAAATGCGAACAAAAAAAAAATGTCTTCACTATCGTTACAAATTCCGGGAAATGCAACTTCTATCCTTTTGTAATCAAATTATATAACCAAGAAGGATGAATGCTAGAGGGAGGACGCTTTCAAAGTTCTTCATTTTATTTCCTAAGAACGAATAAAAGGTTAAAACTGTGAAAGCCTTTATATATTTATATATATATATCTCTGGTTTGTATTCCCCTTTCAGTACTTATTCGCACCCTTTTACTACATTATATATTTTGTTTTTCCACTTTGGTGTTTCTGTGAAACAATAAACTAAGTTTTCGCTGCCATCATTCATTTTCTGAGGGAGAAGTCCCCTGAAAATGGTAATGTTGCAAACGAATAGTAGTTAGGACGATAGCTGGGTACTGTTGTTTCGTTGACAGAAAACTTTTAAAATTGTCTTCCAGATGTGACTGTGTATATGTGCCTATATATGCGAGTACTGTATACCTCAGGGATGTGGGGAGCAGGCTTTATGATTGTGCATGGATAATAAACTTTTAGTCTTGTGGTTTGAGCTCTTTAAAATAGTTTTCCAACATTCACTTGAGCGGTTGCAGATGTGCTTCACGCGGATGGGCGGTTGGCGGTACTGTCACTCGCACATGTTTTGTCATCGCGTGCGTATACGGAGGGTAGACACATTAATGTGGTTGAAGGCTCTGCCCTGACTTTGGCTTTGGCACATAAACTTAAGCACATTGTAATGGTGACATGTTGAACTAAGTACTTTATTTAATGTACTGCGTACCCGACCACCTACATGGTTTGTGGTGATTGATAAATTGACAGTCGCACGGGACAAATAGAGTCTAGCAGTTAATAATCCTATACACTCGTTCGTATGGTGTATGAGTAGAAATATTTTCTTTGTGGCGTGTCGGATTTAATTTGATGGCTTTGGTGAGTTAAAAGGCGATTTATTTTTTCTAATTGTTGCCCGACTAGATTAGGTTGTTCGTACTTTGATTCTATACAATAAAGCGGATAATCGGCTTTGATTTGAGATTGGGGTGTCCCTTATTTTCTGGAGAAATGGGGACAACTATAGTAAAAGTACTGTATACTATTTAATACCTATTTTATTATTGTTTGAATGAGTTGACGAATTAAAAAAAAAAACTTTACTTTGTCGTCCTGTGATATGACACACTTGATTGATTTTGTTGTCCAGAAGCCTTCTACAAAGTCCTAATGCGAAGAGTTAATAAGTGTTATTCCATTACGATTCGTTAGAATTTTTTCGTACGAAAAACGCGACCCAGTCTTTAAAAAAACCTCAAAATGCTATAAAAATCAATTTTTTTTAAGTAACAACTTAAAGTTAACTCCTTACACATAAATCCTTGTTACTGAAAAATCAACTCAAAATCAGGTTGGCCGTGCAAGTTTTTTATGTTGCACCTGAAATTTGAAATGGATTAGAAATTGCCCATTTCCGCTTCCATTTGCAAAACTGAAATGTGAGCATGAGTCTGGTGTCTGGTAGCCCATACATTTGCAGTTTTGCACTCTTCACTACACAACGGCTGTTCGCAAATTATTCATGTTCTCAACACTTTGCTGACGCTCATACAAAATCTCCAGTGATTTTTCATTTGAACAACTCGCAGAGTCTACACATACGTTCTATGGTATGGATAAGAGATATACGAGTGTAGAACGCAACAACACACCGACGAATCATTTTGTTTCCCAATTTAGAGTGACGGTAGTGTTGCTGTTGCGCCGTTTGACAACCCATTTTGCTTTTTGTGAAATTAATGCCCGAATTCAGGACGTCATCCCTCTATTTTTTTTCCCCTTTGAATGGATTCAACGAATGGGTAGGTTTCGTGTGGCATGTGAGTAAAACTGCAGCCATATCGACTCAAAGTGCATGCATATGATTTGTATAGAACTGTCTGATGTCTGAAAACGTATAAATGGCTCGTCGTCCTCTCGGAACAAATAGGTAAAAGCTTTTATTAACTTTGGACTATTGTGCCGTTTGGCCATTGTGTGTCATTTTATTTAGTAGACAGGACGATTTCAACTGACTTAAACTGTATTAATTAATGGAAAGCTGGAGCTTAAATTTGGGAGTACATATCTTGAAATTTAAAGCAAAGCCTGTAGGTAGAGCAACTATGAGAATAAAGCAAGCTGAAGCAAGAGCTTGTCATTGATGCATACTTCTGATGAGCAGTCTAACGACTCTCAGCTTCTTTGAAGAGAACTATGTATATATTAATGGGTGCTCATTATTTGGGCAACTGCCCCTTTTAGTTAATGCTGTATGTTGACCCTAACACGAGAATACGTACCTATACAAACTTGTTTGAATCTACATAAGTTGTGAATATGTTTATAAAGTTTGATGGGTTTGATTGATAAAGAGACTTGACGACTAAAATGCTATATACATACTCAGAAAATGGCACATAATCCATTAAAACCAATAAATATAAATGCAGTTTTAAAATGAATCCTTTGGAACTCACATGTAACTGCCAACGTGCATTCCTCATTAAAGTTGCATCACAACCCCCACTGATACCCAATTAACCCGAGTAATCATCCGAGCACCTAATCAAGTCAACAATGAACTGAAATCAATACCTAAATCTAATGTACAAAATTTTCACATAGAATCCGAACAGATAGGTAACCATGGTTGTAGGTTATGTATCTACAAGCAAAGCGACAGGCGATCGACAAATCAAAAGCGCACGACAATCAAAATCCCAAGGGGCATTCTGGTTGCGACCCAGGAACAACGGCCATCCTTATTTATTGCATTCTAATGTTATTCCAATAAATATACTGAAACAATAACACCCTCCGGGCTCCGGTCAGTAAACTATACATTTAGTGTCGTTCTGAACAACGGCGGAATGCGCACCAGTCCAGTGCCATGATTCCATGACAAATAACAAGAACAACCGACCTCCCGACCACCTCCGGCAACATCCAATTATCCCAAATCCAACTAGGGATGGACGTAAATTTCACTGCCATTTATCGAACGAACCAGGACACCCTCAACTGACGCACCGCTCGCTTTTCGCTCCCTTCGGACATGGCCAGTGGTTAGAGAGCGAATTGATGCAAAAGACCAGACTGCAATCGGCAAATTTGCATTTGGTAACCAAGTCCACATTGAAATTGCTGCCGATTTTGCAAATTTATAGACTCGTGATTTTTTGAGTCATGCAGGGCAATCACTAGTACTTAAAAAAAAATGGAAGACTAAAAGTGTGAGGTGTACACTTGTACATATGGATATCAATGTGCGTCGTTTATGACGGCGGATTTTAAAAGGGCGTACCAATTTTGTGTTGACATCTCTCGTTAAACATAAAATTTTTCAGTAAATACGTTTGCATCAAAGATTGAGGTTTTATAACCTTTAAAGCTAGTGTATAGGTGAATTAAAAATGCACACGAGTTGAGTCTTATAAAATCAACAAATGAAATGAAAATGCCTATTCAATATTTCAGACAACCCACTGCACTTGAAAACTAAGAAAACGCAGTTGATTTCGTTTTATCATCTCCTTCGTATGTCTAATAAATATTTTAAAATTAAGTAAGTCATCCTTATTGATTAGATATTTAATCTGGCCATAGTGTTTTTCTTTAAAATTTCTGTTTTATTAACTAAAATTCTTTGCAACAAAAGAGGGCTAGGGCAAGTCGTCTTAAGTTTGAACCATACTACTTTGAAAGGCGTCTTGTGAGAATACCTAGTTATTATTATTTCCAATAAATTAAACCAACCATGCATGCATTATTAGATTCAAGGAAATAAACAAATTAATTGTCAGCTTACCACTTTCGGTAGCCAAGTCCGTGAGCTAAATCAATTGAAATGGACTTCCAATGCAATTTTAATTGAACCAATAAAATTCGAATTTAATGTACGATTTGGCAGCAGCAATCCAAAATCTCAGACCAAAATCTGAAAAGCCAAATCGAGAACGACATAAAGGTTCCGTTCCAAATTGTTTAATGTTAACTGAAAGAAAGTAAATGCTTATTTTTAGCTAATTTGAATACGCTTTTGTTACTGACAGGTATAGAGTTTTTTTTTTTAAACTAAAAGGTTCGTTCGCTTACTTTCAGTATAGAAATATAGCAAATGTCAAATGGAGAGACCTAGACTTGGGAGAAAAACTGACAGAAAGCTACAACCCAATGATTACCTTAAACGACTTCTTTATTGACCGATTGTTATTACTCTTCTTTATCTTAAAAAAAGATTAGGCAAATTCATTACAAATATAAGTGAATTACGATTTGTAATTGAAAAAGAAAATACGGTTTCTTTATGTTGCAGGAATTTGTTAAACTTTATTGTACCCTACAAAGCATTTTATAATAAGTACATCTCATAAACTGCCACTCATTTCAAAGTTTTCATCTTCCTGTACAGCGAAAATCTGCGCGAAGAAAATTACAAACAACAACAATAAAAGAAGGCGAAATTGGTTTCTTTCTCAGGTTTTAATAATTGAACGTCAGCCGACATGTACCTGAAATGAAAAAACGCATTTGAGAAATTAGTTTGAATACTTTTTAATTTATTTTCAAGGCTTTCTTTTTAATGTACCTACCCCATATCGGTCTACACTGTCAAAATTTAGCTGTAGCTCCACGCGAACTTCCGTGAAAAACACTTATATCGAAATCTACTGGCTAGTATCTACATAAACTAATGTAAATGGCTTATAGATTATGCTTGGTCTTTGGTACAATAAAAATCTTAAGCGAAGTGCATCCTTAAGCCAGTCCTGTGGTTTCTTGTTCCACTGTACAGTGACAAATGAGTCAAATAGCACTCCAAAAAATAAGTTCCTTTATCATTGAGATTAAACTACCTAACAACAGACAATTATGGTAACTGTGTCAAAGGTATATTGAAGTGCACATTGCCACTATGTTAATTAAAAATAAATTGACAGCGACCAAAAAAAATACATCCACTCAGTTAGGTACTCCCATTTGTTATGGCACTGAATTTCATTTTGAACCTCTTGTTCGAATGAACATCACTATTAAAATGTTCCAATAAAGCTCAAGCCTTACAACCAAAATGTTTCTCGATTAGCAGAAGTCAATACGGAATGCAAATTAATTATGTGCGCTTCCATTTATAAACCCAACCTAAACAGTGCCCTGCCATTGTCGGCCCAAAAACATAATGTTCAATATCTCGACTCGAAACCATAGCATTTGGAATTAAACGAACAATGTAGTTATCGCTTCATATCTGGGAACTGCGAGGCAGAAACAAACTACCTACTGAAACCACACCACTGACAGGAGCAGCAGCAACACAAATACTTTTTTGACCGCGGCACACTCGAAAAGTCGAAATTGAAAATATGTTTACCCCCAGATTAAAAGGCAATTGGAGTAACGTTCATTCGCCTTCTTTCCATCTGAATGAAAGTATTTCGGCCTCCATTTTTAGTAAGTTGAATTGTCATTCAATTAGTCGCACATCAGAGAACGTTGATGGATGGTTGATTGAAAGACTTAGAAAAAGCTATTAAAAATTCTAAAGAATTGAAAAAAAGAAACGAATAAAAGACAAATGGAGGTTCATTTAAGAATGAGACGTTCAAAATTCTAGTTTCGTAGGTCTGACAGCTGACTGACGTAATGTGTCCGAATTTATATTGAGCTTGATTGATAACATGAACTGTTTATGGCGAGAGCGGGATAGCCAATTACAAATCGAGAATTTCTCAATTGAGTACTTAGGTTGACATTTCGTTTGCATGGTTGGCGTACAGTAAAAGTGAAGTAAACGACCAATCTAGCCCCTGTGTTCAGTGGAATTATACTCACGAAAGATTTGAAGACTTGCACTTTGAATGAAGACGTTCGAATACGTAGTTTAGTAAGTCTGACAGCGGTATTACTAGATGTATTACAGCTTAATTGGTCTAGAGTGGTCATGTAACTAGTTTTTTTTTAGAAGACGTTTATGGAGGGGCAGCCAACAAATCTAGCCAACTAAAACCTGTCTGCGTACTCTGTTGACGTTTTAAAGTGTCAAAATTCAAAATTAACCGCTTTGCCAAATCAACGCGTTCGCATTGTTGTTCTCTGCGTGTTTGAGCACTTACTTTCATATGATTATAAAGTAGACCACGTTTGGAGGCAAGTTTAAGCTAACACTGAAACTTTATACTTTTTTAGAGCCTTGAAGGTATAATTTTCAATTTGACTCGAATTCACGCCTTTTCGAAACTAAATATAAAATATTACTCACAACAGGGGTAGTATGTACATAAACTACACAATTCCAGCTCAATATAACATGTTAAAAGTCCTTGAAATAAAATTTACCTCAGAAGTTGCACTTTAATAAATTGCAATTTACATTAGCATTCACATTATTATTTCTTTTTTATCTTTGTAAGTGTTCCACCAGATTCGAATTCCATTACCGTCTAGAAACGTAATTAATGTTCCACATTTTACACAGATTGCCTCGAAAATGTGTTGTATTCTTTTTCTTTGTTGTTGTTGTTAGCAAATACCTTCTTAGCGAGCTTTAAATTAAAATAGGAACTTCTTGAAAACTTGTATTTGTTTAAACTGAGGAGAAAAACTCACGTTTACGTACAAGAATACATGTGAGCTGAAAACCAAGTCTTCTCGTTAGAACTAATGAAATGTTTACAAAAGTAAGCAAAGACGAAGGTAAGGAAACTGCAGGTTAGTTCTTAAGTTTATGGAACAAGCTTAGTAAATAATTGAGAAAGAGAACTGGAGAAGGGTAAACTTTCACAAAATTAGGTACCCAGTCTTTGGATTATCTTTTTCTTTGCTGCCAGAGTATATCTGAGATTACCTTCGGTACATTACCCTAAACAATTTTATTACAAACGGACGACATTAGGTCATGAGAAGATTTTTCAAATATGACATTTTCATTCCTTGTGAGGCTAATTGTTGATTGTCTTGTTTCTTGTAATAAATACAAGTACTTAGTATTTTTATTGCTCTAACTACTGGGGTTATGAACTAGCGAATTTATCATCTCTAAATTGTATGAATATGTCACACTTTTGTGAGAATCACTACTGAAATTGCCATTAGTTAAGATTCACTCAAGAGGTAAATATTTCAGACTTGTAAATAAGCTCCTAATAGTTGAATATTTCCAAAGTAACTTACTCTAACTCCGGTCACAGTTCAACTTTTCAAAATGTCCGCACTTATTAAATTCTCCACAGTTGTTGCATATCCTTGTGTAACAGAATGCATTTTCAAGCTCCTGAATTCCCCTAGAAAAAAATTCTTTATGAAGTTTTGCCACCTCAACTCGTTTCATCAGTGATTCAAGTTCAAGCTTCAAGGTGGTTCTGGTTGCTTTTCAATGAAATCGTCACACAAGCAGAACGGAGGATGCTTCGTGGGGAGTTTCGTTTATTTTTTGTTTTAATGTTTGCCACTCAGCTTATCCGCCTATCCCGCCACTTCTCTTGGTTGTTTTCAACGAGATATCTTTGTTTTCTTCTTTTCCATTTTTTACCCGCCTTCCGATGGTTTAAATCGTCAAACTTGAAGTATGTAAACAACATCACAAAGCTGGGGCATTGCAAATATTGCTTTGCATGAACTTTTCACAAGAAGATGACTTCTTTTCGGAGGATGTGAGTAAAAACACTTTTCCTGGGAGATGGGGAACGGAAGTTGTTCTCCCAAGGCGAGCGGGCGGGTGGCTTATGTGGGTGGAATGCTATAGAGGTGATGTCCTGCCTGTTGTATGTCATTAATCATTTTGAAATTTTCAATTTGTTTCGTTTTCAAATGTTTCAAGTCATTTGTCATTGTTGTTGCAGGATCTTGGTGCCACTCGCTGTTTCATTAATATTCCCATTGACTTTGTAATGAGCTCAGGTGAGAGGGAGTTAAAGAGTTTTACGGTTTCACTCGGCTTTGTTTGCATTTGTATCGTATAAGATAGCTTCATTGTGCACGGGTGCAGGTGGAGAGGGTTGATTTCAGTTTTTCTTTTGGGGGATTTGTTTGCCCTGATCTTATTGGCAAGTCTTCAGTGACAGGATTTAAGTGAAAGTAAATAATTGAGCTTGGGACAATAAACCCTTTTCAAACGAAGTCGACTTAGTGTTTCTAGTGTTTTTGTGCCACTTATAGTTTTTATTTAAGTGCAGTAGTGTTCCTTTTCGATTTGACGTTCCTTAAGGCTAATGGTGACAAAATTAACTTTGGGAATTTGCCTTTACTGCGTAGGTATAAAAGATAAACTGAACATCTTGAGTATTCAAACTGTCAGCCGATTTCATGCAAGTAAATCTAAAAATCTCGAGTCACGTAAAATGACACCGTCCCACTATGCTTCTCATCGTCGGCAACAGCAATGCACTGTGCAAAAGCAATGGCAGAAGTTGGTGACTTGTTTCATAACAGCCAGTCTTGGGATAATTGAGTAGCCATACATGGCCGAAGGCAATGGATTTGTTTTATTTGATGAATGCGTCATACTGTCTATTAATTTACATTTCCAGAAACATACATAGGAGCTTCTTCTTTGTTTTATATGTTTGCTTTGGAGCAAAACATGTGTTGCTATTGTCTTAGCTTGGGTATAGGACATAGGGGTAGACAATTGTGTGTGTATTTCTAATTAGCCATAAATTGGCCTGCACGAAAACAATAGCAACTGCGGTTAAGAAAAATATATTGCGTATACACCACAGTATTATATACCACAGAAACCTATTAACAAAGATCTAGAAGGTAAAAAATTGATATAAAGGCCAATTCTTTGCTTCAATAGAAAACATTATACCGCCTACCACAGACGCCAAACAAACAGTGGTTCCAGTATCTCTATATTATCAAAAGGAAGGTCGAAACCAGCAAAGGTTTTAAGCGACGCCTGAAAAATAGCCCGTGGTATGAAGACTTATACGTATAGCGAAAAAATCGGTTAGTCAGAAGATATGAATGAGATGGAGTACCACTACCTAAAAATACCGGTGGTTCACATAATTCAGCTGTCTCAAAAGGTTTTAGAGAACTCTCCAAAAAATTGGCAATGCAGCTTTCCATTGTTTTTCTACGATCACGGGCGTTACATCCAGTCTTGTGACCAAGCGCTCTTCTATCCGTGATGACTTGGCCTTTGGACTGGAGGATGTCTTCCTGGTGCTGTCGATCCTATGGACGGGTTTATCAAAGCCCCTCCTGGCTAAAGCATTATTGTATTCTTGCAACATAGGTTGAAGTCTTGCATGACTTATTTATTTCCCCCGTAGCTTTGGTTACTACAATCCATTACCCGGCCCTATCTCATAGAAAAAATAACCAAACACCAAAATCTCTAAAAAGAATACACATTTCCATATATTTATATCTGTTTCTCTATAAAAAGTGTCTAGTGACAATCGCGTCTCTGCTGTTAGAACATTCGACGGGCATAATGCAGCTGTTGTGCCTGCTGTTGTTGCCCAGGCATTTGCTGTTGCTGTTGATGTCCCGCATTGTTTCTACTTTGGGAGTATCCTTGTGTGATGCTTCCTCCGGGCTTGGCGCTCTAAAAAGTGAATACAGATAAGCATACACTCCCATCAAGGATAAAGTGTCATATATTACCTGAGAAGGATTGCCAGCCATCTGCATGACTCCCGGCATTGCGTGCATGGGCATTCCAGAAATGTAGACTACACCCTCGGGTAGGTGTGTCGGCTGCGGCGGTCCATGGTTCGACTGGTCAACCTTTAGCTCAACATGATAGCCTCGATCCGAGATCTTCTCCATTGTAACCTGGGGCTTGTGTTGTGGAACACCGTTTACAGAGCCTGATGCTTGTGAAATTGGTGGCTGGTCTAAATTAATTTGGTACACTTGAGCTAGTTTTTGCGATTGTTCGCCCTTAGACTGATGGCCTTGGCCAGGTGGGGCTTGCTGCTGCATTTCCATGTGATAGCTTGGTCTTAGCGGCAAATTAAGATTGGGATTGTATGAAGGATATATAATGGCCGGGCCACGGTTATCTTGTTGCGAATGGCTTGGAGCATTACTGGCCGTCTGATAAAAGAGCGTTCCAGGCGGATTTTGATACTGCGTCGGGGGTTCTGCAACAATTATGTGAAAAAGGATGTAAACTCAAAGTGGAAAGTTTACTTACTATTCCAAAGAACTCTGGCTGCCATTTCTGCCCCACGACGCCCATCATCGTGCTCTGGAAGAGAAGAATTGAAAGAGAAAGCATAGCTGGAATGGTAATTCATTGAGGTAGGCTCACTTGGCTGTGGGTAAGCGGCGCTCTTGTAGTACGCTTGATGCTGTGGAGGCGAAGGACTACGGTTGCGCTTTATGCCTTGGCTACTCACACCAACAGGCTAAAAAATGCATTCATTCAATAGTGTTCGTTAAACTTCAATTAAATACTTACAACTTTCTGTAGAATTTGTTGATGCTGATGCTGGAGCCGTTGCGGTAAAAATACTTGTGGTTGGGGTACGCTTTGAGCTTGCATTGCTGCAAACAGTTCACTGAAGAGGGACACGGTTAAACTTTCTTGATCGGAATTAATTAAACTTTCCTACCTGTCCTTTTGTTGCTGTTGTTTCTTACGATTCTCGTCTTCATTGAGAACTTTCTTTAGCTGTAAGAACAGCTGTTGTTTTTGGTTACGTAGCTCGGCGAGTTTTTGGTCTAACTTTTGTATTTGTTCTCTGGTCTCGCCGAGCGTCATCACGTCTTGGCGTTCACGAGCCTCACGTTCCTTCCGCAACCGTTCTTCTTCGACTTCGGCTTCATGTTCTAGGAAATAATTAGAAAATTAAATGTATACCCTTTTTCATTGAAAATGCAAATGGAAGTCATTTTTCACCTTCTTTTTTTCGCTGGCGCTCCTTCAAGATGAACGCTTTCAAAGCCTCCCTAAGTCGTTCATCGCGTTCTGCCTTGCCGGCTTGGGTGACTGCCGCTGCCGGTGGCATTTTATGGGAGGTTTTTTCCGAAATTTTGGCAATTTTTCTAAAATAAATAGTTTTTACGGGAAAACAAAAGAGTATTCTTTTGCTCACCAAAAATTTGGCAGAGCAAACGAAATTTTTCGGGAGAGTCGTTTTTTTTCTTTGCCTTTTTCGAGAGATGTCACTTCAAACTGTCATAAACTGGGAAATGGGTGCGCTCAGTAAGCAATGTGGAACATAACTGCAAAGGACACGTTCAGAGACGGACGTAAGCAAACCCACACAGTTAGTTTCCATTCCTAGTTTAATAGGAAGAATTGAGGAACATTTCGTAAAATCATAAGACGCCGATGTGAATAGAGTTGAAAAAGTATCGTTGTTACAAAAATATAGCGCCTGCCACCATATTCCTCCCTTTGAATAACCCTTCTACCAGGAATAACGCTTACAAACTTTTAATAATTGCCTTTATTGAGCCCTGAGATTAAAAACAGTTTCAAAATGTATATTTGTAGGACAAATTGAACAAGCTATTTTAAGGACAGAGGAGCATCTCTATAAAAATGTTTTGAAAATATTAAGTCTTCTTATTTATCAAATCGTTCTCTACTGGAACAGCGGTAATACACTTTTCCGGCCATAGTACTTATGTCGTTTTCCATTGATTTCACTCGAGGATCCACTCATTCTGAAATCCAATGGAACAGCAAAACTGCTTCTGACAGAATCCACCAAAGTATTGGTGAAATGCCAAAAAATAATCTACGACTGCTGTCAGCTCACTACATAAATTGCACTTGTGTGAGTGTTTCTTGAGTGGATTCTGACTTGAAATCGAGAAGCGAAATTCTCTTCTCAGAATCACCAGAAGAGTTTTTTTGTGCCAATGGAACGGCATTTTTTCGATTCCGGACTCTCCCGGACGCTTCTTTTTGTCCAATGGAAAACGACATTAGTTTCCGCATACCTACTAGGTACATATTCACAACGGTTTCTTTTAAAGGCGCCATCTACAAATGAAGAATTTCAGCGCACATCAACCTAAAAGCGGTCCACAGTCCACACTATACAAAAATTTACATCCAATTTGCCTTGTGCGTTGATTCGTGCTCTCTTGTTTTTTTGAATTGCTTTTTATTCATTATATTCGCCGCGGCCGCTGACGAGTTCTGTCAGATCGACTTCGTTCTACGAAAAAAAAATTCTTTTTCAATTAAATGAATCTAAATGTAAATCAAACGTTGATTTGCTCTACCTATCTTAACACAAATTCTTTAAAACATTACAACAACTCCGAAACTTGATTTTTTCCATTTCCTTGTTCAATTTGTATAAACATTTAAGTGGTCTTCTCCGTGTATTTGGTCGTGTCTCAAGTGTTCTCTCTTGGACCCGATTTTTTCCCATCTTGCGTGTTTTCAGAATAAAAAAAAGTACATCAAAGGGAAAAATTTTTCACTCCATTCCAAGTGCATAAACAAAACGAAAATAAAATAAACATTGAACCATGGCGAGTAAGTAGTTATTTATGAGTTTCTCTAAAACAAAATATCAACGCTATTGAAAAAAACAAAATAATATTTGCTGCTGCTACAATTCCTATAAGAGAAAATAATCTAGCAAAGCTAGTCATCCATGAAATTCCAACCATCTCGCATTATTTGAATTAAAGAAATAAACCTAAAAAACTTGAAGTACCTATTTTTTGAACTCTGAATAATAGTTAAATGCAATCCATCATCATTTCTTTTTGTTCAAAACTGCAGTGAAAAACAGAAGTGCGTTTGCTTGAAAAATCAATATTAACGACCTTTGTTGGGGCCATAAATAACATTGTCCTAACCTCACTTTGCCATCAGCAGAGAAGCAGCTAGCAGCAGCGCAATCGGGGGAGTTGATTGCTGCTGCTGCCATTTGTTGTTGTTGCGACGCTTTGGAGATTTCCTTCCTTCTACTATTTTGCTGTTGGCTGTTCGTTCTAAGTATATGTGCTGACTGCTGTTTCTGTTTCTAATGCTGGAAATAATGCACAGCAATTGGGGGAGGAAAGTCGGTTTCTTTCGCCTTCGTTGATGTGTGGTATTTTTTATGAAGATGTGTTTATGGGGAGCGGTTCTTTCTACACCAGCAAAACCGATGCAGAATGGTATGGCAATGGCATTCACCTGTGCCGTGCAGAGCAGATGTTTTTAAATAGGTTTTTGCGTTTTTCTTTGGGCAAGGTGCAGTTTGTAACATTTTTAGTAATTATATCCGAATACAAATTCGAGATCGAGTTCACCCCCAGGCTAATTTTATGGTTTATTGGCTTTAGGACTTTTCATTTAAATAAGCAAGACAACTTTGCACTTGACTGGGGTTTTTGTTAATTTCAGTCTTGTGAGGACGACATTTCGGCACAGTCGTGTCTGTCTTGCGGACAAATGGATGTTGTTCAAAGTTTGGGGAGTTTCTGCTGGATCAACTCCGTATTTATTAAAGGGAAATGTCGCCAACTCTAAACTTAGCAGCCGGTAAGCTGTTCGTGCTATACATTATTCCAAACATATCTGTTATATTGTACTTATTTCCGTCTAATTGGAACCTGGAAGCAAATGTTGCTCTTAACAATTTCTAAGATCTGGGCTATCTTAAGTTAAGTCGAGAAGAGAAGGTTAGATTGCTGAGAAAATTCCTTTGTTTTTCTTAAAACCTACCTGACTCGCGATACACGACTAAACTGTTATCCGGGGTTCTATAGTTTACAAATTACATAACTACAGAACAGCAAGGCCGACTCATTGCTCAAGAAGATTTCAAAACATGAGAAACATAGTTCATTTGCAGAACCTAATAGGTGTACCTTGTTTATTGTTTCAATTTAAAAACGATTGTAGTCCAAAATAGTGTAACAAACGACGTCGTCAAAAGTCCTATTGAACACAAAAATTTGTCCATTTAGATTCACATGTCGTTTATAGCTTTTAGATTCACTCACTGATTCACTGACCATTTAAAATCCGTTTCTCGCTAAACATGTACTTATGCTATTCCTAAACGTACCTCGAATCATAACCACAAACGATAAGTAGCCAACAAAAAAATCTTCCATCGGCCCTACATGTGATTGCTGTGATTAACTTTTTCACTTAGCCACACATAACCATATGTGCATTATTCATAATGATCCACTCCACCCTTCTCACTTAACTAGTTAGCACGCACACCGTGTTAGCACATTTAATTTTCACCCACAAGTTTGAGTCATAATAACATTTAAATCAAACAATTTTATTTGAATTAAAAAAGCTGCTACATTGGATGGAAACCGTGATGAATCGAACCGTTGCATAGAAATCGCACTGAAAGAAATCACCGGCGGTAACTATGAGAAAGCCATGAAATTTTTGCGTAAAGCGCAGAATCTTTATCCGTCGCAGAAGGCCGAGGAGCTTATACAAAATATGGCCAATTTTCAGTCATTCCAAGGTGGTGGGGAAAAGCCAAGTCAAGAAGACACCTCCACAACTCACCAGCGAAAACATAGTGAGAGCTCTGGCGAGGCCAATAGCGAACCCCCAGTGCCTGACTATACTGTCGATCAGCTGGAATTGGTGAAAAAAGTGAAGAAATGTAAGAATTTCTACGAAGTGCTGGGCGTCACCAAAGACGCCACCGACTCGATCATCAAAAAGGCCTACAAAAAGCTTGCCCTGCAATTGCACCCAGATAAGAATCGTGCACCAGGCGCCGTGGAGGCCTTCAAGACTGTCGGCAATGCCGTTGCGATTTTAACGGAGCCCCGAAAACGAAAAGAGTACGATATGCTCGGATCGGAGGCATCTATTCATAATTTTAACGGACAGACTAACTTCCACCAGCATAATCATCATCCCAACCATTATCGTCCATTTGACAGCGCATTCGAGCGCGAAGGAGACATCTCCGCCGAAGAGCTATTCAACATGTTCTTTGGGAGCTTCCCGGCGAACAGACGACGTGGCGGTGGTGCGGGCAATGGCGGTCATGCTCATCGCGAGTCCAGCCCCCAGCCGAGCCTGGCATTCGGTCTAATACTTGTACTCATACTGATCTCGATGCTTTCGTCGTTCTTCACTTCGGATCCGGTCTATAGCCTGTCTCAGTCAGTGTAGGTTAAAAACAAACAAATTCAAACCCCACCCACAACCTTCTCACACATTGTAGAACACACTTCTGAAATGACTTCCAATTGCAAATTTTCCAGAAAATACCCAGTGAGACGGGAAACCCAGCACCTGTCCGTTCCGTATTTCGTGCGAGAGAATTTCCAAAGTGACTACCAAGGCTCGCTTGGCCGCCTAGAGAATTCTGTGGAAGAAGATTTCATATACACAATGAAACAGAACTGTTACCGTGAGAGGAGCTATCGTAAGTGTTGTGTTATTGTGACCACGATAATTTCTAATTTGATTTTTATTGATGTATCCAATGACACAAATTCTTACACTCACACTCTCTCTCTATCTCTAACTGTGTTTTTTTCCTTCTCTCTCTATATGTGGTGTGAAACTCGGTCTCTCGTTCTCTCTCTCACTCTCGCAGGCGAATCTATGATGGCTCGAGCTAGAAGTTTTGGCAGCCGAGCACAGCTGGCACAGGCACAAGGCCTCAAGATGCCATCCTGTGATAATCTCTATAAAATCGGAATCACTCGTTACTCGCTATACTAGAAGTGTTATACCGCGCCATGGTATACCTTGATTACACGCGTACATAGTTGTTAGTCTCTGTAACACCGAAATGTATGTCAAACTAAATTTTATTGTCCACAATATAACTAAAGACAAAATTCAAAATCTAAGTCAATAAATATTATGCTAACCTTAAATGGGGATGGTTGATTTTTTTTCGTTGTTTTTGTGTCTATTCCAATGTATTGCTCAACACAATGAATGTCGATGCGAACTGTACATAAGTGAAGATTCAAATTCGGTGGTTTGTATGTTGGGTGTCATAAAATCGCATTTCCATAAATGGACCTGCCAATTTAGGAATAGCATTCGTATTTGGGTGTGTAACAGTAACTGACATTTGAGTCGTTGCGTAGCGCGTAGGTGTAATAAAAAATTTAGTTTCAGCCGATAAAGCGACGCGATAAAAGACGCAGCGTAATGAGCTTTGATAAGCCCAGGAAAAGAGCTATTGAGTACAATAGCAATAGCTGTTATCAAACCAGTGAAAGTCGGTATTTCTGCGACTTATTTTTCGACATTGTTGAGAAAGACCCGCGTATAAATATTGCCTTGTTTATCTTAAGTGGGTAACTAAATTGGGGGAGAACTATTTGTACATACACTAGGAACATTAGTCAGTGATATTAACAAACTGCAAACACAGTTGGAAATATTTTACTTTTAATGTCCGTTTTGTACACAGCTCAGCTCGTAGGTTGTATTTAAATTTAGACAAGAAAAATATTCTTTACATTTTCTGGAATCATGACAAGAAGAGTAACAGTCAGACTTCTAAAATATAAGACTTAAAATCTTCGTTGAATCGCTTTTATGCCAACCCTAGGACTGAATATTGTACGAACAAATTTTCTCTTGAAACGATCCGGATTTCATTACGGGGCTGAGGTTATGAATGCTTGGGCACTGATTTGCATATGTTATGCTTTGCAATTTTAGACTTTTTGGAACGATTCTGATGCGAACTCTCTTAAAATGTTTCAAACACAAATAATACAATTAGTCATAACCATACTTTTTAACAGCTCAATAAAAAAGTTGGTTCAAACAATGCCAACACATTTAAGCTTATTCTTTATTTAAGATGAATTTAACCAGTGAATGGAAAACGCTTAGAAAAGTGTGGAAGGCTACACATATTGCAGTCGCACAAATATCAACAAAAAAAAGAGCAAGTGACGTTTTTGTGTTGGATTAGGCATACGAAATCTGAAATCTGAGAGCAAATCTGAGAGCGCCCAATCGAATACCACATAAGTCTATCTCGGTTTTGATTGGTTTAAATCGGTCATACGAGCAGCTGTTTCAGTTGACGTTTATGGAGGGGTAGCCGACGAATCTAGTCAAGATATTGGCCGCATTCAAGATTCTAGTTATCTTAAGTCGACTAGATTGGTCTGGATGAAATGCAACCTGAACGCAAAAACTAGATTGGTCGGGAACGTCACGTTTTCTTCGTCAGCCACATATGAGAACTGTCAACTTTGTACTCAGTCACGAATTTCTTGACTAGATTCGTCGGCTACCCCTCCATAAACGTCAACTGGAACAGCTGCTCTCCTGACCGATTTTGACCAATCAAAACCGAGATACACTTAGTGAGAGAGCTGTCAGATAGATACTTGAACGTCCCCATTTGTGACTGAGTACTAAGTACTCATATGTGGCTGACGTTGAAAAAGTGACATTCCCGACCAATCTAGTTTTTACCTTCAGGTTACCAATCTAGTCAACTGAATATAACTCGATTCTTGAATGTTTTTGCATCATAATAGGTTTGTTTCTTTATTCTTGTAGTAAGAAAGTAAAATACTGTCAAAATGGCAGTGGTGGGGATACGTTCTCTCTCAGAGATAGATATTTACGAAAAAGTTGGGGAACGCTATTTGCAGTGATCTATGAAAATTAGTTCAGAGCAGAACCTGAACTGTTACCTACCACAAAAAGTTTGTGTTTCTTTTTTAGCTCAGATACATCAGAGCTGGGAATTTGTGTTTCTTTTTGCGTTCAGAGCATGACCAGAGCGCGCTCTGTGAGCTCGGTTCAGAGCGCGCTCATACTGCTCGAACTCAGTTAAGTGCTCAGCTCTGAACTAAAAAAGAAAAACGCCTACACCTAAAAAATTTTAAAAAATGGAACGAAAAGTTGTTAAAATATCGTATAAACTCAAAGAATTTTCTTATTTGCTAACGACGATGAACGTGATTTGGTATCAATCGAATTTCTTTTTGATAAATCCGAGTATTACAAAGAGTTAGAATTGATTGAACTAAAAGCATTCGAGATTTCCTCTTCACACCCGACACTTGCTTCTTACAGCGAGAAAGAATTTCGTCGAAAAGAATCTTGAGGAGAGTATTCAATTTTGCCGCCTGTTGATACCATTGCAATACACAAATTCACGATCTGTTTGCTTTTGTTTGCGCAGTTGATGCGTTTACAACGTGTTTTGGTAAAGTATGCATCATAGTAATCCGCTTGCGTTTTGGAACGCAGTAATGCAGAAGTACTGCGTTTTGGAATTCAGTCCGGTCTTTCACAGAGTCTTTGTTCTAAAAAAAATAGGGCTTGTTTGAAATAGGGCTTTAAGTTACTACTCTTCGTTCGACTTTTGGCGAGAGGTTAATTGCAGATAAAGGAGCGGTGATCAACACAGCAGCTAACCATTTACTACCTTGTTGGAATTTAAATCATCTTAGCCAGGATCTTGTTAATTTGTACAGTTCAAAACCAGTGATCCAAATAAGCGAAAGCAGCTTCAATAGGAATAGCACGAACTTCTAATGAAGTAAACTACAAGCTGGTGGTTCCAATTCAGGAAATATGTCTGAAACCAAAACAAAAAGCCAGTCCCTCCGTATGTAGCCGTATTTCAGGGGTTCTTCTCTGAATTTATAAAAACCTCCTCTCTTCGTTGAAACTTTAATACACCATTTAGACTATGAAACGAGTTATGGCAAACTGTATTTGACAATTGTTTTGATGAACACTATCCAAAGAAATCTCTCTAATTTGTGTTCTAGTTCTCCTTCCCTAAAGAAAATCTACTGCCGTGAATAAAATGAGACGTGACAAATGTTCCAGAAATGTCATCCCCCATCAACATTACGTCTGAAACTAAGGGCTGATGGATACGATTCTGTTCAAAATTGTTACCAAATTAATGCACAGAGCGTTCAATGATTTGCGAGAGGAAAAACAAAATTAAAACTCAATGTATGCATTAAAAGCATCCACGCTCACAGACGCAATAAGTATGTCCTATTTATGGGACTGTGTTGCAATGGAATCCGCACCACGCGCTCTCCAACCCCATTCCAAGGGTAAGCACCCTTCAGCACTGAATGAGTTTCAGAGTCAAGAGGATGTATTCTCTGTTTTTGTTTTGTTTATTTGTACAACAGTCTACATGGGACTTATAGGCGTGTATGCAGACAGATACTCTACACCCCGCCTAGCTTCTATTCTCGAGTGCCGAAGGTGTTCCATGATTTCTGTTGTTTACTTGTTTGTACATGGAAATGTATACTTTATGGTGGTGTGTAGTGGACCTTTTAATTTAAACGAAGAAACACTGTGTAAATATTACTCAAAGTCTGTTGGGCTGTACACGGGAGCATAAGCATATCATTGGGAATAGATGAATTCTTGTCGCCGACTTGTCAGTGAATACGTTATTAAAACTGTAAAGACAAGTGAATTCGGTTTTATGTCTATTTAATTAGGTAGTATCAAGGGTCAAAGTAGCTCATGCATATACGGAGAAAGGTAATTGTTATATTGTTGGGCGTGTGTTTACAATGTTATTTTTGGTAATCAAATTGAAGTCAGCCAACCCGAAACCGACGAATAAAATACTCATTAGCCATTGTCAGCGTCAAGTCAGTGGCGCGATGCATTCTTGTAGAGAGTTTCAAAGAAAAATTGACAATATTCGGAGAAGTTGATGGGTTATACAGAGCATTTTACAGCGCCCCTTATAATAAACAACGGTTCTAGTTGCATGAATGCCGTTAATCAATTAAAAATGACGAATCGGAGGGAACTTTAAGATTGTACAATAGTAAGCGACCTGGCCTACCTCGCTTCAGATATCAAACGAAGATGGCACTTGACAATCGCTATTTGTTTGTTAAAGTAACGCCAATGATACTATCATCCAAAATTATGCTGCTGAGACACGGAACTTTATACAGTCTTTCGTAAAAATATTCGGTCGCTTTGAATACGAAATTCTTTGAGAGCTATTTGGTACCATTGGCGTCAAAGTGGCGTCTATTCTGTCTCTAGTTATAAGAAGCGTATCAGTCAGTAAGTTATTGAATACCGCTTTTGAACTAGGTATATGCACATGTTTCGTTAACATTTTACAAGCTTACGGCATTTGCCGCTTTTGTCCATTTCAGAAGAAATTGATGATCTCATAGAAAAACTTAAAGCCACCTCCATTGATAGCACAACCGATGTGGACAAAACTGCCTCGCTACTGACCGAAATCTCCGCAACAACAGACCCAAAGAGTTTCGATAAATTCGAGCTGGCCGACTCCTTTCTAAATCTCATCAAATCTGAGAACCAAGTCATCCAAAAGGAAGCCGCCAAATGTATAGCAGAAATTACCAAATCCGAAATACAACGAAAGAAATTCACAAACAAGAATGTGATCGACATGTTTGTGGATTGCCTCCGCAGTGTCAGCAGTACCTCGAATCTGGAACTGCCCATACAAATATGCCGTGCTCTGGGAAATATTTGTTTTCTCAACGATGAAGCACGTGATATAATTCTGAATACAGGGGGTGATGAACATCTAATTCACCTGCTCGCCCTGACCACCGACACGGACAAAGAGAATGAGTTGCTCTTCATCAAAGTCCGTGGTGGTCTTATATCGAACTACTTGCTCGGCGGCGAGCGAGTGGCCAAACGAGCAATGGATCTTAAAATCATGGACAAAATTCAGGGCATCATCGACAGAAGTATTGAGAATGTGGAACAGCATGAGGATCTTTTGCTAAATACGCTGCCAATATTGAGTATTCTAACTGAAAACGTTGCCGATCTGAATTTCAGCTCACAGCTGAATACACAGATGGCGCGAATACTGGCGGCCTCAACAAATCCGGATTTAGCGGAAATGTGCCTTGAACTTCTGCATTATCAGGCGGAGAACGATGAAGTGAAACTGTTGCTCGCTAAGGATGGACTCTGTGAAACGATCTACAATCTATTGGAGAAGTATAAGAATTTGGCGAGCACCAGTGAAGCGAGGGCGTTGATGAAGTTGGCATGCGAACTGATTGTGCTTATATTAACTGGAGGTAAGTTATGATGGCCTTAGTTGGTGTCTTTGGTGTTTAGTTTTTGTTTTGTTTTTCTATAGATGACTCGATGCACTATTTGTATTCAACGCCGCTGTTGAAGAACATGGAGGACTGGTTGGACTCGGTGGACATAGACTTGTTGACGACTGGCGTATTAGCACTTGGAAACTTTGCGCGCACCGACAGCCATTGTATCTACATGGTGGAGAATAAGATTATGAACAAGTTGCTTGGTATGTATATATTCCTGTTTCCCCAATAGATGGCGACTGATTTCGTGTGTATTTTAGATGTTCTCTCAAAAAATAATGGCGTAAACAATGATGTTCGACTGCAGCACGCTCTACTTAGTGCACTGAGAAATCTAGTAATACCAAAGCCAAACAAAAAAGCAGTCATACAAGCGGGCCTTGTACAGACCATACTGCCGATGTTGGAAATCCACCAGCCTCCAGTTGTTTTCAAGCTACTCGGCACACTTCGAATGACTGTCGACGGACAAGGTAGGCAGAGAACTCTTACCATCCGCTCTTATACTTAAAAAGTGTCTCCTTTTAGAATCCCTTGCGATGGAGCTCCTTAAGAACAAAACCCTCATCGAGCAATTAGTTCACTGGAGCAAGTCATCAGACTATGCCGGCGTTACTGGAGAATCCTTACGACTCATGGCATGGCTGGTTAAACACGCCTACCTTTCGAAAATCGCCAACGTATTATATAAAGACAGCCCCCAACCACAGCCCACAGCGGCCAACACTTCACCCACCGGCGCTGGTTCGCCCAACTTCGATGACACCAGCCTCAAGGCGTTCGTAGAAATCGATGGAACGGTCGAATCGATGGTTAGTATGTTAACCTCTCAGCATTTGGTAATGCAGAACGAAGCCCTTATTGCCTTATGCATCCTCTCTGTGGTGTACTTAAGTAAGAAGCCAGCAGATAGTGAAGTTCAACTGCCCGATATGCTAATCAAATACGATCTCGGTAAGAAGTTGGCCGAATTAATACGTAAATCATCGGACACAATGACAAAGGAGATTGTGGAGAATCTGCAGAACTTCACTAGGCTGCTGAAGACATCCGACAAGCTGGTCAGCCATTTAGATGAGAACAATATCAATGAGTTGTTGAAATCGATTCCAATACTAACTGAGTATTGTACACTATAAGAGCTAGGTTGGGTGTGGGATGGGGGCGAATTCGAAATTGTTATATAAGTATGGTAAGAGTGCTTGGTGGTAAGGCTAGCCTTTGCTAACGGTCAGCGGTCAGAGAGGAACGATTTGCGTTGCCAAATGTTTAGAATTATTGCGTTAGGCGATGTTATTTGCTAGTCTACTTGTAAGTGTTAGTTTCTCAGCTTTCAGAGGTTTTTTCATAATAATCTTGCTCATAGTTGTACTTTGTAAGAGTCTGTGCGGAGTAAGTTCATTGTTTAATATATATAGTGTTGATCGGTAGTCATCGGGCCAGAACGGTGTTGTGTCTTTTAACTAAACAAAAATGTCATCGTCCGAGTCAATTCTGTGTTTAGCTGGTTTTATTTTATTTATGTAGTTCGGAATGTGGAGTCGACTTTTAAGGTCTCCTACCGAAGGCATATTTTCTTTCTTTTTTTTCGCTTAAATTATTTGATTTCACATCTTGTTCGAGTTCTCGTAGAATATTTTTTAATTATTAAAGTCGCTGAAAGCCAATCTCCCTTCAGAGTTTACTTTGGCATCTATCTTGAAACTTTCCCCTTCATTTTTCTTTTCTTGAAAGTCATGGGTGAGGAAAAATGTGGACAACTCACCTCAAGTACTTTACACTTAGTCACGATGGGTTAGGAGCTCATCGCGTGTGATAATAACATTAAGAAGCTTTGCAAACCGTACTGATACCTTTTTCTAACGATTTCATCATTTTTGTGGCAACAGGATTATATAGTGCTCATGGCTTTTGCATATTTGCACTCTTTAAAGGTGTCTCATTGTTTTCCCAATACCTGAATTCAAGCTCGATTTCGCCTTTTAATTTGAAATGGCTGTCTTTCTATTGGTCGACTTGTCATCCGGCTACTAACTAATTTGGACAAAACACTTCCACTGTACACCCACTGTCGTGTGAAAACAAATGTATTTTTTCAGTCTCCAATTAAATTCAGTATTCAATTTAATTTACGACTTTTATTTGGCGATCCGTTTCTTTTTCCAATCATATTTGGTATATATTATATTTCTTTTTTTAAAATGCCGCACAATGTTCAGCGAAAATCAGCCACTATGGACGTTAGAAAATATGCAAAAAGAAAATCTATTCATCCCTACAATTTGCGACCAACAAACCGATGTGAGAACTATAACGAAAAGCATCTTTCACGTATTGGAATAACACCCTCCCGACGAAGGCCAAACAGATCTCTGATTAATTGCTGTATAAGTTCTCAGCACTCGAACGACATTGCTGTTGCATCTTCCAGGAACGAAATTATAGAAGAAGAAGAAGAAACGGAAGAAACAGATCAAGGTGAAGAAGAACAAGAAGAGGAAAGCCGCGAAACACTAGGTTCTGTCAAAATGCCTACTAACACACTGTACGTAAACGAGAACTTTCATGCACCAACCGCCGAAGTGGAAGAAAATTCGGATAGCTATTCGTACGATCAGTTGGACGGTGGGAATTACATGCGAAACGATTCAGCTAGCGCCTATAATTATCAAGAACTGGTTGGGCATTCGAATTCCTTTTATGTAGCACATGCTGCTTCTGAGGCAGATGTGCGAAATGCAACTGAAATCGGAAATAATTTTACGGCCTTTGATGTTTCGGCAACAGGAGACGGGGGGCATAATGATCCGCACGTGTTGGAGTTAGTCTTTAGGGTTTTGGACAATGAAGAGTATTTTTAAATCCTTATCACAAATAAAATTTGTGTCTTCAAAATGATGTTGTTAAAGGTGAAAATTGTATTTATATTATAATAGTGGATAATAGAAGGTTTCTTCTAGAGGCTGTTTTCTCCTCATATCATCTGTGCACATAAGCTTACCATACAAGTTTTAGGGTACGCCTCGTAAATCCATCAAAAACACACGTCCACCATACCAACAAAAAAAAAAAACAGCAGATTTAATTAGTGGAAAAGAGTAATATAATACTTAAGGTTTTTTTCTTCATTGTAAGTTGTGTTACATTTTTTCACTGCCGTGGCTGCAAAGTCACAGAATCGACTGTCTGTTTCAACTATACGGAAACATTTGTTACCTATCTGCTGATCAAGAGCCTAGTCGTCATACGTCGACTTGTTTTGACTGAACAAGATTTCTCCAAGCATCCGCAATCCCAATACACATATAAAATATGAAAAATGAAGCAAATTTGAAACAAAACGTGTCAAAACTCCATGGTTCCGACATAATAATAGTTGTGAGTCTAGCGAACAGAAAATGGCGCCCAACGTAGGTCCCTTGGTAAGTTAATTTATTTTATCATCTTCTTTTCCTGAGAGAAAGAACTTTTTACTTATTTTTTGCAAATGACTATTAGTGCATCACATTGTTTCTGAAAAGTCTCACTTCAATTCTTTCAAAGAATTGGATCCGCAAGAAGCGTTCGCCTTTCCACCTGCCATGCAATTTGTTTTCTTGATATAACGCGTCAAACCCAAAACCCAACCCATAGCCATAGAAATAAATAAATAAATATTTGAACAATTTTTAAAATGTTGAACGTTGAACCAACTGGGTCACCTTTAAGATCTTAGAGATTTTTTTTTATAACAGAAATCTTGTAACTATGTACACCGTAATGTATTGTCTCGAACGGATTACATATTGTGCTTTGGAGAACGTAGGCAAAGTTACGAAGCAGTCTGTGAGACACAGTAGATTTATTTACACAATATGGAATACAATAATTATAAATTAAATACGCACAATATGTAGTTTTACTTCTCTTTTTATTATAAATCTATTTATTATTAAGTTAACTAAGCATCACATTTCTCTTACCCTCCTTAACACTTAATTTTATCTATAAACTCATTGACTACCAATGTTATAATGGGTATGCATGTTACCATTAGTTTTATTAAAGGTGAACTTCACATCAGTACGTTTTGTATAAAAACAGATAGTTGTCAATATAATCTCGTATTGTGGGGGATTTTTTAAAGAATGTTTTCTTAGTTTCATTTTTAATGAAAGTGATTAATGATGAAGGTAAATGAAAAGCAAATAAAATTGAGAGAGAAAAGAAGTTTTGAACGATTTTTATATAAATATACATATTATATATTATATGAAATGAACGTCAGTGTTGTGAACATGATATATACATTTTAATTTTAATTTGGGCTCAATAAACATAAATTTGTCAAAGCACACTTTTTGGAAAAATATTAACAAAAAACGCAACGAGTTATGTATTTAGATACCAATAACAAAATCAGAAAATAGTCACAAGAGTCGATTTGTGAAAAAAAAAACAAACAAAATATTTTCAAATGTATGCATTTATTTACATATACTTTATATTTATATATTTGCGTAGAATTCTTAAGTATTAAGTTAAAAATAGTATCCATTACGTACAGAACAAGCAAAGTATTATAGAGATTTGTTTTAGTAAAGTAGTTGATCCAACAATCATATTATAAAATAAAATAGAAAGAGGACATTTTCCGACATTTTACTTACCGAACAAAGAAAGAAATAAACGCAAACAATCAGTAACGAAAACAAATTTAAATTAAATTCAGTCACACCAGTCTGCAATAATGAACACAGAAAGAAATACAATTTTAAAATAAATGAGAAAAAAAATGCAGTTTTAAAATATAGCTGAAAACATTAAACTTCAAATTAAATTTGAGAAAAAGTATAGGTATATAATTATTTTTAAATTATATATTGAGGACATTAATTGACGCAAAGAAGAGGAAAACAAAAACAATTTATGAAAAATAATATTTATATTTATTCTTAAGTGGAGTGAAAGTTATACTTAAGAAATATACATAAAAAGAAAACAAAAACAATATTTAAAAAGTATATTTAAATGAAAATTTATTTGAATAATATAGACGTAAAACAACATAATATTCTGACACTGTGTTTTATTTGTAATGCGGATGTTTTATTAGTTGAATATTTAATTTACGAAAGAAGCATTAGTAAACGCCTATAATGTCTGCCACAATGCAACTTCCGACATAACTTCTACATGCCCGGACATAGTGGATATGAAGACCATGAAAAAGCAGACGAACTAGGCAGAAAAGGACCGCATCTCAACATTCTTTAGGCAGCCAATAAAACAGAAGTGTCAAGACCTGGCTAGAAGTAAAGAAGCTCCATTCCAGGAAGAAAACACCTAGAAGTCGTTCTTTCCATGTTTCATTAATAAAAAGATGCAATACGAAGTTATTTCTTAACATGAAACAAAAGTCTCCGAAACTATGAATGAATGAGAATTTTCCAATTTCATAAAATAGCCAACTAAAATTTAGTGGTAGTTCTCTGATTATTAAAAAAAATAAAGGAAAATGCCATAATCAGAGGCAAAGTATGATTGCACCTTGTTGTAATCATTTATCTCTAGATAAAATCGCTGGATAATTTAGGGTGCGGGCATTTTTTTGTTGTAACACTTGAAAAAATTTTTATTACTGTTTTAAAACATGTGACATAAATCGGTTTCAGTAAATGAAACCAACAATTCTGTGGCAACAAGGAATAACATCATAAGTCGACTTATGTCGAAATCGGGATTTTTACACAATCTGATGCGCAATAAACGATTCTATCTGTCATATTTTTTTCTTAATTTTATCTCTTACGATTTATGAACTGCACACAAAAGAAAAAATGATACAAGTCTATTTTATACTTGATTTGTAATCGGAAGCCAAACATTTAAACGCTCTCCTGAAAAGTTGCAAAAATTGACTTATGTCGTTATTCCTTGTTGCCACAGAATTCATCATTCATTACTTCCGGGAGCCATTTTTTTTTTATAGGAAAGCGAAATTTAATTTAATTTAACAGATTCCATGCAACATCGATGGACCGCACGACAGCTACACCCCCGATTAGTCACGTCATTACAGGTATTTTGGGCAAAGGAGGAGGAAAAGATTTTCACTGTGATTGGCAGCGGAAAGCCACTAAGGCAGTTAATCTATTCCCTAGATCTGGCGAAGCTGATGTTATGGGCCATGAGGGAATACGAACAGGTGGATCCAATTGTTTTGTTTGGTAAAATGCATTTATTTATCGAGAACGCAGCATGGATAACCATTTTAGTTGATGAATCAAATGAGGTGACCATCGCACAAGTGGCCGAATCAATTGCCAAGTCATTTAACTTCAAGGTTGCACCTGGATTTCTGTTTGATATTCTTTTATTTGGTGACGTTGTTGTTATTTCAGGGTAGATAGTCTGTGATGTAAGCAAGGCTGATTGACAAGAAAACTGTTGTAAACAAGAAACTAAGAAGTCTACAGCCGGAATTCAAGTTTTCCGATTTGGAGTAAGTAGTCAGTAAAAATGTCGGTACAGGGGTACATTGACAATTACGAGATAGGTCGAAAGTAGTTGCCTCCATATTGTTATTTGTTGTTAAAAAAACTAGAGAAATATATTGTAATAACTAAAGAAAGCAAAATAAGTATTAAATTTTGCTTTACATTGGCCATTGATGTGAATAAACGTGTTCGCTTTACTCGTTGTTTTTAGCAGTTTACAAAGTTCTGACAGCACCTCGTACTGCTGAAATAGTTGTTCTTAAAGTATAGGTCCAAGACCGAAGTAGGGTTAATCTCATAATCACACTGTAGGGTATCGACGGAATTTATTGAAACTAATGTCGTTTTCCATTGGGACCACTAAAAATCTTTTTCAGATCTCAGATTTATCGCGGTTCATGGAACGTGCAACGAAATTGATCTGCTTTTGTGAATGGATTAGTGCGTATTTGACAGCAAAATCAGCTGTTCAAATTGCATTCGCTTTTGCAAAAATCTGCTATAGATATCGACTTGAAATATGTTTCCCCTGTTGTAGACACAAATGGAGTAGTTTCGGTGAATCGTAGTTTCCACATGATGAGAAAGACAATAAAGATAATAATTCCTCCAACATTATATCAATTGCTTTTTATGTATTTCTTTATTTTGCTTTTCACCAAACTTTGCGCATTTGTTTTCAAAGCAAACTTCTTGCAATGACGTGAAACAGCTGTGGGTATTTGTGGCAGTATGTGTAAATCTGAAAAATTATCGAGATCTGCAAAAAGTGATCCGAATCGAAAAAAAGATTGATTTTTTTCCCAATGGAACGCGAAAAGTGATTTAGATCAAAAAAAAGATTGATTTTTTGTCCCAATGGAAAACGACATAACACTCGCCAACAAATTTTTGAGTTCAAAAAAACAAGCCGACAACTCTAGGAACATTAATTCAGAAATATCATGTACACAACCCTGTCTGCGAATTTCAAAGTAAATATCAAAACCAACCTCAACCTTAGCAACCGCATTTTCCCTACAAAAATTCATGTTTTTTGTGTGTTTTCGTATCGCCCGATACATCCACCGCAAAGTCCTAGGTCCCGAAACGCCAGGATCGCGGATTTTCACTCCAGAACCGGGCCTTAAGGGTGAAAAATGTGAAAAATTGCTAAACCGAGATTTACCAAAAGGACGTGAATCGTTAAAAACCTGCCGAGGCAATTTTTCCGACTTTTTTGTGGAATTTTCGTAGTGGAATAACGGCGCAAAACAAAATAACGACGCTCTTTTTTCGGGAAATGAAAAGGCGAAATTCCAAGCTTGGCATCACTAACTGAACCCATTTCTCAGCGAAATCCCAAGAGATGTCACTACAACACAACCTCGGCCACGTCAAAATGTGCTCAGTTTTTGCCATCCAAGAACTTACTTGAAGTTTTCTCCCAAAACTCTGTTACTACTGTGGTCTACTGTGCGTGCGAAAAAACTGAAATGCTAACAACTTAAACTAATCCAAATTAATATTCGTTAAACGGTATATAATTAACAATACCAGTGCAATAATTAAAGCCTTCGTAATTGTCCAAAAATCACAATAAAATCGTGTTTTTTTGTCCATAAAGAAAATCAATTTTTGCTCCGTCACCGCATAGAAGAGGCAATTCCCCGCATCAATCCATAGTACTTTGTGCAAAAATTCAAGTGAAATAAACTAATCGCTGTCAGGATTTAAAATCGACAAGCAAAGGTCAAGAAAGAAACAACTTGACTCAATCAGTGGAACAGCAGCAGCAGTGTGATGAATTAAGGGTGAGCCATATAAATGAATGAAATTTGATCAAAGAAATTAGTTTCTCTTTGCGATGGAGTGCCGAGCGAGGGTTTTTTTCTAATTAGGCGAAATGTCAAACGCGCAACAAAAAAACGTCAGAGCCAATCCAGACAGAGGCTGAGAGATGGGCCACTTGCCATTCAAAAAACAATGGCATTCGACGAATTTGTTCAGTTGTTGTCTCCAATGTCTGAGAATGAGACATGATAATTATAGTATTTCCATTTGTGAATAATTAACATTCCGACTAGGTACGGGGAATGAAAACTTATTTGTTCTAGTGTTCCCTTTCCCAGTAAAATTTAGTGGGTCAATGTCACAGTCACAATCCAACAAACACGCTTTTCGATTTATTAATAATTCACCTGTATTACCAATACTTGGATCAAACTATATTCACCGTCCATCAGGTTTTGGAAAGGAGAATGAAAATGCGAAACATTTATCGTTGGTTTGGCAACAAGTTTCAGGACATTCCTTTCAAAATTGTAATGTTCATGCGTAGCTGACAGTAGCTCCGATAAGACCAGATACTTGATGTACTGCTTCACATTCAATTGTTCCACAATTTACGCTGCACATAATATGACCTCAATTTGTGAATATATCAACGACTGTTGTCCATTTAGGGTGGTGGCAATTCACCCCTTTGCTGATTTCATTTTGAGATTGTGTGACGATACTTACTACCTGGTTTCAATAACATTGAAGTGACGTGCACTAAGTACGTATACATAAAAATCGATCTTTACCTTGCTGTCTCGATTGGAATTATTATGAAATTTCCGTCTCTTTAGTATATTTTTAGAGAGAGCGCCATTCAGCCTCTCTAAAAACTGAAAATAGATTCGCATTCGCGTGTTCGAATTATTTTGAAGAGCCATTCTGCGATAGTGACCTCGAAAGTTAGTTTGTTTACAAGGTTGCCCGATTCGAATATTTTGTGTTAGCAATTTACCATATCGCAGCGGACCACTTGATTGTGCTCGATTAGTTTCCTCTCGTTTTCTGTAATGATTCAGTGGGTTTCGTCATAAATTCGTTGGGATTGTCCACAAAAGTCAACTTTTTTGTTTTCTTCTTCATTTTTGTTGTTATGTTGCTTTAATCTTTGAAACTTGGACGGAATTTTTTTTACAAATTTTCTTCCATTTCTCTGCATTAACAAAGTTTCTTATCAATTCGCAGTTTCGCACGTGGAATGTTATCTGGTTTATGTCTGTTCGGCATTTACGGGCATGACTCATCATATGAGAGTAATGTTTCAATAGAAATGAATGAATGAATACGCGAATACATATTTGTTTATCAAACAATTAATCCATGTCAATAGGCTTAAGCATGATCAATTGAAAGTCTTGATTGACTATGTGTGCGGGTCACTGATCGCTTCTGTAGCAGAAATGCACTTCTTTAGCAGTGTAAATCGTGTACAACAATAGTCAGTAATTGGAAATTATGTACCGGAGTTTCATATAGACGTGTAAGTCCACTCATGACATCAGTGAGTGTTTTCCCACGATTCCTTTTAAATGGTCAAACAGATTGTAATTGGGGCCGAATACTTCCATTCTGCAGATTCACTGAATGTATTTCCAACTAGTCTGGTCAGGTATCTCAACGAAAGCGTGATAAAAACAAAAGTCTAACTCTGGCACAAAATTCGAATTTCGATGAATGTTAACACAGAATCAGCAGATTAGATAAGACAGAGAAAATATATTCAACTTTCTTTGTTCCAATCAACAAAAACTGCGACTGCATTGTGTCGACTTGGCTGCATTGTTTTTATTCGGAAAACCTATTATTTGTGATGAGTTTTGTTGTTTAGTCGTCTAGTAATTACGTAGATCGCGTGGCTAAACAGTTAATGAGGTAGGAGAGTGTTTGTTTTAGTTCCTGCTGTACCTATATTAAAATAGTCATCACTTAGATTGTGTTGTTCGTCAAGCATATGCTTCTTTAATTCGGTAGGTTTTGCTAAAACAGCAGTCCTTACCGCAGTATCCATAAATCGATCGTCATTGCCAGTTCTGTCCACGATATCTACATTCACCGTAGCATGTGCAGATCTTGAGCTGTTATTAAATTTATTGCGTGGGCCTTCTCAGAATGTGTGTCACATTAACACATCGCAAGTGATGGCAGCCATGATCTTCAGTCTCTATTGTTTCATACAGTTGACATCTGTTTATCATGACAACACACGAAACTACTATAATCAGTGCTAATTTTCATTAAAAATTTGTTTACCCTGCGATTTCACATTCGAAATGTGAAATAGTACACATCAGACGTTTAGCACGTGCTAAGAGAAACACACTTGTCGTTGCGTGATTTGTTTTGTCTAGCGAATGACAACTTACAGAAAACACTCGTCAAAGCATTACCAATCAAACCGTAAGCACTATCTATATAATGCGGATGATGCACTTCCAATTGCGAGGCCGAACTATTTAGAGGGGAATGCGGCGTGAGTGGATATGTCTCGTCAAAAGCTGAGCATGTAAGCTCGCTTTCGATCGGTTAACTTATAACTCTCTCTCACCCCTCACAATTTTCGCACATATCTCCCCTACAAATCGTAGAAATCGAAATTCCTTGTCACTTTATGAGGACCTATAGTTTTCTTTTGTTAAAAGTCTACCGCGTATTGTCAGACAGGTAACCAAGTCCGTGAGCACGTTCGGCTGTTATCATTTTGCGCCCGTCAAACGCACACTCGACCACACAAATTGACTAATCTCAGCTACGTTTCAATGTCATTCCACTTATCAGCACTCTTATCTGTTTGATTTATTTTAGGCTTTAACGGTACGCATGTAACAAGTAATTGGACTAATCAAATACACAAAAATGTCGTCATTTTCGAATCCAAACTACCCTCCACCGCCGCCGCAGTTGTCCGCCGGGAACCTGATGGTCAATGGTATGACACAGCAAATGATGCAACCTCCTACAGCACAGCAACAGCAGCCACCCATGAAACCCTTTGGACAGACGACAAACTTCCCTCCAGTATCGAAAGCAATGCCAAATCTAAATCAGTTCATGCCGCCAACATCGCAATACCTGTCATCACCATCACAGGCAGCAGTGCCACCAACGTCGACGGCATACGGCAACGGACCACAGGTACACGGAATGCAAGGAAACCTTCCGCCGCATATGAGACCCCCCGGTGGAGTGCCTCTCACTAACGGTGGCGGAGGTGCTGGTGGTAGCAGCAGCGTCAACTCATCTCGAACCGCGTCGCCAGCTTTGAACAGTTCCCCCAATCACTATCCACAACAGCAGCAAAAGTATCCACCACCGCCGCCTGCTAACAATCTCAGCAACAGTATGCAAAATTTAGCACTGGCCAAGGCCAACGGTCCAATGATGGCGCCACCCGTACCCACAAATACGGCCAGTAATAGTTCGAACTTGCCGCCTCTGAACGCAAATACCGCCACCGGTTATCAACAGAATCCACCCAATCTAGGGCAAACTCCTCGACCACAACCGAATGTATATGGAACTTCGACATCGCCGTTGATTCGTACTTCAATGGCACAGCAGAACCAGCCAGCGCCATATCCAACTCCTCCGCCAGCACAGTTTGCCGCTACACCGAATGCCAACTATCCTCCAACGAGTACTGCTGCCTCTGCGAATTTCCCAAACGCATTCAACCAGAATCAGTTGAACAATAACAATAATGCAGCGGGCCAGATGCCGCCACAGCAAATTATCGATAACCAGCAACAGTCGATGCCAATGACAGCCCGACGGCCGATGTACCCCCAGCAGCAGAAGGTTCAGCCGCCACCGCAAACCCAGCAGGGTTATCCTGCCCCAACGTTGAATGGCCAATCGAATACGCAGTATCAACAGCCACAGCTACAGCAACAACAACAGCAGCAGACCCACTATCCGAATCCATTGAGTGTCACGCATCAGGGTTTCAGTCGTCTCTGGGGCCAGGACACAGTGGATCTTATGCAAGATCGTCACGTGTTGTCGCCAGCAACGTTGCCAATACCGAAGATAGTGCTGCACAATCAGTTTCATGAATCCATAAACTGTCATCCCAAGTAAGAGCACCTGAATTCTCGCAACTGCTCTCGATTAAAATTTGTCTTTTCAGTATAATGCGCTGCACAGTAACTAAAATACCGGAGAGCAACTCGTTGTTGCAAAAATCTAGACTGCCGTTGGGGATACTCATCCATCCGTTCCGTGATGTAAATGTGAGTGCGGTTGTCTGACGATTGACGCAAAATGTAGAGAAACCATAACCATATTTGTATTGCTTGCAGAGTCTACCAGTCATTCAGTGTCCAAATATTGTGAGATGTCGCTTATGCCGTACATATATCAATCCGTTTGTCTACTTTGTGGATAGCAAGATGTGGAAGTGTAACCTCTGCTATAGGGTTAACGAACGTACGTATTTGTATTTGTTTTGTCTAGTGTTCTTGATTTAACGTCCAGATGTTGTCGCCGATTCTAAAGAAGCTTTTGACTTCCTTTTTTCACTTTACGTCTGTATTTATTTTACAGTGCCCGAGGATTTCCAATTTGATCCGGCAACGAAAACCTACGGCGATGTTACTCGAAGGCCCGAAGTTCGCTCAAGCACTATTGAGTTCATCGCACCATCCGAATATATGGTAAGTACAGTCAGTTTCAAATAAAAAAACAAACGCTTTATGTACAAAATTTGTTTTTGAAACAGTTGCGACCGCCACAGCCAGCGATTTATCTGTTCCTGTTCGATGTCTCAATAATTGCTCAGCAGAGTGGATATCTGGAGAACGCATGCAATGTTCTATCGAAACACCTGACAGACATGCCCGGTGATGCACGGGCACAGGTCGGGTTCATTGCATACAACAGCGAGGTGCACTTCTACAGCATGGCGGAGGGTTACAATCAACCGCACGAGATGACTCTGATTGATATTGATGGTGAGTTTGTTGTGTGTTTTTTGACCCCTTCCCCAATTTCATGAGGTTTGTACTTTGTACTTTAGATCCATTCCTCCCACGACCGGATAATCTGTTGGTGAATTTGAAGGAATGCAAAGAACTGATCAAGGATTTGCTAAAACAATTGCCCGAACGATTTGCTGAAACGCATGATCCTGGCTCTGCTCTGGGAGCGGCTCTACAAGTTGCCTACAAGTTAATGGTAAGTCTAGGCCCACGGTTGTTGTGAAAAGTATGTAATCTGTGTTCCATAGCAAGCGTCTGGTGGGCGGATAACTGTGTTCCAAACGTGCCTTCCCAACAAAGGACCCGGTGCTCTGGAGGCTCGCGAAGATCCCAACAATCGATCGGCGAAGGACGTCGCGCACTTAAATCCGGCCACAGACTTTTACAAGCGCTATGCCCTCGAATGCTCTGGATACCAGATAGCGGTGGACCTGTTTCTACTCAATCAGCAATATAGTGATCTGGCTACGATGTGTAAGTCCTGCCGTGTGTTTACCTTCAAAGGAAACCGACTTATTTGTTGTTCTTTTTAGCTGGCATTAGCAAGCACAGCGGCGGAGCAGTGCACCACTTCCCCCTCTATCAGAAGACCAAACCACAGCATGTGGACTCTTTCAAACAGTGCTTTAGGCGGTATCTAGTCAGGAAGATCGGGTTCGAAGCTGTGATGAGAATACGATGTACGCGTGGTCTTCAAGTTCATACATTCCATGGAAACTTCTTTGTGCGATCGACGGATCTACTCTCGTTGCCAAACGTGAATCCCGATGCCGGCTATGGCATGCAAGTGAGTCCTCTCGCCAAGCACTCGCAGGGCCAGTAAGACTAAAGTGATTTCCATTACAGATCTCTTATGAGGAATCGCTAACGGATGTGAAAACCATATGCTTCCAAGCGGCCCTTCTCTACACGAACAGTGAGGGTGAGCGCCGCATTCGGGTGCACACACTTTGCCTTCCAGTTACCGCTAGTCTGTCTGAGGTTATGCATTCGGCAGACCAGGAGGCGATAATAGGACTCCTATCGAAAATGGCCGTGGACCGGTCCATTTCGTCGAACGTCGCCGACGCCAGGGAGGCCTTCATCAACGCAACTGTCGATATATTAAGTGCATTCAAGTTGGCACAGAACCTACCCTCCGGCCAGGGTGGATTGATTGCGCCACGTAATTTGGCACTTATGCCTTTGTACATATTAGCATTACTGAAACATGTAAGACAAACGCACTCCCATTCGGGCCACAGATCTCATTTGACTTTCGTTTGTAGCCCGCATTTCGTGTTGGCACTAGCACACGACTCGATGATCGCGTCTTCGCAATGGACGAGTGCAAAACATTGCCCTTGGATCAACTGATGAAGTACATCTACCCCGAGTTCTATCACATTGACGGGCTATTTTATAATCTGCAAAATTCAAACGACACCGATGATGATGATGACAATGTGCCCGATCTGCTACGATTACAATTATCTGCTGAATAGTAAGTTGCCGGCTTAAGTGCGAGTGTCAGCCTGGATTTAACAACAAAAAAAAACTGTTTTCTTTCATTTGCAGTCTCGATTCGAGGTCAATGTTCTTGCTGGATTGTGGGACACTTGTAATACTGTATGTTGGCCTCAACGTGCCAACAAATATTCTCGAAAGTGTTCTTGGTAAGCAAACGTATTTTCTCATTTGTGTGAGTGGACAAAACAATAACGAGGCTCTCTCAATGTGCAGGTATTAAAGGAACAGCAGAGTTGCCGGACTATTGTTACGGTCTGCCAGCAATAAACAGTCCAGAGAGTGCAGCACTGAAGCGGTTCATGTTGAAGTTGAATGACGAGAAACCGTATCCCCCCTTGATACAGATCATAAGGCAAGTTGCTTGTTTTGCCATTCACAATTGCTTTTATTTAAAAACATTCATTTGCAGGGATACCAGCACAGCGAAGCCAACATTTACCGAAAAATTAGTTGATGATCGAAGCGAATCTAGTTTATCCTATTATGAATTTTTGCAACACATACGGACTCAGGTGAAGTAGTACTTTCTAAGCTAAAACTAAATAACTAGTGTAATATCAATTAAAAATAATTACATAAACTGAAAAGCAAACAAAACATAGATAACTATAATAAATGCAGATAAACAGAATTACGTATTTACGAAGCGAAATATACACATAGGTAAGCGAAACAAAATATTCAAGTGATGTAGTAAGAGAACGTTTTAAAAAAAAAACAACAAAAGTCAGTGGGTATACGTATGTATCTAAATCTACTCCTCTCTGCCTTTCCTTTGTTTCCTTCATGTGCTAACAAGTTTACATTTATAAATCCAATCCCAAGCCAAGCGTATATACTAACCAAGCGAACCTACATCCAACATTGTGCTTTTGTAGATGGACCATTGACTTGATAACGTAATAGAAAGAAAAAGAAACGATTCAAACAAAATTATAGTTTATTTAAAACGTATTTGTAAGTTATATTTATACAACCAAAAAAGAAAATAAATTTATTATTCGTAAATTAAGTAAACACTCTGTTTCGGCTTTCATTTGGCTCAATACATTGACTGCGCGTGCAGTATATCTATTTCAATTCGGAATTGTCAAGCGATTAAAGATTGTTTTTGGTGTTAATTTTTATTTGTTATTTAGGAATACTTTAGTCTAATTAGTTTGTACATAAGTGAAATTATTAATGTCTGCTGTATTTATTTCTGGTATTTTCTTTTGTTGTTTTCTTTCAACAATAATATTGTTTCTTTTGGGTGAATCTTGTTCGAACGATTAAACACTGTATTTTGCTCGTAATTATTAGTTTAATTTAATGTTCAGTTGTAATTATTATCAGGTTGAAATAGACTATAGAAAATTATATAATAAAAATAAAACATAAATAAATTGAGTAATTGTCGATTATATCTACTGTGAAAGATTAATATCATTTTAAACAATAAACAAACAGGTTACTCACTGATTGGGAGTGTAATGTTGTTTTGTATTGGTAAATCTGAAGCAAATCTGAGAAAAAATTCAGATTCGCAAAAGTGCTGTGAAATCTGAAAAAGATTGATTTTTTTTTAACCAAATGAACATAAAAATTGCTTTCAAAGCACCCGATCGAATACCACATAAATCTAAACTAACTGGGGCCCTACTCTGAAACTCGATTCTAAAGTAAAACTGTTCGAATTCGCAAAATCGCGACTCTGTAATTCTATAAGTAAGTTATGAAATCAAAATTCGAACAGCTCTAGTACTGCCAAGTTTTTTTTTGGATTCTTGGTACAAAACTGGTACTACCGTTTCCGAAAGTTAACGTCAAATTCGTTCGAATTCGCAAATAATCATTCTACATCAAATGTGTTTGCGAGAAGGTCCATTAAAGAAGTTTTTTTTCTCAGAATGTAAGTAAATAAAAATTATAAATTAATAATTCATGAATATTTCATAAGCATAGTAATATTCATGTATAATAATTATTTTTTGTACAAGGGAATCATTTAAAAGTCCAAACACAAAAGTGTCGCAGTTTGAAATAATGGTGCAATACATGACCAGGTATCCAGATTTGTCCAAGGGATATTTAAAAACACCCGAAGCTAGACAAAAATCCAAGCATTTATAGACTAATTTCTTTAAAGATTTGAATGCTGAGGGTCCACCGCAGCGCGATGCAGCAGGTTTGTTTTTTGCGAACACTTAGTTCTCTCGAAATTTTGCTCAACAAGTACATAAAAGCGTCTTCCGAAAGGCTGTAGTTTTTAACAAGGCTGAAATAAAGTTATTTTTTTGGATTAAGAATGCCTTTAAATAAATACTCAATAGAAAAACCTTTTATCGCTAAGCTCCATTATGTTAGATTTATCTCTAATCCGCCTTCGTTCAACTTGTTGAATTTTTTCCTGATTTTCTTCAAACTCTACCCAAATTGCGACACTGTCCATGTTTATTTATTATTATTTGATTGTTTTACGATAAATTTTTGGGATATTCAAAAAATAATGCGAGACTCGTTTGAATTATGTCAAACATAATGCGAAAATCGTTCGAAAATCGCAACTTTGTTGGCGAATAGTTTGGCATTACCGGCATTCGATTCTACTTTCATAGAGAGTACCATTTGAAAGTAGAATCGCAAATATCTTTCGAATAGAATCAATAGTAGAATCGAGTTTCATAGTAGGGCCCCTGCGTTCGCGTGAGAAAAGGTGATATTTCTGATATGTACGAACGGGTTTTGTTCTTCTGACACACTACCGTAGGATCGTTTTTGTAAAAAACAAGATAACAAAAAAAACTAACGATTGACAATGAGTACAATTTTATGGAAATAGCCATGGTAGGTACCTATGTGCATGGGGCCTCAGTTTGAATGGATAAATACAGTAGCAGCTTAAGGCTTTTTCCACTGCGCCACCTTTTGCAAAAGTCTGACAACCACCAGAGGGTATAATAATTAGATCTGCAAAGTTACTGCAAAATTAATTGGCCTGAAATGCGGAAATGCGTTCGTTTCGCGATCCAAGTTGTTGATTTTTAAACTGTCATTGAGGACGTTTAATACCTCTATCTGACAGCTGACAGATTTGGTGTATTTCAGTTTTTATTCTCTGATTGGTCTCGTAATTAGTTTGTTCAGTTGACTTTTATGGAGCGGCCGCCGACAAATCTAGTACAGAAAAAACGTTGACGGTACAAACTTATAGTTTTATATGAACTAGCAACTAGGTATCGGACCGTCCCCATTTTCAGTACCTAGGTAGTTGTATTCAACTGAGTTCTGAGATAGTGGACAGCGATACCGATTTGAATCTTGCCGCTTTAACAAATTGCATGCTTATTTGTTCCACGAACTATCTGGTAAGCTGCAAGAACATTACCTACGTACCCTAGCGTCCATATTCTTCGCAAGCGCAGGAGCTCTCACACTTCATTAGGAGTAGATAGATACCAATTGGTTTATAATTCGACAAGAAGGTCATATCATCTCTTAACTGAAAGGAATATGACAGTTAACCACTGTTGTCATGTACGGGAACCGACCTATTAAATCAAAATAAAGTAGTGAGGGCAGTAAACCGTTGCAATAGAGGTGTCATTATATCCAAAGCATATTGTGTCTTATTTGTATATAAGTTTATCCATTAAACCGGCGCCCAAAGTAACCGCATTATAAACGTAATTATTGTACGCATGTGACTACCATTGAACTATTTTTTGCATTCTACTTAGTTTTGAATCAAATCGAAAAGCGAAATGAACAAACATAAAATGTACAGTTCAACAAACCAAAAAACATACATTTTTGCAGAACATCTCGCATTGTTTTTATTGTTCTCTTTTAATGGCTGATGCTCATGTTTATACTCCTAGTATGATTTTAGGTGTAGGTACGATCTGCGCAGAAAATTGCTTTTATACGCATTTCCCCTACAAATATGCAACAAGGAAATCTGACATAATTTGTGTCTCAACAGATTGTAAAAAGTCATATTTTTCGACTATTTTATCGCAAAGTTTATTTTATTTTATGTTCTCCTTGAAATATAAGCATCAAACGCATTTGAGCTATTTCCGTCCATACTTTCCGAGTATTATTCAACATACTTAACAGTTAACTTTATTACCACGCTTTGATTTTGTTTTTAACAATTTCTATTTCTATCGAACAAAAACAAAAAGCCGGCCGTTTGAATATAAATCAAGCCACCCCTAAACTGCGAGATCTACTGATTTAAAAAAAAAACCAATACAAGGTGATTAATTAACACACATTTTCCGAAAATCTTCCGTCGGACAGTTCATTGAGTTTACTCAACTGATTACAGCTGATTACAACCGCTGTGATCATAACAAGATCAAGATCAACCTATGGGAGTGCATTACTGAACTCACCATGTACCCGTCGCGCCTTGTATGATACTCGCATCGCAGTCAGACAGAGTAGCGGTCATCAACGTACTCTCCAATCGACAACGAAACGAAAAACGATCGTTTAATTTCTAACAAATCCAAGTTCATCACAGTGTTCTCCCGCTCTCAGTCGTTGACAGACAGTTGCTTCTCAAGCAAGTATCTAAATTATCAGTTCCGTATTCGGTCGCAATGATGAGTCTAAAAGTATTCTTAAGCCTAGTTCTAGTAATTGGCACAGTAATGCACTTAACTGAAGGATATTCCGTACTAGGTTCGGATTGATGACCATTAGTGGATATTTTGAAATTTTTTAACTAACACCACACATTTGTATAGGTGGACGCAACCAATTCGAAGAGAGCAACTCCAAGTATCAAAGGAATCGGCCCATCTTCGTGTTCTGTGACGAGCTTGGGAATCACTTGAACTGCATGCTGCAGTGCAAGTCAATGGGACACTCGAGTGGACACTGTGCCAGCGATTTTCTATGCAATTGTCTGTGACTGGTAATCCGTAACGTGATCTTTGCTTAAATTGATTGCATTTTTGCATTTTTAATGTGATAATCTCTTAGTGTAGTAGAAGGTGTGCGTTTGTTTAGTGTTACACAACATTACTTATAATTGAATTATAAAAACCACAAATAAAGTGAAACTTAAAATGGTATAATGTGCTCGTGCGTTGAAGCCGCGCTATCGTTCAACGTACGTTGAGGAATTTTTGTATCCGTATAGAAGAATGACATGATGGATAAATTTAGATTCATTCTAATGGTGGAAACGTGATCCGAATAATGGAGCGAATTGTCTTACCAAGGAATTTGCGCGATTATTTTGACTGATTGTTTTCCATTTCATTAACCAAGTTGAAATAGAGTCTGAGTCTGTTGCTAGACGACAATAGGTCAACAAATGTGCATTGACTTGACATACATTAAGAGATAAAATTGTGCATTGCGAGCATTCAATGTGAAGGAATTGTAATCGGAAATTTGTAGCTGGATTGATGTTATTGGAAATCTGCAATTCAATTTAAAATTAGAAGCAGGGGCAGACATAATGCGGAAATTGCAAACCTTGTTAATAAAAACAACTGCGTTAAATGAGATAGCTATCGTTCGCTTTGGCTAAGGAGTCAACCAGACCTTAGTGGAATTCAATTCAATTATTTCATAACCTTCTCTCCTCTCCAGCTGTACAGCGTATACACAAACTGGGCCCCAACCGTTTACAATTTTTATATTCTTCTCCTTTCGTTACGTAGAGAGGAGTGCCGGTGTGGCTGTGTTACAACATTGTTTTTCTTTTCAAATTCAAATAAAGGGTATACCTACCTTTGGTGTTTGAATATCGTTTAACAAACATTTTGAATTAAATTGCACGGCTGGGTTGCAGGAAGCTTTCTCGATCACGGTGCGTTGAAAAAAGTTTTGGGATCGCGAAATATCCGATGGCCGGATATTTATTTGGTGAAATGCCATATTAAGGACTGATAAATTTGACATTTTTTGAAATTGCGTCAACTGGCGCCCAGCAGCAAGAAGCAATTCAGTTTCGAAATTTTATCTCGTTTTCCATTGGACAAAAAGAAGCGTCCAGGAGAGTCCGGAATCGAAAAAATGCCGTTCCATTGGCACAAAAATACTCTTCTGGTGATTCTGAGAAGAGAATTTCGCTTCTCGATTTGAAGTCAGAATCCACTCAAGAAGCACTCACCAAATGCAATTTATGTATTTATTACAAGTCAGCTGACAGCAGCCGTAGATTTTTTTTGGCATTTCACCAATACTTTTGTGGATTCTTTCAGAAGCAGTTTTGCTGTTCCATTGGATTTCGAAATGAGTGGATCCCCGAGTGAAACCAATGGAAAACGACATTAACTGCATGCTATTTTTTTTAATTATTATTACATAAATGAATTATATAAACAAGTAAAAGTGTTATCATCGGCCTGGCCGATGCTTTAATACCCTCCACTGCATACAAGTCATGCAAAATACCAGAACTACTTGACCGACATAGCCCATTTTTAATACCAACCTAACGTCGATAAAAGAAGTCCTTTCACAAAACTTCATTCACCTAGGTTGATTCCTTTGGACGCTTTCGTGTTTTCAACGGAAAGAGGGACATATGGGTCTAATATTGGTTTTGTATGGGAGGTACCAGAACTACTTGACCGACATAGCCCATTTTCAATACAAACCTGACCAAGCCGATAAAAAGAAGTCCTTTCACCAAACTTCATTCAATTACGTCGATTACTTTGGGCGTCATCGTGCTTTCAACAGACAGACTGGCTAAATCGATTCAGAATGTGATCCTGATTCAGAATATTTATGAGGTCTCCGGTGACTCCTTCTTGGAGTTACAAATGTATTGGCAAAGTGAATATACCTTCCTGTGTAGGGTATAAAAATATAGCCAGGGCTAAGGAGATTTTTAGGGTGACAGAATGAGCATTGTACCAAACGTGTATAGTACGTGGCTATCGGAGCATCTACATTCTGGAAAAGCATGTCACTGTCACGAAAACCATAACCATAACCACTTTTTAGCTGAACTGTAACTGAAGACACGAACTTGTCGGATTGGCGCTTTCGAGGCGGAAATACGCTGAAACAATATTGGTTACAGTATAAGACCCAAGCGATTATATTCTATTCTTAATGTGGGATATTGCTTTGTCCAATTGTAACATCAGAACACATTCGTATGATTATGGGTGTTGATATTGTTGGTATAACTTCGGAACATAGAACACAGATTTCTTTCAAATAATATTTTATTATGTAAACCTTAAACCAAACCTGTAAAATGTGTTTCTTTCTTGTATGTTAAAATAAAAAATACTAAATATATCACATTCGAATTCAAAGTTTGCTTTGAATTACTGGTGCTTCCATGTTCCACACTTTTTGCATGGCTGCTTTTGCCACCAAGTTATTGAGCACCGTCAAGTCTGAAACAAATGCGGATTTTAATGGTAAACGGTAATAAATATAGCCAACCAACAAAAACTTACCGTCAGTTTTCGCAAACTGTTCTAAAGTTTGCCGGATATCACTTATAGGCACTGCTGTGTTACAATACGGATAAATCACGTTATCCATTTTCATATTAGATACACATATCCCGAGGACAGCGCCATTTTCATCGAATATCGGTCCACCACTTTGTCCGGCCTGAACACAACCATCGGTCATTATTGCTCCAGGTGAGCATTTAATAATACGCCCCTGGAATATCGAAGGATTAAAGTCGTGCTTCAAGTGGAAATTGACGAAAAACGGAAATCCAGCGTTGTAGACCATCTGACCGGTGTGGGGCTTGGCTGTGGAGAGCTTAACAAAATATTTGTTGGGAATGCTGGAGCGCGGTTTGAGCAATGCTACGTCGAATGGCTGATTGAAATTAGGATTTTTCCAAACCACATCCGCATCAAAGTTGCCATCCACATTGCGGCAGGCTATAGTTGCGTCACCCTTCAGCAGATAAAGAAAATCACATAGGAGAGCAAGATAAGGGGCGAAACAAAGTGCTTACATCGTAAATTACATGTGTGCATGTAAGAATAAAGGCTTTATTATGAATTTTCACCAAGGTCCCGGTTCCTTGACTGCCATTTACCATTAGGACGACCATACTACGTTCCCCTAGACAAAATACAAATATAATACTGAGGTAAGGTTGTTTATATTTTAAAGTAATAGCTCACTTTTAAGATGAAAATTCTACCTAGAAGCTGACTGCCCCCTTGTTGAACTTACATGAAAAATTGGAAACCCTCTTCTGCATTGGTATAGACGACACGTTTATACCGACCTTCTTCAAGAAGTCCGTTAACAGATATGAAAAGCTAGCTGCCAATGTTAGGTTAACATTTTCGTTCTGCCTCTGGAAAGTCGTGCAAATGATCATCCCTATAAGGCGGCTGCAAAGCAAATAGGACTTCTTTAAATCAATAGAGCGTTGGTTACTGAAATCCACTCACAGTTTATCATTAAAAACAGCCGCACCCTCGCACCCCATCGGCAGCGAATTTGACAATACAAACAAACTTCCATGTGAACTAACTAAATTCGATATCTTTCCAATGTTAATCGTTTTGTAGAAGCTCTCCAACCCAAATGGTGTACATATGGTCAGGACATCATCCATCTTCTGTATGGGATACAGGAAGCGTAAGTAATTTCGTATATGCGTGATGAACCGCTCAAAAGTCTCCTTTTCATTAGTTTTGCGGAAGGATAACACTACAAAACTTGACAGAAGACATTCTCCGGCATTGATTTCAGCGCCAGTGGCAAATATTTGTCGAATGTATCGAGACACCTCGGCACAACTAAAAACGTAAAGTATCTTGGCGCGATAGCGTGTTAAGATTTGTGATCGATTAACCAGACTGCGACGGTCAAAGGTGATTTGATAATTCAATGAATTGAGTAATTTAGCTTCGTCAGTGTTGTCGTCTTGTGCATTGACCAGTTGATCGCTTTGAAGTTTTTCCAGAATGTTGGAAGATGTGCAGTGCTCGCCGTTGTCGAGGCGACGGATGTGTGGCTTCAGAATGCTAGCGGATGTTAGAATGATTTCATCGTTGATGATGATAGCTGATATTTTATTGTTTGGTTGGTTTGTTATTTCCAAAAGGCCGTGGCGTATTTTCAGCAGCATCTGAAATGTGAACAGGAATTCGCAGTGAACCAGTCTGTAGATAGATAAACTCTCGCCTTACATTTGAATTGTTGGTGTTGCTGGGTTGTTTGCTTTTAATTGGTCGTAGGTGCAAAACATGTCTTAATTCTGTTTTTATTGATAACACAGACACAGGTAGTATAGTATTAAACTTCTATCTTCGGTAGTGTGATAGGAAAACAAAGCAAATTCAAAACAAATTCGATGACGTTTTACTCAATGTCATACGAACTTTACATACAGATTGAATTCTAGACGGCGTTGGTGTGAATAAGAGGAAAACAAAATGGCAGCGGTTAAATTATCATCAAAATTTAATTCGCCAGACACCCGTTTGGATTTTGCGGTGGATGTATCGGCTATAAGCGGATTGGATTTGGGTTTGGATAATAAATTGCCGATTCGCCAGGTTTTTCACGATTTTCCTGATGAATTTCAGAAAAATTACGTTAATACAGAGTTTTTTTTGTTTTATATTTTTATTTTTGCCGGACGCCCCGGGTTGTTCCTCTTTGGTCCATGCAAAAATAGATTTAAGCCCGTAAATATCATAATATGTAAAAGATTGTCCCACTTTTGTTTGGTTTTGTCGTATGACTTAAAACATATATCCTATCTTGCATTTTTGCATGCCTATATTGATGATCACAGGCCATCAAAACCTTCCCAAATTTCCAAACCTCCCTTTAAAGTAAAGTAGGTACCTACAACAATCAATCTTACCTCCTCCGAGTGAGTATGAAAATGCAAGCGTTTGAATAAGGGCTAGTTAGTTATCTCAGTTTTGCTTTTTTAACGCTATTTGGGATGATATCTTGTGAATCGTGTCTTTAGGGCCCGATTCTGAGTTTTGGATGATATGCCTGGAATCGCGCTGTTTCGCGCCATTCATAAAACTTTGTGTTTGAGATCGATTTTAAGTTTTCGCTTTTTTTGTTTATTCTATAAATAGATACATTTGTGGTATTTGGAATGATATATGGGAGAAGGGTCCCAAATTTATGTAATGCCAGGTTGAAGATGGAATTTGGGTTTTTTCGAGAATAGAACATGGGACTCATCGCTTGGACTACTCTAGCGGTTTCAATTTGAAGGTTTTTATTTTCTTTGAATTTTTCAGTATTGGGTAACGGCTGCTTTAAACGATCGTGTTTAAAAGGTTTATTTTTTTACAAGATTGTACCTATAAATCTTTTGGGTTCCACGTAAGTTTCGTTTATCGCATGCTTTTCTGAGTGAGTCTTCTATAAGATGACTTTTGATGTTGTATTAGCTCGCCTCCACTTTGTTCATAAGGGTCTAAGGCCTTATTAAGCACCTCTTCATGACAAACGCGGATATTGTTCCAAAAAAGAAATGAGTAAGTGTAATCTACTTTGGTAACTGATGAGTTCTAAGTTGACAGTTCGCATTATGTGGCTGACGTACGAGAAGTGGCATTATTGTCAAATCTACCCCCTTATTAATAAACGCTGTTATCAACTCGTTATTCAGAAGTTACGTCAAATTTTTGTATGCTATCTGATGTCTTCTAGCTAACTAACTTGTGCACATTTGTTTATTAATACAGGGGCTAGTTTTTACGTTCAGGGTATATCTAGACCCTCAGTCACTTACCAAACATCTCAAATCATATGAATCAAGCCTAATTTTCAGGCAAAATAAAAACAAACACATTTCCTTTGTTGTTCTTAGAATATTTTAATTGTTGCATCAACAATCAATTTGTCCTATACAAAAAATATCAATAAAAAAACTATCTCATAAATTAAAAGTAAATCATAAAAGTAATTACAATTAAATTAAATCGAAATCAAAACGGAAAAAGGAAAAGTATATAAAATAAACAAAAAAAAGCTAAACAAAATTATACATATACAATCATCATTAATTTTACGACTAGATCCAAAGAAATTTAATTATAGTTATGCTGTTTGTTGCTCTTTCGTTTTTTTGTTGTTTCGTTTTTTTCTGCGGTCACTTTTCCATTTTATGTAAAAGCTTGTATCAAACAAAAATATTACAAAAATTAGTTGCACTATACTATTCTCAAAACAAACATAAAGTATAAATAAGAAAAAAAAAATAAACAAATATTTATTTACATCAGTTTCACGGCTATGTACTATTTTCAGTATGTATTCGCAAGAATAATAAAATACGGAATATATTTTGCATGTAATATTTAATGAGGCAATTCAAAGCGCAAACAAAAATTATTATTATTAGGCAACTGGTAAAAAAAATTTAAAATATAAAATCTCCATGTTTGCTGAGCACATAAATTATTCGTGAGAAAATTAAAATGCATACAAAATTTTATTGATTTTCTTTTTGAGATTTAAACATTAATAAATAATTTAATAATATAGTTTTATATGAATATAAACACAGTTTATCTAAGGGCAACATTTTTAGTTTTCTTCCTTTGTTTAACTTTAAATTATGTACACAACTATGTCGAAAGTTTACATGATTTTTTTTACTTATCTTTCGTTTTTTTGTTTGTTTATGTTTTATTTATGAATATAGTTTGCATATAGACGTAACAATAATAAATAAATAGATAAATACGTGGATTTTTTTTTTGTTGTTTATTTATTTTTATATTTCAATGGTCTTTGTAGATTTCTGCTGTCATCGTATTTTGTAGAAGTCATTTTTAAAGTTTCATCGCTTTGCGGGAAAATTTAAAATTTCAAAAAATTTTAAAATTTATTTCTTTCCCAGCTGGTCACGCCAGTCAACAAATTTGTCCATTTCCTCGTGCAATTGCAATGCTTCAATGCAAGCCTCGAAGAATTCAGTACCAAAGCAGTCTTGCCTGTAAAAGGGAAAAAATTGCTATAGCATTTTCTATTACATATATTTTATTAATCAACAAGAAAGGTAGCTCTTGTTGTTCAAAAATTTCCAAAAACCAAAAAAATATCGATTTGAGCGAGAAAAATGTCAAATTTCGATTTCAAATCTCGAACTGCGAAAAATGTAGTTCATGCATTTCGTGGTTTGTGTGTCAAAAATAACAAAAAATCTTTTAAAAGAGAACAATCAAAATTATTAAAAAAAGATCAAAATGTGTGGGACTTTCGTTACTAGTTGAATGTTTGAACGTTAATCGCCGATTATGTCCATGTGGTATTTATTTGGAGCTGATGTAATTCTCCGCCAAAAGCCGAAATTTTTTTTTTAACAATCTACCCTTTGGTAGATAAAACTAAAACTTTGTCCTCCATAGATCTTCCTATTTTGGCAGAACTTGAAAAGTTAGAAATTGGTAATACAAATTTATTCACCTGTCAGTTCATTTACATGAAATGGATGATTTTCCGGTTAGTCATTAATCAATTAAAAAAAAGTTTTCACATCTATAAAAATAAATGTTAATTGCCGCCCATTACTAAATTCGAATTGCTAATTTGCAAATCATAAAAACACATTAGAAGACATATAAATCAACCGCAAGAGGTAATAAAATTTAAATGTACTCATTTGCATCAAAGTTGACTCATTGAGGACAAAAGCTATGTCAGTATTATGTAGGTACTTTGGTTGACCGGCTATAAAATACTTCAAGTCGAGAGAGATTGATTGAGGGATGCTTGAGAAAATGCTTAGAAATTAGTACAAGCGCGCCCTATGAAAACAAGCTAATTGACTGCTTTCTGCAAAAATCGTAGAGCGTAGATGTAAAATGTTTACATTTTAGCGTCAACTAATTTCATTTGTATTTGTCCTGTCATATTGGTAAAATTAATTCAAAAATCTTACAAGTAGCAATATTCCACATAATAATATATGAGATTGGAAGGAAATTTGATTTATTGGGCGACGCGTCATTCAAAAATCAGCCTTACTGCATGTGCCACGACACATCCGGATCCGATAGTCTCGTGCCAAAATGGTTCGAAAAATATTTAACAAAATCAACCTTCGTCAGCATTTCGCGTCAAAATAAGTTACCCCGCGGAAAGACTAGTGACCATCAATCATCGTGTTTGTTTTCGTTATTGTGTCAAATCTGCTGTTGCAATTTTACAGCCAAACATAAAGGGGTTCTACAAAAGATTTGTAATGTAGGTAATTTATTTTTTGTGTATAGTTTGCAAAACGCAAACTATTAAGAAAGGTTCTCAAATCGTGTGTTGATTTTAACTGAGTACGGTAGTGAGTACTCAGTTTCAGGCCCAATTTGAGACAATCAAGTAAGAGATGTTAACTAAGTTCTTTACCAGTCAAGAAATTCAACTAAAAAAACCTTTTATGTGATCCAGGCCAAGAAGAACTAACACATCATCTATCTTATAATCTCCGCCAAAACCTATTTTCTCTTATATCTATTTTATATGCTTTTTTCGTGTTCACACTTTAAATCTACGGAGGATTATGCTGTGCCAGCTTTGTAAACCGATATTTGCTATGTTTTTTCGCTGTTAGTTCGAAAGGTTTGTTTGCTTCTAAAATTTCAACAACAGACATGTTAAAATATTCAAAAACTTAAAAAAAAATTCACCAAACCAGAACAAGATAAAAAGGTAATGTAAATAAAAACAAAATAAAAAATGAAAGAAACATACCAATAAATTGAACTTAAGTCAAAATGAAAAGTAAAATGAGTGTTGTTTGCTTGTGCGTGTTGTATATTTCCTTGAAATTCGTAGCCTTCTAAGTTTCATTTCATCACCATTGCACTTTAATTATTGTTTTTACTTAATCCACAGACATTAAAATTCGTTCGTTTTTAGTAAAATCCATTTAATCCTCATTTGTTGTTCTTTCTTTTGTGTTTGTTCGTAAACTTGCAGCTGCTACTAGCATGTGTGGATGCGTATTCCCATTATACCTTCGTTCTCTCTCATTACATTTAACACTTTACACACTATTCAAGTAAATTAGTAGTAATAGTAGTAGTTATATCACTTTGTTTTCGTTTTAAATTAATATAAAAATACAAATTATATTACAAAATAAAAAAATAAAATAAAAATTGTATATAAATCTAAAAACTATACATAAGTATAAAAATAAATACAGTTTCGTTTTGTATATAATATATACCCAAAGTATTATATAAATTATGTATCTAACAACAATTTAACAAGAATGTATTTTTTTTGTATATTTTCACTGAAAATTTTGTTCTGTTTACTTTTTTTTTGTTAAGTTTTCACTTTTTTGCGTGTTTTAGACACAATGCACTTGAAGGGGATATAGTTTCTTTTTAAGTTTTAAACTTTGCACTTACATAACATTAGAATACGTTTTCTATAAGAAGAATGACATGTAGTAGGGTTCTTTGCCGTTTATTTAAATATTTCTTTTTATTATGCAAATAAATTAGAAAAAAGAAAACAAATCCAAACAGACTGAAGGAGAATGGAGAAATAAAAAAATAATAAAAATATATTTTCTTTTTTTTGTATTTTTATACCAATAAAACTACTTAGGGACTTGATGGCGTTGATAGTGGCGCAGCGCCATTAATTATTTTAACATATTTCTTAAGTATTTCAATTTCTTCGCCCAGATGTAACGCTTCCACACATGCTTTAAAGTAATCCGTTGTAAAGCACTTTTGCCTAAATTGACGGGGGTTAAAGTTATGTTATAAGATTATTTCAATATAGGTACATATTGGTGAATAATAGCAATTTTATAAGTGTTCGAATTTGCTTTGGTTCCGTAATAAATTGAAATAAAAATGTGATAGGTATACACTACACCAACTTTAAGACGTAGTTTAGCAATGAATGAAAAGAGAGGAAATTATAAAAAGCGAGTGGTGATGGAAATGCAAAAATCATATTGCTTGTCATCGCATCGTAAAATTTCAAAGAGTTTTTTTTAATCGAAATGTTCACTATTCTGAAACAAGGGAAGCAGAGTGGAGCGTAAATGAAAAATCCCAAAAATATTCTCCTCACGGTTTTAATTTTGAGGACAAATACAAACATGGTTTTATAATTTTTGCATGTTGTATATGAACAGACGAAGACATTTACGATTGACTAAAGTGAGTGAGTCCTTGTTTCGCCTAAAAAGCAATATACATTTAATCGTGACATACATTTTTTTTCGAATTAAATATTTTGTCAAGAAACGGATTTGGAGTTTGTAGATCTCGTTTAATGAATATAATATGCATTCCTATAGCCAGTTTTTGAAGTTGAGAAATTTAAACAAAAATTGTTGTAAATCACCGAGTTCAGTAAAGGTTCTAAATGTTATCATTGGACATCGACTTCTGGGAATAAAATCAAGATAATGTTTTGTTTTCCCTTTCGACATTTAGAGCTGTGAAGAGTTTGTCAAATAACCGGACTCTACGTGTAAACCTGGTTGTTCTTAAATACCTTGATAGAGCACTTCGTGAAGCCCATCCATTCACAAAATGGCTGTCTTTTTTGCTTTGAAATTTAACGTCAAAAATAAACTAGTGGGAAAAACAAAGCAGCTTCTACGAGTAAATAGCCAAAGCAGTGTTTCGTACAAATATTGTTAAACATTGCAATATCCCTACTACTTTAACTTCATATCATCTCTTTCTGAACTTTATTACTAACTTCTGATTTGTTTTTTTCTGCAAGCATTTTAGCTGTCACTTAGTGTTTTACTCTGCATACTCGACACTGACGACTCGGGTGCTACTCTATTTCAGCTGTTTTTTTTTCTCTCTTCCAATAATTTATAGACCCCAACTACCATAACAATTAATACATCTTCAAATGCCTACGCAAAATGTACCTTGCACCTTAATGTATATCGCTAATTTCCGGATATACATAATTTAAATATGACTCAGCTATTAAAGGTGACGACACATTTCCACGAAAGGAAAATAAACAAATGGGAAGCTATCGACTTAGAAAATTAACTTTAAACGAAATTCAATTACACATATGAACTTTTGTATACACGCAAATCCTAATTATGTGTTTAAAGAACAAATAAACGATATTTAGACCACCGGACTCAAATATCAATAATTGTTGGCATATTGGAAATGAACTGCTGTTCGTACGCGCTTGTTATAACATGCTTTTGAAAAGGTGCTCTTGCTTTTATTTCAATTTGTTTTTCCGTTTTTTTTTCTGCAAATTTCCAAAATTAGAATTTCTGAAAATACCTACTAGTACATGTGGTTTCGTCGAAATAAGTCCGCGTGCCGGTACATTCGATGACTGTAAACGGTGGTGAGTCAATTGCTCATGTGAATTTTAATTTTGCAAAAAGCCAATATGTATTGTAGGTGTTTACAAAATTTGCAAGGAAAAACATTTTGCATTTAAGAAGTTGATGTAAAGAAAATAAAGCAAATGTTGGCGATCTTTAGTTGGGTTCAAGTTAACTGCGCAGTGTGTGGTCGTTGCTCTTAAAAAAAATCGAATTAAATCACATACGGTTTTAAAAGAAAGCTTGGTCGAAAGATGCTAATCAACAATCAACAATAAATCTGCATGTTTTTCCAAAGGGATTCAATTTTAGATCCGAATTATTTATTTGATTGGAAAAATAACGAGCTGTCATTGTCGCTTAAACAAACAGAACTAAAATTGGAGTTTGCACAGTGCAGTGTTTGTTTGAATGATTTTAAATCCCGATCAGTAGATTATTTTTAAACAAGACATTGCATTTAACCTATTCATATATTCATAAGTACAGAGGACCAATTCGATATAAACTGTTACCGTGCATTTATAAACGTAACAGAAACTGCATTCCGCAACGTCAATTGACGTAATCAAAATAATCAAGGATTCTCTTCCGTAATTGCAATATTTTTGTGTGATCTCATTCAAATTCCGACACTTTCAACCATAACACTTATCCATTCTGAAAAGTGATTATTGTCAGTCAAATCGATAAATAATAAAATTTGTATATCAAGTCATTTCCATTATGCGTCGTCTGCCTGTCGAACGTGATGAATTTGTAAATGTTTTAATTTCGGATTTAATTGCAAAAATGCAATATTATATGAAGTTGTTTTATTGTTTTTTTTTTATTATTTGAAAGAACCAAAGCAAATTGAGAATTTCTTTCCGTACTATTATTCACTGAAATTCTACATAGAAAAATTAATTGAATTGATCACAAGGAATTATGTGCGCAACGCATATAGATATACTCACTTGCACAATCTATGTACTGTCGTTTCCCGGAACAATTGGTAGCAATCTTCACAGATACGATCTAGCCGGAAGAACATTGATTTGTTGTACAGACCCTTACATTCTAAGTCGAAAAATGTGCTCCTCTTGGACAAACTGTGATTGTGTGGCAGGGTTGCGATAAAGGGGACCAATACTAGAATCAGCACCACAGAGATCTTTAAGTTGCGGGAACACATCTGGAAATAAAATTAAATTCAAAAAATCAATAAACGTAGAAGATTTCATTTAACATAATATATTTTTTTTGTGCGCAAATTTATTGTTCTTTGAGTCAGTGGTGATTTATGGAATCGACCAATAAAAAAGACAAAATTTATTAATGAAACCGATCACTTCATGGGGACTGCTGCGTTTTCGTGGGAAATATAAGCGGCATAGATAAAAACGAAATAGGCGTTAATTGAAAATGTGAATCATTCAATTAATGCAAGACAGATTGATACAACATAGGTTGGGAAAATACGATTTTATTCGAGCAAAACTCATCGGATATTCGGATTAGTCATGTTTTTGAAAATTGCAGCATCATTGGATGCTACTAATTTTAATGCGTACATAAAATTATACAATATTGTCTGCTTCAATACTGAATGTTCAACAAATGGCTTCCAACAGGAGTTCTTTTACAATGCACTTGGATCTTACTGGCGCTCTTATCGATTTATTTAATAGAAATTAATAAAATAACAGCTGAAAGTGAAATAGTCACATAGAACTGTAACCACTCTGTTAAGCATACCACACAAAAATGGGGCCCAATGTAAGGCTCTATTCTCTGTCTTTTCTACTTGTATCAATTATATGGATGAATGAACATATTCATATTTATAGGAATCGAAATTTGTTGACAAAATGAGTAAAATACGAGTATGATACGAGAACGATAATTCTAAGGTTTTGAAAGAACTTCCTTTCGTTCCGACAAAGATAACCAAAATGTATGACATTATTCCACATTCATTTAATGCATAAATTTTAAATGCGTTCCACATTTCAAACAGCAACAAAGTAAAGCATTACCTACCGCACGATAACAGGTGCAGCACCATCAAACATTATCATAAGGATTTATCGCCACGCCAAACTATCTACACGCCATAGCTGAAGAAATCCGAGTTAGAAATTAAACAACATCAATTTAATTTTAGAACTACCTATCTCATCTGGTACAAACATGATGCACCTCGCCACCAAAGAAGTGGGCCAAGATGCAGGCCATCCAATATCCATTGCAGTCATAACTCAAGCGCACCACAACAGAGCACGCATACACAAGGAGCAACCGGTGGTGGTACAGTGGCAGTGCGATTCGTTCCTCGGGTACACTTAACCGCGATAAGAAGCACTCATAAAATATAAATATACGTGCCCTGCATACGCTTCATCGTTACCGCGGAACAAAAATAGCATTTCAAGATCAATCTCATAGCCAGGCTATCAGAGTGTGTGCTGCTTTGCGGAGTGCACCTAGACCAGAGCGCATAATGTTTCTTCATCTCCAGTTGTTGACTTGTTGGCGGAGGCGGTGGAGGCAACCGACAAGATGAAAGAAACCTCTGCGCCAATAATAATAAGTGAGCCGAGATTCCCATGGGAGATCATGTTCACCACCACCGCCAGCCAATACTGCTGCCAACCAAGTCAAGCAACTTTTTTTTTATCTCTCCCTACCTCTTGGCCGCCGTCAGTTGGAAAGGAAATCGCATTTCAGATTTCAATAGTATTACGGTTCATGTGTGGGCTGCCATGTAGGTTCCTGTCCAACCCACAGACCTCACCGCGAAATGGTTTGAAACCACCCGGCATCGCTGAGTTATAAATAGTTGAGAAAACAAAATCACCCGCGTTACAAGAGTGCTGAGAAAAGCGAACAAAGTTTCAGGAGGTTTATTTTTAGCAAACAATAGTCTGAATGAAGATAGAGGTAACTATACCTACATTAGGCTTGAACTTTTTTCGTAGCTACTTCATTGTGAAGCTGCCGCCACTGGATCGTTTTATATTATTACCTCCGAGAGAAACGGCCTGATTGAACGGTAATGCTGCGGTGGAGCACAATGCCTTCCTTCAGCCACCACACGACGTAATATCGAATATCGTGTAGCATTCGCTTTTATTGCGCTTACAACTCACTTAGTATGGGCATCCCAGTCCCAGCAAGCCGGGACAACTCATTGGCCAAATGCAGCAATAACTGTGTGCAAGTCGATATTGAACCGAAATCGAATCTGAGAGCACCTCAAGTCATCTGCTGCTAACTGTGCGCCGCAAAAGGGAAACGCTACATATGTATACACAATCAGGTATCTCGTATCCTCTGTTGCGGTCAAGCGGATGAGATATAAAGATATTATGCAGCCGCAGCAGCACGAATGGAGAGAGGAGAAGGACCCCGCCTCGTTTATAGCTGTTAAAGGTGGTCGACTTACAGATGATCACATAGAGCCGCGATATCACTGCTGAAACGTAATAATAGTTCGGTGCTATTGATCGGTTTTCGCGTACAGATCTACTGCTGCTATAATCTGGTGTTAAAGACAGAAACTTGACTCTAAACACACACTGGTGCACAGTGCAGATATATATTCTGCATTTGCAGGCGTGAAGCCAGAAACTATAGCCTTTGAGGTCTTACGTGCGTGGACACGAGGACTGCGGACTTTCGATTGGATTTTGTACCTTTTTTGCGCGCGCAAATGAATATTTATAAATACATTTTGTACGGGGATAATTACATGGCATGGGAGCTCTAAGCACACCTGTTGAGCAAACGTGGTCGCGTTTTACGTTGTAGTCGGTGTTAACACATGGCTTTCGGATAACGTTTTTATTTCTAGATTGTTAGAAAAGAAGACAGAAACAAGTTTGAAAAATATGCAACTTTTTATCAGCGCTTTGTTTAAATCAGCCTTTTCAGGCTTTCACAGGTGTTAGATAAATTAAATTAATTAGAAAGAAATATCTGAAGCTCTGCACAAACCAGTTAAATAAAAAGCCCAAAGGGTAGCATCCGTTTAAACTAAGTGGCAAGGCATTCACTTAAAATCAATTATTGTAAGAGAAAATGAACGTCCACTCGCATTTCCGTTTCAAATCAATCTCAATCAAACTAACGAGTAACGAATTATTCGCTCGAAAGAGCTTTCTTCTGAATTGATTAACTGAAAAGCAACTGTCAAATGCGATACGAAATTTGCATTTCACCCGGAAAATGTCAAAAATCTATGAGTAAACTAGTGTAAATTTCATAACCGATCTTATATCAGTAAAATTTAAATCCCTGCAAAAAATAAAAATATCCCAACGACTGATATTTTTTGATTGTAAATGCCTACGTACACTATCACGTTTTATTTGTCATTATTCACACAAAATTTAGACCATTTTCCAAATTTTAAAAATATTTTCACTAATTTAACGTCAATGGCTGCTATTTTCCAGTTCTTGATTTTTTACAAAATCGGAAAACTTGTTGATTTGGATAATCTGTTGACTTGGTGGCATTTAAGGTTAGCGAAACTCCACGTTTTTTGTAGAAATGTATTAAATTGACATTTCACTGACCGTCCGTAGCTATATGGTACCTATGTCATTGATGTCTACGTTTTTGTATTAAGAAATAGAAAACAAACACCAATCCACCAGCGTCGTTTGGTTTGGTTTGGATTTTGATTTGCTAATGAAGTGTCAGAAAACAGGTTTCAACAAATAAAACAACTCGTTTTATGAGCACTTTACATTGTCCTGATAACGCTGTCTCTTTTTGACATCTGCAGAGGAGAGTGTCACGTTGTCTCCAGAGTTTTTACTTACACTGTGCTTTGTCCTTAACTGAACAAAAATCCATTCACTATATAGGTAAGAATATTATTGCGGTAGCACCTTAAATGACGTACATCTTTACTCTTATCAAAACTTAAGACAAACACTTAGTAACCTAATGCTGTACATAAATATAATTTGTTAATACCGCGGAATCAACCTAACTTAAGAAGTGTATCTCCCATGTGAGTTTGGCACTGTCATTTATCAGCACAGGTATGTTATGTGCAACTGCAGCCACTTCGTCTATCCTCGGCTGTACTGCGTTCAGTTTAAGTCTTAAGTGAACCCAGATAGATGGATATTTTGTTGTAGTTTCCTTTTCGCTGATCAAAATGCATTTTATACGCTCTGTTTGATTGACAGACTAAACCTCTGTGCATACGACAGTGAGGCAACGCAAACGCACACTGTTCAAGTGGATATACGATAATTGTACTTAATTCAAAGCATTTAACCGACCCATTATACTCTGTCTACATCAACTACCTGTTTTATGGAAATTGGAATATTATAAAAGACGAGAAAAAAAAAACAACAACAACATGAGAGTTAAAAAACCGACCAGACCTGTGCAAGTATATTTTACACGCACAATTAATGCCCACCCGGTGCACATGCGCATAAGTAAAAAAAAAAATAACTGACAACAACTCACCATCTAGAAAGACCATTACGATGCCTTCCTGGAGCGGCCTCCACTACTCTACTACTGCCACTTACACACAAGCCCTCAACAAGATCTTATCAATTAAATTTCCACCCAGAATTAACCATTTTGCCCACCATGAAGTTGCATTAACAACTTTTTCCTGACTCTACGGGTGTATATAAACCACCTGCAGCAGTAGCGGCCGCAAGTTGGCAGTGATAGCCAAGTTGGAGCTCGCAGTTCTGCTCAACTGTCTGCCGCAATGTCTGTATAATGTGGCTCCGTTGGCGGTTGACGGTACGCATCCATTGACAAGGAATTGGCAAACTAGTTGTTGTTGCACAGAGCAGAGACTAAGATGGTAGAATACATTTTTTTTTTTTGTAAATAGATTGGATGGATAGATGGAAAACCTGATTCTTGGTTTATTCTTTGTTAGGCTATTAATAAAGATATTTTTGTGCTAGTCAAGTTGCCGCTACACAATCGATGGGATACTCCTTGTGAGGTGTACTCGTGCAGGAGGTTCTGTTTCATTTATAACTACATGGCATCGATGACGGTTTGAGTCGTTGGTTTTTTTTTCGGAACAGGTGTTTTGCTTTCTACTTTTATTTGTCGAACCTAAACTTTTAAAATTTATAGTTCGAAATCTCACTTGTAGATGGGGACACTTTGTGATTAGTAGAATATTTAACTCGACTGATCGATTTTCGTGAAGTTCCGACTCTAGCTTTATGTTGTTTTTGACAGTTTTGATTGTCCTAGATCTTTGAAATGAACAGCTTTTTCAGTTGACCTTTACGGAGGGATAGCCGAGGAAGCTAGTTAAGAAATTCGCAAGTGAGTACTAAGTTGACAGTTCGTATATGCGGCTGACGTAGGAAAAGTGACGTTACCGACCAATCTAGTTTTTGCGTTCAGGGTACATCTAGTCCAGACCAATCTAGTCGACTTAAGATAACTAGATTTTTACTGGTGCCCATTTTAAGTGCATTGGACATCCAAATGCATGACGTCCTGTCCAAACCCGAGACAAACATTTTAGGCACGAAGGTGTTTTTATTTATTTCAAATTGTGGGCCGATCCATGCATAGAATTTCAGGCACTCATTCCGTAACTTTTCAGACGATTATCATCGAAACGATAGACCTCCAAAACTAGCAACTAAGTGCTTAAATTACAAGCTTGAGGTCTTAATCCAGTTCATTTTACACAAATATAATGAAAGCTGACGTTTGTCAAAAAAATTCGACCAGAATATGACTTATTTTGGTGATCAAACGATATCGTTTAGACGATCGTTGATATACTGAATCTGCCCAAGGATTATAAGGAACCCATTATAATAAAGTCAAAAAAATTTCGTAAACAATATATTAATAATCGGCGGACGAGATCAGAAGCGCGCGTGCTGGCAGCCAGTTTTTCTAATTTGATTGTATATATGCTTTTTTATCCATCAACGTGATGCCATAAAATGCCCACACAATGTCCGAATTTATTGTTGCAGATATCTAAGTGGAATCGACAAAATGTAAAACAAGCTGCCTGCACGACCATTTTCTTTTTGAGAGTGTGATTCTAAAGTGAGTTTATGACTTGTCAATGGAATTTCTAATTGATTTCCCAACTTGTATACAATTTCCCCGCTTTTGACTTACTGTCTGTCAGTGCAATTACATTGATGGGATTTCACAATTTATCCTATCAATACTATCAATACTATTGACCCCTGGGCAATCACTATAATGAACATCTCTAACAAATATGTCACATGACACGCCTTGTCACGCGTATATACTCGTACTTGTAGAAATCATTCCGGATCGCACTTAATATTTTATTTCGTATAATATGTCTGGAATATTGATTCCAACTTCGGATGGTGTCATTGGGATACTACACTTTGCTTCAACAATTGCTAACATTATATCATAAAACACAAAGCTGAATACAAATAGACGCCTTTCGCCCTGAACGCCAAAGTGCTAGTGCGCTCTGATCAGCAGACAGCTTGTCACCAATTCAAATACCGCCCATTATTCGATTGGATCATTTTCATATAGTGCGCGGTACGACAGGAGGGGCTTAGACCAACACGTATCAAAGAAATTAAAGTCTGAACTGAACAACAAAGCGAAACGAGCGCATGTAGAGATGGTGTTATAAACCTTGTCGGATATTAATTTTCGAACTGTCGGACAGTGCGAGAATTGACGCACATATTATGACAATCTAACAGGAATGGTAGTTGATGGTTGGGTGGGCTCGTTCAATCATTGAATATTAATTGATTCGCATGCGCATGTTATATCAATTTCTAATTGAGAACACTGTAAACAGTTTCTCTTTGACAGATAAATAGCACGCGAACAAAATGTTCATTTGGTGAAAATAAAGAGATGACATCATGTTAGGAAATGTTGTCTTGAAGAAATCTGTTTTAACAATAGATTGCGGAGTTGGATTGGAATTCCTGATGGCGTTTGGTATTCACTGTTAAGACGACATGATATTTGGTCTTGGAAATGGCAATGAAACAGGAGCACATGTGCATGTCTAATTTAAAAAAAAAATGGAAAAAATCTGTCTTTGACAGGTGAGGGTTACATTGTGAGTGATTTCAAAATTAATGAACACAATTCACATATCTACTGACAATTTTCATCAACCCTTCAATATTATTCGACTTCTTATAAATTACCATTCTTTTTATTAGGCATTTTAACTTAAAATATAATGTACACATGATATCTCCCATACTCCAAAATCTAAACCGACAGTTATCGGACCTTATATCTTGCTGGTACATTTTGGGAATGTGACATCATACAATATGAATTTACAAAACGCAATCATCTTCGCTAATACTAGTGTCCTCAAATAAAAGTGACGGATGTCAGCCCCGAAATCATTTGGATCGGCAATCTGTTGTCATTAAAACTACTTAATGGCATTCCTATCAAGCATTTTTCTACCCCGCTCAGGTAAAGATTCCGAAACGTTAGTGACGCCTGTCAAACTGTTATTATCACTCCAAAGTATATCCCACATGTTTAAGTGTTCAACACGTGTCTTAGGTGTAGCTTAAGTTGAAATTGGTTTGCAATAAAAAGCGATAAAAGAAATAAATAAAAAAATCAATGGAGGTACCCTCTCCTTAGCGGCTGGTTCTTATGGTATCATAACTGTCATTTGGGATTACATTTTTTTCATTTTATTTATGGACCGATAGCATCATCGAATTCTGGATTCATCGGAACGCAACTATACTTGTAGCCTCTCCGTTGAAATGGTATTGATATTGGTATCTCTGCTAATTGGTTTCAAATTGCGAAATTGATGGCCTTTAATACTGACGCCACGCAGATGAGGTTATGCTTTGTATGTATGTATATGGTTACCAGCATTAAATATATCTGACAGTGCCGCCTGCTAACGTCAATTTTAAACTTCCAATATAAAACAAATACATATGCAACAAACAGAAAATAAAGTCGACGAAAACGAGTTGACAGTTATGGTCGCTCGACTTTTGACGCATACGGGTATCTATATTTGCAATCGGCAATAGCATCATCATCATCGTATATTGAATGGAATTCAATTATAAAAAAATGTCGTCGACATGAATTCTGAGATGCGCCTCCGTTCAGTGGCTTAGGTTTTCAAGAGCACATACAAAGAAAAGAGCTGCGAAGGTATGTGTGTGTGTTTTTTGATTTAAAAAGTAACGCACAATTAAATTGAAGAGGAATTTAATTTCAAGTTGTTGCTGCGGGAGAAGAAAGTTTTCTTTTTGTGGTTTGCCGGGCCCACTCAAATGAATCAAAGCATAATTGTTTTGATTGCTAATGTTGCTACTGTCTTGTTGTTCGATGGCGTGCTGTCATATCCATTGTCTCTTCTCGGTAGATATCAAATCGAAGGGGAATATTTGTTTGGTATTTTCTTATCTAATGCTTAACGAACGGTTATATTTTGTGTTTCTATTTGACTATGAAGTCATCGATTTCTTAGGACTGTGCAGAGATTGGTCTAAATACTTTTTTTTGACTATATTAGGAATGGACGCCATTGGTTTGAGTTCAACTTCAAGGGCGCGTGAAGACTCATCAGTTTATTAATTTGTGAAACTGAATGAAAATGCGCAAAAAAATATTCCAAACGCTAAGAATACATCGGTTTCATCATTGATTGATACCTTTTGTCAAACAGATTGATTATGAATGCGGGGAGATTGATTTTTACAGAATGGTCTTTTACAAAGTTGGATCATATTTCTTACATTTAATCAGTGCACTAGTGCATAAGCCCATTAAACTTTGTCCCATACTAATTTGATTAACAAAATTTGTTTAAAAGTAGAACCCTATATAAGAAGCACTTTTGATCACAATCAAACAATCCATTTTTTTGAATTAAAAAATTTCTCAAACAAAAAACTATGATCAGTCAATAGATTTATGGAAAATCATACCACGTATTATCGTTTAATGGACATGTCCGCCCAATTATATTAAGGCTGCCAAATATTGTATTTGAGCTGCATTCCTATATTTCCATTCATAAAATCAACCACATGCATATTTTATCGCTCGTCGATATAATAAATTCCGATTTGTTTCTTTTGAGAAATGACGGCAACTTCCATAATAATAAATTTGATTACTCAAAGAGATGCCGACGCGCATTGATATTTGATTGCAGATGAGTGCGACTTATTGTCAGGCAATAAACGATTTTAAGAACTCAATTGAATATTGAAAACGCCTTCGAACTTAATAAGTTGGCTGAACTTTGATGGGTGTGTACAGCGCTCATAATATTGCAGTTAAAAAGCACTCGAAGCTTAATGACAACTATGTATACCTACCTAATCTTTGTTTATTTGAAATGGTGCTGCACGAAAATACTTATTTTCGTAAAAAGTCCTACACATTTGTTTTTTCTTATTCACATTATGTCAAAGTCAGCTTCACAAAACGTCAGTCAGAATCAGCCAGCATACAGGGAACAGAATGTAAAAAATGTTTTGGGCAAAAGTTTTACAATTTATTTGCGAAATGCCCAATAAACGATAGCTCAATTCCAGTGCGACATAAATTACAAATTCTTAGCTGGCTCTAGTTAAGTAAGTCTGACTGTTGGCTGACTTGAGGTGTCTCTGTTTTGATTGGCCTAGATCGGTCAGAGACACATAAAGTCACTATCAGCTGTCAGACTTACTACTTTAACGACCCCCAATAAACTAAAAGAAAACAAATTCTTTTTCCCTTTAAGTGAAACAGTGACAGGATGACAAATGGTTTTTTTTTCCAAATGTACTCTTCGAACAAAAATGTAAATAAAGGGTGATTTTTTAGCTGGTTTGGTTTTGGCAACACTGGTTTTGACAGCTGACGTGTGTTTAGTACCTTGTGTCACTGTCAAACAGCTTCAGTTTGGTTTGCAATTTAACCATGGATCGTCTTACAAATGAACAACGCTTGCAAATTATTGAATTTTACTATCAAAATTCGTGCTCGGTTCGAAATGTTCATCGCGCGCTGCTTCCATTTTATGATCGGCATTCTCGACCTTCTGAGCAGTCTATTCGGAAGAATATTCGGGCCGGTCAATTGGCCGCCTAGATCGTGCGATTTGACACCATTAGATTATTTTTTGTGGGGGTATGCCAAGGCTAATGTGTATAGGGACAAGCCCGCTTCGATTGACGCACTGGAAGCCAACATCCATGCATTCATTCGTGAGATACCGGCCGATATGTGTGAAAGAGTATGCCAAAATTGGACTCAGCGGATGGGCTACCTGAGACGCAGCCGCGGTCAACATTTGCATGAAATTATCTTTAAACATTAAATTGCAAGATTCAAACTATCGATTCAAATAAATATTTCATTAATTTTTTCGAATTTTTTGTGTTTTTTTTTTTTTAAAAGTTCTAAACCTCTTAAAAAATCACCCTTTAGAAAGGCAAATTAATACAATTTTAGGAAAATGGCGATTGTTATCATTAAGTTACTCGAGCTATAAACATTTTTTTCAATAAAAGTGAAAATTGTTTCTTTATTTGCCGTTAGCAAAAAACTAAATTAATTTGATGCGGAAGTTTCTTTATAATCCATTCACGCCGCAGGAATTTTGTAGACAGTGATGCCATCTGCAAACAAAATATCCATTAAAGAAAGTGAATATTTTCTTCAAAGTGTGCGCTATGATATTAATTACTCCTTAAACTATTGCTAACTGCAAATTTACGATTCAATAACATCAGTGTCAGTTGTCAGAAGCATAAACACTTGGTTTGTGTTCAGAAGTATGAGCAGGTATTACACATTTCAAATGATAGCTTTTCACTTTGTGTAAGCCGTCATGTAATCGACAGAATTATTGTGGTTTGAATTCTTCCAGATAAATGTATTTTCAAATATAGCAAATATGCATGTTTCTAAAAACAACTTGCGTAATGGCGAAGAAATTGTTGCTCAAAAATATTTGTAATCATTTTCACAGCAATTAACTTGTTTATAGTGATTTATGACGGGAACATCACATTTGCCAATGTTACGTTTCATTGCTACAATGGAATGCAATGCATGTAGGTGGATAGTATTTTTATGGACTATAAATTTTATTTTTAAATCTCCACGACTCATCGAGTGAGCTGGGGACGTAATTTATTCGCTGAAATAAATAATAAAAGGCAGCAATAAGCGCATTAAATGCGTAATTGGTGAATATTTGGTTCAATATTTTGCCGGTTAACGTCATAAGTATAATACATTGTTACGGCACTTATTTTTGGTTTTTCTTAAGGTAGGTACACTCACATCGCGCAGCTCATAAAACTGAGGAAAATTATCACTGGCAAATTTTTGATTGAAGTAACCGACTGAATTGTCAAATTTTTAAGCCAAGCATTTATATAATATTTAACAGAACACTACGCGTAATGCAACAAGCCTATAATTGAATATAGGATAATAATTCTCATTTAAGTAACTAGCATTGCACGGAAGTAATCTAGCTCAAGCCAATAAGCTATTGCATTGCATTGAACTCATAAAAGCAGCAAAAGTGTGACAGAAAAATTGTCAACTCACACTTCATGTTCAACCCTAATTTTCCCAGAGCTCAAGAGCCGGGTATTTGTCCCCCCATAAAGTTAGAAAACACCCAATCACGTCATTTAAAAAACATCATTCTTAACCCCTAACATTGTAGTACTTACATTGTTTAAAATTGATATCCTATTAATACCTGGGCTTTCAAATTTGACAGCTCACTTCGAAAACTACATGTTTATTGATCACATGACCAATTAACCAGATACTTAATTTTACGCTGACAATATCACAGTACAAATTCTCAACAAGCATTCTCCATGTGATTTATAATGGTGTACAAAACATTCTAGAAACGCCACATCAATCTTGCGCTGCTGCTCAAATCTAATTTATTGTAACACTCTTATATTTTATCGGCAATTTTTGTTGCGTGCTAAGTCTCTTAATTGACTAGATACATGCATCTGGATTGCAACATTTTAGATGCGATACATAGACCGGCAGGCAGACTCTCCCTCAAATCTCAACTATAATTTCACTGTGAGTGTATGTACCAATTAAAAATATCGCAAGCTGCCTTAGACTGCTTGGTACCATAATATTGCCATCGAATCCACGAGCAGCGCGCATTTTAATAATATTCACAGCGAAATTAATAGGCGGTAATAATTGGATCCTGGGTGCCCCTAGGAACATCTAGAAACAAGTGCAACACGTTTTAACAGCACCAGAGCTCACAAATGTACATGTTAGCATCGTTATATCGTATACATGCTTATGAGTATAGAACAAGCGCAAGCACTTTATTCACACCAACTGACGATGCTTAATTTGTTTGATGATTTTCTTGTTTTTTTTTTTTCCCTGAAATAATCGAGCAAAGATCCCTCCGGATCCCTCTTCAAAGCCAACCCACAAAGTGTACTTTGTAATAAATTTTTCTTTTTGTTTTTTAAATATTTTTAATTGTGAATTTCCCCTCTGCGAAGATGCTATAGTTGAGGCAAAAGATGGATGAATAAAAAAAATGAAAATAAATTATTAAGCGGTACAATCCGGTTGTTTATCGTCATCATCAGGCGGACGCGATCCGTGCGCCACACACAAGATAAATGATTCGCTATAAAAGCAAAGTCGATCCTATAAATTAAATGTGTGAACTGATAGCGCGAGAGACCGCGAGTCAGCACAGTGTATTCGTATACCTATATAGAGTGTGTAGTTGTGTTGGCATGTTGAGGCCGCCGAATGGAAGTAGTTTTTCGCATTTCACATTTTACCGGAAAATAAATGTTGGGGTACATCGGTACATCTCATGATCGGTGTGAGTAGAGTTTTCATCGATAAGCACTCAACCGTGTGATAAATAATAATCTTTTCGCAATTACGGCGCGTATGATATGAGAAACGGATGTAATTCGTTTTCGAGCTCAGCGTCTTGTCAAAAGAAGTGCATTTTGCTGTGAGTTGAGATTTACAACTCACTTGAAATAAGCGCATCGGATTATTTGCAGCCAGTCGCAGTAAGAGCGCACAATGGGTGCGTTCAGGAATATTCAAAAGTTGAAAAGTGATTGTCAAGTCAATGTCAATCAAGTGGTGGTACTTTTGATGCCATTTTTTTTACTATTTTATATGATGGATCATAGCGATTTCTTTGTTGACACCGTTGGGATTGTCAGTTTGACAGCAGTTTCCAAAGGAAAATAAGATGCAATAACAGTGATGAAGTTTTTAAAATAGCCGCAGCTCTAATAATTCAGACTATCGGAATGGTGATACGTGGCAGCTCATAGAAGAAGTGTTAAATGGGCTCTATGATAATAGACTGAAAGCAAAAATAAAGGTAATTACTGTCATTTTACATGGGTGCAAAAAACACTCTTTTTCATGATTTGAAGCAGCGTTGCCAGACGGTTAATATATTTCCCCCCAGACAAATCTGAAAAACCCCCAGATTTAGCTATTTTCAAGAAAAAAACCCCTAAATTTTTTTTTTTCAAAAAATATATTTAAAAAGCAAAAAGTTAGTTCAACGCAAAGGACATTTTTTTTTTAATTTTTGTAGGTATGTATCTATGTATAGGTATTTAAAAAGAATTCAGGTTTCAAGATAAGAATAATATAAGAAATAAGTAAAAATAATCAATTTTCAGAAAAAAGTCCTAAAATACTTACTATTACGATGCTTTTTAGTGAGAAAAAAAAAGAAATTAATTGAACGCAGTTACAAAATAAAACCCCCAGATTTCCCCCTAAACAATTTTTCCCCCCAGATTTCCCCCCGTCAGCCAAAAAAACCCCTAGATCTGGGGGGAAAACCCCCAAACTGGCAACGCTGATTTGAAGCAAGCGAATTGACTTCTCGATTTCAAGTCAGAATATACTTAAAGTGTACCTACTTAAACGAAAGGCGAAGGTAGGGTGGACGATTTCTAGAATTACCTTACATTGCATTTATTTTCGGCTCTGATTTATCTTCACAGCTAACACACATTAGCATAGTTGTGTTTCGCCCATTAAAAATGTGACAAACATATTTTCTTCGAAAGCTGGAGTGACTTGAACATTCGTTTTTTGGACGCGAACAAAAGTTGTTGATAGAACACCTAATTTAACAGAATAATATGTACAAATAACCACACACACAAGTGAAAACTTTTCTTTATACTGTCAAAGTCAATCCCACAAACTGGAAAGTTGCAAAACCAATACTTCATGTCACCCACGGGTGATTCTCAGAATCAACCTGATTAACCACACGGAATAGTTAACCTTCTAAGGGCAGCACTCTTCTATTTTTTTATCTAGCATATTGGATTTCAACAACAAAATTAGAGTTGGGGGTGGAATTGAAAGTGTCGTGGAATTAGTCAATGAAAACATATAACTCTGTTAATGAGATTCTACAAAGTTGTTCACCGCCATTGCGGATTCCGATTACCTGTCTTTGCAAATAGAGAATCAGTCATTACATTTTTGTTATTTGATAGCCGCATCAAAGAAACTGACGGAATCTCAATTACAATTCGCTATACATATGCACACCATGTGCCAGTTACATAAATTCAAGGATATGCGGGCAAAAGAACTATCTGTTTGAATTAATTTCAAATAAAGCTTCGAATTTGTATCCTTTACTTGTGGTGAAAAAAAACCCAATGCTGTCTTGTTAAGTCATTATTCGCAGCCCACTCTACATGTGCGGAGTCCCTTCACTTTTTATACTACACCAACACGAAATTATGTATACACAGCCACACAATCTGCAGTATCTGTATATCTAAGGTTATATGGGCTTGCCGCTTAGGCATTCAGATCACAGGTGAATCGATCATTCCGGAGCGATGTGGTGTCAGGCCGCAGCTAAGGGGGCTACCCTACCTTCAGCTGAACGTTTAACGAATTTCAAGCGAAGCAGATAATATGGCGACCAGAAGACAGATAACCTAAACGAAACGTCGACGTCGCGCAACGCAATAGATGTCTAAAATGCTAAATTTAGAGATACGTGGCTGGGTATGCGCTGCGCGAACGTGGTATTTTCTATGTCGTTTAAATGTAATTTACGATCGCAACATGAAAGCGACGACGACAACGACTGAGATGCGATGGCAAGCCAACAGCAGCACCAGCAACACCAACGAACATGATAACGACGACGACGACAGAGAGTCTGGTGTGGCTGGCAGCGTTACTATTGAAGTAGCTACAACAGCGCGAGGAGGCCCGGCCCGATGTATTGGATTACGATGGTGGCCCCCGCCGCCCCTCAATAGGTGGTTGCCGTCGTCGTCGTCGGTATTGAAGCATGACGTTCACCGTTCGTGGTGGTGGTGTTGGATTCGAGGTGCTACATCAGATTGATTGGCGCGCGCACCTTAGCAGCATTTCAAATGCAGACACAATCGCAATTGGCAATTTATCGGAATTTTTTCTCCCCGACCCAGGGTTTTCCATTTTTCTTCTTTTTGGCCAGGCTATTGGAGCGTTGTGCTGTGCATGCAAGGTGAGTGGTGAGCTTGAAAATGGCTGCCCGTCGTCGTTTCGCTTAGACATAGTGGAGCTAGTGTATGTTGTTGTTATCGCAGCCACTCAGGCGACTGTGAGTTGCATTGAGAAATAGTAATACCGAAAGCGTTTTGGACTGCATTCCTCTGAAGCCGAGGAAATTCCATGCGTTTGGCTTGGTTAGGCTAATTTTGGTTTACATTTGTTTTTTTCTCAACTCGCAAGAAATTCCACAGCAGCTTTTCAGGGTGTTTATCGTGATTTTTTTTTCTTTTCTAAAGGATTTGATTTAATCGAAGAATGAGATTGCATCAGCAGCAGCATGTTAGTTGTATAAAGTAAGAACGGTAGGTCGGGAATTGCTGTGATCACGCTTCTCAATGTAATTGCCTTTAAGTGCGATTGTCTTTGTTTTTTTTTGTGTTTGCTCGCCAAAGAGATACCGCCAAGCGAAAAATGAGAATGAACCCCAATTAGCTTGTGTGTGCCCATGAACTCGTTTCTTGGCGGCCCATTTGAATAAAAACCACTCTTACACGGTGTTTCAGGTTTCCGAGCAGAATTGTGTTCTTTTCTTTTCAAATAGTTGTTGTTGATGTATGATGTTGTTGGTGGTCGTGGTGGTGAATGGTGAGTTTCCTTTTGTTTTATTTGATTTCAAAAGGAGAGCGAGAATGATTGCATTTCGCTTGTGCGGTTTCCAAAGCGAAGGTGTTCAGATCACATACTCGTAAATCAAGTGAGAGATCGGTGAATTTTTAGTTAGTTGTGGATAGTGATTCACTTCTGAGTGGTCTGAGGATTGCAATTTCCTCATTTTCTTACGGTGATGTTGGTTTTCATTTCTCAGAAATGTATGCAATGGGGGAGCATGTCCGTTTGATACACGAAAGGCAGATGTTACATTTGGTGCAACCTTGCGAGGGTTTTATGTTATGCCTTGAAAGTATATTTAGGAAAATCTTTCAGCATCATTGTTCATTTCATTTATTTGGGATAAAAAATTGCGATTAAAGCTTTCCAAGGAGTCACTCCCTTTCCTAACTGAAAAGCTTTGATTTGTAGGTACGCTGTCAACCGGAGTGACATTTGCCGGCTATTCACAAATTGTTGTTTTATTATTTATATACAGGAGAAGAAATAGCTACGGACTGTCTTAAGGAAAGTTATTAAATAATCAACTCCATAGGGTCGATGACATTCACCAAATCACCAAGATGGATGCGGAAATTCCGATGTAATTGCTGTCATTCCTTTTATACCTATATATTGTTATAGGTTTTGGAATATGCATTTGCATAGGTAGTCATTTCATTCTTAATACCATCTGATATGGTAAAGAATCTAAAGCTAAGCTGTAAGATATTTATATTCTGTTTGACAGAAATAAGTTACTGGTCGAAGTATAATGAGCACAAACGATATTTATAGCGGAAATAAACATGAAAGTAAAATTATTTGCTCTTTCTAAATTTAATGCACTGCAATACAGCAAGTCGGCTTGGCAGCACTAAACTTTGAAGTCAAGCCAGGGATGTGCAAGTGCACAAGAACGACAGAAACAGTTCCTTTCTCACTTTTGTAGGTATCTCTTTTTTCAACTGATTGTAATGTGTCAAACTCAACGTTTTACGAAAATAAAGTAACAGTCATTTAATATTTTGTATAGTTGTAGGAAAATAATAATTATATAACTGTAGAGATGTAGTAAGGGACAGACAAGTGTCAAAAGCGATTACATTTAAACTATTGAATACCGTCGCGCAATTTTTGTATAATTCGAAATAATGATACTCGTTAATTGTTTATGTAATGACACTGAATATTTAATATAAGCAGAATGTGTTCACGTTTTCGAAAATAATTCGCAATGAAGTTCACCTCATCTTATCAGGTGACATACCTTTTTTCGGGCATCAGAATTCTATCAATTTTGTTGCAAACTTTACTACAATTTTAAGACATATCTAAATTTGTAATCAGAATATCGTACATGTAAAGCACTTCACCTATTTAGCAATATTCATTCACTCAATTAGCTGAATTCATATTGTAGTCCTTTTCAACAAAAGTCATGACAACTAAATGGCTTCACATTTATGAGGCAGCAACGTTAATTTAAAAAAAAAAAACCCAATCTGGCGCCTCAAAGTTCAAGTCCACGATGACAATGCTGGCTCTTCCAGTGAACACACTCGCTGACTCAATTTCCGCGAAAAAATGCCTTGCAAATGTACGTCAGTTTTGCCTTTTTTGTTTAAATATTCCAAGCATAGTCAGCAAACTTCCCCATGTCTTTCTTAATTGGCTGTGTTCCTTTTTTCCTTCAAACACTAGCAGTTTCGACGAAAACTCCAGTGATATATTATGCCACCAAATGGAAAAAGAAAAAAAACTTTATACTCTCTGTTTCTTTTCCTTTACCACCGCGCTAAGGTAGAGTTGTTCTGCCCATATCCGTCTCCCCCATAGTAAATATTTTCCCTTTTAACTAGCGCGGCCACTTGACAGCATAATGACTTTCATACCATGCGTCACATACGGCAAGGAATATTTTTTTTTTGTTTTTGCTTCATTACTCTCGCTCTCATTCTATTCGTCCTAAAATTTTGTGCATACATAAATTTCGAATTTTATGTATTTGACCCTCATTGGGCAAGAGGAGACCCCAAAAATGGTGCAAAGCAGATAAAAACGTTGAAAAAGATTGTCCGTGCACCTTTTAGGCGCATTTTCAAGTGTCAAATAAATATGCACTCCGACAGTAAGAGGTATAATATCCTCCCCACCGAAAACCACTTAGCATTATCCCGCGAGAAATTATATTTATGCAAAGGAACTCTCCACATGGGATCTACAAGCACATTTCCATGAGCATATGCCCATCTTTCATTCATCTCATTAAAGTCATCCAGAGAGATACTTTTGCGAGGTCTCCGCATTGAGTTTTTTAGTGCAATTATACTGGTCTGCATTCATTGTGCCCCTCCACCGAAAATCGTACCCTGAAAGCTTATGCGAAAGCATGGTGACTGTTTTATGGTTAATTTTCCATTAATTTTAACGAGGATAATATCGTTTTCAATTATACCACGATAATACGCAACTTAAACTTTATGGCCGCATATAAAAATGGTCAGTTCTGTTTAGACCCCTCCTCTGACATCTCTGTACATGCCTATGGGCTGTTAGTGGATGTGATTGCGAGCACTGGATGACGTGCAAACTCGGAAATCCGCAATGGTGTATGAGTTTCGCTCTCACTTTGGCGCAATGTGGAATACAATTTGATTGCAATTATGCAATCAGTGACGACGATAAAAAATAATACGTTAACAATATTTCATAACGAGGGAAAATTGCTGATGAAATGGCATCGCCAATTGCTGCGCTTTGTAATTTTGTCTGTGTATACAGCCAAAATGATATAGTAGCTGCAGTAGCATCAACGTTGAAAATAGATGTCAAGGTGTATCATGGCCAGCGAAGTGATTCAATTTCATCGCGTACTTGTTAGATTTGCGATTTGTCTGGCTTCTTATTGGCCCTGTCACTGTCAGTCTAGTTGTATCTTGTGTCTATTTTGCAATGTTTTGGATACCTACTACCTAGGACGGTATATGATCTTCGATTTGAGTAGATGTGAAATATTTCTGTCAAGGCACATGGGAAAATTGAAGCTCTGCTGCTTGATTTATACGTTTAGGCCATGATGAAATTTTCTACCAGCATTGACATGACAATAGTATAATGACATTTTCGACTTTATAGAAACAAAAACATTTTCCACAGTAACTTGAGTTGCATTCAGTGGCAATCAAACGCAGATTATTCAAGCGTTAGTTGTCAATAAAAAAATTGATTTCGCCTGATAACTAACTAGCATGCCCGACAAACCGCATTTGCGAAATGATTTATGGCTCCAGTTAAGTAAGATTCACATTTTCTTAGACAGAATTTAATATCAAATTGACATGTGGCTACCCATCCAGCGAGTAAACGGAACGTAATTTGATTGCAAGAAAGCACAACTACTCAACTCTCTTTCTCTATTTTTGTACAGCTAAAGCAAAATCTATCTTATTTAAGTGGGGTTAATAAAAATAAATGTCAAACAGATAGCTCTGCTGTCATTAAAAATAAAAAAAACTAAAAGGTAGCTAATTTTAATCAAATCTCAATCAAATGAATATTTTATTGGCTTTTTTGACATCGCTGATTGTCCGTTTATAAAAGCCCCAAATATAGAAAAAAATATCATCAGTCAATTACCTATAATTGACATACGTGGGTATCTAATCATCCAAGACCGTTCATCACTTTCCGCTTAATTTGCTCGTGTGCTAATTTTGTGCCACCATCCCTCTGACGTTTCCAAGGAAATTCCTCAGTGCTGCAGGTGTTTACTTTTCGAACTTATAAATAACTTTTACTTATTTCAAAATTCGAATGTCTATTCTTTGTTGAATTAATTGCGAATTAGTGATAAATTCTTGCGAATACAATTGGCGACAGCCGGTCTGTTTATTATATAGTGCGAGTATCATTGCATTGGTAGTATTTCACGAATTGGCCATAAATTCCTTAAAATTACGTCCTCAAAGTAAAATATTGCATAAGCCACAAGCACGCAGCCAATGGGTTAGTGGTTTCTTTGAAGGCAAAACGAAATGCGACTAGTATACCCTAATTATGTATGCTTCTTGTAAAACTGACGCAATTTGTCATTAAATCTGAGAAAATTGCAACCAAAGTCCGCTAGCATTCCATTGAACAGGAAAGGAAATATAATTACATTTGAATTCACTTTCAGTTTAGCAATTAATTTAGCCACTTAAACTGTGGTAAATTATAGGATATGTATATGAACGGCTTCAAAACCTATTCAGGGATATATTGAGTTAGAAAATGGTAGTTAACTTTTCAAATTTCGCAAGTACCTAACAAATTTTTAAAAGCATTCTTTGTGATGGTTTTTAAATATCTTACTAAAATGCTTTTTTACTTTGCATGTGTCATAACTATTTGACATATCTAAAGTAAAATAGCTTAGTTTGGCATCGTGGCTACGAAAAAGTATCTACGGGAACGTGTTACGCTTGCAAAAAAAATTGGGAACCGATGTTTTATTATTCGCAGCTGGGGATGTATGCAAATATCAACAAATCGAGTTTGTTGTGACGCAATTCGTTACTTCTCTATATCTCTTTTTGTTAAAAAAAAACACGAATAGTTGCATCGAAATATGTACGCATGCCAATGGTTAAAATCATGGCATCCTTTTAACTCAACCGTTAAACGATTGGTATTTGTTTAGAAACAGATGTTTCGTTTTCTAATAAAATTAGTTAATTGGCTGATTTTATTTAATTGTTGTCAAAGTTGATTGCCGAAGTGCTTTTGTTTACATTGAACGAATTTTGTAAACATTACGTATAAATCGAGTTCGACAGCTTTGGTACGTGCTTTGTCGGATGGTTCAATAAAATGTGGTGAGTGTGTTTAATAGGTCATCACATGGTATTTGCTTGAATGGAATTTCTATTAATCACTGGCATTTCGTACAGGTTATTTAGGTAAAGACGAAAGACGTCTGAGAGTTTGATTGTAAATAGTTTGAAAAAATTAAAAAATAAGATTCGGTTTTTCCGAAATTCAAATAACGGGTAAATCCCCTTTTCTCATGACGTTACTCTAGTTGATTTGTCAATAAAATTACATTAGTCAATCATTTTGTGACGGCGAGGGTGGGATCTTTCTTTAATGTAACGAAAACTTAGTACTTTCGAATGACAGTGGAAACGTCAAACGTGTTTCGCATAACCTTTTAAATCTTGTAAGAGTGGGAAATGTTTTATTCCATATGTCGATTGAAGTGAGAAAGGGGAGACACCTCTAAAAAGAATTTAACAGTCTCCTGATTAGTTCAATATTTGAAACATAAGCAAGATCGTCTCTAGTTTTAAGTTTGTCACAAATTGGAATTCAGTTATTAAGATTTTAGTTTGACATAACATTTCAGCTCGTCATAATGTGTAGGTAATAAATAGTAAAAATAGTAGATTTTGTTGCTATATGCAACTAGGTGTGCCAACATGGCGTTCTTTTTTCTCTTATGGGTGCGATTACACTAAGCTATACAGCGGTTGTTTTTGTTTTTTTTTTCAGATAAGCTGTTTTCTTGTTTATAATCGTCTATCTGTTTGTTACACATATAAAAGAGAATATGTCAAAATATTAAACGGTCACAAACCTAGCACAGCGATCATTTTCTTTTTTACATACTGTACCGATGCTAAACAAATATACAACAAAACACGTTGAACTTATTTCAACGCAAAGCTAAATGCAATTTGCAAGTAATTGAGGTAGCCGTTGTGATATATATTCTTAAAATATACCTTCTCTTGCACCGTTCTGTAAGCCACATTCAGTGGCCTGATCTGTTCGTGTAGATGTACTCTCATATTAAAGTAAACATTTTACAAAATCAACAACGACACACACGCAAGTGACGTCTACATATTTTACTTGATCTTCGATTTTTTGTTTGTTTGATTGTTCTTTTTTTTCTTTTGCTTCAAGTTCATTAACAGATCATGCTAAGAGAAGTGTGCATGTGTTCTTTTAAAGAAGTATACCCCACTTGAGTGCATAAAGTGTTGAGGGTGGAGCTGCACATTAATTAGCACTTTAGCAGCCGAAGATTGAAAGTGGACTCTGTCTTCTGTCACTATAAGGCTGCATATTTTATTCATCATCATCTACTTACAGTTGCATAATGAGTCATAAGAACATCCCTGGTCTACTCATTTAAATGTGACATTTACACCTATTGCGGTAATAATAAGAATACCTACTTGCTTTCTGTTAGAGGACCAAAACCGGAAATTGCGGGAAAAATACGATAAGACTGTCTTATGCCATATTCAGTTTTTGCGTGGTGAATTTAATCAGTTCCATATATGGGACAATCTTGTGAATATTTGTTTAATTTTGGATAACCAGGGGGACAACAAAAGAAAGAGTTTACCAGATCAAGAGTGTGGAAATTTGACTGTGCGTGTTGTGAATTAAAACATGTATACTTCTTTAAACACTGATGTCACCATGTAGTTGTGGGGTTGGACATTTTTTGTGGACACTAGAAAAAATAGGAGAGTACATATTTTTATTTTTCGTAAAAAAAACTGTGATCAAAGTTCAAAACACTTTGTAATCTAATCTAATCTAATTTTTGTTCTGATCTCATCGCCTTCTTTCTCCTGGACTAGATGGCAATATGTAGCGTACGATTTTCATGGTATTGATATCGCTTTAATCACCATTAAATGGAGAACCCACTTTATGCGAATAAAATTATAGTAGACAAACATTGATTTCATAATTTGACAGCATAATTAATGAGATTGTAACGAACCGTATAGGTGAGTGTGTTCATTTGAATGCAGATACACGTGGGTTCAGTCTATTTTTAACCAAGGTCTAATAAGTGTAAAAAACAAAACTAAAAGCAAATGACGTTACAACTAATTAGCAGTCATTTATCAAAAAGGTGTCAAACGGCTTGACGGTAAATAGAATCTCAATAGCGAAAGGCGATTGAGATTTATTTTACATTGTTAAGCGACACCTTTTTTAGTTCCTTTTCAGCAATTATGAACAAAATTCTCTAGACATATTAAATGACATTTAAAAATTTGACATGAGATGCAACAGCAAAAACAAAAAGGTACGTCTAGCTCTAGGTCTAGTAATGATAATGGGAATAACTTTATCGCGAGTCTGAATGCATTCGCACTAATTTAGTAAGAAAAATCCTTAGCATATGAATTTGCTTTTTTAAACCTGAGATCAAACACTGTACCCGCGACCAAATGTGTCTCTCCTAAGTTGACTGCTTGACTCATTTGACCTTCAAATTATATATCCATAAGATTATTGATGTAAATTGAATTAACGAGAATTAACAACTTGTCTGTCAACAAACAGACCACCCGTTTCAATCTGCTAAAAAAAACATAAATAAATTAATTAATTAATGCTTTCAGAAAGTCAAGATTTAATGACAAATAAATTGAAATCTTGGCACGCTTATTATATTTCGGACTTTCGGCGCCTTACTAAATATATAAATATTTGTTGCTGTCACAACAAATAACTTAGACCGTGTTTTGTAGATGTGTAGAAATACATATTTGTGTGGCAAAAAAAAAACTCGCATCACTTATCAATAAAGAATAAATTGGTCAAGAGCGAATTGGTTCGCACGTAGAAGACTCTTTGGGTGTGTGCTACTTTCTGTTCGATTTTGGGTCTGTTCTGCACTTGTCTAGTTATAGTCGGTTTTACAATACACAGACAGTAATATTACCTACTTTGACTTCTTATGCGTGATTTAAGAAAAATCTATTTAAACCTTAAAAATAAGTGAAGTGTGAAAGCACAGAAAATTATGTGAAAATGGCCACCATTATGTGTCCGTGAAAATTAAGCGGTGTCTAACTAGATTCCTCTTAATACGCCTAAAAAATAACCCACTCGTGATCACCATTTAGGTCCTTTTGCTGATTTGGTTAAATCGATAGAGAATCAAAAAAACAAAAAGGAAATGATCAAAAAAACGAGTAACGAGTTGATAGTTTTGCTCTTGGATTAGAGGATATACTTCAGGACTGTAGTGGTCAACATACCAGGAAGGGTATGACAGGAAAACAATGACAAAAGAAATGAAAACATTTTGCCAACAGTTTAAGTGGATTCCCACATCTTGAGAGTTAGTAACACTTGAGCACTTAAAAAAATCATGCATTTTCCCCAAAACTATTCCCCTCTACACTGAAACCTTATTGATAGACGTATGTTATTTATAAATAGAAATAAGGGCACAAGAGACTGCAAATGTTTTAAAATAATTTCACAGTATTTAGCACATTTTTGTTATAATTTCTGTTGAACAGTTTCAATTATAGCTTGAGTAGCTTAATATAGCTGAGAATTGTACTTTTTAAGAGTGCATCGCTCAATACTTCAAACAGTGACAATTTTTAAGCTAATTAAGATATTTTTGTTGTGCACAAATTCTTATTATGCAGCGGTTTGTGCTTTTGAAAACATTTTGGCTACTAATTTTAATTTACTATTCATTTTTTTGAAATCGATTATATTCAAATATAACTTAGGTACTCGTTGTTTTTCTACGAACAAACTTTTTATATAAGCAACTGAAACCAATTGCCCAGCTAAAAAGAGAACACGATTTTCAAGCTCAAAATGATACATTCAATTGGAAATAAATAGTTCTTTTTGCGAGTTACAGCTCTTTACATATTTTGTTAGTGAATTCTTTATTAAAAAAAATATTTTAAAGCGGAAATAGTTTTTATGGTCTTCTATTTCAGACATATTTTGAATAAAATACCGAGTTAAACTGTTTCTTTTAATGCACATTTGGTGGGAAATACCAAGCTGGAAATATAAATGTTAAACTGAAACCTAATTTTGTCATAGCCCGAATAAGATAACGAGTAAAATGAACGCCATTCCTTAAATTTTAGTTCGGTGAAAAATAACGAGAAGAAAGCCGTGGCTGCCAATGTTACTGTAACCTATTCAACTAAAAAAAGTAACGAGTAAAAGCTTTAAGCGTTTTTGTAATTGATTTATCATTATTTCAAAATTCATTTGGTGTTTACAGGTTGCGAATACTTTTTCTTTGAAAAGTTTACCGCAGGGCGCCAATTAATTTTATTGGGTTTCTTCTATAAAAGAAATGGTTTCCTTAAATCATGGTTATAACTTTAAAATCATAAGCAGAGTAGATAAAACCGTTGATATAATTATTATTTTCAAAGAAATATCTCAAGATAAATAAATAAAACTCTACTTACATTTGGAGGAAATTGCATATGTAATTAAGTAGTAATCCAAAGTTTAAAATAGAATACGAAGTAAACTTTCAGTATTCGGTGTTTCAACTCAATTCGTTTGTTTAAGTAGTGTATATATGCTTTCTGTTTTCTTTGTTAATTATAAATATAAAATTAAGTACAGCAGTACAGTCGTATAGGTAGTTTAAGTATATCTCTCAAATCGTCGTAATGTTCAATTTCTTGTCGAATTCTTTATTTTCACGTAAAGAATTAGTTATATCACTTTTTCTGTTTCACATTTATTATTTTATCGATCACATTCACATTCAGCTATTTATTTATTTTACTTTATTACATACATTTTGTAAATAAATAAAATATTGTCGACACTATAAGAAAGAATAATAATTGAAAACATTAATTAAGTGCACTTCACCAGTGAAATAAATTTATGTTTATGTTCAAACAGTTGGCAGTCATTTGTATGCGCGTAACACATGTATATCGTTAAACGCGTCGGGAAAGTCGGAAGTAACTACTAAGTACATTGTGCGTAAAATGCAAAAATGCATATTTCCTGCTAACACAGTTATGCTCGCAATAGTTTATCTTGTTAGGGAATTTGCATCGGACACGCGCAAGCGCTTTGAGTGACAATTCGCATTTCTATTTATAATATGCTACGCAAATTAGTTACGATAGGAAGTAAGATGATGTACCCACATACCAGACGACAAAAAATAAACATAGATACCGTGTAAAAATCCCCAAGATAACAAACAGAGGTAGACACAAGCAAACATTCAAGACTACACTACATTTCAAACTAAAATACACACAGTGTGTTGCGCATGTTGTGTGTCTTCAATCAAAATTTATTGCAAACGGAAGTTATCACTAAATTAAAAAGAAAAAAAAAATTAAAAGAGGCAAAAGCCAGAAGATCGAGGCAAACCGGGAATAAAAATGCAACCAGCAAACAGTTGTGTTGCACAGGCGTTTGTTGTTTCTTTTTTGTAATCCGCGTGTACACACTGTTATTATAGATGCAGTGTATTTATCTGTCTGTCTAAATGGATATATATTTTTAGACAATTTTTATTTTCTCTGAATGATAGTCTGATGATCGGGTCGCCGTTGCAGCTAAACAAACCACCACCACCTTCGTTGTGCTGTAGCTGCACCGTAAAGTGTCTCTCTAAACACAACGTCCTAGTAAATGTCTGTTGATTTAGTGGGTACACACTTTACAGTTACCGCTTATAGAGAGACGACACTCTCAGACACTATATCGTTTACAATTAAATTAACTCGGGGCAAATTGCATTTGTTTATTTAATTCAATTTACAAATTTCGCAACAGTACAACAAGCGCTCAGTATGCTCCTCTGTCGGATGTAGAGGAATGCAAGCGATCTCAGACAGACAGACGAATATCAGCAATCTTTTATTTTTTATGAACACTTTTGCATTTTTTTTACGCACAACACACTTAAGAGAATCCCGACAAAGCACATTTAAAAAAAAAATTTAAAGATACGAGTGGATTTATCATCGCCACACTATCGATTTAGAATCAAAAGGGTCTTAAAAAACACACTGATTCCTGTACACAAGAGTATAGCCAGCAGGTAGACAAGACACTCGTGGCATCAAGTGTCCAACAGACGGATTATCAACACTCTATTTAATTGAACGACAAGTATCTCTTCGGTTTTTCTCAAATATTTTGAACAAATTTCCATTGAGAAAAACCGCGCGCTTTTCATTCACAAATCACTAAAGTGCCGCACGATACAAATTCTTAATGAAATACATTACACAGTGCATATACTCGAAACAACAGATGAACGTGTATAAAAATGGAATAAAAGAAATTCACACTTCGAGACTCAGAATCGTTTGAGGAAAGAGATGCTTACTTGTTGCTTCTTATTTAAGGACTAAACAGAAAATTACTGAAACGAATGTATTTGAAGAGTATATCCCCACTACATAGCAAATGCGAATGAAAATAAGTGAAAAAAAAAATCACCAAACGAAATAATAAAACACAACACGAGACCGAGCTAACTCAAGCACTCTGATGGTATGGTGGCGACTGGCCAGCAACATCACAATTCACAAGCAACATTCGCATCTGCTCCTATAAGCGTATAAAATCTATGTTTGTTTTTTTTTTAGTTTCAAATGGGTTTTCTTTTTTTACCGAGTAGATATTAGATTCACATTCAAAATTACACTTGTTCGGGGGCAAGATGGCAAAGATATGTGAAAAATCTCACTCACGATATATGGTAACATGTTGCGCAGCGACAAATCGAGTCGAACTGTGTCGGTGTGGGGCTTGAGTGAAACAAAGCGCTCGAGTGGTGTATCCAGCAGCAGATCATATCTGCGAGTATGCACAATTGGATTTTGTTGGCTTTGGTTTTTGAATTGTGATTGTGATTGTGCCGTGCCCATGCGATTCTGTTCACTCTCTTGTAGCTAAGAGTACTTTGTACTTCTTCGAATAAAAGAGCAACGTACACCAAAAGACTGCACATTAACAGGTAGGTAGATGGTAGACTATCAGATCGAACAAGTGATGGAGGTGGATTTCTGATTTTTCTTTTGTTTTATAAATGAGGTTGTTAATCAATTAGCGAAGAATTGCCAGGTGGAAGGTGGTTCAAATTAGTTTAGCTTTTAGTTTTTTATTACCTGGTGCTAAATGAATGAAGGGATGTTCAACTGGCGTCTGGAGGGACCAAAAACAGTTGTGTTTTTCAGAACTACTCACAAAGGCATATAATATGACCTCCGAAAAAGTATGGAAAATTTTCGACAGGTATAGGGAAAGGTGCAGACAGTGCGATGGATTTGCTTTGCAACAAGGACACATTTTGTTGAAAAATTATATTTATTGTTAAAGATCGCGAGACTACAGCAACTATGGACTGAAGGGATTATCACGTGAAACTCAAATTGCATTCTATTAACGGAACTCTCAAGTTTCGACACTTTATTAGCACTTATAGTTGCGACGGGTTTGTGATACAATTTGTTGTTCGTATGCACTTATTTCTGAAATGTGTATAATTTGTGAACTGTGTATTACTTGATAAAAAAAAATACACCGAAACTATTAAAAAGCTCAACATAGGTAATCGAAAATTCCAACCACATCTCATGGAATAAGAATTAAATTTTAGCATGGTCAAATGTTGCAAAGCATCAGCATACATATTCAGTGGTATAGTGAATAAATTCCGTTGAAAATGTCTTCCTTGCCAGCAGTTTAAATCAGATTGCGAAATAGAGAACATTATTCCCGATATGGGTGATTTGAATGGATAAATTAATCGACATCAAACAAACAGTTTCTCGGCCGCAAAGATGTTTCATGCAACATTTGTACCACGGCCGAGGCCGATAGTCGAAGGCAGTGCGCTGTTTACGCATGAACCTAGATTTAAAACAATGAATCAGTCCAATGCGACAAAAAGGTGATAATTAGCCAGCGAATTGACGTCTACACCTAGTATGTAGATATAATCGACATTGGTATGTCTAATCTTCGCCGACTAGCACCAGATACCCAAGGCAAGAATTCGGCCTTAATCTGTGATGGCTTGTAAGAAGTGAAAATAAAAACCAAACAAGCACAAGTATCTTGTGACTATAAGGTAGATAAGGAACTATTTTTGTGGATGGTTTTTCCTTGACAGACGTCACATTATGGACCTCTTACGTTAAGTCAAACAACTGTCGGTAACTTCCCGACTGTCTTATGACAAATCAAACTGCAGACTTGCCATGTCATATATTTAAGTGCTAAAGAAACATCTTTTTACTTCATGAGAATACCACAATGATTCAGCGATAGCTTCCTTTTGTAAAGGTAAACCTATAAAAAGGTGAAACGCAGCAGTTTGTCATATACAATCGCGCAATACGGCCCAAAGATTAAGCCACACATTTACCGAATAGCGAAAGAGATAGAGGGAAACAGGGAATGGCCAAATTGGGAGTTTTCGTCAAACAAGCCAAGTGGCATGATGAATAATCGCACGAAGCGTTTTGCCGTCTAGAGAGAGGTCTGAAAATGCTGTCGATTGACGCAACGACAGTATAGGTACCCTGTGCTGACGTCAATGCTAACACAATTATAACAATTAGGCAGCGAATTGTCGGCTTTATCCGGCGGTAAATCACCAGAATCTTAAAGTTTCATCAGATGCCCATTTAGTTACATGGCACAAAGGCGGCAAAGCGGCTTAATAGCTATGTAAAATTTCCTGACTACCTCTTACTCATACAACACTCTGTGCATTCACAAATTAATGGGAAGAACTATCAAAACAAACCAATTAAAACTAGAAGTTACAACGAAAAACAGTAACAAATACGTCACTGGCGCATGGATATAAGTGCAGAGTCATCTAAACAAAACCGCATCGATCGTACGCGTAGGCATCCTAAGCTTTTCCCTATAAGCGCCTACGATTACTGACTCAAGTATCTCTCGACTGATAAATGCATGCAATACACAAACTCGCTTCTATTCGTAATAGCAATTATCGTAATCTCTTTGACGTTTGGATGACATTAATATGTTTTGCTTAAGTGCCACTGTTTGGCAGTTAATATAAATTTGTCCCAATATGGTGGCCAAAATCTCGTTGACATGTATGGCTCTCATTAAAAAAATCTCAAACAATGCTTGTGTATAGCGCTGCGTTGATTGTATAGCACGGCTTGAGAAAAGTCGAAAAGACAAATTGACCTTGTGGTTAGGTTTGTTATTTGTGGTCTGCTAACCGCAAAAGAGTTGTTGATCTTGTTTACTAAATTATATCTGGACTTGATGAAAGGCTTTCGACTTGCCAGAATGTTGTGATCTTTCCACCAGCTTGGTCTCTCTCTTTAACCCCAATTATACTGCCGCAAAAGTTGAGCGGCCCCTGGGTCTGCGTATGGTTGTGGATTTGAACAATTTGAAATGGCTAACAAACCACAGGAATGTCGTAATCGTTGCAGATTATCCACAATGATATTGTTAAGTTGGGTGAAGTCTAATGTTGAGTTAAGTTGTTTTGGAAATACCGATGTTGCTACACGGATGTGGAACGTTGTTTTTTCCCCCATGCGATGAACGTTTACATCAGTAACACTTGTGGTTATTCATAACAAAAAATAAGTTTTAGCACATGCTTCTGCAAGAATAAAGGGGACAGCTCAAGTAATTTGATTACAATTCTGGGCTATAAATTTCGCACTGGTTGTCAGCGATCAAAATCTGATGTGTTTGCTAGCATTGGATCAAGAAAAAAGTCAGTGGAATGAGAACCAGTAGGATGAACATCTTGTTCTTGGTTAGAAAAAGGATCAAGTCCTGAGTTTAATGAAATACGAAACTAACAACTACATTATCGACCACAGTTTTCCGCCGTCAAAATCAATCATGCCAATCGCGAAAATTACTTTCTCGAGGGTTTGCCAGACATTCGCGAAAATGGCACAGTGGAAAGAACATTAAGATAAAGTTTGTTTGAGACAATAGACCGAAGATGCCTACAGACGGATAAGTCGAGTGAAAAGAAGCATTTAATCCTTGATGCAAGGCCATGAACTAGTACAGCTGACTTGAATGCAGATTCCCAGTTTCCGATTTTGGGATACAGATATGTTATAGGAGGCAATAACCACTACCAACGCAATTGAGTAAAATGTGATACAAATTTTACATCGATCCATTTTAAGTCAGAAAAAAATGGTGGGCAGGTAAATGCCAAACTCGAGAGGAGCGAATGTAAGACAATTAAGTTTTCGTATGTCAGGAGGGCATTCCTTTCTACTGTATGTGTGTGAGTTTCGGGTTGATGCGCTCAACAGGAGCTCTGGTGATGTCAGAAGTGCACGCCAAACTTGCATTTAATATAAATAATTAGCCTTATTGCGAGTTTCGCCCGAACAATATTCCACCCGAAAAAAAACAGATTTCTGTTCTGAAATGTTATTTTTTTCCGGGTGGAATATTGTTCGGGCGAAACTCACAATAAGGCTAAATACTTCAACTCCAGTGTTAGGTTAGGTTAGGTTAGCTAAACGGGTAGGTTAGAACAGGGAAAACCCTCCGCTACCCCACTTAGGTCCCCTCGTGGACCCAATTATAGCATATGTTCGCAATATATGCTTCTACTCTTAGATAAAAAAAGTTACAACAAACTTCAAAAGAAGTGTTTGCTTTCTGATCTGATCCATATTAAGACTCCTAAGATCGTAACAAACTCTTACTTCGATTTGACACATTTTCATTCGGTAATAGTACACAACGTGTCTTTCCATAAACAAATGCATAATATTTATATAATTCCAAACTCCGGCCGGCAATAGAAAGTACAACAAATCCCCTCCAAGCCACCTACATCACTATCTGAGTCTCTGACATTTCCAATCCCAATCCACCTAGAGACAATAATAATTCCCTCTTTTGGTCTACATCCGACAAGTGAAACTGAATCACCCAAAAGGAATTGCACACACACTGGACTATAACAAGTTGTAAATTATAATTTTCCACTTTTGTTATTACGAATAGCTAAATCTGATTGATGTAATTATCTGACGCTTGGTAAAGACCTTGGTACTGAAGGCGTACAGTCAACCAACCAACTGCACCTGTATGGGGAGGGAAATTTTCCATACTCTTAGAAAATTCCTTTGAACAAGAACGCTACTGCACCTTTCCCTGTACCACTGCACACCGACATCCGACACACACACAATCGGCAAATTGAATAATAGTAATGACATTTGTAATGCAATCATTATAAACAGTTACAGTCAAGAGACATGCCGCGAATTTGTATGTACGATGTTATGGATTTGTTTGAGGCTTGGACTGCATTCGCTTTTCATTTACCGTAGATGGGTGGAAAATTACGTAGCTGTCAACAGTTTGTTTTCAATACAAATGCATATCGTCTAAGCGGAGAGCGGAGAGTTTTCTTTGCGTAACCTGCACAATGTGGATTGCGGGATGGAAAAACAAAATGAAACCGCACTAATCGCTTACGATTTATTATTATACGAATAGCATATATGAGATTAATTGATATGCTTGGGAATGGGTCTTAAGGTTGCAATTATTTAAATTGTTTAATTGAATTGTTTGACATTTAACATGGTGTCGACAACGTTTAGGGTGGTATTTAGACTGTAATGGATATCATTTCATCGGTGGTCAGAAGGTGTGTGTGATCGAGTGCTTGACAACAATTTTGTACCTCAATGCTGGCCTTGTTAAGCGAGGCAAAGCTACTGCAGATTGAGACGTTAATAGTGTATTATGCAATTATCATGAGGTCTTATGAAAGCCATTGTTATAGGGAGCGATTTTATAATAGTTCAATGTACGCCCCATTATCCCGGATCGGAGTCGCCACATGGTTGAATTATAGAAAACTAAAAGAACAGAAAAAGTGGGACTCAATTTTGGTCCGTGATCACAATTGGTATGTTTGTGTTCGAGTTCTCTTATACCCGTTAAAAAATAAATAATTGTAACAGCAAAGAAGTTTGGCGGGTGAATATGATTTGTATGATTAAAACTTTCACACCTTTGACATATTGTACAGCAAAAACTGCTTGGGATTCTAAATTTGCTAAAGATTTTCAAACTCTAACTGATTTCTACAGATAAGCATTTTCGTTGCAAAGGCGCTCAACGTGATTAAGAAATTAAACTATATTAAATAAATAAAATTAATATATGTATACATTTTTTCAGGAGGAAATAAAGAAAGTGTGTCAGAGCTATTACTGTCAATGGACAAAAACGGTGGAAGTAAACCTAGTTATTTGTCACCGTTCATAAGCGTATTTGATCTGTCACACTGAAAACGTAAAAAAAGGAAGCTGAAAATTATATGCATTGGAGACTTCAAGCTCCAGATAAATAAACAAATGAAGCGGTTGTTTGTTTATTTAGACCTTTAGAATGGGCGGAACGTTGCAAACGTATTTTTTTATATTTCTCTGAGAATGAAACTGAAAAAGCCGTTTTTTTTTATTGAAAATAATATGCTCTTGCACATTTCGAGTTTGTTTGGTAATACAAACTTTTGAGGCACAAAAGTCAGTATGAGTGTTTTATGAATAAACTTTGAGAACAAAAAGCATAACTCATAAAAGGAAGAGTTTTTTTTTAGAGTTACTGTCGATACGATAGGAAAAAATAATGTACCAAGACTAAAATACACGTCTAAATTGATGTCTATGTGATAATAATCACTTTGCGAAAAGTTGTCTAACGATGTGGTAGCTCAAGTCTTCAATTCAAGGGATAACGAGAACATGATATAATGACACTATATCAATAGGAAATATTTTTCTAAAAGGAAACAAGGACTTAATGAAGGGTGGGCTACATAAAAAGTAAATAATGACAGATTTGTTGACAATATAGCAGTCTGACTGAAAGGGACAACATTACCTTACAAGCAAAACTATGTGAGACGTATTTTTTTCGGCCATCTTGTTTACGTGGAAGTATAGTTATGGAAAAGTTCAGTTCATATTAATATTTTTATATCATACATATTTTGTTTACGTGGTCCCTACCTAGGATTTATGAGAAAGTTCAAATTTAATTTTCCCATCAAACAAAATGGTTTTCATAAGTGATGAACGGACAATCCTTTATCTATTTCGTATAACTGATTGATGAAGTGTTAGCTTAATTTAGTGAAACTAGCTTCGAATCTCATTTCACATATATTTTAAATCAGAAATAGAAACGTTTTCAAGTAATTGCAGAAATGTTGGTCGCCGGAACTCGTGTTTATTTCAGTTTTACGTATTTTTGGTTATGGTTAGAACATCCATGACAATTTAGGCAAGTCTTTGTAGGTTCTGCCAAGTTGCTTGAAAAAGAAGAGAAGCAGATGTAGATTAATATACACAGCATTCATGATCAATATTAGAAAACACTCATGGCTGCTTGTTATTGTTCTAACATCCAATTATAGCAACTTAGTTAGGAATTAACTCTCGCATTGTGACGTACATGCATAGAGTGGGAAATCTTCAGCAAGTAATGGCGGCATCGTAACACTGCAACACACAATGCATGCTGTCTCGACTAAACCGAAATTTTGTGATTTTTTGTTTCCTTAATTTGTGAAAGTAAAACTGATTATGGCACTTGACAAATTTCGGTCATTCATATAAAAAGTAAATCCGTGAGGAATTCATTTATTAGCTTTGGTGTGATACCATCCCTGCGCCAGACATCCAAAAGAAGTTCCTCCACCTGCCTTCCTACCAAAAGCAACTAATTTAAAACGTTTTGACCCTGTCACCCTTACTTCCACAGATACTATCGAAAGAGTACCTACTCGCCTCGTCTTGTGCAAGTACTTTATCGCTAAGGAAGTCGCACGATACCGCATCCACTTTACTACATCCGCCAAACGCAGTGGAGCTATCGGAGCAGTCTCCGAATCTAATTGCCAAGTATCAACGAGCGTTTTTTCAATGCCAAAGCACCACTATTCACACGCCATTCACAACGAGTACTAAAATTGTAATACACCACCGTGCGTCGTCGCCATAGTGTCTACACAGCGTCTGCACTACAATAAAGTACCTACTCCAATCCACAGTTCCCTACTGCAGCATAATAGCACACGTAGATATTTTTCGGAATGCGTACAATTGTGTTGTCGTAAACATTTCTGTTGTGTTTTTTTTTTGACAATTCCATTCTATGTGCGGACAGGAAGGCCTTGTAACAATTCAAATATGTAATATGACAATCAAGTGTCCCCGCTTTGAGTGTCAATAAACTAAATTTGGGCCAACCCGGGCTATTCTCACACTGCAATTGAAATGAAACCGAAAATTGCGCCCACCTCCCTTATTCCCCCCTCTTTTGTTATAGGGGTGCAAATTGAATTTCAAATTTTATCTACATTCTGATGGCATTCCCGAGAAGTTGATACACATTCAAATTACTTACCTTAAGCACTTTTACTTTTGCCTTCGGCCAATTAATGGTAATTATATTTCGGGCCAAAGGTGATCCAAAATGTATACGCAAGTTTAATCCACAAAATAATCCAATGACAATATATCTATGTGAGTGCGGGCGCAAGTGTGTGCGTACTGGCGATGGAAAAACAATTTATATCCTCTCTGCACGATTTAATTTTCTCCATTTTGTGTGAATTTTCGTTAGATCTTTATTTGTTCGATGATCCGGATACATAGAAGACTGCGTCGTCGTTGTTGTGTATATCACTGTAAACTTTTGCGCACAGAGTAACCTTATTGGCAAGGGCCGCCGCAGTTAGCATCCACAATTACAGACGCACACTAAACAAATCACCACATTCATTGAGAAAAGGCGAATATACAGCCGGAGTGCAACATCAACAAAATAGTTTACACGCACATTTCATCGCATCACCTAATTGCGTTTGGTTTCACACCATCATCATTCGCGAGCACTTGCTGATACGAATTGAGCGAAAAACTGAGCGAAAATTTCATTTATTCTTCCCCAAGTGTTGCTCGCACGAATGATTCACATCAATTTGCACTATAAAACCGTATAAATCATAAAAGTGGCTTAAATCGCTGGCGAGTTTACATAGATGAAAAAGCAGACGGGAAGGAAACTAGCGACGGAACGGTTCGGGTCACACGGTAATTTTGTTAGCGAACAAAAACACTGCGAAACAATGAAAATATGTGAAATTTCTTTTTCGGATTTCGTACGGTATGGAACATGCGATTTTGGGTTTTAAATTCTATAGGAAATCACTGTCCGTCTGCTCAAATAGTTGATGCGTTTATTTATTTATTTTTCGTGATAGTTGTTTTCGCTTGAGCGAATATATTTCGGATTACGATGGACGAGCAAAGTGAAAGAACTAAAGGCAGGGAGACGCGCTCAAAGCCCAGCCCATGAATGCATAAACAAACCAACTAAATACGAATTTGTTGTGTGTGGGCCTTCCATGCGGAGTCTGATTCACAAATTGAATATATCCCCCATTGAATAATTTCAATTGTGCGTAACAGTAGCGCGTTTAGTTTGCAGTTTTACAGCGGATTTAGTTTGGATTTACACGAATAGAATGAGAATGAGTTTTTCAAAAGGAATGTGTGACGACGATTGCATAGAATCGGTAACATTTTCGAAAAATGTCTCATTATGGAAAATTCAAATTCGTAACTAAGGGTAGGAATAACAACTCAAACGATATAATGACAGATGTTGTCTGTCGGATAGAGAACTATTATAGTTTTGAGGTTGTCATTTAACATCCCTGCCAAATCCGGCTGCCATTTAAAATGAGAGTTTAGTATTGCGATTCTGGCAATCAAATTGGGGGCGTTCAAGTATCTAGTTTAGTAAGTCTGACAGCTGTCTCACTAGATTTATCTCGGTTTTGAATGGCTGAAATCGGTCATATGAGCAGCTGTTTCAGTTGACAGGGGTAGCCGACTAGGCTGCAATAGACTTTAAGAACCCGTTTGGGGGAATCATCAAAGGCGCCACTGTTATAATTAATCCTCAGCATTGTGGTTCATTGCAAATCAACTTGTTTTGGGTTTCAATTGAAGTCGGAGACGAAGCTACGTACAAATAAATTTGATTTCCCACCAAGTTTGCGAGATTTGACTTTGACAGCGACAACTGTCAGAAATAGTCGTTAGTTTATCAGCCGACATGAAATCTAATCGTGCTTTAATGAAATTTCTTACGATACTTTACAAACGGAAATGACATTTATGTATTCCCGCAGTTGGGCCTTAAAAGAATATTGCAACTGTATTAAAAAATAATTCCAATACATACGCTATTTATGTTATAAAATGGCAGCATAATTAAATTTGACATAAATGCCACTTTATACAATCATAAATGACCTGTCAAAAATTGGATGTCCAAATGATTTGCTTGACATTAGAATTGCCCCTCTTCCATTTTGACAATACGGTTTTTTTTAACGTTTTCTTAACTCTTAACGACCAAAAATGTTATATTTGATATAAAATATCTATCATGTTTAATCAAAAGTCTGCATTAATTGTTGTTTTACATTTCATTAATAATAAAAACAAACAGTAGCGTGCATATGATCTTGAAATAGGTTACTCGGTAAATGAAATGTTTTCCTGTACTGCATCGGGCCTTCTCATAAAACAGAGATGATATCTCTTCGACTTCGCGGGATTCTTATCTATTTGATCATTCATGACATGCGGAAAACGGCGATACCGGTACCGGCATGCACCTTGAAACTCGAGACTTATCGTCACCCTAGCGACTCGTAGCGTGTGCATTGCATAAATTATTCGGACCTGTGCTACACCTACAATGCAAAACATGTGCGTACACGTATGTGCACTGCTGGTTATTATTGGTAACAGGTATTTAAACTTCTGCATCAGTGTTTGTCATTCTTCCGAACAGTACAGGTAAACCCATCAGTGGAAATTTTCCAAAACGCATGTTAATGTTGTGGAATTAAATCGATAACCAAAGCTGTTTGTGAATTGAAGATAAAGATAATCAACTGGCAAACAAGATCGCATAACAACGCAACGAAACGCGAATTGAGCACAAATTAGCACTCAGGTGTCAAATTCAGCGCGTAAACTGTGCAAAATGCCACTTTGACTATATGGGCACAGCGAGAGTGGACATTTTGACTTTTTTTTATTATTATTTTGCTAATTATAACCGTTATTGGCTTGGGGTGGTTGAGATGAAAACAGTATTATTATAAATTTAGGTAATTCAATCGAAACTGCTTTCTTTAACACGTTGTAAGCGAATCCGTGATTATAACCTGCTTAGATCGATTTAATTCATTTCAGACACAGCGGAAGCGTTCAGTTAACATGTCCAAAAGTCACTCTCTAGAGGTTAAGTTATCTCACACACCTGGAAATCAATACAGAGTTCATTGCAGCCGATTGCAACAGCAAAGTATGGTTTAAAAATAGACGATGGAAATCCAATATCGTTTAAATAACCGACATTTGAGACTCACACACGCCATCGCAGTTGGCTCCTGTCATATAGCAGCAGTAGCGATGCGACGACACCAGACGTGCGATGAAGTGGAGCTGAAGAGCGAACGAACTTCGAATTAAGCTAATATCGCGGCAAACTTTTGTTGCTTTGATGTTGCTTTTATATTTTATTTATATTTTCTGCTGTGTATGTCATGTGTTTATAAACTGCTCACATGACTTTTAAATTAAAATGCTACCGTAATGTAATTTGAAAAGTAATAAGCCATACGTTAGCCTTAAACCTGATAATTATATTGTGTACATGTCGGTATATATTGCATGGCACTAGAGCAACTGATTGAGCGTCTACATAGACACTCTCTAGCTCCGCAGTCAACAAATGTGCTGTGCGAATACCTTCATTAAGTATGACCGTTTAGCATACAAGCACGTATGCCACATTGAGCATGAGTGTTCCTTGGATTTGAGATTCAAGCTACAACCCAACTTGATAGTTTAACTAAGGTGGCATGCCCCTCAGTGTGAAGCAAGGATTACCGATTGTCAAATTAGTAAAATGAGTTGCAATGACGTTTGGCGTTGGGTGACACTTATTTTTTTTTTTTTTTCATTAATTTGATCAACTTGAGGGGTCAACTGAATGAGAAAATTTATTGACAAATATTGACATTTATTAAAGTTATTCTACAGATATCTACTGTTGCGAAACAAATTAATAGTCCAATGATAAATCAACTCGATAAAATTAACAGCTGTCACCCCCATTAGTAATCCGCATAGACCACCACAATGAGCTAAAAAGTCGGCAATACCAAAAAATTCCGATCGCTTCCGATTTGCCCGAAAATATATGTTCAATCGTGAGACCTCAGCTTTCTTAAAATGTTCAATGAAATCCTTGTCTCCGTGAGATTCCACTACCGTATCAATGCTGAAAATGCCATGCGATATTTCCACGCTATAGTCTATCGCCCAGCAACCGGGCAGACAGTTGCACTTTTCCTCGTCCCGTCCAAGCCCGGTAAATTCTGACAGCAGAAAAGCATCCTCTGCCCGATCATAGCAACTTATATGCGCGGCATCACAAACCTTTGTTTTCAAAAGCCTTGGCATTGAGAATTGCACGCATCCGCACTTGCGCAGTGTAAAATTCGACAGACACTCAATCTCGCAATTGTTCTGCGTGTAGAACTGGAAAAACCGTAAATAGCGTTCCTCTGGATAGTAACACCTTCGTCGATCTGGATGGTAGTGCTTGACATAGTCCATAGTATATATGGGATTGACCTGAATCAGGACATCTTGTTCGTATGGCACAAGGAAGAAATGTTTTTCAACCTGTGGCACGTCATCGGGTGAGTGCAAGACCACTTTGAAGCCCTGTACCGGTCCACGGCATATGTAGTCGACGTTTTGCAGATGTCCTTGCAAAACCACAAGCATGCCTGCATTCATTCCACTTCCAAGGACACGTTCCGGGTATGTATCGTAATTGTTTTTGTCGGCATATCCCTTGGTTATGCTCCAATCTACGTCTTTGTGGCGCTTCCTCACATGCACGTCGTCTTCAAAGTACTGATACTGGTAGGTGTCTGTGCGGTAGAGCTCTGTTTCGTTCAAGGCGTTGAAAGAGTAGCAGATTCCTTCTTTGGTGTAGATCTTCTCAAAAAGTGGTGCACACTCGCCATTTGTCTGATTGAATCGGCAGAATAGGAAATTGCTTTCAAATGATGGAGCTATGTCGTTGAGATGATCTACTACGCTCATTGGAGGGTAATCGGGAAATTGAATTCCATCTACCAAGTAATTGCCACACACCTGTAGCAGGGCTCTCATTTTGAGGTACTCATCAGCTGTAAGCCATACAGGCGGTTCGACGAGCCACGGCTTGTCCGCATATCTACGTATGTAGTTGAAAAATCGCGTAAAATTGATACTGCTGGTTTTAACAAACTTGGTCTCAGTGCAAATCGTTATGGCCGGAAATGGTATATGCGAAACAGGGATCTCCCTCTCAGAGAATGTAAGTATCACTGGGGTGGTCTGCCAGCGGTCGTATTGCATGTGAATGAGATATATACATTTGGCTACGCCTAATAATAGTAAAATGACCCAAAATACACTTTCCCAGCGATTTCGGTTGCTGTTCAAGTACCGAAGTCCATGGATGGTTGACTCATTGCAAAAGTCTGTCCATGTCTTCTTTAGAGCACGTCCAAAGCAGCATTGCTCAAAATTGTTTTCCTCTTCTTGTCTGTCTTTTAAAGGTAATTCGGGTCTAGTCCTTAAAGATGTTGATGGCTCATCTAGATCATGGAAACTTGCGGGAAATACTCCTATACCCGCATATCCATCAGTTGACTTACGTTTCATGGCAGTGGGGAATACGAATAGTAGCGTTTATTATATTCGAAAAACGTCAATGGATGACGTACGCCCGACCTACTGATCGATCAGAAAACTTTAATAGAAATGCGCATGATAGAGGCCACGGTAAGATTATCGCTTTGTCGTTTAACTGCGTAGAAAGCAATGGGCAATTTGACAGTCTTGGCTTGAGAGAATGGGTATTGAAGGATAACCATACCAGCCACTTAGTAAAACTTTTTCTGCGGCAAGAGTATTTGTGTTTGTATTGTTTTCTTGCAACAATACCCCCCTTTGCAATTGTGTCAAAAAAAAAAATGCAGTATAACAAAATTGCAAGTCTGTTTAAGTGAAAACAAAAAAAATAAATCAAACTCATTTCCAATTTGTTTTACAGGCCTTCTTGTTGATCTTAAATAGTTCTACAGCTCAGAAATCTATTGACAAAAATAAGTTGCAACAAAATCTCTTGGTGGGCTATAAATGACAGTCGGGAACAATATCAAAAACATTAAATAAACAAAAATAAAAATATATGGAAAATGTTGCGTATACGCCACAGTGCAGCTATGCAATTTATTTACTTTTGTAGACTTTTGTTTTTGGAAAAAACAAAAAACACTGCAGTTGATAACGAAATCGATACTGCAGTCGATAGGTTTGTGTATTTGGTACAAGTTCGAATTGTGTACTAGTAGGCCTCATCGAATGTGATTGGTGTAGTATAACCGATCCGATCGCTCACTCGAATAGTAGAATAGTCATAATGCATATATTCCCATCTTTATGCACATTTGTTCAGAACTTTTCAATTATTATTCACAAACCGTCGATAAAATAAACTTTGTCACAGAATTCATATTTCACTCGATGACGTTTGGCTCACCAAACACATTTTTATAAATTATGTCTTAATAAGGTTGTTAGTTTCTGTTTTTAATTGTTCTACACACGATTATATTTTAAATATTCGCCACTTTTTCTGACGCACTATTATTTGTTCAATTTTTCACTTGAGTATAAAAATATTTCCCACGTACCTTTAATGTAGTTCAGTAATTATATACGAACTCAATAAAAATATTCGTCTATATTTTTCCTGGAATAATGACGACACTGCAATCCGGATTCTGGAAGAATGTCCTTATTCCTCGGCTGACACTCGTAGTGAAGGATAACTCTTGTTAACTTGTTGACAATTGCAAGCGAAATAGTCTCGATTACAATCCGTTTGTGTCTTTTATATGTATAGACTCGATGGGGGAGGTGATCCCTTCGCCCCCAAACATCCGTCTATAGCCAAAGAAATTATTGTCTTCCAATCATGCAGCAAATCGCAAAATAGACTTAAGAGCGCCCATTACCATTACAAGCGTCCCACTATCATGTTCATGGCATTCATTCATATCCTTTGATAGTCCGCGTTCTCGCATGTATTTGTGCAATTGAGTATTTCGTTTGAATCAGCCCAGCAACTCCCCTTTTCGGTATATGGAATCCTTCTAAGTTTGGGTTTGAGTGGCTGTGGAAAGGATGCAAAAGCACACTACAGTCAGATGAATAGATGTAACATCGCGCACAGTTGGCGGTAAATTACAGTTCTACTTTGATAACAGTTATGGCGGGTGCTTATAATTTTCCCAAGAAGAGACACATCACATATGTATACGGTAGTCATTCGAAATTATGGTGTCAATTCGATGCTTCTTGTGTGTGTATCGTATTATTCTGTAGATGCTCTCATCAATTATTGAAATACACATTTCGAAATTAGTTATAACTAGTGAGCGCCATTTGCAGCAAACTGTTAATAATTATTGGAATGGTTTGTCGTTGGCAAGTCAAGGTTTCTATATATTCCAACTGTCAATAAGTCCTGCTGGTTCTATAGCCCAAGAAGATTTCCCATTGCGTAAGGACGAGAATGGGGGTGTCTATTTTAAATTTGAATGGATTTGATTACGTTGTGGTGATTGAGGCGCAATTAGGACGAGTCTACCTTCCACGAATTTAAACAATGTTTCTGTTTGTCAATTGAGTTATGTTATAATGGAGGTTATAGCTGCTCCTTGTTAGATTTGAGAGGCGAATTGTCTGCTGTAAGGTAGATATGCAAATGCTGCAGTTTGAACTTGGCTCAGTTACCATGAGAAGCGAAGTTAAAACGTGATAAACAAGTACCGGAAATACCATTTTGCGTTTGCGTACCTACCGTGATATAAACAGGTCTAATAACAAGGTAGCTGGACTTAACGTGGTTTCTATACAAGATAATTACTACTTTAAGAACCGCATCTGTTTACAGTAAATACATAAGTGATTCATTTGCTATGTTCGAAGTGGAGAGTTGGCAAATTGTTGGGGGTAGTTATTTCTAGATTTATGTAGTGTCACAGCTCTCGATAGGTGAAACGTCTCTTCAACTTTCTGCGAAAGCGAGCACTTAGTTTCTAGTTGGCCGAGTACTCTTTCAACCTCGATGGCGTGTTTTTTAGTGATTCGATTGTTATCTCGACTATGTTGGCAGTGATTTCACGATTCCTGTCCTGTTCCCATTATAATCTTCTCCTATATTGACTTTCCTCATAACCAGGGACAAGAACCCTGCGCACTATCTACTCCGAGATGGAAACAGTCGCATAATGGTGTATATTCTTGCAAGTATCTGATGCAAGTCTTGACTATAGTTCGAAATACATACCACAGCGTCTAGTTCGCTCATTTCAGTCCCTAAGTACCGGTACGTTTCGATCTTTATGTTTAACGTTGTGGTTTAAAACAATGTATGGACCCACTTCCTTTATTATGCAAAATCATCTCTTTCTTCCGAATTTTTCGCCTACGTAAGTAAACAACTAGCCATTTATCTAGGTGGTTACGATGGATTCGTGTTGCAAAACTATCAGCACGTTAATGCCCCGCGCACAGTTTCGTTCTCAGACGATTTTGGTACAACCTGGATACTAAACTCTCTGAGGCATCCATCTGAAACTTCTCATAAATAATTCAAATATTTTCCCCACAGTGCACAGAAGGTAGAAGGCTAGTAGAAAACTGTTTCTTCTAGATGCCTTTCCATAGTTGCCTCAACTACGAAACAGAAATACCGTTCCTAAAGAAACTTCAATCACTGTGATCATCACCTTATGCAGAGCAAATAAAGTGATTGATTGTGACTACCAACCACCACTGGTCTGGATCGCTGCCTTTTAATGCAATATTTGGACTAGCAACTGCCGCCAATGATCCTGCTTGCACTATTTTTGGACTTAACAAACCAGTCAACAATAGAGAAAAAGAGAACCACCAAATATGTATTTAAATGTACTTAGTACACATTTCTATCTACTTTATTTACTTTTTTTCGTACTGTAGGTAGGTATATATTTATTTATTTGTTTGTTGGCTAATTTAACAGTGCATTTGATAATAGTTACTAAGTTTAGTTTAGTTTCAAAGAACTTTTTAAATGTTCGCTCATAACGTGATGAACCAATAAACCGATAGCAATATTAGGTACCATAATTGCTTAGAAGAATATTTTATTACATAATTCGAATAAGCGGTGCAAACAATAGTAATACAAATTAGGAATAAAATATATTTTATGGTATGTTTAAGGTTTTACGATTACTTCAATAAACTACCGATAATTGATAATTAATTGAACTGTATAAAAATAGAATCTTGGTAATTTCAACTGTTTTAAAATAATTCAACTTTGGGACGATAATTTACGTAGTGCAGATGTAGATCCCTCTTATTTGCAGTGGTTCCTACTAAAAATCATTTGTAGTCTTCACCTCAAATATGTTGCTAACGAATTTTGTGTTTAGAATATCGTTCGCAAAATTAGAGGTGGACACTAAAAATGGTTACCAGTACTAGAACATACATAGGTACATCATTTGCCATTTTGAAACTGTCATACAATAAATTCAACATTAGTGAAAACACGAACATAACCTGCCTCGCTGCATTATTCATTCGAATCATTATATATTAGCGGTTTATCAATCATTTTACATTTAGTTCACAAGCGTAAAATGTTCATTCAACCAACGCGTCCTATACGTAGGTAAATTTTAATGTCGGGTTGTTGATAACCACGTAATAAAAACACTTTCCCAATCTTAAGAACAAAAACAGCAACAGCTAACCCATATCCATTTCACCTAAATTTCTATCAATTTACGTAAAAAAAATCACAATATTTTAAAATTCGCTTACCCAGGGTAGGGTAACTTATATTCAAGGTCGATTTACAAGGACAGATCAAAGTTAAAACATAAAATATTAAATTCATCATAGATAGATACGAATAAGTTGCAATGTGCACATGTAATGTCCTTGTTGAAATAAAAACACGTCCAATGCGGCAGAATACATTTGCATACTGTTCAAAGTCGGTGCACTTGATGACTGGATCTTTCTCAACACATGTGCTGCTTCGTGCCAATCTAAGATGCCTTGTAAATCGACCTTTACGTAGACTTAAACTACTCCACACAGACGAAGAAGAATTAAACTGAAAATCGTCAACAATCGTTAAGGGTTAAAAAATTAATTTCCGTCCAGGCATTGATTCACATGATTCTGCAGGACACTCAAAGTCTTAAACATCTGTCCGCACAGTGGGCAGTTGTGTCTATAGTACACCTATTGGGAGAGTCCAAGTTAGAGTTGCTTGATTGGAGCATATTTCGCGAGTAACTTACATCGTTAGCCGGTGACGAACTGGTCGATATAGATGACGACGAAGTCGATACTGATTGAGTAGTCCTAGGCTTAGGAAAGGCTCCTGTTGCTGCCATTTGTTTGGCATGTTCCTCGTAACTACAAAAGAGCGTTCACACAATTACAATCGGCGTAAAAAAAAATAGAGCAAAAAACATACTTCCTTTGGGTCTCTTCAATGAGTTCCTGATTTTTTCGCTGCAACATCCTCAAATCACTGAGCAGCTGATCTTTTTCGTTGGCTACGTTCTCGCGTGCCTCTTGTTCGAGTTTGAAATCCTTGCAGTAGAGCTCCAATTGTCGCCGCAAAACATCAATTTCCAAATTTTTAGCCTTGATGTCCTCTTGGAATTTTGCAAAGATCTCGCTCTTTTCTACATCGCTGGCCTTGAGCATATTAATGTCGGCCTGAGCTTTCTTCTGCAGTTCTTCGGCGGCGACCATATTTACTTTGAGGCAATTGATTTCATCAATATATTGGTTTTGCTAAAGTACACCAATTAGTCTTTATACAGTAAGAAAATACTCTGGTAAACTTACAACGTCTTTAAGGTCTAAATTTTGGGCAACAATCTCTGACAATTGGTTAAGAACTCGCTTGTGCTCCAAAAAAGACACATATTCTGGTAAGTCCTTTGATTGGGTCTCGTCTGCGCCATTCTTTGGAATAAACTCAAAGGTTGCCTTATTATTTTACGAAAAAAAAAATAATTAAAAAGTAGTAAATTTTTGGAGATGATTTGGGATTATTAAATTACCAATTGTTGTTGTTCGAGCTTTTGGATTTGTACGCTCATATTTTGGACTTGCGCGGATTTCTCCGAGAGCTTTTGAACCACATCGTCGAAGTCTTTCTTGCGGATTTCTTCGTTGATATTCCATTCTTTGACTTTGTCCTCGAGATCTAAATGGAAACGCCGATTTGCAGTTTTAGTTAGAAGAAAAAAAAAAGGAAATTTGAAGGCTTACCTTTTCTGAGCTCGTAATTTTCATTTCGAAGCTAAAAAAGGAAACAACAAACAAAGAAAGTTATTCATTTTCTATTATTTTAACAGTTCAGAGGCATTCAGCCATTCAAGGAAAACAAATTCTGGGAGGTGACTAAGAAAGTAGAAAAAGACACTATACGAGTACCTACTGTTCTACTCCGCAACAATTGACTGATAAGATTATTGCCTACTAATTTATAGAAAAATCGTTTTTAACATTCATTATAAATTAAGTCATAAACTGAGTCATCAAGCCAGTTAACTCATAATGGGGAAATTGTTTGAACTTGAAAGGGATATTGACAAGAGAACATCTACCAACCTTAGCGATCTCAATTTTTTGTTCTTCTTCCATAGTTTTGACGTCTTGTTTCCACTTCTGTGTCTGATCATACAGCTGCTTCATGGTCAAGTTAGTGCTCATCAGGGTTTCTAGAAATAAAGTCCAATATTAGCACATCAACTAGGTATATGAGAGTGGGTTGGTTGCCTTGATGCTTACTTTTTAATTCCATATATTCGGACATTAGAACCTGTAGCTTAACCACATCCTCAGCACAGGCTTCCATTGAAATACTCGGAAACTGCGAGTAAACGCTGGCCTTGAGCACATCCGAATTGACTTCACCAAGAATAAAACTGGCCGCCAATGACGACTCGCCACTGGCAGCACCAACGGATTGCTTCAATGGTTTTGATGCAGCACAACTCTGCAGACCGTTTGATAACGGCTCATTGCGGCTAATCATCGTACAATCCGGCAGCACTTCACCATCGGCATCATTTTTTTCATTGTCACTTGGTCCATCACCATTATGAACGACACTGTATTGGCTTATATTTGAGGCCGAAGAGGTAATCAAACGTGAATCTGCGACCGACTGGTTCTTATTCAATCCACTGACAGGTGCAATCTCCTCTTTTGCGGATATCTCAGGTTGAGATATGGGCAACGAATTCAGCGTAACCATTGAAGGAGTTGGCGATGTGCCCAATATTACAAACGATTCCTCATCCGACATTTTTGTATGAAATAATTAAGACGGAGTTAAACAAATTTGTTGGCGTTTCCTCGATTTCTTTAAGAAAAATGGAGGAATTCACACAAAGATGTCGAAACGGTACAAACAACGCACAAACTAATTCGATCCGATAAAAAACACTGAAAGAGAGACTTTAAATTAGCGAAATGAATCATAATAAAAGAGCCAATATTATGCTAGCTATAGAATTATTGTTTGTATTTACGTTTAGTTGAATGTAGTAAACAATTTGAAGATTTAACACAGCGATAGAAGTTTAAGTCAGCGAAACATGAACTAATTATACGCTAGATATCTTCTTCACACAGTTTTTCGACAAAAGAACTCACACACACATACGCGCGCACTAAACGAATGACAGCAAACATCTGGCCGAGCGTTTCGTCTGGTGCAAGTTTTGAGATAGAGATGGCACACGCGGTGGCAAAATGGTACTAAGCACTTTAAGGCGCTTGCACACGTTTACAAAAAAGAAAAGGAATAATAATATATATAAATAAAAAAAAAAATAGGAATTAATATTAGCATATTTTTTGAACACTTGAATCAGGGTTGTTTTTTGTACCACACAATATTATTTTCATACAGTAATTCTCCAGTTCGTCCTCTCAAAGTGAATGACTAGGAAACAATTAAACGAGAATGTGATCGAGGCGTGACCATGTGAATTAGCCACATTTTATGATTTTCGAAATCACCTCTTAGCATTTAATTGCGAGAATGTTTAGACAATATGTTTTGTCAAAGCAATAGATCATTAAAATCAACAACTCAGTGCTGAAGAAACAAAAGCAAAGTAAAGTAGATTTTTCAGCACGCAATTAAAACAACTACCTACGCTCTACTTGACACTTGGAACAATCAGACTAGTTGTTGTAATTGCGTGCTGAAAATCCTACTTAACTTTGCTTTGCTGAGATCGGAGCTCAGAAAACACGCCTGATTTTGTTCAGTTTTACATGTCAGTCATCTAAACAGTACCTATTTTTTATAGGGTGTCAACCCCTACATCAAGGAAACCAGTCTTGGAAGCGCCATTTTTAAATTATAAAACCTGGTGCAAAAGTTTGATAAACACAAACTAGTATGAGTACATACCTATCTTATATGTAAGCTATAAAATTATATGATCCAAGCAATGCCTTTTGTTATTTGTCGCCCACATTGACGAAAGAGAGAAATAATTCAAGTGGTAATGCTATCTATCGCTGATAGCAGTCCATTGTAAAAAAAAATCCAAAGTCATTTCGGCTACATTTCCGTTTGAAAAGGAGGGAACGTTTAAATTTATTGGGTAAAAAGCACATACGTGTAGGTTTGAGATAGAAAAAGATTAGGTTGCTTTCAAGTGTCAATACAAAACAAAAGGAAATGCAGGAATTCTTTAATTTGCTACGTCATTGTATTCTTTCGAGGGGGTTCTTGGCAAATCGCTCCCGACTCCAAATGAATAAAATATGTGGGTGTCGCATTTGACTTTCCGGTGAGCAAAATCTTTTTCAGTGGAACTAGAAGCGAATGAAATACAAATCGCCAGCTTTCGCAGCGTTTACACGATAATTAAATTAAAATAAACCAAGCCTAACTTATATTTTGTATAAGATTTAATTTTCGAAAGTTATATAGAATTTTTATTGATAAAAGGAAACAAATTACAAGGAATTAAGCATAATCCTAAGATAAGCAAGTCTAAGCTAATTTTGTTATGAAGTTGTGCCTGTCATAATATTCATACAGTGTCACCTCCGTATTGAATTTTTTGAGAAAAACTGAATGCCAAAACAATCGCTGTTGTTAATAGCGGAAAACGAGTTCCTGGATGCTATAAATCCTTATTAATTCTGGAAATGGTTTTTCATGAAGGCAGTTGAATATTTGTGAATTTCAACTCATTAAGGAACAAAATCTATGGTCAGATTTCGAAGGGGCAACGATCAAAAGTTTTCGGGTGCAGGAATGATTTGCCCAACACAACCAAATTTCTTCGTGCGCACGAAAACGTTTTAACATTTCGCTTTACAGAATGCCGACCCTAAAAGCACAATAGATAACGACAAAAACTGGATTTACAACCTTAACACAGTGCACACCCGCTGGCGGAATCGGAGACGAACGAACATGTAAATCCATCCGGACAATTATTAGATATAGCCAACAAATTCGGATCCTTCGCAATATTCTTTATTTTCGTTGCTTTTGAGTTGAAATTTCAAAAGAACATCCAATCGCAAAAAGTTTTAAGGTTTGGTGCTTCATTTTGTTGCACAAAGAAATCTATTCTGTCACACAACCGCACACAAAAAATTAAAGATGGCTATGAGAGCCATGCTCCGACTGCATACACTATTCTCTCCTTGTAGGTGTTTCTGCGCAAGTAGGTAGTTATGTAACATCCATTCTGAATGTAAAATTTGACACTTATTTACACCGATATGAACTAAACTCATTATAAATAAAATAATAATTGGCGCAACATGGTCCGTTTGGACCATAGCCTAGTTTTGTGTGAGCTGTAATTTTTTGGGATCTGATCTACAGTTTTATGCGGAGTCAAAATGGCTGATTGGGAAGCTCTTTCTTGATTAGTGGTGCATTTGAAAAAAACCTTAAGATGGGTTTTGTTTTTTTCCGTAGATCGAACCCTAAGTAACCACTAAGTCTACGCCTATGATTACGACGAATAATTTCCTGAAACTGTTAGCACATAAATATGTACTCAAACTTTTCTAAATATTACTCTTATTATTCAATTTAAGAAAATAACTCAACAACAAATGAAATGAGCTCACAAATAAGAGAATAAGAGAAACAGAAAATACTTCCGATATTAGGGCCGTTTCGGAAATATCCGATTTGAAAACTGGTATCTAGTGTATACATATACCACAAACAATTATTGTGAGTGCTGTCTTGTTTGTAAGTTCATCTGTTCACCATAATAATTTTTTAATTGTCTGCCTCAACCATTTACGTCCTTGTGATTAGTAATAGCGCGTTCAGTTTCAATCACCGTTCACCGATATCTCCCGATCGCGACTTATCCAATAAAACTCATTATTAAGAGTAAAATCAGTAGTTCGTGCACAGATCCTTTATTATTACGAAATACTTTAAGTTTACTTATGTCACAAATTAATAGTAGATTAACCAATTGTAAATACTATACCTTCGTCGGCCCTCCAATGAAAGGTTCTGCAGACGAATAAAGAAAATTTCACTCTTGCACTTGAGCTTAAGTAATATTTAAATGCAAATAATCTTTCACGATCTATTGAACTGGTGTTGGATGAGCAAAGTTGAAAATGAACAGATAACACAGTTTGTCAATTAATTGGTGTTCTCGTATTGAAGCTGATATAATATCACAAATCGGGGGTTCCCCTCTTTTAAGATCAATAATAGCACAAAAAGTACTCAGATACTCGTATGCCTAAGAGTATACCCAACCCAACGCCTGAACACACTGCCATTGCAGCATTTTAGGGGTATGTTCGTGCCTAACAAATAATTTATTAGGTACTCAATAATTTAAAATGTGCATTTGAAATATTTTTTTTACTTTGGGCCAACAAAAAAAAACCTATTTAGATAAAGTAGGTATTTAATTTTGAAATCTGACGAAACTTTGCGATCTTAAATAATTCAAAGTTACAACTGAACAATTTCGTTCGTCGATGGGTCGTATTTTTCCGAAGTGTGATAGAATTGAATTCACTTCGCTGTGAAATTCAAAAAATTGTTGGGGACTTTGAAATGAGTAATGAGTTCCATGCGAAGAAATTTTTCTGTAGCTTTTCTAGCTAACAAGAACACATTGCATTCAATTTAATTATTTATTGATATTTATTTCTTACGAACAAAATATGTACAAAACCACAAACACAATAATGAGAATTTAAATCTTTGGTATAGGTCTGCGACCAGCAAAAAAATAAAAAAATTGTTTGGTAGCTAAAACTGTGGTGGACGCCTAACCTTTTTCGAAACAGCAACACGATACCGAAATACGGGTCTAAATATATTAACCTCCGCTAGTTCTAGGTCATCGGAATTTTCATCGAAGGCAAGATCACCTGCTGCCTTATTTTCCATCAACGTCAGAAGGATATTCGAATCTTCTTCGAGGGGTTGTGTCAGTAGTTCCACTTTCAGGCTTTCTACGCCATTTGATTTTTCCCTTACGAATTCACTTAGCGGAAAGCCATTAGCAATGTCACAAATCATCCCAACAGTTATTAAAACAACGCATTTCTGGAGAAAAGAAGAAAATAAAAAAAAAAACCGCTTACTCGCATTTGTTATTATAAAAACCAACAACTTACAATTATTACATGCAACATCATATGATGTATTCCGTGAAGCCAGTTCCACAAAAACTTCTGTTTGAATTTGTAAAGACATCGTAGTGCATTTTGCTTTTATATACGAACAACGACGCGTGATTGCATGCAAATTGGACTAGAACAGCGCTGCGTATTAGCACTGGGATGTAAATTGACAGAATGCTCTCTTTAACTAGTGCAATTACCAAAATATTTACAAGTGCTTATACGTGGGAGCGACTGCGAACTAATTGCTGAGAAATAGTATTACTTGTTATTATGTCCGCCCCACATTATTTAGAAATGCAAATCTGGATCTGGTCTCGCCGGGCGAACATATGGGAGTGTGTGAGTCATATGTGCGAAATTTGTCAGAATTGTGAGTCAATTAGGATTAAATAAATTCGATGTCATCAGATATATATACGGAAATTGTGGTAATGAATAATATAACAGTTGGTGACAATGAACTACTATGAATCCAACTGTTTGCTTCATCGATATAGAGTGCGAAATTTAGTACGATGATACTAATGTCAGCCATGCATTATTAAATGAATATACGTTGTGACAGTTATCTAATGTTTCAAGTCCATGTAATATTTTCCCTAGAATTACAACATCCGCGTCGGAAGTGATTCATTTTTCCATCACCTCGGTAGATTATATCAGCTGGAAATGTGTCAAAAAGTACGAAACTTACCTAATTTTTCACATATTAAATGACATGACCCATCTAACATCACGGCTAATGAGCACGTCATTCACCACAGTCGACAAATTCCATACATTGGTGAAATTTCATTTTCCAAATGCTTCCAAAATTGTTGGTTCTCTTTAGACAGTTAATTGAAAACTATTACGTTGTTAAACAACAACTGCAATGTCAATATAGGTAGTCAAAATAGTCAGTTGGTTATGGAGATGTTTGTAGAAATGATGGGCAGCTTAAATCAAAGCCTTTGTAAATTCCAGATCCAAAACGTGCTCAAAAAAGTTAATCTAATATTTTTGTTGACTACAGTTATGATTACCTTACTGAATATCTTCAATTGAGCAGCTGCGGTAGTAACATTCAGCGTTGCCAAAGTAGAGTACCTAGGTGCAAACACAATCATTAACACACATATAATGACCGCGTTCAGTTGGCAGCTAGACATCGAACTCTTATTAGGCAGATGGAGAAACGCACGCCAGCGCAGAAAACAAACACTTGTATTGATGTTTTCTTTTTCAATACAAAAGTCATTTTGTCCTTTCGCGGAAGAAATAGTCGAATTCGAAATAAAAAATTTATTTATTATTTTCTAAGCAACCAAATAATAAAAGAACAGTGGAACAAATTAGTGCGTTTTCGAAAAAAAAAAATGTTTGTGACAGTGACCAGCAGACACTTTAAGAGAATAGGTTGGTCGTTTTAGAACACAGATGATGGATCTGTATTATCAAAGAGTGGTTTTGCTATGAACAGCGCGAGAAGATTTATGCTTGCGCCTAATGGTAGACTCATTTTTATTGGATTTTTTGTATTGCCAACCAACTCGGAGAGCGATCTTGCAGGCAAACTAGCCAAAGATGGTGAATTGTACGATAACTAAAGTGCATATTAAGTGTATATTTTATTTTAGTATATGTATAATGTTTTTATTTTGCAATACGGAAGAGCGCGCGCATTCGTTTTGGTTTGAATGTTTTTCGATCGGCCGGTAGTAACTCTAATGCATTACTTTAACGCAGTTCTGTGGTGCCACCTAAAAAAGTGAGTCATCAGCTGATTTTGATTAGACTCAAGCTGGATAAATTAGTTTAGATAAACTATTTCATATGATGGACTAAAAGTTATTATTATGAGATGACATCTCATTGATTAAGGGATTTATAAGAAATAACCAATAATAACGTTAGAAGAAGTGCCATTGATTTTTATTTCCTTTATTTAAGAACAGATGCCGTTATCATTCTATGCTACGAAACTCTCTTACTTATTGTCTTTTATAAAAATATGTCTTCTTTTGACTCCATTTTGATGTACTTTTGGTGGAATCACTTATACCGCTAGGTCTAAAAATTCACTGCAAATTTACTAAAAATATCTTGACGATTTTGAATAAAAACCAAATTGAACTTCTATAACAAGTTTGGGTTTATTTTAATACGTAATAATGGCATATACTTTTAAATACGTTGAAGTTAAATAATTTCAGTCAAAACGTATTCAAATTAAATCAGTCTGTGCTCTCGTTTCCTAACAAGGTTCCGGTTCGTGTCATACTACTTGTAGACTTTAACCAAACAGATTGGGAACGAACAACTTCTTGCGTTGGGTACGTGTCGACTTGTAACGAACAAGTGGTGTATACTTATAGACGACATCGCTCTCCGAATCTCCTCTGCGTATTGGTGCCTTCCTAGTGTCATACTTGTAGTAAACTGAGTTATTATCATCATAGTCATCGATTCTCCTTAGACGGCTGTTTCTATAATTATAAGTATCGTCAGAGTCCGAGTCATCGATCCTTCTTAGACGGCTGTTTCTATAATTATAAGAATCATCTGAGTCCGAGTCATCGATCCTTCTTAGACGGCTGTTTCTATAATTATAGGTGTCATCAAAGTCTCTGAAATCTCCATCAATATAATATGTTGTGGGATAGGCTGTCGAGACTGCCAAGTTGCATGCCAGTACAAACAGTACGCATGTGCCAATTAACTGTAAGAGAGAAGAAATTCACTATTTAGTAAACGAGCTCAATAGCATTTGTATCAAGATATCGATTTGAACATCGTTTGAGTGATGCTTACCGTTAGTTTCATATTGAAGTAAATTTTGTTTTGACTTTTTTATGGTCCAGTTAAAATAGTTTGATTTAAAAAATCACTAGCTTGAGTTTGCTCCTCTTGTGGATATCTACTTGAACGGTAATTCAAATGTGATAGCATTTTAGTAAAAGCTGTTTCCTTTTATACCAATTCGTTGCTGCGCTTGAGTGATTGTCACTAATTGATTTATGTCATAATTGACGCGTTTTGATTTTGTTTCTCACCGCTTTTGTTTTTTTTTTTTATATCTTTCATTTTAGCAGAACGTTTGTGAGTGAGAGCGAATGGAGATGGAGATTGAATCACAACAAAAAGGTTCTAATTAATCGTCTTGACAACTGCGCCATGAGGTAGGAAGTGTTCTCTGTGAGATTTGCTTACGAAGCTACCGCCTTTGGTTTCATTTTTAGTGTTTGCAGGATTTTGTCGACCTTTTTAGTTGGCTGTACTTTTTGGTTTCACCAATTATTGTCAAACATTAGTCATACAACACCTTTCTGGATGAAGGTTATTTTTATTTGAACACCGTCTGCAATAATAGAAAGCACATGGTAATAGTTGAGCTAATCAATATAACAATCAAACTGACAATTTTGATTAATAGAACGGTTTAGGGTGGCGTAATAGAGATATAAAAATGAATTCAAATGGCTACGTGGCTAATTGTCGAAGAAAGAACAAGTTGTATAAGGTACAAGATTGGAGGCAGAATCAGCTGTGAAGTTGAAATACCAGATTCAGCTAGCTTTTCTTACACTATACAGTCAGCACGATTTTTAGCTAGCTGCCTAAAGATTAACCCTTGCCGCGTTCGTTTCAATATTCGCAAACGTTCTAGCGGCGGTGTGCCGTACTATCAGCAGAGCTATGCCAGCAATTGATCACTCTTTTCAAAAATCATGAAAACGGCAGCACATCGCCTCATCGTCCACCTATTTTGAAATCTAGCCATTTGGTGGTGTTTTATGTGACTTTGATATCCTGCATAAGCAGAAAGTGGGCCTAAATGCGTTATCATATTTATTATTTAAAGGGAATTACTTCAACAAACATAGTGTTCTTTTGGGGGCTTGGTAATCAACCCTTCTTTCCATTTGCGTATTTCACTCTCAAAAGTTCGCATAAAATTCGTATAGATGTTCGCATTTACTTCTTCCACGTGGGTGTTTTGCGATTCCGCGGCGATTCTTTCGTCGACATTTGTAATATCCTTCATTTTATAAATGAGGTATGCATCGCCAGGTGCTTTTAAATGAACTTTGAGAAGAACAAAAAGCAAGCAATAACAAATTCAATTTACCGATTGGTTTTATGCTGTGTCATTAAAATCAGTGAAAAGGGAAAGTTGGGTTGAGAGCCTGTTTCTCTTTCTGTGCATGACATTACTTGGTTCAACTTTTACAACTTTATAAGATCGGCTTATTAATATAACATTTCATTAAGATACATAACTGTCCTTGTTTGTTTTGGACGCATACTCACTTTTACAATGTTATCTATGCATACTTTTTGTTAGTAAATCAATACTACACAAGCGATTGTTTTTAAAAATAAACACGCCCCTTCCTGCTAATTAAAAGGAGACGTATGATATTCATTGACACTCAATCAAACACCCATTACACTTCGATTGTAAAAAGTTGATAATCTCTCAAATCATGCGCATGTAAGGTCACGCTCAATCGAAATACTCCACCTAGTGAGTAATGGCACAATTTCAATTGACGTCAAAGTTCCAGACATTTTTTTAACAACTAAGTATTTGCTGCAATTAATTAGTATCAATTAAATGTTTTCACATTTTTCACATATTTGTGTTCTTCTTTGAAATTCTTTTTACTTCTCTTTATATGAACTCTATAAAAGAGATACGCGCGTCAATAGTAAATAAATCGCTTTCAGCACGCTTACCAAATAAAAGCTGGCAAAATAAAAAAAACACCAGCAACAGTAATAATTCGTTTCTATTTTAGACTCGATCACAAAAAAAATTATTAGTGACAGAAATAAATTCGTGAGAAATTAATAACATTTTTGACACTTTGATGGGAAATTTGCAAATGCGGAATATGAAATGTGTCACCTGGGCAACGTTTCTTTGGTTTTATATTTGGGTACAGTTGCGCTTATTTGGAACTATCTAGATAAGAGATTTATGTCAATGGTACTTTGATGTGCATGATGCATCTTAAGTCACGTGGCTTTTTGCATTTTTTTTATTATTTACTCGTGTACATACTTTCTTAAACTGACAATGTGGGTATGCCCTTATGTCAAATTGTATCATGAGGGGGAAACGTGCTTGGATGCATCACCACCATTCCGGATATAAAAATTTGTAAGGCGATGCCGTTTACATTATGGTAATATGCAATCCAATCTGTTATACAAGCAGCCCAAGTCGGTGTAACATACGCAATTGGGAAATAATCTAAATATATCTTTTCAGCGTATATCCAACTAGAGAAAGAAAAGAAAAAAAATGGATGGTATAAGGTGGCGATCATGCCCAAAGTGCTACGTGATTGACGTCAAAGAAGTATAGTGTCAAAAGCCAAAAATTAACAAAACTGTGCTAACGGTTATACAGCCTTATTGTGCAGGAACATTTATTGTACTTGAACTGATTTTCAAGTCATAAATCTTAATAGAAAACTTATTGGACTTGCTTACGCACGTACGGTGAAAGAAGCGCATTAGCTTCAAATCTTCAAATTCTATACGCAATATGGCTTGTAGCTGCGAAATTCGTTTAATTGTTCTTTTAAACAAAGAAAATAGAGACCAGAAGGTGACTAAAAGAGACTTAATCAAGGTGCAAGGCTACAGTCACTCTGGGCCGGTTGGTAAGCCATTCCCTGTTCAAGTGTCCGTATTCAAATGTTCAAAATACTTCTTAATGTCCACAACATAAAGGAGAACGTGTCCAACGATATGCTTTTCGTAATCAATTCCTCATAAAAAAGTATTATCCGAAGCTTGGAGTTTCTGAAAGCCTCAGCCAGTGTTGTACGAAATTTTATTTTTGAGATGATAGTAGGTATATGAAAAAGGCCTGCGATTTTTAATGCTCTAGCAACATCCAGAGTCAGATTCTGTAAATGTTTTCGTGCCCAAGAATGATTTGCTCTAAGTTATAGAAGTAAATCGTTTAAGCACACGAAAACGTTTGAACGTTTCTCGTTACAAGCGGGATCATATCCAAGAGATTCTAAACCTACCAAAAACACAACAACTGAAAGTCCACAGCTAGATGGAACGCATCTATCACTTCTGTCGGCAAGTATTGTATCTCTTAGAGGATGAGGTGTTTTATTTTAAGGAACGGGTTTGAGTTTACAATGCTATATCAGACACCAACGACAGATAAAATTTTCCATATCTACTGTTATTTCAATGGTTAGATATATTGCGTGTGTACTACGAACCTGAATATTGACAACTAAATCAAGAAACGAACAACACTCGTGGTCGAGCTTTACGTCTATAGCATCTGCTTTTATTTCTTTGTCTTCGAATGGGATGTATGACTTGTATGCTGGAGTGGAATGTTCCTTTAACTTATCGGTGCGAAATTAACAGTGTCTTGCCAATTTCGTATCTTGCCCAACAAAGCTGAATTTTTCCGCAAATACATGTTTTTTTCTCTGGTCTTTTCAGTTTCTCTAAATTTTTTTTTGGAAGATTTTTGTGTTTTTAAAACTTTCCATTCGCCTATAGAGCTGAGTACAGACAGTGATATTCAGATTGTGTGTTTGGTTTTCATTTAGCAAGCTGAGTATTTAAAACTTTCTTTGGATATAGGCTTAAGAGTTATAAACCAGGGGCTTAGCTATCAGCCAGTTTAACTTTTAATTTACTAATTAGCCGTAAACTAAAAGAATTATTACGTTTGTTAAACATCGAGTTGTAATGTGCAAGCAGAAGCTTTGACATTATTACAGTCCTACATTTCTTTTGATTTCCAAGGCTTTAAAGGCAGTTTTATCAGTGCTTATTGAGTAAAGCTGTGTATGTGAATAAAAATATAACGTATACGCCCCGATTACCTGGAACAATTTTGAAAAGTAATGATTAGGTACTTAATTCTCTTTTTTGCACACACAACTTTCATTTATTTACTAAAACCTGACCAGCTATCAATTAAAATTGTTTAAAGAATACATCAAAATCGAATCAGCTGTTTTCGAGTTATAACCGGTTAAATGGGAAGACGAAGATACGTCAAACGAACAAGGTCAAACACACGCGGTCCTATTTAATGAAATTTTTTTTCATTAAAAGCAGTTTGAACTAAAAATATTTTCTGAATAAGAAAAACAGTTCAAAATCTACTTTTAACTTTGGAGTTCGAAAAATTTATTTAAAATGGAAGAGAAGAATGATTTTTACAACACTCCAATTTTTTTTTAGGGAGCTTATTAACGTGAGACTCGCAGATATCATGTGAGAAATACCCTAATGACTTAGAATCAATGAAAAAATATGGAGGGTTGCGCTGGGACATTGCCTTGGGGACATAATATATTGTGACCTTTAAACTACTAATTCGGACTTTATTTGGAGTAATTAGCCGTCAATACAATTTTTACCAGCGTAGTTCAAACCTGCTGCTACTGTATTTCACTAGCTAATTTCAAACTTCACTGATGGGCACCATTAAATTTATTTATAAGCAACCATAAAATCATACTTATTGATATGGAATTAGAACATTTTGGTGACGTCAAAGGCCTTTATGATAGCACTTATTCTCTTCCTCACGCCGTTCGTAAGCCTTAAGCAAAAAATATTTAACATAACCATTAAGAACGTAAATTCCATTATTATTTTTTTTTTCGTTATAAACTTCACTACGTGATTACCGTCACATTGGATTTATAGAATGATCATAATATTTTGGTTCAGTTGTAAATTGATTAATCCTTGAATATATATTTTTTTTCTGTTTCCCCCCTTTTACATTGAAGTATATTTAGCAAATATATTTTTAGAATATTCTCTACAGAGACCTGTATCCAAATGGGCCAAGGACAGCAATTCTGTAAATTTGTACCCCCATACACGGTTATTACCACCTAACTATAGTTATAACTTGATTTTGATATTCTCGTTTGGGTTTGTTGTTTAAAAATTTGTTGTTTACCTAATAATGGGTGAATGATGAAAATATTATTAGAACAAGACAGCACAGAATGTTAGAAAACTTTTCCACAATATTGTGCACTTCGACTGAAGCCTCTAGCCTTGAAGTACTGAAATGAGATCGACATCGGCTTGTTGATCTTAAGAAATGGGAGCAAATATTTATGTGAACAGTTTGTTTATAAAATATTGACACTTTTTTTTTCCAGCTGGACAATATTTGTATATTTTCAGTGCAAATATTTGGATGTATTCCAATTAGCGGTAGAGGAGGGCAAAATATTGAGTGGGAATTGTTAATTCTTCTTCCGTTCGTGTTGTGCGTACTCGTACATGAAGAGTAAATATTTTTTAAATTTCGGGTAATTAACACTTTTGAATTAAATGTTGAGGTGAGCAATACTAAACGATTTAGAATAGCAGCACTTGCACAAATATTCTGGATCTGAACGCAAATTATTCGGCTGTGTTGAAATTAAGTATTTTGTGGACTTGAAGTTGGTAATGGATGGCAAATATACATATCTTTTGTTGGACGGTGCGTGACGGCAGTTGAACTATTGTGAATTTCCATTTGAGTGTGTAATTTCTTTGTAAGTGGGTAAGGTTGGGATAGGTGGTAGAGGCTGGCATAACATGCAAACAAGACAAGAACTGAATTGGAATTTTGCAAATTTTAAAGCGATTGGGGCACGTTTCATTTTATCATTGGCGACGAATTTGGTTTAAAAGTGTTTGATTTTATATAATCAAGGATATTGGGTATTTGTAAAAAACCAAAATAAAGTGCATTTCATATAGTGTTGATGAAGTGTCCCACAAAATTGGGTTGTTTGCCCCAAATGATGAGTAAAAACTTGAAAATAATGCTCTTTACCTTGTGCAATATTACTGAATGGATAAATATAGCTTTGATTAAATTAAATTAAATTAAATTAAATCTTTAGCAAGTCCTATTGTAGGGAAGGCTATAGACAGTAGGATTTGAAAATAGTCAGTTACGTTGAGAGACGCCCTTCGTCGCTTTATATCATGGTAAAGATCTTTCTTAAGTTTTTTATCCAGAAAAACTTAGAGTTTTTTGGCTTAAAAAGAGGTTGGTATTATTTTCTTGGTGACAAATTGAATTTGCTCAATTTTACTTGGATTAACGTCGCGATCTCTGAACATAAGTGGAGCTAAATTTAAGCCTAAGCGGACAACATTCCTAAAACTAGGTAACAAAATTGACCATGGGCCAGACAAGGGATGATACAATCCCACATAGAGGCGTGCCATTATCTACAGTATTGGGGGATATAACCACAGTCGTTTTTTTTGTAATTTATTAAAAAAATTGTGTGCGAACTAAAGGGGTTATAAATACCATTACATTTTTAGCTCGAACCTAGTGGTAGACTCAAGTTTAATGATGCTTTGTGCAATTATTTCAGTTTGCTTACTTTTGGTTTAGAAACCAGGGAAGGAAAGGGCAGGTTAAACATACGCGTTCCGCATTTATTTTTCTCCACAGGAGAGGACAGAGCTGTATCCCAAGCGTTTGGGTTGTATATACAATTTTCAATTTATTTTATTCATTCTTTCAAATCAAGGCTCTACTTTATGGCTCACAGGCGTAAAGTAGGTACTAATAAGATTGTTCGAATTTTTTTTGGGCTGATGTTAGGTGTGTTCTATTAATCATCTATAGAAGAAAAGTAGAACCCTACACCTTACTACACTTCCGAGAATGAACTGGGTATTTAGCCAAAGCGGAACTGACTTTACAGAGGCAGTTTTTCCTAAACCCATTTGTCCAAGAATGTGCTAAAAACTGCGCTCTGTGCAAGATTGAGTAGATCGATGATTCATATAAAGACGAGACGCACAAAAGAATATATACCAGTTTATACTATTTTTCCACAAAAAATGTGACTGAAGCATTTTAACTTCGTTTTCTTGCTTTGCTAAAATAGATATTTAATAAAACATAAAAATCGAACCTGAGTATCAATCTGGACATAACTTTTTATGACTTGATGACTGTCCCCGTTCAATTTCCCAATTCCTGTATTGATTCTTGCTAAGCACTATGATTCATTGATTCTATTCGCAGTCGCCTAATTGATGACTAAACCACAATACGCTTTTCAGAAACATACATATTCGAAATATGATTAAATGGAAATTTCCGTTAGATTGACGTCAAGTTGCGGCTTAAGGTCCAAATGCAAATTGGAAGAGTCCCCTTTTGGAAATATTAAATACTCACAGTTTAGTCACTTAATGACTGCGCCATACTCTCTTAGTGGAATAAACCTTAAAGTAAAACCTGCCTCGAAGGAGGACAGCCAACCTCAGATCTACTAAAAGTCAGAAATGAAACTTTCCCACCATTGCAGATATTGATGAGCCAAAACCAGTTCGAAGTATATTGCTGTGTTTCTTAAATTGAGTGAATCAGCATGCCCCAAAAACTATCTGATCAGATCAGAAAGTTGATTGGCTTACACAAAACGTGCCGAGCCATTTGGCCAATCAGAACAAGTCCGTTTGCAAGTGCCTCTAAAGCAGGCACGCGACACCCCAAATCCAGGAAACCACCGCGCAGACATTTTTCATCTGCCAAGTAGCACAATTTCGTTAATTCTAAACTATTTCCCAATGTCATAGTAATTCGCGAAGCCGAATCTGATTTCCTCAAAACAAATCGCAAAGCCCAACCGTGGACACACTTTTCTGTTTGCTCAAATAAATTAAAACGTATTTAGTCATTTGATTCATTCGAGTATTTGTCAAGCCAATTAAGAAAACGTATTTGCTATCAGAGATAATCGTAAACAAATTAGTACAAACTCACACTAACGCACACGCACACTATGGCGCTGACTTCCTACTTCACCTAGTAAGACTGTTAATTAGAGCCTTTTTGCAGTGAGCCAATCTCTCGCTCTGCGTCTACCTGAATCACAGTTTTTACGTTGAAAAATATAAGAAGAGATACACAACACGTGAGGTGAAGTTGATGCTGATTTGGATGTATGGTGGCTATATAAGGAAATAGTTCTCAGTGAAGCGGCATCACAATTCAATCGGAAGTGGCATCGGCTGCTGCTTAACATTTCAACTACCAACCACTGTAACAATTCACCTACAAAAGTTACATCAACATAAACCATGAAAACAACGGTAAGCCAAAAGCAAACCATAGATTTACTAAATATTCACCCACCTCTGTTCTTGCAGTTAATTTCCGCATTTGTACTGTTAGTACTGTCATGCCACGTGGCAATCTCTTCAACCTATCCGCCAACATACTCGGACCGAATCGACGGAGACGTGAGCGATCTCAGAGGTGCCAGGGGTTACAGCGACGACCGTGATTTCGACGATTTCTACAACTATAGAAACAGCCGACTTAGACGGATCTATTACTACGATGACGACGGCTATGGCTACTATTCATATCCGACCAGAACACCCTACCCATACGTGCCGACTAGAACGCCGATACGAAGAGAAGACACAGATGCCACCAAGAAGTACAAGTATACACCGCTCGTTCGCTACAAGTCCACGCGCACCAAGCGCAAGAAGTTGTTCGTTCCAAATCTTTGGGGTTAAGGTCTTCGATCGCCACCAGATGACGTATGCATCGGAATCTTGTTGAAAAATGAGAGAACAGACTGATAACTTGTGTGCCTGCGATGGAAACAAAAATTACCACAATTTTCATAACTTATTTAAACATTTTATTTATCAAATATACAAAACCCAAATACATATAATGGTTAACAAAAAAAATATTTTCAAAAACTGCTCGATATTTGCTTGCTAATTTGTTTGGATTCATTTATGACTCATGTTTCTGCACAGTCTCAACATAGGTGATAGTCAACAGATCGATAATAGATACTGTGAACAAAAAGCGTTAAACCTGTTACGGCGTTCGTGTAACTATTGTCGCTATAAGAAGATGAAGGTAGCTTTATGCTTGTCGTCTATTTTTAACAGTAGGTCGAGCCCAAGAAACTCCTAATGAATTTAGGTCAACTTCACCTTCAGATTTTGAAATGAAATTCCTCTCTAAGTTCACTGAAGTTTTTAGTCTATTCCGTAACAGCTTGTGGGTGTTTCGTTCTTTATAAACACTACTAGTGCGATAAGCTCAAACAGTTGACAACATAAAGGATAATTTCTGAAACAAACCTACATTTCGGTCCAGCAACTGGGCAATCATTTCAAATCCATATACAAAAGGAAAGGTTGTGGAATTTTTGAAAAATAAATAAAAGTCTCATTCTACTGTTTAAATCTCTCATTTAATACATAAAATGGCACTGGGTAAACAAATATAACTGTTCAACAGAATCGTCACACTCGTTCAAATCGTCAGTCTATATACACTCTCATTTTTCAACGGGATCTGAATCCGAATGATAATCATCGTTAAAAATGAGGCAGACCTTAACCAAAGGTATTCGGAACGAAGAACTTCTTGCGTTCGGGGCGTCGCGCCTTGTAACCTACCAGTGGTGTGTACTCTACGTCGTCCTGCCTGCGTATGGGTGTTCTGTAAGATTTGCGTTGATAGTAGTGATAAGAGTCATCGTCGCAATAGCAAATTGATCTTCTAAGACGATTATTTGTGTAGCTATTGGCAGTGTCTATATGTTTTGTATCTTCGACTACTCCATCGATTTGGTCAGTTGAGTACGAAGAAGGATAGCCCGATGAGGCTGAGAAATTCCACGCCAATACGATGAGCGCAAATGTGCAGATCAACTGAAAGAAAGAAAACAGCATTTTGTTAGCAAACTGACTTAAGACACATTTCGCCTTATATACAATTAATTTTAACCTTCACCTTAAATACTTTATTGGTGGAAATAGATATTATTATAATTTTATTTTGAAAACTGTGAGTTTTAAAAATGTCACCTTGACACTAACAAAATGATTGTACAGCTGCGATTACACGTGCTACTTTTCAAGTCAATTTGTACATGCCGCTGTCACTTGGCGTAAACATTTCTTTGTCCTAAATTTGTCAGTGACACACGAGTGACCACCGTGGACGTTAGCATGTCAAAATTTTCAAGGAATCGTGTAATCGTAGCTTAAGTTCCACGCAATGTGGCAAACAACAGGGATCCTTACCATTGATTTCATGGCGATATAGGGTGATTGCTTTTAGCTTAAATACTCAAAAAACTCTAGAGTTTGTTCCTCTTATGAGAAGATCTGTTTGAACTGTGGTACCAATTAATCCAAAATCATTTCCTTATATAGCAGAAGCTGAGCGTTTTTTTCCGGATCGAATTGCGTCCTAATACACGTGGTCCATAATTTTTAAACGCACATTCATCTCTTCTCATTTTCTTAAGAATCCAGAAAGAGAGAGGCCGTTACTGTAGAAAAGGTTCTAATTAACTGAAATAATATGTTATTTAATTTTTTTTAATATCTCGAATTACGAGATATATTCATTTTTTTACATTTTTTTTTGTGGAGTTTAGTCATTCAAATATGTCTGAAATGACCCCAAATTGTTTGGCGATCTGATATGATGAGTTGGTGGTTGTTGACTCTTTATGCACTGTTTTCCTGGCGCAACAAAGTGTGTCGATTTGTTTTACCACTTAAATAATTAAAAATTATACTTGGCAATTGGACGCCGTTAAAATTAATATTTGAAATGCCATGCATGCCGATACAGGGTGTCGCATCAGATAGTCGTGATTGATGGACTGGCGCAAAACTAAATAGAGTTGTAACAACTTTCAGGTGGTAGCAGTTCTACTTTTGAAAAGTGGATATTTTATTAATATTTTAATGTATTCTTAGCATTGCTGAAGGATAGGGGTCCTGTTATTTTTTATGTTTTACCTATTGCTTTGGAAAAGGCGAATTTGAGCTATGGCATTAGTTATATTAACCTTAACCATATCGGTCGATTGCGGCTTATTGGCATATACGCAACAAAAGTCTAGCTGGGTTAAATTGCACAACTTTGGTGGCCATTTCATGTCACCTCTGCGAGAGACAAGCATATCACATCAAATCATTCATGCATAATGTCCATCGTGGCGTCTGCTATGTCATACATAGATGTGTGGAACCATATTTCGTCTAACTTTATATGCTGCAATTAGGGCCAAAGGGAATCGGTTAGCATCGGCCTTTTAATGAAAATGGCCTCACCATTGTCATTTTGAACAAGTATAGACCAATGACGCCCTCGGCCTAAGATCCGCACCAAACAATAACTTTAGTGGATGGATTGCCATTTGTCACCTGGTGAAACGGGAACCTCGTGAAGGTTGTCGTCGTCCCATTACGGCAATTTAGCTAGTTAACATAGCCATTCGTTAAAAAATGCGCATCTTCACTAAAGGAGATTTTCTGGGCAAAATTTGGGTCCTCTAATAAATGCTCTGATGCCCATTCGGCAAACAATCGGCGTTGCCTATGGTCGTCAATTCCAGCTCCTGCGTCAGTTGGATCTTATACTGGTGTAGAACATTTCCAAAATGAGCTGTATTCAGCCAAAATAAACCGCTTATTGCTGTTTTCTAAAACTAAACTTGCATCGTTTGCATGAGGGTTTATTCCACAAAACGGTTTTAGTAAAGTGGAGGTAATTTCGTTAAACAGACAGCTACTCCCAAAATGAATATAACTGCCTGATCTTCTGCCTTGAGAGACCGCATTAAAATTGTACCTTCCATTTGGTTGGGATTCGTCATTAAAATCGGGACAGAATTGAGTAAATTTAAAATCACAATAGAGAAATCATGAAATCAATTTAATACTGATTTATCGGCATCTACCATCTAGTCTGACGCATACGCGCTAAAAGCCAATATTGAAGAACTAAATGGAAACTTTTTGTATGGTACTTATGAATCATCCTCAGTATATCCCCATTCATGTTAAATTTTACGAACTCGCAACGCCGAAATTTTCCATATAAAATTTACCTATTGTGACCTACAAACTATTTAAGACGAAGTTTAAAATCGTTTTATTAGCAAGGCCACTGCACAAGTCGGAATTAAACGCCCAACTGAATATGGTAGACATATTCAAGACCCATCTCAATCTGTACATACACAGATCATTCCAAACTCACATTGACGCGATCAATTAGAACCTTTCCGCTGTGAGTTAATCTCCCCCTCTTTTTGAATTCTGAAAAAGAGAAATGTATATGTAAGTATAATATAACAGTACGAAATCACGCAGCACGTGCATTTGGACGCAAATCAATGTGGGGAAAATCGCACAGCGGCTACTATATAAGGAAACCATTTTCGATAGAATGCTATCACAATTGAAGCTGAAGTTCTAATAAGAGGAACAAACGTCCAGAGCTTTAGATACCCCGCAAAGTTATTTGGATACCTTAAGACACAAAAAAGTGAAACATACAAACATGAAATCAATGGTAAGGCTCACTGAAAATCGATTTTCTAAGATACAGTCCGCTTACGCAAATTTGTCTTCTTTTCTTCAGACTATCTGCACATTCGTACTCATCGTACTGGTGTGGAATTGCTCACTCGCGTCGGCCTATCCGTCTACATATTCAATTGACCGAATCGATAGAGATGTCAGAGATCTCAAGTATATTGACAGTGTCAGCGATTACAGGAATAGCCGTCTCCGGAGAGCGTATTACTTTGAAAATGATGACGGGGACGACAACTATGGCTACTATCCGTATGAATCTGAGCGAACACCGATTCGCAGACAAGATCGAGATGTCGTCGATATAGAATACAAGTACACTCCACTGGTTCGTTACAGGGCTCAACGCACCGAGCGCAAGAAGTTATTCGTTCCGAATCTTTATGGTTAGGGTCACTAAGTTCAGCGGAATCTTTTTGTTGACATAAGAGAGTATTATAGACTGATGATTCGTACAAGTGTGATATACTGTTGGGCCATTTGTATTCCCAGTGCCATTTTTTTTATTAAACATGAGAAAATAAACAAAATAATATTAAATAATAATATTTAGCGAGAGGTTTTTCTTTTAATATTTTTAAGGCTCTGACTATCCATTTGCAAATGGAAAAATTGCTAAGCTATTGAACAAGGCTAAATGGTCGAATTTGTAGTCGTGCTCATATCAAAAGATTGACAATTTCAGCTCTAAGACTATCTATTTGAAATGTTTTCCTTGCACTAAGTAGATGATTGTGCTCCTCGAACTCCTGGTTGTCTAACGTAATACTACTAAAGGACAGATTCCATATAACAATGATCGTCTGTATACAATATCGTTTTTTTTCAGCCTTTGATGACCATACTAAGTTATATTCTGCCCAAAGTTTATGTGTTCATTACATTTGTGGAATATGAACTGCATTAGGCTCTCAAAGTGGTAATTTTTCGTCTGAAAAGTTACGGAATGATTTCTCAGAGCATGATGTAGGCTACTTGAAGTAGTCCTTATCATGTTTCGGTCAAACCGATGCAACACTGCTAGTTCCGAATGTAGACAGTAGGATTTTCTATGTGTCTACTTAAGTGAGACACAAATAAATTTAATAAATGACTCCACATGCCGGCTCTGTCCCGATACGCTTCGTGTTCGAGCGGATCAGCGGATTCCTTTTTAGTATCAGGTATCCATACTCTCCCAACTCTATTTCTTCTCCATATCAATCACAATGCAGCAACACGGAGTACAGCGTGGCTGAAGTATTTAACCTATTAATGTCTATGACAATTTGAAAATAACTAATAAATAGCTGCCAAGATTTGGATAGTTCTTCAACTTAACAGTAAAATTATAGTTTATTTTTTGAAATTGCTTCAAAATGTATTGAATAAATTTGTTTGTCCTGGCGTCGAATATCAATAGATTACGAGGCGGGTAAATCTTAAACGCTTTTAACGAACTTCCCAAAGTTGCCAAACTTGAATAGCTATTCAGCAATTTATGCAGTTGGTCCGCAAAATCAAACTCACGTTCGCCACATGTCGCACTCTTCCATCAGTCCATGGCATCTGCAAGTCGAAATGAACTAAAAAACCCGACTGAAGCCAGTAGACACTACAACCCATCTGGTAGTGTTCTCTAACCACCGTCACTGACCAAATCTATAAAGAACATTTACTACCCAGTGACGGAGTTCTCATATTAATTAGAACCTTTTTATAAAGTGCCGCGAGCTCTCTCTGTCTCTGAAACGGAGACCGCATGCGAAAGAAGATCGAAAAATCACACCACGTTAAGTAAATCGTAAATTTCGTCAATCGAATGTTCCAAATCCTATGGCCTCCGACTATATAAGGTGATGATTCTCATGGAAAGGGTATCACATTTGAATCAGAAGTCTTTGCACAAAGAACAAATATTTAGAGTCTTACCCAGCAAAAGAAATAACTCATAGAACTTCAAAATGAAATTAACGGTAAGGATTGTTCAAAATCAACTCCAATCTATAAATCCAATTATTGGTCTAAGCCAGCTTACTTACAGATTTGTGTCTTATCTTTTACAGGTTGTATCCACTTTTGTGCTTATTGTACTGACATGTTACTTGGCGCTCTCATCAGCCTATCCACCTATGTACTCAGTTGACAGATTTGATGAAGACGTCGGAGATGTAAAATATATAGATGATGCATATAACTACAGAAATAGTCGGCTGAGGAGAATAAACTATGAAAATGACGACGACAATTCAGTCGATTACCCAAGCGAATTCGATAACACTCCGATACGCAGAGCTGACACAGATGCAGATTCAGATAGCGAGGTAGTCTACAAGTATACTCCGATTATTCGTTACAAGGCGGCACACACTCAACGCAAGAAGTTGTTTGTAGCAAATGTTTGGGGCTAGATGCAGTCTATCGCACAAAGAGTTTCTTTGAAAGGAGAGGGCTGACTGATAAATCGTATATTCATATTGAAAATGCCAAATTTGAACTCACTAATTTTAAGGCCATTTATTTATAAAATATAGAAAACAATTAAAAAAAAAACATTAAACATTTAAAGTTATTACAAGAGACAAGCTATTGCCAGTCTCTGCTGAGATTGGTTAAGAACAATTCTCTAGTTAAGGCACAAACCAGTTGGTTTTTCCAAGTGCCAACAGATGTCTTAAAACCTTTGTCTTGAGTTGGGTTGACGATGATTTATATTTTGCTTTTGTAAAAATCAAATTGCATTCGAACATGATGGAATGTTATAGCTAAAATTTGTATTTCTAGAGCTTAATATAAAGCAAGTCATAGTCAACATTGAATCACTTCTCAGTAACTTTTCTAAACGAGCAACGGACTGGCCTTGAGAGAAAAAAATGCACTGACAGCTGCTATTTTGTTATTAAATATTTCACACTAGTTATCTGTTAAATTATATTTACCCCGAAAATATTTCTCCCATGGGTTTAACTGAAAGCGCAAAACAATACTGTATGTTTTCAGGCTAGATTAGGTTTCGCTATAAGAATTTGCTGTGTTGCGCTTTGTTTTCCTGAACGCATACTTGTATTAGCGGATTATTCGATAAGTCAAAGGCAATCCTATCTTAAAATATCTACGCCTGCTGTTCTTGATCAATTAAAAATATTCAGAAATTCGTAGGTGCGTTTAGTAAACTGCATTTTATTTCTTAGGAAATATTTAAGCGCTTAAAATGTTTTGAGCGCACACGTTTTATCAAACTGTCCTCTATTCTAGCTACAATTATCAACTTATAATTATGGTAACTTTGAACGAAAATGACCAAAATAACATTTAAGACGCATTCTGCTCTCCTCTTGAGTTCAAATTTGGCAGATGCAGTATTAACTGTCAAGTCGGGTCAACGTCTCAGATGTCATCAAATTTAACACCTCTACTAGCGTATTCCTTTATAATTCGCATTCAATTTTACGTTTCTTACGCTGAAAGCAGACGTAACCAATGAAAATGTGCACAAACCTTGTTTGGAAACAGCTCTAAAAATATATTCCTACTCATTCGTGGATTATATAAAATCACGTCAATTATACTTTACAAAAACGCTCTCAGAAATTAACACATAATCAGTTTTATCCAGTTTAGTGGAAAGGAAGTTTACCGTCACTCATTCATTTCCATATTTGGTGATCCGCCATTAAACACATTTGACAAGCGATAAGAAACAAGGGATAGAATGGTGTGAAACTGTAAATAATGGACCTTGATGAGAAGAAATTGCGTAGAAATTTTAGAATCTTTATCAACTCCGCATGAAGCGATTTTTTTTACCATAAATATCGTTTTAACACCTTGTTGCTAATTTAACTCTGGACTGTATTTTTGACGGGTGTCTGGTGAACTTGTAGACCACCTGGAAGCAGCATCTTCTACCATTACCAAGAGTGTTATTTTTATTTTTCCTATGTAAAAAAGGGTCGAGTATTGGATTCGAAAAAAAAAGATAATAGGCTACCTTAAAGAGCGGTCGGTTAATAATGTGAAATGCGTTAGAAATCATTTTCAAAATGGAAAAAAAATTAAGTAAAACAAGTAAACAATATTAGAAAACCGTTTAACAATCAACGACAGAAACTATAAAGAGTAAAAAATTTACACTGGAAAAAATAAACGCTACCTATATTATATTAATAAAACGAGTGCAAAATTATTGAAAAGTTCAGCCAAGAATAGTCTTAAAACCTAGGAGAAGACCACGAATCAAAACTTGTTTGCCAAAAAAAAGGAATAAAATTTTCACAATAATGTCAAAATAAATCATTTTGATGTTTTGAGAGAAAAACAACTGAAAAAAGAAAAACAGAATTAACACTAAGCATTTTTAACACGTACCTACCATACATTATTGTTTTACCCCTGTCAGGGAGTAAACCCAAACTTCAATTTGCCGTCAGTTAAGCATGCGACTACCACTACCATTTACCAATCGTTCTATTCATTCGCCCAAATAACTATTCATTCATAAAAGGCTGATTACACACTTAGTACCTACCTACTTCATGTTTTTTTTTTTTGCATTTAACTGTCAAACTTTTTGTTGGTTGACCTTTCATTCTATCAGGTGATGCTTTGCGAGTATCCTCTCCTAATATTAGCAAACATTTAAATTTGTTCAAACAGATCGACAAACATTGTCAAGTGTACCTTATTTAGCTATTATATCGTCGCTGTTCAAGAAAACCGACATAACTCAAAAAACTTGATTTTTCAGGAGAGCTGTTTAAAGTTTCTGAGTTGCAGAAATTTTCACACTTTTAATTTTTTCAAGTGACTATCAAGCGAGATTTTGAAGAGCTACAGTTATGCCGATTTTACGGAAAGATAGAGAATTTTTTTCTCATTCGAGTGGCATTATTAACTCAAAATTCGTATTTTTTGAGTTATGCCGGTTTTCTTAAACAGCGACGATATATTGATTTTACAAAGGGCAAAGTTGTTTACCTAAGTTTTTTTTTCCTGATTCATTTAACTACTATCTTTGTATATACATTCCTATAGTAGCGCCAATCCAGTAGTACCAGTATCCTAATAGGTGTCGCTACTCATACCAAATCGAGAATTAAATTACTGAGAGCTTTAAGCCTTTGATAAATTTTATTCTTTATAAAAAAGCTTTCGTTGAGATTTTTTTTCCCTTCATTAATTCGATAAGCAGCCGCAGTGCCAGAGCCCCTCGAAGGCACTCCCGCTTCATAATCTACGTAGGTACCTACTTATAATATAGCAGCTGAAAATACAGCATTGCTATGTTGACTGATCTAGACATTTGGGAACAAATCTTAGATAGTAATCGGGGAGGAAAAATTAGATATGGCAACCAGTCCAAAATACAAATTATGTATTTTCTTTGACAAAATCCCCAATAAAAGGCAGATATCACATTTTGTTTATCACATCAAATTACTTTCGTTCAAATATAGCTTTTGTTTTGACGAAACACTGATAAAAACTTAAAGCTCCGTCTAAATGAATTAAGGACAAAAAACAGTTTTCATTATTGAGCGATTGAAGCGCCAAAGCTTCTGTGGGATACTGGTACAAGATATTTATTAGATTTCTTGGCGCTACTATAGGAATGTATATATATACATACAAAGCTACTATGTACCAATGTGTGCGTCCATTCATTTTTAAAATGTCTCATATCAACGTGCTGCAGTTATTGAGGCGCAAAAGCAAGAGGGTGTTATTTTCCAATCCAAAAATGTCGTGCTGTGGGATCAAAGCGAAACAAAACTTTCGATCTTTGATAGTAGGTCGATTGCGGGTTTTATATTTTTCTTTACGAGCATTGTAATCACCCCTGACTGTTGCAAATTATAAAGATTAGTTCCCCAGCAATAAATTCGCATCCTAAAGGTGGGCAATGCTTTTTCAAGAGTAACAACAAACAGTTTGAGAGCTACGTCAATATTAAGTTTTTTCTTTACTCAAAAGTATGCCATATATTTTGGGAAAAAATCGACTATACAAAAATTACACACTTGGAACACGCATTCTGGTTAGGGTCATACCAGGTCGGTACTAATTAGAGTATACTTGCAACAGGGTAGATACAGATTTAGTAGTAAGCTATCGAATCAAGAGTATCGATACTTACTCGTATCGCAGCAAATGAGTACTTCTTACTTTTTTCAACTTTGGGAAGACTCATCATGTCTTCCCATTCCTCAAGTGGATTTGATTTTAAATTTGAGACAGGTCTACCCCCTCTGCTTGGGTCGTTTCTTTCTTTGTTGCTTTTCTTTTTTTTTTCGTTTGGACGAGTTCTTTATGATGTTGCCAAAAATCATAAACTACAGAAATCCCCTCTTCCCATCATGGATATATCAGCTTTTATTAAGTCGTTTAGTTTTTGAATTATGCTCTGTTTCACGAAAATTAATATTTTTGAACCTATATGGTCAAGCAATGTGGCAACTGCTATATGCGCATTATTTTCATTGAACCTAAATCTTTTGCAAAGTTCTTTCTGAAGGTTCTGCTGGACTTCCTTTGATCGAATTGGATCGAATCAACCATAATTCTGGTAAGCTGGTATGCAAGTATGCTCCTCTGCGTCTGCAATGTACACACACAGTAGGGACGTTCGGATACTTACATGTTATCAACTAGATTTGACTGGACTAGGTATACAAACGCAATGACTATGCAACATGAATTGATTTTGTATTTTCGCAGTTTTTTGAATTTGGACACTTCCAAATGTCAAATGAGCATGCAGAAAGGATATTACAAAACCAATACCGCTATTTATTTTCAGTAGGCCATGTGTCAATTGTATTCGGTTAATTTAATGACGCTAATCTCCAGTCTTCACACGAACTGAGGAATTTCGCACAGAAATTAAACTTAACACAATTAGGCAAAACTATACAATTATACACTTCTATAAATACTGACAATCTAGTTGCTTACTCAATCCACCTCAAGTGCTTATAACAAGTTCACTGACAAAAATCACAAATACTTCATAATGCCAGTATAGAGTTCCCACATTTATAACTATATCGTGACAAAACTACCTACGGTAACGTTCATCTCGTCGGAATGACAAAATGTGATTTTTAGGTCTTAATTACTTTCAATTCGAACGCCATCATTAGCTGATGAAAAATTACACGGACATTATTTCGGGCAATACATCATTTGTCAATGGAATTGGTGACAAATAGATTTAGTCGTAGGTATTTGAGAACTTCCTGGAGAAGTGGTTTGTTAAAGATAGTTTCCTACCTATACAATTCAAAAGGAATCTGAGAATTTTTTTAAGCAGAAGCAGAAATTAACTTCCGGTCTGTTTAATATTTGGTTCTTGTATTGTAGGCGTTTGTATTTAATTGAAGGCCGGTAATCGTCTCATATTTTGTCAACAAGTGTCTAGTTTCAGCAATTAGTAACTATAATGAGTTAAAATGTTCAGAAAAGAACGGAATGTATTCGCGATTTTATATTGTTTTCTGGTAGCGTTAAATTGAAGGCGGACAGAGTGACAACTTGATGGAATCAATAAATGTGTCAAATTAAAAAGATAAAAAACATCCCACACTGTCACTTCGCTTTTTTGTTTATCTCACTGGAAATATTTACGAATTTAAACGAAGACAACAGCTGAAAAGATTACAATCAAAATACATATTTTGACTTAAGTGATCGACGTGTGAAGTTTTTTCGTTCTTAGGTATTTGTTGAGTGAGAAACTCGTTAAGTTTTAAAAACACAATTATAATAACAGTATGTATAAGAATTTATGTCATCTGAAAGAGAATTCTCTTTAAACTATTAATAAAATATTACAACTTTCATGAGACTTAGGTATACTCTCGGAAGTTTGTCAGACGTTCGTAGGAGGTGGCGCAGTGGAAAAAGCCTTAATATTATATTTACGTTTTTTCGAGGATCAAACTTAAGACTACTCACTTGGTAATCCAAGACAGTAATCGCTAAGCCACTGTGCCATTCATAAACCGACAACTATCAGTTTTTCACGAGTGTATTTTAGCAAATAATGAAACTGTACGTGGATAATTTTTCGCTCTCTTTTCGCAGACGTGCCACTGTCGAAATTTGCCTTTCAGAACAGCAGCTCATTAAGCTTGAATCACATTGAAACGAAAGTTAAAAAGTGAAAGAAGAATTAGAAAAAAAATCAAAAACTATTTAATTCGTTATACAATATTTTGGTATATAGTTCAGCTTCTGGATAAAGCAGGGTGATTGGGAAATAGGAGACTATGAAGTTGTCATTGTCCATCTATAAATACAATTTGTAAATTAAAGTCGTCGTAGTAAGAGTATGTAAGTACCTCAAGTTCACAAGCGCCCTACCGATGAACATTGGATATTAATCATCGCATTTTATACCTACCCATACTTCTAATGGAAACAACTCATGTGAATATCAATTGACCGTAACTAACTTCCACTTTAGTCGCAGTATTCAATGTTTGAACAACATTGTTTCGCATTCATTGCGATTGCACATTATTATGTAACCTGGAAGAAAATATCAAATGAGGTGATAAGAATATTTTTGTTCGTAATAAGTCGTGATTTCAAAACTGTTACTGAGTGATTATTGTACAGATCGAAACACATAACGACGTATTTGTCTTAAATGCGAGCACATTTACTTTCAATTGATCTTTATATGCACTTCCGTGTCAAGCTAACAATATTCACTTAACTCAAAATTAAAGACACTACATAGGTAGTATATTACTATACTGCTATAGCAGTAACAGTTGAAATACTGAAGACTTTGGTGAAATTGACTCTGGGGATGTGTTGCTTGGCACATCTATTCGCACTTTTATAATGTGAGGTGACAATTTATTTGGCGGTGATGAGTAACCCATATGTCTGGCCACTGTTCACATGGTCTCTTCATGATATTGCGAAGAGGCGCATTTTAACTTTTAACATGAGTTTTATACGGGTGCTTTAAATTATGTAACAAACAACTACCATCAATTAACAAGGCAACTGATGTGACATCTAATATGGGACAGAGAATTAAAAATAATTGCTCACAGTAATGAATTTAAAAATAAATCCCCAAAAAACATACCTGCCGATGATAACTTAATAATGAAGTATCTCAAATTTTAATCGTTAAGATCTATAGGCAAGGCGCTCAAAGATTGTTGTTAAACCAGGGTATATCTCATACCAAAATAAATTTCATACCTGTGAAAACATGTGACCAAAAAAAGTTCTAAAAGACGGGAAGTGCAAAAGAAAATCAGAATAAACTGTCAATGTTACTACAAGGTTGGCCAAAAGAAGTCATCCGATGTTGTTCGGCTCTTATTTTTTTTTCTAAATGAAAAACTTCGATTCTGTTTTTTGATTATGTTTATTTGAACCCTTAGAATTTTATTGGTCTAGTCGAGAAGATGATATCGGCCAAATGGGCGCCGTCACAATTGCTTGCCATACGGGCTTTAATTCTAATTCTAATTCTAAATTCAAGTAAACATAATCAAGGAACAGAATCGTACTTTTTCATTTAGAAAAAAAATGAGAACCAAACAACATCGGATGACTTCTTTTGGCTCATACATGCAAGTGTATGTGTGCAGTTATTTTACTTCGACACATAATTTTCCACATATTAACATTGAAAACAACTTGAAGGCTGGCGGTCTATCATAGTTTTTTTTGTGATCTTTTCGGTGAGTTCCTCCACAAGACATTGAAAGCCTTTCGGTTACTCTGCGTGACAGGGCTCAAAACAGGTATACGAAATAAATTAGATAATTTAATAAGTTATCAGAATTTTGGTTAAGTATTTTTTCAGAATAAAGAGCCACAATGCATCGACACAAAACAAAACTACATCTTCTCTGTTTTGCTGTACTTTATCGGTAAGTATTGAATTTTCAAAATTGTATAAACAATATTGCTGACGACAGCAAACTTTTTACTATTATAACAATAAATTGATAAAGCAAACAAATTTTGTTGTCATTTCATTATTTTTTATTGCTTACCTACATACTGTGGAAAAATCAAAAAATTTCATGTTATTCCAAATCATTAGCGGAAGTTTCTGTTGAACTGAAGCAACAACAAAAAAATCTGCAAAAGGCAAATATAATTTTTGTGTTATCGTAATATAACTATTTATTAGCATACTCCTCGATGATACAGATATTAATTGGCTCCTTTCACGGATGTCACTGAAGTGTTGACAAATCAATTAAATTAACTCGGTTTCAAGTATGTAATTTGGTAAACTGCGTAGAACATATACCAGCCTGTGGTATTTTTTATTGCTATGTTAAAGTTTTAAGCACGTTTCACATGGTTGTAATTTGTTTCTATAAGATTAATATATAGGCAGTATATTTTGTCAGAAATGCGACTTAGTATTTATATTTATTTGTTTCTACTAGAGCTTTCCTATGAAAGACATGCGTTTTCGCTCTTTATTGGTAGGCGGAATTATGGACGTAGAAAATGTCAAACGATTTGTATATCATACTCATATCCCCCTTTCCACTGATTTTGTAGAGTAGTCTGAAAGCTAGGTCAATGTCCACTGCACAAACTGAGAGGAGGACAAAATACGAATAATAAAATAATTGAGATAGTTGCGACAAGTCAGCTAACAAAAATGAAGTTTGTCACATATATGAACCATCAGGAGTCTATCCAACTACCCCCTATGATTATTTCTGACACTCAAACGAAGTGTCAGAAGGAATACATTTTCCTAAAATATGTTAAAATATGTAGCGCTTTTACTTAATAAAAAAAAAGTTCTAAAATAAAAAAAGTTGAATTTTACAATGCAAAACCTCTTGCACGGGTACCCTGTTATTCTTTAAGGACGACGGTTACACTTTAACATTTCTCGAACCCTTTTTACTTATAGCCGTTCTATAGTGTGTTGGGCCTTTCACCATCGCTCGGATTACAATTCCGTCCTAAAGTTTGGTCTCCTAACTATGCTTACGTAGGTCGTAACAAAAAACAAAATAAGACAACAAATTTGATTATTTAAGCAACTGTATTTAAATCGCTGGATTTACAGGTATTTATATTGTCAATGTATCAATAATTGTCTTTGTTGAACAGGTTTAGCCAAAATATTGAAATCGATTCGTGAGGTGAGGATCACCGACTGGTAACTTCCGTTTTAATGGACACGTTCTGTCGGTGATAGCTCCGCTGGTTACAAAACACTTTCTAAAAGTCGGTTGGAGTGGTTTTTGTCATTATCCCATAAATATGATGAAACAGGAAATTCAGTTCATTGATGCATCTCATAATTTTACATAGAACGAATGACACTCAGTGATCTTTCGCCGATGACAAAGCAATTAGAAGGGACATGTGAATAGACGGTGAGTCTCGTTTTCCAAGGAAGATCAGTGGCGCTTCCGATGAGTCTGCAGTTACAGGTAAGGGATTACTCATGAACCATCATGCTAACCTGACATGTGGCAGATTTTGCAAACGATCTAAATTGATTCATTATGAGGTCAGGCAATTATAATCAAAATGGATCGATCTATTAGCGAGTAATTTTCTTCTTATGATGAAACAAAACTAAATAATGGAAAATGTAGGAATTAACACATTTAGGGCCAGCCATCACCTTACACCGGCAGTATGTAAGCCAGCAAAAGGCATAGTGGGTCATTAGTTAGGTAGCATAGTGTGCTTTCACTTAGGATTCATTCGCTAGTGGGAATAGTCGGATAAGGAAAGGATAATTTACGAAAAAATAAGCACAATATTACGGGAGGATTCCATAGAGCTTGTACTACTTGATAATGCTCCATTAATGCTGCCCCCTTTACTTCTGCTGTCAAGACTGATGTGACATTGGACTATCCTGAAACAAATATCACAATTTAGACAAAAAAGTTGAACAACAACATGTAACTTCCAATGTGCATGAGTGTACATGGTACGTAGACTGGTTTTCACATTGAAAGATAATCACACATTTATCCTTAAAAATAGAACCGTCATAGTATACAGCTCAAGCCAATGTGCGATTATATTGAAATTTTTTTGACGTGACCGTAGTAGAACTGGTTGCCTATTTCAAGTGAATAGATTTTCGTAAATTTTTTTACACTATATTAAGGCTAATCTCATAATCCTATTGTGGTTGACCCTTTAGAAAAGGGAACAACCTGATCTTGCAACCAGTCGTCACTTGAATGTTTGTTTATGAATTTCAAAATTTGTCTAGAAAGCTCATGGACAAAAACACTGGAAAAACACGATCAAAACTATTTAGTTATTATTATTATTATTATTATTATATTCTCAATAAAACAGTTCAGAGTGACATTTGTGATAAAGTGGTATAAACTGGTATATTCTGTTGTCTATTTTTGCTCACGAAGTTCCCGCTCGTGAATGGGACTAAAAGCAGTTGTCAAAAAAAATAACTAAGGCGAATCTCTAAAGTATATGAAGTGAAGTTTAGTTGCTCTAATTGCGTGCCAAAAATTCTGTTTTATTTTAGTTTGGTGTGGTATAGATGTTCAATAAACACTCCTATTTTTCTGTTCAATTTCCAGTCGAAATAGTCTTTTAAAAAGTGTGTGTCTTATGTTTCTGGTCAGTTTTGTTTAATTGTCATTTGGCAGTCGTGAAGAGTGATCGATAACAGTTTATTATGAAGGACAAAATAAAATTTAAAGCAATTATGAAAAAAATTTCAGCTTGATCTCAGATTATCATGGTTTTAAAAGAGTATGTTTCCTGAGATGATAGAAATAATGTCACAAATGACATCCGGACTTGTGTTTTCAAGAGTTAAATAAATTAATTAATTCGGTTGATAACAGCAATTTTTTAAGAGATATGGCTTCCATAATTATGGAAATTCCAAGAATTTAATAATCTCAATAATTTATTCGGCATGAGCCAAGCATTATTAACATTTATTTTCAGTAAATAATCAAATTTTTGTATCAATTCCAAATCAACCGTCATAGATCCGCACCGCATGACCAAATTCGGTTAAGTTCATGAAATTTAACGGAAAAATTCCACACTCAAATAGATTTAAATCAACCATTAATAATAGTATAATATACGATACATTTTCAATAATTTCCATCCAAACAACACTAAATTAGCAAAAGACAATGAAAAGAAAATAAAAAAAACAAAAAAACTATAAACAAACACCTTATCATTCAAGCCATACAAATAATTAACACCCCTAGACAATATTTTAATCTATGCGCGGCACAGCCTCACATCAGTCATAACTCATAACTAATTTATAAACTGAACTTCATTATCACGTACACACATATACACGTATGACGTCTGCCATCACCAGTCGTCACCGTCGTGCGAATTTCAAAGACCAGTTTTCATCGCTTTATCCACAATCGTCTGATGATGATGTGCCGCAAGCGATATCGACCGCTGTTAGTCAAAATTTTATATAAATTCGAATATGTCAACGTGATTCTTAACAGTACCGAATAAATATTTGCCAAGCGAACACACCTTATAGTGGACATCAACAAAAATTGACAAAAAAATAATACAACCCAAACAGCTTTAATAAAACAACCTTTTGGATTTTCATTTAAAATAAAGCCGACATTTTTTTGGATTACACCAGTGACATTTAACAAAAACAAAAAAAAACTTCAAAATGGGATCTCTGCTTAAAGTGAGTGCAATTAAAAGCCTTCAAGTGTTGAATGAATTTAATATTCGAAGAACGTCTCCAAAATCAAGGTCAATTTGACAGTTTCTAAAACCTATTTTGATATTATTCTCTCAGTGACTTGGAACTGGAATTGTTTTTCGGACGCAATATGAAATGAGACAATTAAGCATTCTGTCAGTGATTTGTTTTGCAAGTAAAATTTTACTTAATGACTTTTGCGCAAACCAAATAACTTAAATGATTTTTGTGTGTGGCCTGTGACAAAGACGTTAACTATGTTAAATACTATGCGGCAATCCATATGCTGTGCCTTCTTCTATGAATCGATCAGGCATTGCATATCAATTTTATAGGAAACGTATTAATTTTATTCCTAATTTTTGAGACCTTATAACGACGATAAAATATCGCACGGAAGTGAATTATAGTCTTCAAATAAAGTTTGAGATTTAAAGAAATACAACCAATTAGCACTACGGATGGATGTTTGCACTTTGAAGATTTATAGACGTGATAGTAGTTGCTGTTAATAGTGGTGTGCTTGAAAAGTATTAAAATGGATCGGAAAATTAAGTTTTCAGATGAATATTGCATTATTTTCACTGAAACAATATTTTCAATCTTATTTCTGCTCCTACTAATAAACGCGGCGTTAAACGTACGAACCAGTTGCGTGAACGTCAGGTCAGGTCAGGTTTTTGAATGTTACTCCTATCTGACGTTTGCTAGATAGCCGACTAGTACAAATTTGTTATATGCGAATATATTCTTTTCGAAAACATAATTCATATGTTTCACCAGAAAAGTCAAAGCACAGCACTATTTACATTAGACGCAAATTGCTAATATCTACATAAATAAATTGCGATTGAAACGTTTTTAAAGAACTTGTAAACACAAAACTACACAATTTATAGCTTCAAGTAAGATTCTTATTTAATCCTCGATTTGGCATTGGAAAAATCTGTTTAAATTTAGAGTTCCTGCTCCGAACTGTCAGATTTTGTTATTGCTCGGTATATTGACTTGAACTTAACACCCAAAACACAAGTGTTTACCAAAAATTAAGAGCTGGAATTCGTTTCTAAGTCAGGAAAAAATCTGTGTAAATATGGTGTAACTGTTACTTTCTTCGGTCATAGTGTCTATTTATTAGTTGTTGACTAGCAAACGTCATGTAGTCTTGACGTATTTTCAACTATATCTGTTAAGAATAAAAGGATCCAAAATTCCAGATCTAAATTTCTGGTCAATAGCTTTTTACAGGACACTTACATTTGCAACAATATTTATCAAATTTAGCATTTTCTCCTTTGACTTTCTTCCTGATCGAAAAGTTCGCAGTTCGATAACAGAAAAAAAATATTAACTTCGTCTAAAGGCCTGACAAAAATCCAAGGAACACCTCTCAGTAACATGCTTCTCAAATCAGTCTTTGGAATCTGTCAAAAATCGGTAGGGTCACCCAATCTCAAATATTTGTTCAAACTCTCACTTGCACAAGCAAATGGTTTCTAGAGATTTTATTATCTATGTCAAATCAAATGATAACACCCATTGTGCATTAGTTGAAATGCTTAACAACTCAATGTCAATTTACTCAGCGCATCGAAAATTAAACCCAGCCACTGACTGCTCAGCTGTGGTCGTCGCCAAGATCTTTTTAACCTTAAAATAATTTATGATCCGTTCAGATCATGACGCTGAACTGCAATCATTTTCATCTGTACACCATTAAACGTGTCGATGCTTACCCGTAGGCCATTTCAATGAACACGCCTTGCAACTACACTTGCACTTGCATAAACATTAAATATCACTCCACAAGATGACAATTAACTTTCATTTTTTATGTGTATAAAGCGCTTTTCTGACACTTGAAGTTAATGGTCAATATTCATATCAAGTTAACTGTCATTACTTCAATTTTAAGAGTCTATTATTCGTCTGCTTGGTTACCATATGTGTATTATAGGTATACATAATTCCTGCGAACATTAGTTTAAGCCATATCGATTCTACACGCACTCTTTTACTCACTGGAGATGGAAAACTAGTGTGACAGCAGAAAACCAACTTTCATGAATATGTGTATAAAATTTCACACTTCGTTCATCAGATGTAGGTATATACGTTTATCGATTCGCCGCAAAACGACATTTTAATCTTAGATCTCAAACCACATCTCACGATGACCTTCTTGACAAACATTTAAAGTTGTTGAACTCGTTCACTGCTGTCAGGCATACAGCAGAGATGATGTACCTTACCTAATATGATGCAACACCATTTACCATAAGCAAACTCTCTGCATTTTAAATAAGAAACGTGATATTTCTTTGTTGTTGTTCTTTACAAAAATTGATCTTGAAATTTAAGAGCAAAAAAATAGCACAACAAGTTTAAAGCGCTTAATTTAAGACTTAAACTGGATTGAGGAGAATTTCTGGGTGAATAGGGAACAAATTGTATGTGATACAACTTTGGATTTCTTTTCTTTCTAATAATAGTATTAAGTAGATAATTATGTATACAAATAAATTAAGAACCGGATATAAAAGAAGCCAAACAAATTGACGCCGGTTTAATTGCAAAATCATGATTTAAGAAGCGATCAAACGGATTACCTTTCGTTTGAATAACATAAATCAAGTGGATATTGTTTTAATTGGCTTCTTAAATGAAACACGAAAGTATTGATTTAAAGAGAAGGCTCATTTTGGTTGAAATTTTTCGCAGAACTTCAACTTTTGAATTTGTTTTGTATTTTGGTCTGGTTTTACATTACAGCGCTATGACTTTCGAGAACGAAAAATTACGTTCCAGTAAGAGCGACGGAGTCAGGTACCTATTACCCATGTGACGTCTCAAATGAAATCACAGCTTTAATAATTGAGATGTCAAACAATCGGATACGATTCAATTGTTAAAGTATCAAAGTCTAAATTCGAACATATTTGGCACATTTGTCAAAGGCTGAATACTCCACAAGTCTATCAGTTTCATAGCCGTATTTTGATACGCGCACAGTATTTCATCAAGCGACAAAACCTAAATAAGCTTTTTCCTTACAACATTTCGTATTAATAATGTTGTCTCTTCAAGTTTCGACAGCTATGTTAGCGAATTAATAGACCCATTTTAAAATCTTCACACATAACTAACACCTAGGTTTCGCTAATTAGAATGAACTTGGTATTCAAATTGAGTATTGCGGCACTATCAGCTCCACGATATTGTTTGATGCGAATGGATGTAAGACCAATATTTATGAAGCGCATACATACGTCAGTGTCATTTTTTCGTGACACTTTGTTTGTTGGATAGGCAAATTGTGTCAATGTCATCGAACAAGAAATACAAGAAATAGAAAATTCATACCACGAATATTTGTATTAAATTAACCTCCGGTCATTCACCGAAAGTAGGAAGTTTCAGTCTAAAATTAAGACGTCATAATTCTCACAATTCTATTTCCTTCTTGATTGCAGATTATTGTGCAAATTTGACTATGCAAAAAGCTGTCAAATAAAAGCAGACTTCTGTAAAAGGTTTCTATGTCATATTTTAATCATAATAATAATAATAATATACTTTATTAATAGGTAATAAATTTCAATATTAATATGTAACAAATATTGCAGGACTAGCTACCAGGGCTTTCAGCTGAATACATATTTTAATCAATTAATAGATAGACATTGAATAGCGAATCCAAAAAGAATAAGCTGTCAAATTAACGACATATACCGCATTGCATCGTAGTGTTTCATGAAAAACGTTTACATACAAGTTTTTTTCCAATTTATCATTCAAGTGTAGACAAGCCTTAATCTTTATTAGTATTATTACTATTCTCTTCGCACATCTGTCATAATTGCGATAAATTATTTTGAAAGCTAATTAGTTTTCCCATAAATAATTTATGTGTGGGCGTTCATTAATTTCAAATGCATATTTCATAGCTATCAACTAAGAAGCTCTATACCTTCTCTATAAATAATAACGCCAAGTAGGTATATGTACGAGTATGAACATTTTGCATGTTTTTATTTTCATATAATCTGCATAACTTAATTTGTATGCTAAATTGCCTGTTGTTACAAGTGTAAGCTCTTGCAACTCTCAGATAATAGTAAATGATAGTTCTATCCATTGTGATTGGCAGATTCCACACTATAAAGTCGTGAAGAATCGCATCACTTGATTATGACACTAACTTTGTCATTTTGACTTTTAACAAATTGGAATAAACTTTCAATTAGGCGCACCCTTTATATCATCTATTATGATGGTTTGCGGTAACAGTGTGTTTTTTAATATGATGCAAATAAAAAATGTGGGTGTAGCCTTAGTTTATATTCATGTGACAGTTCCGTAAACTAGACAACAAATTATCATAACTAGCTTATTATACCCATCATTCGCATACAAAAATATGCAACTTCAAATTTGAGAAAATATACAGAAAGGATTATGTGACAGATCTCATATCATAAGTTATACTATTTAATTCTCAAAAATTAATAGACAACCTATATTATTATAGTAAAAAGATTTAATATTTAAATGCTTACACTGCATTGCTAAATTATTTGGTCATACTTTTTGTGCTGAAAAATGTTGTAGAAACGTTTTAAACATTATTATGGTGAATTTACAAATAATTTCATACATGCACAATATAAAGCCGAATAATCAAAGGCCAAGTATTAATTTGGAAGCAATATTAAACAAAAAAAATTGTTTGTCTACAGCCATAAGTCAAATTAATACAGAATATTTAACGTATGTATTTTCTTATCGACAAACTTCCGAAAAGTAGCTTTTCTATATTTAAAATATTAACTACTTGTTTTGTACATAGCTTTAATTAATTACCCCATTTAGTAAAATGTCAAATGACTCAACGCTTACTGACACATACCAGGAGTGTTTTGCGAATATCCTAGTTCGACACTCAATCGATTCGAAAACAATATTGGATCAATATTGACCAAAAATATTTTGAAAACTGTTGACACCTTTTAACGAAAATGTCAAATGTTTAAATATAAATCTAAAGTTGATCGTTACTTGCCATATTTAAGGGATTTGTGGATAAATTTCAATGTATAAATATTTACTAAGTACTGCAAAGGTTTTATTTTTACTCTATTTACTCTTGTATACCAGTATAATCCTCTTCAACTAACAGAAGCAATCTACTTTATTAGTAGGTACTTGTCTGGATGACAATTAGCATACTGTTGCAGTCTTTGGAATTTAATAATCATGTCATTAGCTTATAATCTAAACGTGAATTTTTTTTTTGTATTGCAATGTACAATCACAGAAAAATATATTTAGTAGTTATAGGTACTGAGCAAATATTTGGGTACAGTCAAATTTTGCTAACCTGGCTCTCCTACCAAACAAACGATAAACGTTCTTACTGCTCGATCCGTCTTTTGGTGTTTTTGAATGGCCTTGGTTAATTTTTTTCTTTAAATGGCTCAATCAAAATCAGCCATTAAAACTAAAATTTGAGTGTTATTGCCGAATATTGAGAAAATCGTCAGATAATTTGAAAGGTTTGTGTCTTTGGATGGGCGAACCTTAAAACAGTATTGCCAACTCAGAATATACTTCGGAAAATATCTAAAATAAGCGATAATCATGGCATCAACGTTTTGGCGCCAAATCAAACACACGAGATAAAAATATGACAACAGAAATTCCATTAGTTCTGCTTCCATTTCTGCCACAATTTATAGATAGTTGTTACTTGTTACTGAAATAAAATGCATGTACTTTTAGGACCCAATTTCACACTGGTGCCAACACAACACCAGTGGTGAGTATTAGAAAATGGCATTAAAAGTAACATTTGGCAAATCGATTTTCAATTGAGTTGAGCAAAAAACATACACAGACCTTGTCAGCAAAAAAGATAACTTATAAGTGCATCAGATATTTTATTATCTCAGTTCTTTGAAACAGATGGCGATATAATAGTGAATTTGTCTGCCAGTAGGTGCCGGAGCTTTCAATGGACAAAACTATAATTCTTGTTACAAGTCGCCGCTGCTGGTACAGGTTTTGTATGAAATTTACAGTTCGCCAGTAGTCCATATGTTTTGGTACGATCCGTCATGAATAGTTTATTTAAAATATGCCACGTCTTGCTGTTGTCGGGTGGTACCTACTCGTAGAGATATTCAAATTTCTCGCCAAACAAGTTCACGAAATTTATTCAATTCTTAATTTCTCTTTCTGTTATCCTTTAAGCTTAATATAACCTATGAAATGAAGAGTTGAACCACTTTTTTAATGGTCTACCCTGTTATGAGAGCCTTCAGTTCGTAACGGAAAGACTGGTTAAAAACTCGTTTACACCGACTACAAGTTATTTATTTCCATACCGCATTCTAATAACTGGTACAGTTTACCACCCACCACCTGTATGTTACACAATAATCAAGACACCATACCGTACGTAGTCTAAATTATGAAGACTTGCCCGGGCTCAGAACCTAAATTTATTCCGGTTTCATGTTAATTTATCTGCTTAACTGAGATCTGGTTTTGGAAATTACGAAGCGTGTATTCGTATTTGAATTCTGTAAGACCTTCAACGGAGTGTTTCCTAAATTTGCTAGATTAGTCCGACTAATTCAATTATGAAGCGATTAATCGGCTTTCTTGTTTTTCTCTAGTAATTAATTCTAATCAAAAGTTTTTCTTATTTTGCAGATATTCGCCATTTGCATATTGCCAATTGTCACCTGTCAATACCAACAACTACAGCCGCAGCAGCTGCAAGAACAACAACAACCGGAACAACATGACTTCTTAGACATCAAGTCACCGGAATTTTTCGCCTTCACACCATCGCCACTGGAAAAACCAGACAGCTTGCGCAGCCAGCCTTACTTTGATTTCTTGAGCACACTCTACCGACATGATACGGGCAAGAGTGCATTGTTTACCCCGTACTCCGGCTCCAGTCCAAGGTTGAGGAGAGACGTTTCGCTATCACCGATTGTGGATGCTCTCCAAAGTGAAACGGTTGAACCTAGGCAGAGTCAAATTCGCAAGCGTGCTATTGTCTTCCGTCCACTGTTCGTCTACAGAGAGCAACAGATCAGGAAACAGAAGGTTCAGGAGCGAAGAAGGCGTTACTAGTTCCTTAATCGCGATTCTGTGGTATATATTGTGTAAACTAACGCAACAATGCGGTTCATTTGTGTACAGTAGATTGTTTGTTGCTTCATTTATTGTTTGTCATACCATTGTTGTACTTCTTTTCTCTCCTCATCGATAGATGTAAATATTTAATTAAAAATAATTATCCTACATAGTTTTATAATTAAATATGTGTAACGCATTGTGGTTGTTCAACGAAAAAAAAAAACAGGAATTTGTTTTTTAACATTATTTTTTATTAGAAAGAGAAAAGCTACTATATTATATTTTTTTTATTTTAATTCATGACTTAAATTAAATTAAGCTGACCAAATTATGTGTATAAGAATTAAGGGAAATAAAAAATGATTATAAATTGAAAATTTAACAATTGAAACGTTTAAGCCGGAAGGTGTTTGATTTTTGAAGTTCATCAGATTTGAACGAACGAATGGGAACTTATTTCATCTTAATATAAACAAATTCGACTGATGTGAGCTTGCAAATGGTAGCGTAGGTCATTGACCAATATGAGATCTCCATAATTGGTTTCCGTCTCAGAAACTATTCTATTATAATGACTTTGATCCACGACTTCGGGGAACCCCTTAGCGACATTGTCAAGTTTTCTATAAAAGTAAACAACACAAAAGCATTGGCTAACCAAATGACCTATAATGTAAACACTGTGAGTGACAAATGGAAAGTTCCTATAATTTTTATGCCAAATTCGAACGGCAGATCTTGAGGCTTCTTTAGAAAAGTTCTTCTCTCGGCTTTTTTGTCATAAGTTGCGCATTAAAAAGAAACCTTGAAATGCAAATGCAACAAACAGGTTGACAACCGCAAAATATTCTGCTGAAGGGTGTTTTTTTTACTATATTGTATATAGAAAAGGAAGGTGGAACAATCTCAGACCCTTTAGGGCTTTAAATTAGTTTTCCATTTTCCATTTTGCGTTCAAAATATGACTTCACGCCACGTCACGTCGGCTTGGATTCTCAGATGAATTTGCATGCGAACCAAATCTTCTTTAGAAACTTGAAGCGAATGAAATGGATACCGCCTGGATTGCTAATCGAAACCATATTTAATCTTATACCGCTGCTGCTAGAAATCCAGCAACAATTTTTGAGGATAAAAACAAAAAAATTCATGAATTGGAATCGAGAAAGAAGGGGGTCTCTCTCTGACAGTTTTTGTTGAGAAATTACTGCACATATTCTTTTATTTTTCTTTCGCTACAATAATGACACTTTCATTACCAAAATAATTTCGTATCAGATTCACACACACAAATTCTTAAAAGGCTCCGTATGCCTACCTATCTGCCATAATAAATCATTCGAAATCTTTGATCATGAACAGTTCCTCCTAAGTTTATTAGAAAAATATTCTTCATATTTTATATAAAGCCACATTATATCAATATTACCGAATAATTATTCAAATATTTAGGAAAATTAAAATTTCGTAAAAAGCCAAATTTCTGGTATTTAGGCAATTTATTCAACTCAACCTCGTATTAATAAATAAATTTGCACAAGTTAATTAGCTAGCAAACGTCAGAGAGAATATTTGGCATAACTATGAATATGGAAGTCAGTGTCATAGCATATATTTCAGCACTCAGCATCTATACCTATCAAATCTACCGCATGTGAAAATTTCCTTAATCGATTTTGAAAATAAAAGCGAAAATTCAAAGTCGAATCTTGTCTACTCGTCTATGCTTACGTCAGAAGCTTTTAAAAATATTCAAAGTTTTATAGGCGACTTAATGTGGCGCCTAATTGAGTGTCAACGTATAATTCCCATCAATGTATGTAAATGTCCGCTCAGAACTGTACATATTCCAATGAAACTGAAATGACAATACGATTTCACTTTCGATATAAATGCATTAGGCCAGTGGGTTATTATCTGTTTAATATTTTTAGTGCATCGCGAAATACTTTTATTATACTTACTTACTTAGTTAGGTGACGCTACAGTCCAGGGTGGATCAGGCCTAATTCCATCTTAAGTTTTTTGTATCACTGCGCCACTTGTCATGAACGTCTGACAAACATCCGAGAGTATAGCTGTCATGAAGATCTTGACAATTAGCCATTGCGACTTGGCAAAAAATTGTAGATCTCTTCCATTCGTCCCAAGAAAATAATACTTTAATTCCATTTATGTAAAAAACACATTTGCTATTGAGTTGACAGACGGAAACCATAACGACTTCCATCACAGTAGAGGCCTTACAAAATTGACACAAGGCATGTTTATAAATCATCTACAAGTATGCAACATTTTATTTCCTAATGAAATTCATTGGCATGTAATTTTGAGCAGAAGAAAAGTTTTAACAAAATTTCCAGCGAATCATGTTGCTTTGCTAAATAAGGGTGGGCTTTTATCCCTAGCCCAATCTTGTTAGCTTGTGTGTGTTTATTTCTATGGACATTGCTGAATATATGTGAACTTGTCATAGAAAAGTTGAAAAGTGTTTTGTAGAAAAAGTATTTATTTGTAAAAAAAACCTATATGTATAGCATAATAGTTTTTCAGTAAGATGCACTTCTTAAAAAATAGTTAAATAATGCAATGAACTTAGCAGGATGAACTTAAATAGAAACAGAAACACATTAGCTATGTTAGTAAGGCACTCCATAAGAACTGTGGGGTTCAACGACTTCAGTGTCGGTGTCCTCGTTGATATGTTTATGTGATTCAGAGACCTCTGGTAGATCAACAGCGCCATAGCTTTCACGGGTGGCACTGGGCACAGAGTAATATTGGTACTGAGTGCTGACTTCACTAGCTGGTAGAAGGCTGACACTAAAAATGACTTAATTATAGTTAACAGCTAAGAAATTTGATTTGATTGTAGTTACCTGTAGCCGTTGGAGTTTGTGCGTGGACTGTCTGATGCATCCTTATAGGTGCTAACGATGGCGCTACTGAAGTGAGCATTTGGCTGTGCAACTTGGTACTGAGTGTGGCTGACAGGAACCTCATAGACATCAACTACAGGCACTGGGACACGTACAGGTTCAGGATTGATTGCTGCCAATGCAGCTGCAGGCAGACCAGCTACTGAAGTGAGAGATCCGAAGGCGGCAGTAGATATACCGGCTACTTTAGCTGGAAGAGCAGCAAAGGCAGCAGCTGGGAGAGCTGCAACTTTAGCTGGCAGAGCAGCGACTTTAGCTGGGATAGCGGCTACTGCTGCAACTGCTGGGGCAACCTTTTTCGATGCGAAACCAAGGGCTTTCTTTGCTTTGGCTACCTTCAGCGCGGCCAGCGCCTTAACTGCTCCAATCTTGAATAATACTGCCTTTTTGCCCAAAACAAAGGGAGCTTTAACGATCGCCTTTGTTGCTGCCCACTTTTTGAAGGCGGCTAATTTGATTTTAGCCGCAGCAGTTTTGGCTATTCCTAGCTTAACCTTGGCAGCGGAGGCGGCAGCGGAGGCGGCAGCGGAAGCGGTGGCTGCGGCGACTATAGGAACTTTGGCCACCTTCTTTTCAACAATAGGATGTCCTTGAGATCGTTTCAGGTATACTGCTAGAACAATCTATTCAAACAAATAGATAATGGCGTTATTATAATACAAAAGTTTATAAAGTACTATTGAACTTACAAGGAAGACTAAGGCAAATTTGCACTTGAACATCTTGGCTGACTGTTTACAAAGTTGGATTGTGTGAATGAACGAAGAGACAAACTACAACTGATACCATTTTTGGCAAAACATCCGAGTTTTTATAGCAAATACTGCGGCATGCGATATGCATTCCACAGCTAATTGGGTCCCGAACCTAATCGAAAACTAATGAAGTCTTGCGACAATAAATTACTTTCTTCCCGAACTAATAGAATGTGTTATATGAATTGTTAGATTTCACCGCCTGCCTAAGCCAATTATGAATTTGGTACTCATCGATGGATTGGCCCTTTTTGATTGTAAAATTGATTATGGACGTTAGGTATTGATTTATTTGCGTTTATGGGTTTTCTATAAAACACATCACATATCGCATTTGTTTAACCTTTTTAAGAACTCTTTAGAATGTGTACATGCGAGGCAATGTCCGCCCTCCATTGACAACGACACGTCCAGCTCTATATACCTATCAAAAAGTTAAATTCAGCCATCTCCGCTCGACTTACCCTTCCAAAGGAATTCCTCAATTAAAAATGGTTAAAAAATAGAGAATCAAAACGGGCTGCGTCAGTCTAAATCGATCAAGAGAAATTACGAGTGGTGAACAAACTATTGACTCATCTCAATATAATTATGTCCTCACTATGCCTCTTGCAGATAAATACATTTTTATGAAAATTTAGAGTTCCAAACGTTGTGGCTGGACAGCTATAATTGTTTTTTTTTTCAAATCATTTGAACGAGTAACAACTGTCAAACTAAGTTGGAAAAATACAAGCCTGCCAGAGCTGGTTAAATTATTACAAAGAGAAAAAATTAAAAGACCAACAACATTATTAGCCTCAAAATTTATTAGGTGAACCACACACGTTGCAATACAAAACTCGTTGCACGCATTTTTATCGTCAGAGAAAACATGTCTACAACACAAGCCTCGTATATCAAATCAAAGTTATTTCGCCTTTTTGCTAAATTTTCTGAACGTAACCATAACCTTATTGTTCCTTTCAATCTTTTCTTGCGTCAAGTTTCAGCTGCTGTTTTGGGAAGGCCAAGTGAAAAAAAAATCGTCACTTAATAGGCAAGCTGTGTAATGGACACATGTAACTAATGACAGTGAATTGCAAATTTCTACATGCCAATAGATTCTAAAGGCAGTGTGTCAATTGAGCAGTGTGTTCATTCGCTAGACAAATATATTCCTGAATTATTTCATGAAAAGTTGACACATCGATTGCTAGAAGAGTTTGTTGTTCAATTTCATTAGACAAGACCGTAAATCTGTCGAATTCGCTTATTTTCGTGAATCTGCGCCCTATATAAAACAGGATTGGGATAACGGGCGCATGTAGGTATATTGAGCTTTCTAATTGGTTCTTGACAAGGCCTTCATTACGTAAGTTTAGGTTAGGTTGAAGTGCCTGTCGACCGAAAAGCTGATATACTCAGCCCAGTTAAGTTAAGTAAGCTCAGTTAAAGGAGCCTCCGCATAAATCTAGGAAACTGTGTTCTCTCCTACTCGTCTAATCATTTTAGATTTGAAGTATATCGTCAGAGCTAGGCCAAGGACACGGCGATTAGCAAACGCTATTCGTCGCTCGATTTCTGATACGTATGATTGATATCGTTTTCAGAGTCGATAGCTAAGTAGATGATCCTAACTACCTCAAGGTTATAGCCGAGTATAACGATAACTACTCGTCGATATTTTGCACATTCTTCTTGACTATTACTTGGTCTTGCCCTCATTCACCACTTAAAATATTTCAGTCAGCTGCGGTCTCACCGCGCTCTTGAATTTTATAGAGAATACATCAATTTCTGTCACTTTGCACAACAATTTCACTGGTGACATTCAAAAGACACCCTTATTTTCTATTTTCAAAAAAGTACTCGTATTGTTCTGACTCTAGCGGTAAATCGAATTTAATTATGTCTGCCATATAAAATCCAAATGACTGTGTAAACAGCGATTATCAGTGCAAACGTCAGTCCAATGGCAATTATCTCACCGAAAAGCTAACGAGGTGAGATTCTAATCGCAGCAATTGCCTCTAACGCTGACCCATAGCGGAGATACTGTTCTTGTTGACAACATTTTTTGAATTTTCTTTTCTTTTTTACTTCATTGTCCATCTACGCAAAATCTAGTTGTATTAACTGGCTGCCGACCTGACGAAATGCTTACATCATTTTCATGATATGCCGAAGGTTATTGTTGGCTTAGAGCGTTTTCGCATCCTTTAGTCGTAACTTTTCTGTTCCGTTGGCTTCTGTATAACCTCAAAATCGCCCGTCAGTGCAATAACTATTGTAAACAGATTGCATTCGATTTTTTGCATTTCTTTGTTAATTTTTTTGTTTTGGGATCAAATGGTTAACATTGGCGATGCATCTGAATCGGATGTTTACTCCGGCTGGCATCGTATAAAAGCAGCTGCCCGACGTGGGAATGAGTTAGTGCACTTTTAATTGTACAGGAGACTTGGGGAATGAATCAGTTAGTTGTGAGTATTGCGCAAAGTCGTCAGAGAGGTGTGTTTTTGAAGGGGAATATTTGCAGGTCTGTTGTTTGCTGCTGGCAGTAAGTGCCGTCGTGACAGCTCTACCATATGGCGGGGGAGGTTATGGTGGGCATGGTGGAGGAGGTGGCGGTGGTGGTGGAAACGATCTTGGTCATGGAGGTGGAGGGGGTGGCCAAGGACTTGGTGGCGGCCAAGGTGGACAGGGATGGCAGGGAGGCCATGGCGGACAAGGTGGAGGTCCTGGAAATAGCATAGGAGGAGGAGGTGGCGGAGGCGGCGGCGGTTTTCCAGGTAGTCATGGTGGTGCCGGATCTCATGGCGGCTCGGGTGGATTTGTTCCAAGTGGTCCTGGAGGGTCAAGTGGCCATGGTGGTTCCGGAGGTTTCGGTGACCAAGGAGGACAGGGCCCCGTTGGTAGTGGATGTAGAGGTGGCGGATGCGGCGGTGGATCTGCAGTCGGAGGTGGACGTGGAGGTGGTCAGGGAGGTGGTCATGGAGGTGGATTTGGAGGCGGTCCCGGAGGTGGACACGGAGGTGGACACGGTGGTGGACATGTAGGTGGTTACAAAACCCATGGCTATTAAGTAGTGTATTAAGTTTTTAAATCTTTGTGATGAACCGTTAATCTTAATTGTATTTTGACTGAGAAACTAACGAGAATAAAACTAGGTAATAAAAACCAAAGGAAGGCGTTTGATACCGTGTGGAATGGGAAAGCACAAAGATCCGAATTGGGAACTGAGTCTCTGGCTTAATATTTTAGGTGAATAATCACTGCCAATTGTCTGCACTAATTCGGACAAAGCTTCAGTTAAATAAAACACATGTTGGTCTAACACATAATTAAAGTCTGCAAACTTTATATGTTACTGTGTTATTTAAATTTTGCAAAAGTTTCCTTTTTATTTCTCATAATTAGCACTTATAATAAGGCGTTGACCGTTGATTGTGGGAGCGCTCTGTTTCAGTACCTTCGCACCTTAGCTTCAGCTTTCGCCAATACGTCGTCTATTTTCCGGAACATAGAATAAACTTTAACAACAAAAAGACTATTGCACTATTTTTCCTTTACAGTTTTATTTTATCTCAGTTTCAATCTGCACTCTATATTCAAATCTTAAATTTAGTTCAATCAATAATGCCTTCCACCATGTCCTTGTTGTCCATGGCCGACGTTTCCGTGTTGACCATGACCACCAACTCCTTGCTGTCCATGTCCTTGTTGGCCACCGAATCCACCTTGTTGGCCGAATCCGCCTTGCCTGCCATGACCTTGTTGACCGTGTCCACCACCAAAGCCGCCTTGTTGGCCATGTCCTTGTTGACCGTATCCTCCCCTTTCGGCAGCAGCCAGGGCGAAGATGAGGAGGGTGACGAAAATTGCCTACGAAAGGAGTTCAGGAATTAAGTTATGAAAATGAAATAAAATTAGTTCAACAATTTTACCAATAATTTCATTTTGAGTTTTAGTTAATGCTTGGAAACGAACTGGTTTGTACTATAACTTCGTTCCTCGGGGTGCTTGCTTTTATACAAAAATATTCTTTTACTCCCAGTAATAGTATGTATGTCAATGTTATAATTTTGTTTTTATTTTTGTCTTTGGATTCTTATCAGTTTTTTTAGCATATCAATTTTTGTATATAAATAATTATTATACCATTGAGACTACATATATTGTCTAGTCTAGAGGGGGCAGCTGATTATCTGTATAAATTTGTGACATCAGCCTGAATGTTTGACACAAAACTTGCGCTTTCTTCGAATTTGATTGATAACCAAAAGAACATTGTTTATGTTTATGATTACATTTAGCATGGCCTTGCATAATGTTGTTAAAAAACGCTAAGCTATTTACTTGCCATCGGAACTTCACATATTTGTGGGTGAATATTTTAGTTACAAATATATCATTTTTAAAACGCTTAGCAAAGCGAGTGAAGCGAAATAATTTATCAAAACGACTTCCCTAAGAATCGGTAGAAATACAATTTATTTGTACGCTATTAAGTCTGATCAACATGCGAAACAAACTTCACATTTAAAATTGCCTGACAAAAGCGTTTATAGTAATATGTTTTCAAATCACTTCATTTGAATTAAACGCCTCAAAAGACACCTCCGAAAATAAGCCAAATCGACGAAAAACAGACCCAAAAATTAACAAAAAGCTGACCAAAAAATGCCATAATATCGCCCAGTAAAACACCCAACAAAAAGACCCAAATAGCTTCCATCAAAAGGCGACATTCCACATATTTCAAAAAAAGATCCAAGAATTATAGAAACAAATTGGCCCGAAAATCCCATCAAACAACTTAAGTCGACTTAAAATGTTTTACCTTCTAGGTACAGATTTAAATTTCTGACTCGCCAATGCGATAAAGAGGCACCTCGACCTGAGTAGATCTATTGTGCCATAGGATCAGAAAAAGGTTAGTTTAGGTTAATAGATTTTCTACTTTCCTAATGTAGCTGATGATGATTTCAGCAGAGGATGTCTTTACTTCTTCTGGGCTTATAATTTCCCTGAGAAAGAAGTTCCTTCTGATACCACAGAGGGCTGGGCATTCACATAGAATATGCTCAGTTGTTTCGTCTTCTTCAAGACATAGGCGGCACTCCGAAGAGTCGGCTACATGTATTTTATTTAGGTGATATCGCAAACCATGGTGCCCTGTTAGGTAGCCAACTAGGTTTTTGACATCATGCCTACGTAGATTTAGAATCTTTCTGGCATTTTTTTTTTGAAGGGTTTGATCAGCCTTCTGGCCTGTCTCAGGCCTGGGAGGCCTTCCCAATGTGAGACACACTTGTTGTGTTCCCAGCTTTTTATGGCGAGGTTCGCCGCTGATTTAGGGATTGCACAGTAAGGTTCAGGTCCTGTAAAAGGTACAGATAACGTCTCAAAGAAACGTCCTAAAGAACACTGGTCTGTAAAAATAATACCTATTTCTTATGTTATGTTGCCAAAAATGTTGCTAAATGGGCTGCAATATTTACAACATCAAAATGAACTTTTAGGTACCCAAAATATGATTGAACAGAAAAAGCCCCAAAAAGCGTATCATAAACAATTTTTAAACAACGCCCAAGAAAAGCTTCAAAACATGCTCCGTAAAACGGACAGAGCTTTTTTTTTTCATCTGACACAAAGATCGCTTACGGATCGAAGTTTTACATTTAGAAAAAAAAAATGAGAGCAAAACAACTTCGGATGACTTCTTTTGGCCCACCTTGTACATCCCGTGTCTTTTTCGGATGCAAGCGCAGGCAATTTACATTCTAAATGTCAAGTCCATAATATTTTTCCAAATATTTGTGATGCATACCATACCATACAAAGTCAAACTGACGAATGACGACTAAACGCATTATGCACAAGCTCATATTGTGGTTGTGACATGTAGCTCTATTGTAGCTCCAGAATATGTCAAATTGATTTTTCGGTTCAAACAAAAAAAGTAAAGATATTGCAAAATATTATGTATCCACTAGTTCTTATACATACGTAACTATACTCGTTCGAGTATAACCATAAACATAAATGTATATGCGGCTATAATAAAGGCCTATGCCATCCGCAACGAGTCGAAGTGATAACAGAAATAATCGCTTGGCCCACCTCAAGTTATAATTCACCACATGAAAGTCAAATTCATAAATTAAAAACAAAAAAAAAACAATTGATAACACAAAAAAAAATAATCACCATCACACAAATATTATTAAAGTTACAGATGCATGTCTTAGAACTGAAAGCCAAATGATAATCCGGCACTTTTTGTATAAAAGCAATCATGGCGACAGACTCCACATAGTACAAACTTGTTTGTGTCCAAGCATTAACTTCAAAGTCCTAGAACTAAATAAAAAAAAATAACAGAAATGAAATTATTGGTAAGGCAGCTCCCGTCGAATTTGATTTATATTTAACTAAATTTGAAATGCAATTTAGGCAATTTTCGTCGCCCTCCTCATCTTCGCCCTGGCTGCTGCCGAAAGGGGAGGATACGGTCAACAAGGATATGGTCAACAAGGACATGGCCAACAAGGCGGCTTTGGTGGTGGACACGGTCAACAAGGTCATGGCAGGCAAGGCGGATTCGGCCAACAAGGTGGATTCGGTGGCCAACAAGGACATGGACAGCAAGGAGCTGGCGGTCATGGTCAACACGGAAATGTCGGCCATGGACAACAGGGACATGGTGCAAGACATTACTGATTCCGTTGGAAATTATGTTCTCTAAGAAATATTCCTAAGACTAGTTGTATAGGAAAAAATTGATTGATTTCACATAAAACTGAAAACGAAAAAGTGATTTTAGTATTTATTGTGAGAGACTACACCTTAAAACGAGCCTAATCAGTTTATGTCAGTACTCGCTGAGTTTTGTTCACATTTATTAAAGCTAGTTTTAAAGTCGAAAGCAAAACCACATAGTAGCTCGTTAAAAATAACACCATAAACTGACTTTTTGAAAAACAAAAGTTTAGAAATTGTCCAGATTCAAAAGTCTGGTTATTCTAAGTCGACTAGATTTGCTTGGACTAGATGTACCCCGAACGGAAGGACATGGTACCAGTAACATCACTTTTCCTAGTCCAAGCAAACAATCGAAATGTCAACTAAGCATCTACCCTAACCCTCCATAAACATCAACTGGAAAGTTTACGTGACTAATGTAGTCCAATAAAACCTGAAATACATCAAGTCGGTCAGCTGTCAGAATAAACTAGAGTTTTGAACACCCCTATTCATCAACAAAGTTTTGCAGGGCGGTTCAACTGCCAATTGGCTGTGAAATGCAAATTTTGTTCCCAAAATTCAGAAAGTCTGAATCAACTACTGTGAGTCCTCGAAGTGTGAGGTAGAGCATAGTTGTTATAATTGCGTGCTGGAAGTCATACTTGACTTTCCTTTAATCATATGATATAAATTTCCTTAGTAACTGAATATACACATCGCATATGCACTTCAAAAGTAGCACAATTCAAAAAACTCAATATTTGAGTTATCACCAACAAAAGCTCTTTAAACTTCCACCCAATTTTTCAAAAGTGTATTAACTTAGATTCAATATTAGGCCTGCAGATGGCACTTATGTCATTCTATGCTTCTCAAATCTCAAGAAAAGCAAAGCAAACTAACTTATTTGTTGTTAAAAATAAATTCAAAATACAATAAACAACAATAAGAAAAAATACAACTGCTGCAAATAAAATAAGAGATTTTAGGCAGCACTGGCTGAGAGCCAGTTCCGAGGAACTTAAAAAATAAATAAATTCAAGCAACAAAAATTACAAATCAAGTGCCGTATTAATTATAAAGTTAAGTCTCGGCTTTCAAGTTACGGAAGCTTACAGATGGCAGACTTGTCGCTCAATGATTGTTGTTAAATTTGATTCGTTCTCATATTCAATATATAAAATGTAGAAGGAAAAACTTTTATTTAAACATCAGAAATAATTTTTTTATTTATAACAGTTGTTGAATGCTTATCGGAATTGGCTAAATTATGCAAATAATTATTATTAGTGTACCCTTATCGTTCTTATAATAAAATTGTAGGACTCCAAATTTTTCAGTTGCATTGTAAAATGATAGAATAAATTTTATCGTTATCCGCTGTACAGAAAGGGAGATTTAAGGTGATTAGTAAACAGCTTAACCATTTCTATTACCACTTGTGCATGTCCTCTATCTCATATTGCAACAGTCGATGGGGATGTCTACAATGAAATTCGCATTATATTCATATTGTATTTTTGGTGGTCGGGAGGTCTGTATCTGTATAGTGTATACACAAGGCAATGTCAACTGTCGGAAATCTAAACAATGCAGTTGACTTGGAAAACACTCCGGGTACCTAGTTTTATATCCCACCAAAAACTCGTATATTGGATTTTCCATAAGGAAAGAAAAGAGATAGGAACATACCGCTCCAACTATGAATTTCGAACCCCAGAACCGTCTGTCTTATCTTTGTCAACCACAAAAATAAAATTCTTCACTTAGACCCATATTATGCAGAAGCCACTATCTCCTGTTCAAAGATCCCGCCCTCCATAATTTGAAAGAAACACCAAGAATATCACTTCGGCGTAGGTCACTGTCAATCTGTTGTAATGTCCATAACCAAAGTGATAAGCAAATGTCTATAAGAATAAATAAATTGTTTGTTTGTTATAAAATTCTGTTGAATTTCGTATTCGTACAATAACAAACATACACTTCCCCACTGGGATCCTATTTGAATGATCGTTCGCAGAATTCTTCAATGTCGCATTGGCGTCAATGGAAGCCACTATCAGCAGAGACTTTTGGTTTGTTTTTTGGGTATAAAAGTGAAATCGAGTCCCACTTTGAAAACAGTACAAAATTATCATTTAAACATTTTACACAGAACTGCACCAAGAATTATGATGCCTAAATTAGTGGTAGGGAAATTGCATAAAATTTAAAAATTTGCTAATTTGTTGTTAACCAATAAAATATTTTCTGTCCTATAGATTGTCTTTGCTGCCGCCATGGTGTGCGTCCTTGCTACGCCATATGGTGATGGACATGGATACGGGGGCCCCCAATTGGGACATGGTGGTCATGGTCAGCAAGGCTATGGAGTAGACCAGCACGGTCACGGTGGACATAGTAACGTTGGATTTGGTGGTCATGGTCAGCAAGGCTATGGAGTAGACCAGCATGGTCACGGTGGACAAGGTCAGCAAGGCTATGGAGTAGACCAGCACGGTCACGGTGGACATGGCAGTGTTGGATTTGGTGGACATGGTCAGCAAGGATACGGACTGAACAATCACGGTCATGGTGGACATAGTAACTTGGGACATGGTGGACATGGGCAACAAGGCTACGGACTTAATCACCATGATCACGGTGGACATGGTAATTTGGGATACGGTGGCCATGCGCAGCAGAATCATGGATACGGTCATTGAATTGAACTTGAATTATATTAATCAATGCAAAAATATGAGCTATATCTAAAAACATTCTCAATACTTTTTAAAACTCACTAGCTCAGCTAAACTAGAACCATCGAATAAATTATTTAAAATTATTTCTCATCTGTTATTGTGTTTTCATTTAGCGCCTAAGGTACCTACAATCAATTTGGTCGCTTGCAATGCTTTTTTTAAAACGCTTCCGTAATTGGTATCATTTTTTGTCAACCAACAGTTAAGGACTAAGAAATTTGTTTTTCGACGTTAGGTGTGTTTTATTGAACATCTATCAGCATAGTAAAGTAAAATCTTCAGCATGCAAGAAGCAAGAGCAACAAATGCACTTTACTTGACATTTCATTTTAAAATCTTTTTGAGTTGTGTTTATTTTATTGATTTATCTGGTAGTAAACTGCTTTCAGCGCTGTTCTCGCTGTTGCACAATGTTGACTAACAGATGTCAGTGTGTATAGAAAGATTTGAAGCATTTGTTCAGTCTTTTAAAATACGTTGATGTTGTACTACACTGCCACTGCCACTCCTATTTTCTACAAGATCTACCTTTCGCTCAAATTGCAAGGCCTAAATGACGTAAAGTTAGTTTAAATCCTACATAGGATTGCCTTTAGAGAATAGGGCTTACTGCGGTAAATGAGGTTCAACTTTTAGTGATATAAGTTTTTAAGAAATGGGAGTTGCCACTTTGAGAACAATATTTTCAAGATTTATTATCGCTTCATCACAATTTTACTGAACAATTCGTCTGCATTTAAAAGTGTAAGAAATAATATTGATAAATAATAAAGTAATACGTAGCACTTTAATAAAGTTAAAAAAAACACATGAACCAAAGCACGATAAAGCATCCAATCCATCAACCGCAATCAGGGCCCGTCATTTTTAATCACTTGTTGTCCATTATTCAAGTCCACTACATTTGTAATCACATCAAAGATTGGATCATCGATGGCCAATTGGGTAGTAGCAGTTAAAATAGTTTCTTGTGTCTGATCGTCAGCATCTGTCATTCTTTTTCTTGGCCAAAACAAGCCGTGAATCAACAAGCGAAAAAATTGGAGATGTCTATGGCTGTGGTGATCATGTTTTCCGCAACGATGGTTGTGTTGTTGCTCATCGGAATCGGAATTGGACTCTTCAGGTGAACTGTCTGCGGCTCTAGTCAGAACCAGGGATGTTAAGAGTAAAAATGCGATAAAGTTCGTCAAAAACACGGAATGCATCATTTTGCTACTGCGAAATAGATCGGCGGCGTATTTGTATTTATACCGAGGTTGTGGTAGGTACTTTAAAATTTATTTTTAACAGCAAAATACTGTAGCACAGTGGACAAGACTATTATTATATGAGCAATAGTAAAATATCAACCTTTTTGCTTTTACAGCTAATGACTAAGGGCTGCATGAGTTCTCGCGTGCAAATTGCAAATTCTTTATCGACTGAACTTTTATGTAACTTTTCATTAATATTAATTGTGGTATTAAGTTTAATTAGTATAAACTTATATCAGGCAAATTCTGAAAAAAAACCTGTTGAAATATAATAATATTTTGTTTAGTTGTTATATGTATTTACAAAACATGCCAATATAAAAGCTAAAAATTTACGAGATTAAAATTTTTAAACCCCCTTTCTGTCATAATAAAATTTCAGATGCAGATCCAACATCCGTTTTCTATGGCATTCGTATTAAACACTTGAAAAGGCGGACTGCATATAAAATTTACCAAGAAGTTAATGACTTGTTATAAAACGAGACATCGGAAATCCCGCCTTAAAATATCTCGAATCCAGACACCAGGGTCGAATGAATCTTCGCTTCCCAAAACACTGTTTGTGGTTGTATTTTTTACGCATTATTTCCCTTCAACTGGGTTTCGCGACGACTTAGTCATTTGCTATACAGCTTTACAATTTCGGTAAATCCCCAAAAGGCTATTGTGGCACCCTATAAAATATATAGACATGGATGAATATCTACCTATAGTCAGACCTCGTTCACTGCAGCATCACTGATAATGAGTGGAAATAAATTCAGCAAAACATCACTGGCATATCGCAATCGGAAAGTATAAATACGGCATGGACGGCAATCGTCTTCACAGTTCCCAAATATCACTTCGATAGGAATATACTTGAAAATGGCTCGATTTTCTTTTGTGATACTATTCACATTTGCACTCTTAGCGACTTCGGCGCTGGCCACTGACGATTCTTCTGAAGAGTCTTCTGAAGATCATCATTGCCATCACCATCATCCTCACCGTTCTTATCATCATCATCATCATCACCATCATGGACCAAAAGAAGTCGTTCCAAGCATAGATGTTCGTAAGACTTCATTAGACGATATCGTTCAACCTGCAGGTGATGCAACACAAAAAGGGCGCAGTACTGACGAAGTAGTTGATGAGTCTACACGAAGAGGAGTAGCGTCAGATGACATCGTACTGCAAGCGGTAGTGGATGCTACACAAAAAGAAACCAACACTAACGATCTGATTGACAAGTCCACAGCGAAAGGAATCACCAATGAACCTTTACAGGATGTTGAAGAGGTCACCAAAAATATAGCGGAATCGAATTTCCAACACCACACTGCGGATGATAGTCACAAGGATTACCATAGGTTCCACAAATACCAGCAACATCTTGTGTTTGATGACTAACAGAATTAAGAAAATATTTTTTAACAATTAAATAAATAATAATAATATGTAGTTTTTCTTTTTCAATATTATTGTTCTTATCTCGAAAGCAGATGTTGACGCGAATCAGCTGATAGGTAGTTGGTTTCACCTTCTGACTTTACTTATTGCGTCATACATACATGCATTGCCGGTGACGCTGATTTTGCAATAAACATTTTAATAAAGTACATACCACAAAAATCCTCTTAAGCTTTGCAAATGCGTTTAAATAAGCCACTAGTCCGATTACTTTCACGACATTTATGTTTCAGTTGGAATCGAATTCCAATTTAATTCAGCTACAGTTCGCAGACCAACTGTCACAATCACAACCACCCAAAAGATAAAAGTCCAACATTGTCGAGCCTAAAAAATAACCACCAGCAGTAATGCTCTTAAAATCGCTGTCACAAGTTGTGCCTAAGAGTATGCAATGAAAATGATTAATTTTATTTTAAGAAGGCACACCCTACGACTATGTGACTACCTTTTGAAAAGTACCTATTGATATCTGAGAAGCATAGATCGAATTCAACTAGATCAACGTTGAAAATTTTACCTTTAAAGCTACAATCACATTTAGAACAGAATTAAAAAAGAGTAGAAAAATTGACTGAAATATACGGATATCTGCATGCGAAATCGTTTGAGAAGATTTGTCGTTGCTTTCAACAAACAGAATTTTTACATCATCAGAAATTTTACATCATCCTCAGCCTCAATTGAATGATGGACATTACAACATACCTAGTCTAAGACTATCGTTGACATTATCGATCAGTTTTAATTCATTAATATTTAAACAAACAAGCGAAAAAAAAATTCATTCGCTGACACTCATTGCCATTCGTAAAAAAATAAGTTCCACTTTATTATCTATGTAACACACTTCTCCCTCCCACATTACCCGCTCCTAGTGGCGGCGGTGTTTATCGGATGAATGAACTCGGCGCAGTTTGTTCAGACTCTTGTCTTCGGTTTTCTTCACCCTTCGAAAATGTTTATTATGCGGCGACGCAACAGGTCCATGACGTACAGTCTCCTTCTGTCCATTCGAGGATAACCTCAAGTCACGGCCATGGCTAGCCCTAGCCACCCTTCCAGTGTGGTCGGCATGACCTACTGCCACACCACTGTGGGCAGCTGCATGACGCGGATGTAATTTCTGGGTGTGTTTTTGATGTTCAACTGTTCGAGCCCCCGACGCAAGGGCACAGGCGATCAATGCCAAAAATACTATCTGTTTTACGTAAACGATAAGATGTTTCAATTAATATTTCGATTCGGCACTATCACTCGATCAAAGTAGGAAAGGCAATTAATCAATCGCGATGGACGGGATTTTCCCAAATTGTATCTACTCACCAATTTGTGCATTTTGTGGGTGTTTGCGGTTTCTTGTGGGTTTCCTCCGTTGGTATTTTTATTGAATTTGTGCTGTTATCTTGGGCGCGTACGCTCGCGGATGTATCTAAATTGAAACTGAGTTCCAAATTGCCTTAGTCCATTGCTTTTATATCAAGTTTAGTTATCATAAGTTATGCGCGGTATCAACTACTGATTTGATAGAGTTCTTTGTTGCATTACGTGTACCTATCGCTAGAATTTCACCAGAAATGAATATAATTCTTAGTTTACATTGTCCGCACTTTAATTGCTGCGCTCTACTCCGTCCGTTTAATAACGACCGTGTGGCTGTGTCTTATTGTTGTACTGCGACGACACGAACTCGTATGCGACGCAGCGTACCTACTTTGTAGAAAGTAGGTACACATCAGCTTTGGAAATGAAAACAATTTTTTAAGTCGTCTTTTTGTGGGGCGTGTACTCATGAAAAATGTCTGATTTTGAAACACTTTACAATGCTGAGTAGCTGCATTTTGTTGACAATTTAATATTGTCAATTGAGTTTATTTTTAATATTTTTATCTTTTGTCAAGATTTTTTATTTTTAATTTTTGTAATTCCACCTTGGGTACCACTTCTTCATTTAAAGGGTTTCAACAATTTGTTGCAACAAAAATAATTTGTCATAAGCAGCACCTCAGACAAATGTTATAAATTTAATTCTATATCTAATCAATGTTGAGTTTTCAAGAAATCTATTACATTTTTGGCTGTTAGTTGATATTTATCATTTTTATATATTTTACTGTCGTTTCATGGTTCAAAAAGAGATGAAATATCTCGTTGAGTCACTCCATTTCATCTCATGGTTGGATGTCAGCCATCGCTCTTTGAGATTATTTCTTGACATGGATGTCTGACATGAATTTGGCAGATGTTTGTTTTTTTATTGCTTTTCATCTGGAAATACCATTTATTACACCTACAACCTCTCTAGCTGTTGCGATACGAAATGAAATGCCATGGTATAATTTGCCCAGCACAGATATGAGAAAATTGTATGGTATAGATGCCAGTCATTTAGTCGGAGAGATATATCTCTGGCGGAATCGGCGTGTTAGAAAATCGCGAGAGATGTGGCAGTTAAAAACACCGTTAATCGACATTTTGAAATTTTCACACGCAATTAATTTTGTGCACCCCTGTTGCACTCAATTTATTTTTTAATACGATTATGAATGCAGAGAAGCTGTTAAATTTTAAAATAATATAAAATTCCCCTTTGGTTTTGTCTTTCTAGTTATTGTAATGCTAACAAATTTTAGTCAACATCTGAAAAAACTCCAATCTTTCTGTTTGTTTGTGGCGGTGCTTTTTTGCATCCAATTAAAGTCCATGAAACATTCTAAGCCATAAAGGCGAGTAGAATACACAGGGAACCGGTTGCACCACTCCTTTTTGCGTCCTTGAGGAAATCCAATTCGTAAATCATGTCCGAACAATTTATTTAACTTCTTGCTGATTTCTTCTTCACGATCCAAGCAACGAGTCATTAAAATCACAAGCTAAAACTATCTAGGCAGTTCTTTTATAGCATAGATCGTTATATCTACCATCTTCTTCCACTGCTCGCCAAACCGCAATGGCAAATGGTAACTTAAACAAAAAAAAATACCAACATGTCTTCTCTTTTATTTTGCGAATTGTATTGTTATACAACTTTTGATATAAACGTATCTATACACAACGTTTGCTGTAAAATAAACGCGAGTTGCTTAGCGTTTTTTTATATTTTTATATGAATACAGCTATTTACACGTCTGTGCTAAGTGTAGCAGGTCGCCTTTGGTAGTAACTCTTCGGTGTTTGCTACAAGATCAAGATGACTCGAGACTCCACCAAGTTCAATGTCATGCTCGGTGTTGATGGAATGGATTAGTCACCGTTAATCGTCTTGCATTGTCGTGCGGTGTAAGAAATCATGTATGTATGGCGCGAAACAATAAAGTATACGGTACACCGTACACGAAAGGAATTGCGTACAAACGAAAGCACGAGCTCATAAATTCATGTCAGAATTTCGGGGGGATTTTTTTGTATTTTATTAAGACTGTCAGGAATTAATCGAATCAATTTGCAAATATTTTTGAACGACATAAATGTAGCATAATCCATTTGTAACTGTACTTGCTAGAGGAAGGGAATGGGAACGGTCAACACTCTAGTTTAGTAAGTCTGGCAGTGACAGGTGACAGCTGGCTGACTTGATGTGCTCCAGTTTCAGTTCTATTGGCTCAGATTGGTCATGTGAACAGTTTTTTCAATTGACGTTTATTTTAAGGTAGGCGACAAATCAAGTCAAGAAATTATTGATTAAGTACTAAGATGACATTTAATAGACGTCGCTGACGTAGAAAAAGTGAAGTTACCGACCAATCTAGGCAAGAAGGCAGTTGATATAATATTTGACTGCATAATTGAATTGGTAATCGATTTTGCATGGAATGACCATTCAGTAAAATTTCTGTTAATATTGTATCCTTCAATTTGCTTGATTGAAAAAGTATTCGTTTGCACCTTTAGTCGACAGTTTCTTTCATTCTCTCAATATTTCCACCAAGGGAAGTGGAAAGTGCTTCCTTTGTGGTGACAGTTTACACATTATGAGAGGAAGCACAGAAAAAAAGAATGTAGGTAATCAACCTATCACTCTAAAACCCTGCCGTTTTTGTGTTCGTTTTGTTTTAAGACACTTTTATAATATTTTGTTTTCTTAAGTTACATGTAAACCAAACTTAAGAGATGATGTTGTATATGCCTGTTGATTATTCTATTTTAAAGAAGATTAAAATTCGGGAACAAAATTTATAATTGTTTGTTGATTTTTAAGGGCTGTCGAAGTTTGCTTTATTAACAATGACAGGAATTAAATTTGAATGGAAGATCTTCATTTGTTATGATTAATAATTCACGAAATGTTTTATATATAAATTATCTTGCTGATGTTGTGTTTTAGTTCGTCGATCGTCGCGTCACTCGGGAGGGCGGAAAGGTTACTTTCAGAACGTGCGGCTCACTTTCGATATTCAGCACTCTTTGCTACATCCTACCAGAGCATATCGGTCTTATTTTTTGCCATTTCTTATTTACAACCTTCATAGATAGGCGTCGTAGAATGCATATTCCTGGGCTCCCTGTTAGACATTGTTATTTTGACGCACTTTAAATGTCACTTGAGGTTCCTCGAACATTCTTTCTCGTGCTTTTGCTTCTTCAACAATGTAAAAAGAATACATTTTAGATCATCTTCAAAATTCATACACTCCTCGCTCACAACATATTGTTGCTGTTTGTTTAAAGCTGGTGAAATATGAGATAGCCTACAACATCGAGAAATAGCTCGAATCGGTCAAGATCAAGGTCAATATTATGTTGACTAATCAATTCATTGCTCTTTGCTCATCTGCTTTGAAACGTTTTTGTTAATTGAATCAACCAAGTCATTTTATTTGAGAACTCTAACACAAATCTATTTACCTATATACTCTACAGAAATGTTTTCTTTCAATTAGCAGTTTGTTAACCTGTCCCCATATGCCGGACCGATTGTAACTGCGCCGAAACTGTGTACCAATTTTATCAGTCAATTTAAGAAGGGGAACCACAACTCGTAGTCGGTGTCTTTTGTCAATTTAATTATGGCACTTCTTCCTCTGTTGGTCCTGCTTGTTGAAACAAGTCATGTGCTATTGCTCTAATCTTAAAATCACAGTAGCTTGACTTGTCATGCGATTTCACGCTAATAAATCCAAACGCATCATGAATTCATTATTTCAAACTAAATGGAAGACATCTTGGCTTATGGGCTATAAAGTCTGTAACAAATGACACTTTCGTCTCTTAGCCTAGATCAATCAGACATTAACATTACGTTTGTTTGTTTTTAAATTTTCGTTTTTTTTATTAAGTCCACTTATGCATAAATTCAACTCAGGTTTACAAAAAGAAGATTACCAATAGTAGCGTCTGGGATAGCCGCCATATCCCCAGCCCCGTCCGTATCCACCCCAACCGCCGTAACCGCCACCGTATCCCCAGCCACCTCCGTAGCCTCCATAACCGTAGCTGCGACCGTAACCAATAGATGGGTAGTATCCAAAGCCAAAGGTCTCTGCTCCTTTTAGGTCGGTTCCTTCGGCGCCAGCGTCGCCGCCTTCCAAATCGACTTCTTGATTTTTGATAGCCAATTCGGCTTGCCCATCTGCAGGCTAAGGCAATTTGTTAGAACCCAAAACTAGAAGTTGACTTTAATCAGTTAATCCTTACCACAATTGCAGACGCTGGTACACTAGCATCGATGGCAGGATATGCGCTTGCCGCAGCGGCAAGGATCACAACAAAGGCAAGAAACTATAGAAAACAAAGAAAACACATATTTTGTTGGTTATTTTTATGGGTTCTGGCTAACGATCTAGACCACACTAACACACCTTGAACATGGTTTGCAATAATAAGTGTTTTTTCGCGATTTCGTAATTAGCACTGATGTGTCTCTAGATAGAGATTTGAGTGAATGCGCAGTTGATCTTGTTAAAGGCGATGATGATTAAATAAATTCTCGAAGCGAACTGATCTTGGTAGGGGCACCAGTGGACCTTATATACCTGTCCGGTGTGTCCGCAAAAGAGATGCATGGATAAAAAGAAACGTTCTATACTACATACGTATGTTGGGTATACTTTGATGAGCAGGAAATTCTGCGTCATCGTGTAAAAGAGGGGGGATGCGATATGCGAACACTGGATCAGCCATTTACACTAAATGGAAACCCCAGATAAATGTGCTAGATGAATTTGTAAGTTGTTGTTTGCCCTTGGGATGTGATTTGGCCTTCGGCGCGGTCGGCGACAATGATTAGGTGTAATAATATCGAGACTTAGATGACAGTTGTATTTCCCTACTAATATATTTTTGGAATAACGCGAACAAATTACAATCAATGTGTCCACGAAAAAAGCGGACTGCAAGGTCATTGCACATTTTGAAAGGAAATTTTAAAGGTACCTTAAGTACTTACAGCAATTGTGAGAGTGCTTGTAAACAAATATTTTTTGTTGAGGATCAATCAATATAATGCCATTATGAATGATGAGCTTATGTTCGCAATTATTTGGTCAACAACTTCTGACCTCTGTTGATGACTGTTTGTAAATCAAAATGTGTGTTTAGCTTTTGGTGTTCCTGTCATTTGAACAACTTTTTTTTTCATCCTTGATATGGAACACTTCAAAGGTTCTTAACCTAAATCTTAGTTCATTCAACTGGATATTCATAGTGTTTGAACTTGCAACATTTCTGCATTTCGTATCAAAAGTACACTCAAATTTTTAGATGTCAGTTTTTCTATATTTACATATCAGATACAGTTTGAACATCTTTCCATACGTCATGAATCAAAATTTGTGAAGTGTTTTTTAAGGTGATCATAAAAATATAGATATTTTCCGAACTAGCTGTCAAACTATACAGCTTTAATTGGTCGGTACTGCCATCGTCCGCTAGGTGGAAGTTGTAAATTTTTATTAATTTTTATGTGCGATTTCTGAACATCAGTACAAACGCAAAGTACTCCGCAGTGAATGGGTTACCACACTTAATAGGAGTATAGTATATTCTTGAATGCATAATAGCCGATACTGCATACTCAGTGGCATTCCGTTATAGATTTTTTTATATTTTAACAAATCTCTATAATCAGTATCTACATTTAACCACCTCGCCTGGTAGTGGTCTACAACGTTGTTTACAAAAGCACTACGCATTTCCGAATTCCTCTGTCCTTTTAGTTTCGTTTTCGTTTGAACGCAATCTTACCATCGTATTTACCTTTTCATACAAGCAACAAATGTCGCAGTGCACTGCAACAAGTTTATTCGTCCAATGTGGATTCTGACGCAGCCAAACTGGTTAGTGGAAGGATATCAAGGGCATAGAAATTCTGTGGAATGTCTATTGGAATGTAGACATAACATAGTTTAAGGATTTATAAATGTACTGACAGGGGATTTGGACAGATGTTCCGGAAAATGCGTTCTTGTAATTGTAACTGACAGTAATACGATGTTACCCACTGGAAAATGTTTGATTGCACCTGCTATGGGGAGGAAGCTAATCAAAAAGAAGAAATGTATTTGGCGAAGTTGTATTTAGAATGTCATTCGCATTCTTATAATGCATGTACTTAAGCAATGGTTACAAGTGTCATTTTTCGTGGAAAATGTTGACATGCTGATGTCACAAAAATTCGACCATTCGGTGGTCACTCGTGTGTCTTTCGTGAGAGTGCGCTGCAGACGCTTGACAGGCGATCGCACGTAGTGACAAATTTAGAACACGTGTTTACGGCATAATGACGCCGATATGTCAAAATTTGACATGAAAGTTGACATCTGTAATGGTAGCTTCACAGCTTTCTCAACCTTTTTATAAACGTAGTAGCATTCTTCATGGAGCATTCTTCTGTAGATGATTGATCTACCTAGCAGTTGATGTTCGATTCTAAGACTAGTTGTCAACTTGATGACGAGTTAATTGTTGTAATAAATGGGCGGCTAAGTATGTTAAGTTGATGTCGGTCGAATATTTTTAGCAAGCCAATCAAAGCCAATGAACGATAACATTGAAAACTCTTGTTGCGGCTTAAGTATCAAACTTTAACATGGAAGGTAATTGGCGAGACGTTCCAATCCAAAATGGAATCCAATTGATTTTGATTGTTAGATAGGTACCTGTGTGTGCAATATAATTCAGTATTTCAATGGCGTGGTCCGTGGTCAATCTTATTCTGAAAGTCAAGATGTTAGATATTTGCGTATTTTTTTCTAAAATGACGTTCATTCATCACTCATCGAAAGAATCTAGCGAAAGCATTCTAATTCCACCCAAAATATTCTAATGAAGAAAATGTGAGTAATGGCAGAGTAAATAGATTCATGTTTTGCTTTAAGATTTGCAAAAGGGGATTCCATTCCATGGAATTTGATTAGACCGTTCAAGTTAAGTAGCGTCATGTATGTATGTTACGCATTGGAGATGGGCTCGGTAGGCATTATGAGTAATTTGCGTTAACGATACGGTAGATATGGGCGGGTATATTCGTATCTACATCATTCCCATTGAGAAGGTGTTAAATGACTAATTTGGTATGATCAGCGAGATTAGTTTTGTTGTGAAATAACGCAATTAGTAATAAAGCCATAAAGATTTGCTGTATTGTTATAGTTAGAAAAAGGTTTTTTTGTTTTTGTCTGTATATATTACTGGTGTAGTTAAATATGAACAATTTCCGATGATGAGAGCAGCTATGATTAGGTATTTCGGTAAAGCAATTACTTGTTAAGGGATTTTTCCGATAATAGCTGAAATGGAAGCTCACTTGGACACTTACGAGAATCTGATAAATTTTAGAACTTTTCACGAAGCATTTCTGTCCTGTTCCCGTAAGCAAAGTTATGTAAAACAAAAACTAACTGAAAAAGCAAAATATATCCTGTTGGCCTAGATCGATTACGTGAAAAGTTCTTCTAGTTCTTGTCTATGGAGGGGTAGACGCACAAATCTAGTCAGAAATTTACAAGTTGACAGTTCATATATGGAACGTTTTGCATTCAAAGCGCTTCTAGTCCAGAACAATCTAGTCGATTTAAGATAACTAGGTTTTTGAATGTACCCATTGTCGACATATTCTGTCCGAATGTTCCATCAGAAAAACGGTCAACGTGTGATAATTATTAGTGTAACTATACTACCATTTCCAACTGCAGCAATGCAACCAATGTTTCACTAAAAAAATTTATATTTGTGGCATTTCATTACCAAGTAAATATTTGCTAATAACGCATTTTATGAAACAAACACTTTATTAAATGTGACAGTTATACTTTAGTTACTGCTCATTCATTGAAATTTTGAAATTAGCTCGTTTTTATTAATGGCCGCCACTTCCTTAAACGTTGGCCTACCATCTGTTGACTATTATCTGCACCATTTATGCGCCATCTATCGATAAATAGGAGAATGTAGATGCAAATGTGGAATGAAACGCAACTCGGCGTAATCGTTTGACATTTGAATTCGCCCGATTGTAAGCCGCAACTGCAACAATTGTTTCTGTTCTGTTTCACTTCCCACATTTGAATTTGTCGGCTTTCACATTTTGAAAGTATAAATTTCTCTCTCTCGCACACCCGACCTTCCCATTTTTCTTCGATTTGATGATACGAATGACAGTCACAACACAACACGAAACAACCAAAATCCATAGCAGAAAGACAAAAAACAAACCGCACAAAAAATCCAATTCGCTCTCGGTCTTCCGCTTCCCATTCTTCTGTCATTTGCACAAGTGTTAGTGAAATTAGCGGCAGCAGCAACCCAGCCTGCGTCTGTCCGTCTGATTTCGGCTGCTGTCAAAAGTTTCTTTCCCCGCGTTCGGAACGGTTGAGTTTTTCTTCTTTACGTGCACTGTGTACACGGGGTTCGGTCGTCGGCATTCTTCTTGCGTTCGATTTTATTTTGAAAATTTTCTTTGGTTTTTTCTTTCCCCCCTCTAATTTTGTACAATAATTTCTTTGTGACGGAACTTAAACAACGTTTTGCCATATTTTGTACGCGAAATTTCCTTCACTGGCCAAGTGAAATTCAAAGTTTTGTGCAAACTACCCATTTTTTGGAGTTTTTTTTTATTTTTATTTTGCGCTCTCTCTATTTAACAAATGTGAGTGTGTGTTGTGGTGTTGAAGAAATCGCATAATATTCTTGGAAATTCTGTGTGAAAACTTGAAAAGAAATCAAAGTTAGCCTTTTACTAGGAATATCAAAGAGAAAAAGTGGAAGAAAAACGAAATTCAAATTCCTCTCCTCTTCTTCGTCGCCATGACGATATGGTGCAATTCGTGTATGTGTGTGTGTAGAAATAAAATAAAAAAATCACCGCAGCGCTCGCTCGCACACACTTATTGGCTCGGAAAAAGTGTGTGAGTGAGCACAGCAAGTATATTTGCGGAGGCAAAAGTGACGTGTGTGTTATATGAGTCCAACACCCAAAAAAGGGAATAAAAAATTTCCTGGCGATCGTGGTGGTGTGGTTTGGTTGGTGATCGTTTCGAGTTTGGGAGTGGAGAAATGTTTCTAATCCTTATGGACCCCAATGGTGGTATCTTCGGTAGGGGTAAACGAAAATGTGCGTTCACTCTTTGCCGAAGGATCTCATCTCGGATTCCCCCGGCTTTTCCAAAGGAGATATTTTTGCCGCTGAATTGATTTGAGGTTATGTGCTGTATGCTGTGTGAAACAGGGACACACATCCATCGGTTGTGTGGATGCGGTTATAAATAAACATCTCTAGATCGAGGATTTTTTTTCTTTAGTTTTTTATCTTTAGCGTTTTTTCCTCTCTATGTTGGTGGGTATATATCTTTGGCTTAGATGAATTATTGCTGCTTTCTTACGAAAATAAACTCGAACGTGGGAGGATTTGGGTCTCTATCTCGATGTTTATGTGCTTTCTGTGGCCAAACACGCATTTGTCGTGGCAAGAGATGTAATTTAAATAGGTAATTGAAAATCTAACACCAAATAAAGTTGAAATGGATTGGTATAGTTATTTGGCTGGTGGTAAGTTGGTAACCTCTGATGGACGCCCACGTTGCTAGTGTGAATACCTAATTTGGTGTATAAGACCACTGGCTGACAAGCTAAGTGGTTTTGCACTGTCGCGGTCAATTTGAGCCGCAGCTATTGGTTTGCAAATATTTGCTTTAAACGAGTAAAATTCAAAATATTTAGCATAAAATGTGTGTTAGTGGGGTGAGATTTGTTTGATTGGATTTCCAATTTGTTTGGGAAAGTTCACAGACTTTGGCCAAAATGGGTGCGATAGCGATTTGCCTAATTTGAGTATACCTACCTGCCAGCGTCTGTATGAATAAACGCTGTGAAAATAGGATTAACCGGTTGCACAGCAGTACCTAACGTCAAATGGTCTGACATGGATGTTGGTAATTTGTGCGCAATTGTTTGGGGCATTTACATTTTACATTATGTTGGTTCTTGGAAAACAACCTTCTATTGCAAATGTGACAAGTTCGGAAGATGATTCTGCCAAAGAAATCTGTCTTTACCATGAAATCCAACAGAACTACCCACGCATAGCTACCCTGAACCTAGTTCAAACGATTCTAAACATAGGTACATAGGTATTAATTTTAAAATCGACAGTTTTTTTAATGGCTTAGAAGTACAGTGGATCTAACGAAATTGGTCAAAAAAGATTTATACTTTTGTATACTAGGTAGGTACAAAAGGAAACACAAAATTCAATTCAGATTTGATACTTTATCCAATTGTATTATGTAAAAAAAATTTAAAACAAATTAATCACGTCAGTGAATTCCGCACTCCCTAAACTATGGCGCGGGAAATCCTCTGCAAACAAGATTAATGAGTTATTGCTAGAAGTTTGTTAATCAGTTCCAAAACGACTACAAAGACAAATAAATTTAATTTCTCATAACTACCTACAAGACCCGTTGCAGATAAGAGAGAAAAATCTGTACCTACATTGTTTGCGGATCATATCAGAAAAGAATTCCCTTGATAACAGCTGCTTGTTTCCGTTTTGCGCTTCGTTTACTTACTTCCCTTTTCAAATATACACACGAATGGATACTTAAAACGACCAGACTAAAAAATCCCCTGTTTTGTTCTTTTTAACAAAATCCCTAGAGGTTAAACGTAATTCCCTATGCCTGTAAAATTGAGTTGAACATGCATTTATAATAACACAGTAGATGCCAGCAGTAATAGGTCGCAATTGATTAGCAGATGTCAATCAGACTTAAGTAGGTAGGTACCGTACATATTATGATCAGGAAAAAAAAGATAACAATACGTCATACGGTGATGTAACGAGAAATATTGAGGACGTTCAATATTCAAGTATCTGGTTTGGTAAGTCTTACAGCTGGCGGACTTGTTGTAGGTATATCTGTCTTCGATTGTGAAGACGAGACTGAACCTTAGCCTAGGAACTCATTCCGTAACTTTTCTAACGATTATCGTCGAAACGATAAACCTCCAAAACTAGCAACTATATACGTGCTAAAATTACAAGTTTGAGGTCCGTTTGCTGATACGAATCATAGCGAATTTAAGTGTCACATAAACTCTTATGTGACAGTTTATGCCCTAAAAAAAGTAGCCCATAAGTATTTAAGTAGAACTTAAATCGTTAAGAGTCGTATGAGCAAACGGCCCTGAGAGCTTAATCCAGGCGATGTTCCACAAATAAATAGAAAGCTGACGTTTGTCAAAAAAAAATAGAGCAAAATATGACTTATTTTGGTGATCAAAGTTTTAAAAACTATATAGTTTAAACGATCTTTGATATACCTACGGAATCTGCCCCTATTTATAAAGACACCTCCACCTTTCCCGTCAATAGTTTTGATCCATTTATGCTTAAGTTGTTGCCTCATAGTTTTTTGTCCAACTCTATGCAATTACAGACATAACTTTTACACGATTTTTAGCAACTTCAGCCACACACCTAGTTTAGCTCTAAAAAAAATTCCCATCCCATCTTGCACGTTCTTTTTCTAGTTTTATTTATTTCATTGACAACTTTTGCATATAATCGATTTCTTGAAAAGAATCATGTATTCCGCAATTTATTAGACTAGCCCACGGTGTACTCGTATATATTAATTTTGCTTACTGATAAATTCGCTACGCTGAATACCTGCTTACGTATCATATAAATTTAAGATTACGTATCAATAGCAAAAAGCGCTTCGAAGAACAAAAACCCAAGACCCGATTAATATTTCTTTCAACTTAATTTCCAACAACAACAATAAAAGGCAAGACCAAGAACCTTATTGGGAGTGCCAAGCTCGGTTACAAAATCGAAGCTAAAAGATAACATTTGATTAGCTGCACATTTGAAACAAATGGCAAAAAGTGATTCACAGCATTGATACCTAAACACCTTTTATGGGAAAAGACTCGACTACACACTTTGCCCACTCCCATTCTTATTCTTTTCTATCAACACCAACTAAGATAGAAAAAACTTATGCTTTCTGATAAGCAACGCAATGGTATTATACAGTTACCTATCTCTACTCGTATATCATCGTTCATTTTGATTAACTGAAAGTATAGCTTTAGAAGCTTCCAAAGAAATTAATATTGCTAATAGAGCAACACACACCCATGGTTGCGTAGCCGTTTCCAATGATCTCATGGTTTTCCATTTTATTAATAGACAAACATTAATAAATTTGAAATGATTTACCTATATTCTGTCCAGTGGAAATTAAACAAAAGGATAGCTCCAAACCAGGGAAACACGATATCAGCGTTTGTTTTTGGCAAAAACTGTTTTCTATAAATACGAGCAAACAAAATTTCAAAAGAAAACGTGCTATTTTATTACATAAAATTCGGAGGTGTGAATATTCAAACACCAGACTTTTGGTTCCATCAGTGGCAATATTGTTTATACTTCAGAAAATTGCGATGGAATTTATTTATTTTTTTTCGCATGGAATATGTGCTTGGAATAAATCTCAGCATGAGTGTGTTTATGTTTGGAATTTTTGGCTGATTGTTTATTTTTGAAGAAATGAATATTTAAAAATAGAGACGGGCGGGTGCTTTTTGTTTAGAAGATGGACGCATCCAGCTTCGGAAGATGGGAATATTAATATGTATGTAGCAAACAAGTTGGCGTAAGGAGCAAGAACTGACCATTAGACGGTCTCCACATTGGCTTCAGTGTACTGCATCATCAAACGGTTTCTTGTTACACAAGTTTTGAAATTGTCATTTAGACGTTTCTGCATGAGTCGCACTTTTTTAATGAGGTACATAGTTAAGGCAAAACAGTAATAAAAAAAACTTCCACGCTTGACAAAGGGAGATTTGTGTATGTGGATATTGATTTGGTCAGTCTTAAAAGCCATCAAAATGAAAATGTGCCTCATCGGTAAAGTACAAAAAATTTATTTTTTTGACGTTTTGTTCGCTTTTTAAAAGCTCTGGCAAATTATTTGTCCAATCGATTTCTGACAGCTAATTTTTGTTTTTGAAAGGTAGGTAAACTGACGTTTGTTGGTCTCTTCGAAAATTGAACATTTCGTAACTTCCCATATTACTGCCTACTTTTTCTATTCCAAATTTAAGAAAGCACAAGTTTTACAGAAAAAAAAGTACAGGAACAGAGCTGTTTGCTAGATAAATAGCTGCAACTAATTGTTTCGATTCTGACGTTTTATGCTTTGGTACGTTGTGTCATGGCAACATGCCCAACAGATATCATTCTTAACGTCAGTTTTCAAAATAATAAAGTTTATATAATATGCTTTTCATGTGATTTATAAAATCTATTGACAGTTCGGTTTCAAAACTAGTTAAAGTTAAATAAAGTTTCTGCCAGAGTTACGAAGATAAGTTCAAAATTGTACCTAACTCAAATTACACAGTTCTAATGTCAAAAGTCATAGTTTTCTTTTGACAAATCATGAACTTCATTATAATGAATATCCATTGCAGTTCCATTTCCAGTTGCGACATTTTTGATGAACTTACTAAGCATTCAGTGGCTCCCGCCATTGACAGGGTAATGTAACTACCTTCACAAGTTCATTTGAAACACCTGGTCGATTTCATTTTGCCATTATAATTTGTCACCGATTAACAGTAAAAAAAAAAACTGAAATCCAAATCCAATATTGATGCATAGATATCGTTCTATCCTACTGGGATTGGAATGGTTATTTGTAAGAGAAACAGTCAAACAATGATTCATTACACTCGCTGGCCCCGATAAGATTACTTAATCGCTTGTTATGTATGGCTGGGTTATGCTAACAATTCCATACAATTCGCGCCACACAATGCGTAACCTTTTTAATTGAAGCCGCATTGTTGTTTCTGGTTCTGTATATACTATAAACATCTGTCGATCATCATTTGAAAATGGAATTGACAATCCGAGGAGAACCAACGTAACAACAAAAAGAAACTGTGCACAACTACGATAAGTGCATCGCCATCTACCGATGTTGAATCCATATGGAGCGGCACCTGTTGTCCACGATCGGAACTGGCTGTCATAAAACATCCATCAGAGACAACAATTTGTTCATTTTAGCAAAATGATAAGTGATTGATTGTTATGCTAAGCCATTGCATTTGACATTAAACTACATCCAGTTTGAAGGAGTATTTGTTTTTCCACTTAACCTACTCATGCAAATTCGTTTGACAAACGTGACAGGTGTCAAATATGAGCGTATTTTTGTGCAATTTGTAAAGAGGTCTGGGAAATTATTTATTTGCAAAAGGCATGTGCAGGAAATGCAATTATTGAGAAAAGCAACTCAAACGAGACGTTTCACTTGTCGGACGGCGGCTACAAATCACATCTCAGTATTGCTTTTCATTCAGTACAGCAAAGGGGGTGGTGTGTGCGATCAGCAAGGCAAAAGACTTGTTTTGTCATGGTCTATTCGCATCGGCTTTTGAAGGTTGTCGTTGTTGTTAGTTAACGTAATTAGCAGGGGAGAATGTTAGACAAATACTGGACGCATTGCTAGTGGAATTCTATATGGAAATCAAATAGCGAATTAAATGTCAAGTGACGTTTTGTGATGTAGCTGGCAATAAGCAGTAGTTAGAATGGCGTTTACTGATTATAATGAATATATTTGGGTCTAAATATCGAAAAGGTCCAGTTTGCATAGCACCTGTAGTACTCAGTTTAAATTATGTTATTGTATATACAACTCACATCAAAAATAATAGAAAATAAGAGCTAAATAAATTTATTTCGGCTTGTGGTTGTCAATATTTTAATTTACGTAACAAGTCAACACAAAAATGTTTTAAAACTGAAATAACGATACTCGTTGTTTTCATAAGGAGTGGATCTTTTTGATTTACTCGTTACTCGTTACATTTCTTATTATTTTCTTAAAGCATTACCCGTTATAAAGTTAATCATTACGGGACACATAAGAAACTGAAATAAAACTTATACCAACTTCTAGTTTTTGTTTTGTAATCTTAATTTTCATATTTCCGAATTGAAAGTTTTACTCGTTAGTTTTTGGGGAATTTCCCCCATCCCGTTCTGCATTTCCTGGTTTTAATTGGGTGTTAGACCTTCAAAAGATATCAACTTTAATTATTTATGAGTAATGTTGTTCTTCTTACTGTAAGTACACAAAGCTCGTAGTTGTTAACACTTAATTTTTCCGCAAAAACTGTCAAAAACAAAACGAATGTGTTTTTAATTCATGAACCTCAAAACTAACCGCAGTTATTCACATATCCAACACCAAGTTCAATAATCATTATTGCATAATGTCAAGTGTGAGGTGCGAATTCCATTCAACGGCATTAAATGACAAGCGCGCAAACCTACCGCAAAATCACATTCATAAAGTTCATTGTTCGTCAGACCGCCACCAACAGGCACCATCAGCTTCCTCTCAGGTAACCAACACTTAAATCAGGTTGCTAATCATCGAGGCACCGATCGATGTGCAAAACTTGTAAAGTGTGTCATCTAAATGTCAGTTTTCTTAAGGTGAATCTTTAAGTGTCTGTAAAAAAAACTGCTTCCATTCATAAAAATTCCATGGTGCCCTTTAATTAAATCAAATTAACTCGGATATTTCGTTACCGTTAGTGAACACAAAGCACTCAATACCGAATCGCTTTATTCTCGTTCACATGCTTAAACAGAGCCAATCAGCTGGTCGCTACGAAATACAACTAAAGAAGATGTCATCGCGTTGTTATTGTGCTGGGCGTCAAATAAAACCAATGTCTGTCGTTTAATTCGATGTCGCGCCTTAACAAGCCAACTGAGTGTGCCATTAAATTGATTCTATTTGTCATATCATATTATCATTAACATGTAATTACGTATACTTATTATGTTTAGTTCGTTAAACTTTTAATTGCCACCTGGTTGTGGTCTGGGTTTTTTGTGCTAACGCCAAAGGGGGATGTTTCAAAACAAATTAAACAGATTGGTAGTGTGTAAACTATCTGTTTCGGGCATTGTTTTGGGACAGGAATTATAAAGTGATTTTTGTTGTAGAAACGATAGCGGTTTATAAAGTATTTGCATATACATTTCTTTGCTGTTGTTTATGTTTGATTTATGCTGCCTTTGAAAAGTTATTCGTAGAAAATCTTTGGTGGTCAGCTCCGTGTTCGAATTTGCGAACCTTGTATTAATGACTTTATTTGTCTGTCATTTGGCCATTCTGAGCAGCACAATGAAATGAACACAAAATTACTAGATTTTGTAGATCGTTTACAGCTCCTTTTGAGGTCGAGCCTTCCTCAGTATAAAGTGTGAACGTCTGTTGTTTTTCGCTGTAAATTCAAGTTCTTATTGAAATAAGTTTCAATTGGATTCATCCTTCCTGCAATTAAGTCTCCATCGCCATAATCTTTTTACAATTAATGCATCCACTTTAAGATTGTGTTTGCTATTGTCAATCTGATTTATATTTTTTTTCATTGAACAACAAATATAAATTTTCAGTATTTTTGATTTCTAATCTGATAGTTTTCACTAACATGTGCTGATCTTTCGAGTTCTGTTTGTTTTGTTTATCAAACTTAATGTATTGTTGTGACGTCCAAGAAGTCTGACAGCTGGCTGACTTGATATGTTGCATTTTTGAACAGTTTTTTTGTCAGTTGACGTTTATGGAGGGGTAGCCGATAAGTCTAGTCAAGAATTTCATGACTGAGTACTAAGTTGACAGTTCGGATAAGTTTCTAAGGCAGGAAAAGTGATCAATCAAGTTTTTAGCATTCAGGGTTCATGTAGTCTAGACCAATATAGTCGACTTACGACAACTAGATTTTTAAATGTGCATTTGGTGATCAAAGTTGAGCACCATTAATTTCATTATACGGAGAAAACCACAGACCTTATTCCGACAAGCTCCTGGTGTTTGTTTTTGGTCAGTTTAACTTGATTGATAGATTGGTTGTTTTTATAGTTGTCAGTCTAGGCCTGAACCCTCAGTCAGTCAAAAAAAGAACAGTTTTCTCTTATCAACAAATACCTAAGTAACAATACATATCAATAAAATGGACAACAACAAGATGTCCAAGAACATAACTTATTCTTTTTGCACATAAGCATGTTAATATTATATGCAAATGCAAACAAGCTCTGCAAAGCTAGTAAAACTCGTATTTTTCGCCATTCTAATGCAAATTTGCTGGTTCGCCCATTTAAAAGTTCACGAACTCCGTTTGATTCACCTTTTTAAGTGAAATAAATTAACCAAACAGAAATATTCTGAAAAGCAGACAGTTTTTCAATGTCAGACCCCAGAAGTTAGATGGATTCTTTAAACTGTGACTAGAATGACAAATTTCATTGTCAGTAGAATGTCATTGTACACAACATCAAGCAAAAAGTGAAAACCATTACCAATTTCAAATAAAAGAAAAATAACTTTCAATTAGCCAAGTTTGGTTATGGAATTTTTAATCGTCATTGGTGGCGCATTTATAAACAGTGTCTATGGTGAAGTGAAATAAATGGAAACTCTCCAAAAACGAAGCAACAATTGAAATCGAAAATGTATGGCGCCAAAATAAACAAATAAAGCGGAAGTCGATAACTGCGACTGCGACAGTTGAAATTTTGAATTAAAACAAACTGCCAACAGCCGATAACAATGCATATGTGAATGTGCATGAATATTGAATGCAGTTTGGGAACAAACAAATCTAAAACAAATATCCAGCATGGCAATAGTCAAATGGCAGGTTAATCGTACAAGTGACACATCATCTGAAACTATACTGTATTCGGCAAGGGCTGTCCAGTACTCAATATTAGTAGATAAAAGCTCCCTCGTTACTACTATTTTGATCAACTAGAACTAGATGATCTGGAGAACATTGTTCTAAAAACGAGACGTTTCTTAAGTACCCATAATGGACATAAGGAATCCTCATGTTTTATATGGGAACAGTGATGTTCTGCTTTTGGTCACCTACCATCGTCGTTGTTTTTTTTCTTTGTAAGGGAAATTCTCTGTTAAAATATCTCCCGTTTTCAGTCAATTCTAAGGTCTACTTGCGAACTTTCCCGACCAAAGCACTGAAAATCTGTCAAACTCAAAAGAGCAGAGGGCTTTGAAGTCCAAAGTAGGTAGATAGACTTCAAAATTATGTATTAGGGTTAAGCCATTCAAAAGCCAAGTTTATATGAACTATGAAAGTATACGCAGTTGGATTCGTATTTATTCAGTCAAAGGTCGCACAGTCTCATTCTCATTGTGACAATTTGTATGTCTGATCTCTGCACAAACTAGTACGTCCACTCGGGGAGAGAGACAAAACAAAACACCAAAAGAAAGTAAACGGCAAATCCCATCATAATGAACCGCACATACACGCGCCCAATTGTCATTCGCGGCACGTCTTCCACATACACTTTAAACAACTCCGCTAGACTAAATAAACAAACCGAACGACAAGAGTGCTCCAGTTTCGAATTCGAAACGATTTCCAATAGAAAACACCAACCATAATAAATATGCAAAGGGACAGAAATTGTGTCATCAAATGCGTTCGTATATATATGCATACAACACGCCGCGTTGCACCAGATACTGGTGCGATAGAACATTAGAACGTGCTTAAAAATAAGAGCGCGATTTATGTTGTCAATCAACTTGCACCACCATAGTCACCACCACCGACCGCATGCTAATCGTTGTAAGCCGGACAGTAGTTCCACTTATTTGTCGGCTATGTGTTCGTCCAGATTGAGTGAAATGAACTCTGGCAAGTGCATCACGTCGAGTGTCATGTCAATGTTACACGTCATGACTCACACAGAATTTCCAGCGAATGCGAAGCAGCAATAAACCACCCAAACATGTGTCTGATGTACGCTCGTTATTTTCTTTTCTTTTCTTTTCAGTTTAACCTCTTGATTCAAGAAGAAGACAGCATCGAATCAGAAGTCAAAAATGTCATTTCGTGTTGTACGAAGTTCAAAATTTCGTCACGTCTATGGTCAGGCGCTGAAACGTGAACAGTGCTATGATAACATTCGTGTGTCAAAAAGCAGTTGGGACTCGACATTCTGCGCTGTAAACCCGAAATTTTTGGCCATCATTGTAGAGTCAGCCGGCGGCGGAGCGTTCATTGTCTTGCCACACAATAAGGTACGTAAGTTGGTTATTCTTCTTCTTTTTTTATGTGTGCGTGTGTTTAGGGAAACGTTCTAAGATTGATTTCCTTACTCAGCTACAGATTAAGATGATAGCAGCAGCTACAATGAGCACCCAGTGAGTCACATAATTTGGCTACGGATGAGGCGGTCGGAATGCAAAAAGAAAAATACCGTCATTCCGCCGTACCAAGAATACATAATTATTTATTGTCTCTGAATTGAACTAGCAACACACTTACTGTTTTGTTGTTTTCCTTCTTTTCTTTTTTTTTGGCAACAGTCACTACAGATGGCAATTGTTCCGCTCTGACGTAGTCTGAGGTATTTTTCGCTTTCTTTCATCATTTCAAACAGAGAGGAATGAACACCTTAATGTCAGAAGATTATATTAATGTTGACATCTCGGAGTAGGCATGAATGTTGATGAATTTCTTTGCGTTTGGAAATTTTTAGCAATTACCGTAGATTTCTTTTATTTTCGTCTCCCTGATTCACAGGTTCACTTCTGAGGTGGTAACTTTAATTCGGTGCTGATCTTTGAAAAAAAGAAGTGCTAGTTTTAAAAAAGTAATGACCACATTAATTGTTTGGTCTCTGAAAGAATCATTACTCTGGGAGCAAGAAAATCCCGCAAAAATAATCATTTTCAACGTTTGCCAAGGCATTTTTATGTTTCGATGTTATCGTTAACAAACCCAGGAGCATTGTCTTCCTTATTAAAGACAATCAAGAAACGCATCACTCGACTTGGTTCGACACGTCATTTCGTCGCATTGAAGTGCCAGGTTCTGAAGAGGTGCTTGATAAAGGCAGAAGGAACGGATAGTTCTGCATCCCTAATTTGCAGCGTCTAGACGTGGTTCTCTATAGTGAGCTGAGAACTAACAGTATTACCAGTCCGTTGACTCCTTTAACAGTCGTACGCACCAAAAGTTTGACAGTGTGTTTTTCAGGCAGGGCATTTCTTTCTTAAACAAAATTTAAGGAATTGTGGTCAACTAGGTATAAGCTTAAGGACGATTCACATGAGCGTGAATTGCGAATAGAGTTGCGGACAAATCCATTTAACTATATTTCCTGCGAATTGAAAATTTTCGAACTGTCACAATTTATTCGCAATCCACAAAATACAGTCGCGATCCACAACCCACGAATGAAAAATTCGTTCAAACTTAACCTTTAAAAACTGAATCGCTGATATCTGCGGTTAAAAAAAGTTTTCATACGAATGAAACGTCAGAAACTAGGTACGAATATTTGCGTGTTCGCAATTCGCTTTGAATAGTTCGTAACTGTTTGTTTAGGGCGTTTCTACATTATCCAGAAAGACATTAAGGCTGCCTACTCAGAAAACACGTTCTCATTGGCGAATGCATCGTGAACATTGTTACTTGTTACTTGCAAATAAAAAGATATATAATACAGACTGTGCTTAGCCTCTTCCAAAAAGATGGGTGGTAAAATAATGTTCAAATAAATACAATGAAAGTGATTTTATATCGTTTGACAGTTATGACACTGTGAGGCATGTTCGCCACTGTAAATTTGCTTATTCATAGATCGCCAAAAAAATTAACATAATCTTCGCGATTAATTTAACATTGGCTACGTATCTGTGGTCGCATATTGATCTTTCGCGAAAGTTTTGGCGAATTGCAGTCGATTCTTCTTTGACTGACATTTGCCGCGACTGAACCATATCTCCAGATTGACAAAAAATATTCCCGGCGAACGATATCTTTTCCCGGGAAATTCGAAATAAACTAAATGTAAATCTTTATCAATTATTTTTGCATTTCCATTCCGTTTTCGGAAGAGACCAATTTGCTTAATGTTTCCACGAACTGCAGGTGCTACTTCATTTAATAATTTTCAAAGACATTTCATGTTCAGCAAACCGAAATGAGTTGAAAATTATTTTAAAACAAATCCCCCAGCTGTCACTGTTTCAAAACACTTTCACTAATTCGCATTATTTGAGGAAAATAATTCGCTGAATTTTATCAAGTGAATAAAACCAGCCCACACCCACCTACCCAGTGTTGCATTTTCATTTCAATTGACACAGTTTCCTGAAACCCGCCACAACACTTAATTCCAATTTGTATCTTAATCTAAGGAATAATAAATTTTTTAAAAATATATTTGACATCATTTAGCATTTAGCTAATTGCTCATAATTTAAATTTAAAAACACTTTTTCGCGCCACTTGATGCGCAACACTTAATTGCCTCCGAGATCCTCCTTTATTTTTTTCATTCATCGCTTAATCAATCACAACAAAACCGAATACGTAACAAACAGATTAACAAAATTTATGTGTGTACATGGCCAATAAAAAGGATATTTAAAATTAACCATAACTCGTACACCGCGCTCTACCCCCTACGTGGCCTGTTCCGCTCTGTATGAACCGTGAGCTGTGTGAAAATCGTTACCTCAACAATTGGATCCTGGCCAATCTGAAAATCTATTTCAATTCTGAAACTATACGTGAAAAAAAGGAAACAACAAACAGACGTGAAAACTTAAATAACGTAAATTATGGAAAATTTTTAAAAATAGGTCGGCCAACCGACAGAGAGCACCATACCATGGGAGAGAGAAGAACGCTCGTTCTCTCTGTTTTTGTGGTCGTTGTGTAGATGGTGGTCTTCTTGACGTGAACGCCGCTATTTCCCGCTTTCACACACTCACTTACCGTTAAGTTTTATAATTAGAAAATTATTCACCATTTTCACTTGATCGAGCGCGCACACCAGCCACAGCCATACACCGATACACGACGACGCGACACAATCCTCCGATCTCACGCGAGTATGCTTTGAATCCCATTTTAGGATATTTTTTCGAGCGTTTTATTTGTGTTCAGTGTTTACAGTTTACACTGTGTCGTGTCGGATGCCGATTGGATCGCGGTTTTATTTTGGCCCGATGGTGGTGGTGGAGAATTTGTCAGAGCCACAAAGTGTCGCAGATAAATTCTAAATCTTCAGACAATCCTCGCTCCAGTTTTGCGAAATTTGTGTGTTCTAATTTTGGATAGTTTTCGGATGCGATTTATGGCTCACCCTTGGTTCGGTTGGAGAGATGCACTCGGGGGGATGTTTTTTTTTTAGGTTGTCACTGTGAGTAGGTGTGGGGCGACAATTTTTTTGGCAAATTATTATTGCACGATTTAGGGAGTGTAATTAATATTTATGTGCGGTCGTGTGCATAATAGTAAATGCGGTTTTGAAAGGTCGTATTGGGCGATGGTAGCACTTTAAGATATTTTTAGGTGTGACACAGAAAGAGAATTATTTGTTGATGTCAAATAAATGTTGTAGCTTGACGTTTATCTTTTTTTTATCGATTCAATGTGTCAGTCAGATGTCTTTGCCTATTGTTTTCAACCGGCTTTGGGACTGTTTCCCTGTTGTCTTCTCATTTCATTTGTGGACGACTCGATTTTTGCTTACCCGGATTGTTTGCTAGCATGAATGATAGGGGGCGTTGCTGCAGACCTGGCATGTGGCATAAAAGATTCAGAGATTCTATAGGTATCCTAATTTTTTACCGGAAGCTTCTGTATCCGATTAGGACCAATATCCAAAAATCGACTTACTTATTGTCAGTGAAGAATTCAAACTAACCTTTGAGTGTTGTTCTTTCAGGTCGGCCGCATTGCAGCCGATCATCCATTGGTGGGTGGTCACAAAGGTCCCGTATTAGATATTGCATGGTGTCCACACAACGACAATGTCATCGCGTCTGGTTCCGAAGATTGCGTCGTAAAAGTGTGGCAGATTCCCGATGGCGGTCTATCGAGAACACTAACCGACCCTGTTGTAGATCTTGTCTTCCATCAAAGAAGAGTCGGTCTCGTGCTCTGGCATCCGTCCGCGTTAAATATACTCCTCACAGCTGGTTCCGATAATCAAGTAAGTATAGCCCTACACCTTTCTCTTCAGTTTCAATTATTTTCTTCAAAATCAAGGTTGTAATTTGGAATGTCGGCACTGGTGATATACTCGTGCACATCGACAGCCATCCGGATATTGTTTACAGTGCCTGCTTTAATTGGGATGGTTCCAAATTGGTCACCACATGTAAGGATAAGAAAATCCGAATAATCGATCCGCGAACTGGTGAAGTGGAGAGTGAAGCTCTCTGTCACGAAGGATCAAAAGCAACACGTGCTCTCTTTCTGCGGCATGGTCTTATCTTCACAACAGGTTTCAATCGATCATCGGAACGTCAATACTCATTGCGGGCGCCCGATGCTTTAAGCGAACCCATTGTAATGGTTGAACTGGATACGTCGAACGGTGTTATGTTCCCTCTGTATGATCCTGATACGAATTTAATTTACCTTTGTGGTAAAGGTGATTCGGTGATACGATATTTTGAGGTACAGCCGGTTTCTATTACTGTTGTATTGTGGTATAACAGTTTCATCTTTTTTTTAGATTACACCAGAGCCACCATTTGTACATTATATAAATACGTTTCAAACTCCAGATCCTCAGCGTGGTATTGGCATGATGCCGAAGCGTGGATGTGATGTAACCACCTGCGAAATATCAAAATTCTATCGTCTCAACAATAATGGTCTGTGCCAAGTCATTTCCATGACAGTTCCAAGGAAATCGGATTTGTTCCAAGAGGATCTATACCCAGACACGCTATCAGACGACGCCGCAATAACAGCTGAAGAATGGGTTGCCGGACAGGACAGTGATCCACTTGTCTTTTCGCTTAAAGTGAGTATCGGAGTAAATGTCGCTGTGGGGGAGCTATCGTTGAATTTGAATACCAGATTTGGCGCACTTGCATACATTGATACTAGGGAAAACTTGAAGTTAGGGCAGCAAGATGCAGAATGAAAGCTGCATGGTTTTCAAAGCGGAAAATTCCTACTTTCTTATTTTACATAGACAGCAAATACTTATTTTTTTGCAAGTGCATTTTGAAAGGTTTTGCTATTGAATCTTCATTTTGGGTCCTCCGGAAGCAATCGGGAATGCTTGGATACCGCACTTATTCAGTAAACCCTCGGCCTTGTTTTTATAACAACCTCATTCTATGGTCGCTTCTGATTGTTGGAATTGTTGTCATTTCGCAAAATCCATTTTCGTCTACCTCTTAAAAGCCAAGAAGCTTATAAAATGATATTGCTCTGCCTGTGATTTTATAAGTAAATAGTTGGCGCAACAGGTTTACACACATCACCATTTTATTAAAACTCAGAAAACCTACTATACCTTTTTTATTTGCTTGTCTCTAGTGCCTCTTAGCCGCCTGGTGATAAGCCAGGTGTGTTTTTTTTTAAGATATTGATTTTCCTCTAGTAGTTTTAATATTCCAGCAATTTGTACTTTGATTCTGATTTGAATCGAAGAACATTGACAGTGTCCTCAATAATGTATCACGAATTGCGCCACTCTGTATTCAATGGGATATTTTATTTATATGTATACACTTTTTTGAAAATGTAAAAGTCCAAAGCGTTCTTTTCTCAATGTCGCACCGCCAACTAGAAACAAAAAACAATGCCCAAATGCGTTTCGAATGATTTTAAAGTTGCATGTCATTCGAAGGCTTCAAGCAGGCAAAATTTATGTTTCAAAGTGTTTCTTTGAACTAACCATGCAAACAAAAGAATGCGCCAGCTTGCCATATGCCATGTGATGCTTTGTTTTTCTTGATTAATCGCACGTCGTGTGTGTGTGTCCATGTATAAAACCCAAAAGAACAGATTACTAAAATGTCTAAAATAGGATCGTGTGTCTATCGTGCAGGGAGGCTACAAATCGGGGACAAAATCGCTATCCGTGTCGAAAAAGGCCAACATCCTCAATAAGAGTTCCCCGAAAAGCGGCGGCGGCGGCGGAGGTGTTGGTGTCTCAAAGGGTGTTGATCTATCCATAGGCAATTCGAATGCATCCAACAACAACGAGAGTGCAGCTGTCAGTGGAATTAGTGTAAGTACAAAAAAAACCTTATCCAATTTTTATATATGTATGAATGGTGTTCTCTGAATCTCAATAGGAAAAGGACCTCCGCGATATAACCGATGAGATTCGTAAACTCAAAGCGATTATCGTCAAGCACGAGAACCGAATTCGCGCTCTAGAGGCTGCATTCAAAGCGCAAGAAGAAGATGTTGCGGATGCCGCTTCGTCTGCCAAGTCAGGTGCTACGTCTGCCAATAATAGCGAGTCAAAGACGACGGCGCACGATAACTCGACATCAAGCAAGGACAACGATAAAAGTGCCAACGATAGTCACACAAAGCTAGCACCTGACGATGTGTAAATTCAGAAAACCGCTCCCCCTCCCCTACCACCTATATCTATTATTATTTTTTTAAATATAAAAGTTGTAACAAAAAATAATTGTTTTATATATATTTAAAAACAACAACAACAACAAAAAATACATTTTATGTTTTTTTTTTATACAAAATATTTTATTTTTTACAAATTTTCTTTCTTAATTGAGGAACAAATGATTTTTTTACTAATAAAATGATTTTAAATGAAAGTATAAAGTTTATAAGCTAAATAAATGCCCCGGCATCAAATACTATTGTTATATTTTTTTTTTAATAAAATAAAACCAACAACTCATTCATAGACAGAAAGAAAGCTGAAACAATTAATAACCTATATACTACGCCAAATTAACATGCATTAAGTACCAAACTGTTGATTTTTTTATTTTTTAATAATTATAATATTTTTTTTTTAATTGATAACACACACGTGAGAGGAGCCAACGAATTAGGCTTAATTTTTAAATAAATATAACTATAACTTCATGCTAACTAAGTTTTTTTTTTTATTTCTGCGTAGAGTAACTATCAATTGAGAATAGAGAAACAGAGAGAGATTTGTTATAAATAATTGTAAAATACAATTTTTTTACATACATATATATATATATTGCAGTTGACAAGTGTTCTATTTAAATTATTATTGTACGTTGTAAAATTTAATTTAATTAACTACGAGGGAAACAGAAGCGAAGAACTTTGCATAAATTGTATTCGAAAAGAGATTGATTTTTGTATTATTATTTTTTTCTTATTACCTACTTATTTTCTCTTTTCTATGCCCTCCCCCATAAAGTGCTTTGACATTTTGTTTTATATACATTTATTATTTTTTATTTAAATTTTATTTTTAAATATAAAGATGATGATCCTTTTAAGTATTTGTTTTCTTTTTTATTATTATTTTACTTTTTTTTATTTTATTCTTGTTTTGTGTCATTAATAAAAAAAATTACTGCTCTTATGTTTTTTTGTTTTATTTTTGGTTTTGGTTGGTTGTAAGTGGTCCTCGCTGAGATGCACTGTGTCAATTAGAAAATAGAAAAAACCGGCTATCAGCATTGGGCGTCCCCAATGGGTACGTAGTTCATGTAAAATATCAACTAGATTTGTCGCTTTAATTGTTTATGTGTGCAGGATTTTCTTTCACGAAAACGTAAAACAAACTCCACCAGTTATTAAACTCAAACTAACTCTTACTGGTTAATCTGAAAAAAATCCAGAATCGGCACAGTGAAAATCGGAAAAAGATTGCTTCTTTCGTACCAATCGAACATAAAAAGAGTTCCTTCGTATTATTAGTTATTTCACATTTACAAGAGTTTCGCGGTAATGAATTGTTGTGTGCAATGAGAGAAAAATTAAGAAACTATGGAGACGAACGAATTTTATTGGAATGCAGCACAGAAATCGCATTTCGCTTGCTTGTTTACCATGTATTCGACTATGAATTCGTAAAAAGAAACACGAATCATTTTTATTTAAAAATCTGTTTAAAATGCAGGTATAAATATATGTACGTCCACTGGGAATTAAATTAATACATTTTAAACAATACTAATGTTCAAATTTGTTGGCAATAATTTTTTTATAAGCTAAGATAAAAAAATATTTTTCTTAGCATGTAGTTGTTAAATGTAACTTCCTTTGTTAAAGTTAATATAAACAAAAGGTAAACTAGCCTACCCCAAATTTACCTTAGTCAAAACTACTTTATGTCTAAAGGGCTTTGTAAACTTTTTTCACCCATATTAGCAAATCAAAAAGAGAGTAGGTGAAATAAATATATTAAAATTTATTAGATAAAATTTGCGTTACAAATAACAGCCTTATTTTAAAATAGATGTAACCCTCAATGTCCAAAATGATATTTGCATAAATCACACAGTTTACAAATAATATTTAAATTAAGAAACAAAAAGTTTATCATCTATGTACACCTAGTACATACAACATAATTGTTTAGCTAAAATAAAATATTGTTAATTGCAAACCGAATCAAAACAGTAATAAGTCTGTACCCACGGGTTAGTAGTTTATGTATTGGAAAATAAATTTTACAGAAATATTTCGCATGCTTTATCGAACCCATCGTCGTTTTTTATAAACTAAAATAATAGCTAAGTCAAATTTACCTTATACATACAAACATACATATTAAAATAAGCAAAGCTGTTGGTATTTTAATACACAATGTTACGTTAATAAATAAATTGAAAACTGTATACCTAAATATTTTTCTTATTGGAATTTTCAGCGTGAATCCTTTAACCAAGTGGCCTAATAATTAGTACATTAGACTACAAAGCGAGCCGTAATCTGGGGTACAATCCCCAGAGAAGGCAGTTTTTCCGACTGCGCCATCGAGAGAATGCTTCCTTCCACTCGGTGGAACAAGCAACAGAAAGGGTTTGTGGACCCTAAAGCTTTTTAAAGGAAAATATAAAATTGAATGTCCTTGAAAATACAAAGACTTCTCACGAATCACGGCGCACAATTTTTTTTAAAAAAGTTTGCACTGCCATCATGAAGTACTCGTAAATAACTTTGGGTGCGCTATTTTGGAGCGAGTGAATAAATCATAATCCACTTGCATAAACTAAGGCAGCAAATTATAATTAAAATAAAACGCTGTGTCGTCGATTAAAAACATTAACTTTTTATTACCCCATTTGTTCGAGCATTTTTTGTTTTATTTTTAATTCTATTCTGGCAGTCTCCAGATGCGTTTCCAAAATTTTCTTTTCAAGCTGTCGGCTTTGCATTTTGCCCTCTATTTCATCCCGCAACAGTGTTCCCTGCAGTAAAAGAACTTTGCGTTTAAGTGCCATTAATTTCTGCGACGGTACATCCTCCATTATGGACGTGTCAATTGAAGCAATCCCATTAATATGTGTGTTAAATGTACTAGATCCATTCCTTATTTGCGGTGAATTTGTGTAACTTACACCCGTACTTGAAGTTGGAACTGAAACTGAATAGTTCATTAGTTTAAATCATTTGGACTCTCGAATATTTTAGCCTAACCGGTGATATCATCTTGTGGAATTGAATTCGTAATTGAGTGTCCATCTTCTTCCAAAGTCTCTTCCTTGCAAATTCTTACTGTTTCATCGTTCCATGATGGCAGTTCTGAGACTGCTTCGTTTCCAGTTAAAGCGGATGTATTTTCTCCGCTGTAAACATTTGAAATTGCGTGTTCTTCTTGCTCGTCATCCATGTCTTCTATCTTAATATCATCGTAGGTAATGGATTCATCGCCTTCTCTTGACGTTAAGGGTTGGGGTTCTACGCAAATACATTTTTATTGTACCTAAATAACAAGCTCATTTAATTAAAGTAGCACCTGTTTCTTGAAAATCATTATCCGATTGAAGTACGGTAATACTGGGCTGCATCATAGATAACACTTTTTTCTCATAACTCGATAGCAATTCTGTGTGTAGACGGTCATTGGCAACTTTACTTGGATGTTCCTTAATAAGGCAATACTTTCTTTTTATTTCTTTCTTTATTCCCTCGTATTTTAGTTTCAACGTTTTCCACGTTCTAGGCGGATTTTCAGATATCTCATTAAATTCGCATGCAATATTTTCCCAAGCTGCCTTTTTGTCCGCCCAAGCAGCAGCATTCAGTTTCTTGTTCTCAACTACTGTCTTGTATTTCTCGAGGATATCAACAAGAAGGTAGACTTCACTTCTGTTAAAGTTCTCGCTACGTTTCTTTTTGTTTTTCATTATTAACAAGTTGCGAATGTTTGAAAAACTTTGTATTTTTCTCCTTTGCATTTTATCAAAAATAAAGAATTTCTATTTGGGAGATTATACCTAGTTCTTATCTGTCACATAAATAGAGATAAATAAGTTATCTGTCAGATAGGGAAAATTCGTTTTTTCCACTGCTCAGTAGCAGCTGTTTCACTCACTCGTTGAACATAATACCTACCAACGCAGCCAACTTCAGGGAGAAACTTTGAAACTTGGCGGCGAGAATTTGAAAATTAAAAAAAAACAATATTGTTACACACCCACCATTCAGCAAACTTTCTGTATAAATACGAACAAAATGAATGCAATTTGATTAACTTTAGTTTCTTGGTGGTCATGGTTTAAGCAATTGGAAGCAATGAGTCTTCTTTAGGAGAGCCGCCATACGATTTGAATTTTGCTTCCCTTCGCAAAGTTTGACCGGCGATATGTAGACAAGTCGGTCTAAAACCGTAAGGAGAGACAAAAGGTTAGGGAAATGAATAAAATTCATAACCGTTTCCCCCTTAACTATAAGCCACCAAATCTATTTTTCATTTTACCATAATTCCTTTACCGCATCTGAGCGGGAACTTCCGAAAAAAGCCAAAAAGTGAAACACGTATTCCTCTAAAAACTTTAACTTTTCAATTTTTATTTGCAAAATAACAAGAAACAGCAATTTTTCTACAACACTGACCATTAATTGTTGACACCATGTGCCTTCCGCAGGCCTTCGTACAGCTTCTTCTTCTCATCGTTGACTTCCTTGAATGTCTGAACGGCTAGCTCAAGTTGTACTTTCTTCAGAGCATGCTGTTTTACAAAGTTCTCAATCACTGCTAAGCAAATATCGTCGGCTTCAAAGTCCTCTCGAGACTTGCCAATCGCCGACTTGATTTCTTCGTGAATGTCATCCGATGAACTTTGGTAGGACTTCCGCAGCTCACCCAGCATGTCCGCTGTTTGTGGGATGCTATCAAGTTTCTTTAAAACACCTTCGTCATATGGGATTTTGTGGAGCTTGTACAAAACAACAATCAGTTCCACACCGTTGCGTAGGAAATCTCTCTTGATGATGTCGTAGAGTAGATCATCGATTTGCTTATGCCATGCAAGAAAGAATGCCATGGGTCCAAAGTGACGAGTCGAGCGAAGTTCATCGAATTTTTTATTTTCATTGATATGCGAATACACCTTGGCGGAGATATCATGGAAGTCCTTTTCAAAGGGTTCGTATTGTACACACAATCGATCCAAAACGAATTCGTATTTGAATTCGTCAAGGCAACGTTGCAGATGTTTTTCTTCAAACATCCGCGGAGTACGGATCTTACGACCGCTAATGGGAAAGAAAGTTTGCACTACGCGCTTCGTGACGTCCATTGGTGCATACTCTAAGGTGCCATCAGTCTGTCGGATAATTACTTTGCGTTCAGACTGTCGTAAGCCGTATGTTATGTCAGCAATAACGAACTTTGTGTCAGAGAAACCCTTAAGAGCGCGGTCCTCAGAGATAATTTTCTGTTTGTCTTGTTTGACCTGAAAATAGATAAGTGATCGCTGCTGTAAGTGACAGGGTATCATTGACAAGAAATTACCATAACAACTGGGGGCATTTGTAGATTTTGCTCAGCATCAGCCACGATCCTTTGAAATTCCTTTTCCAGCTGTTCTGTTGTCAAGAATCTAGAAACACAGATTACTGGCTAGAACCGTCACGTTAGTTATTTACAACTTGCTTACTTATATTCGATTGTGTTGTCCGGCACGGATCGCTTGCGAAAAACTTTATCCAAGCGGACCCTTGTTAGTGATTTAAGTAGATCTTGGATTGCCGGATTCATGAAATCCGCACTGGGATCCGTATCTGCAAATGCATGCTCATAAAAAACCAGACACTTATGGCATAATAACCTAGAACTCACTATACTGAAGAGTGGCGTTTGTGCTGCATCTTAAAGATAAATTAATGAGAATTTTTTTGGCATCTATGCACGAAGGCTTTCGAAGGATGGCGTTACGCAAATTACTCGCGATCGACATTGTTTTTACTTAAAAGAAAAATTAGAAAAATCAAATTGAATCAGCCTCCGCTCGGAAGGGTGTTATTTTGACAGCCCGAAACCAAATGTCAAATCAACCGATTTCGAATTCGAGAATCGAAATCGTAGGGTGCTCATGGTTGCGTTTCAAGTATCTTGTCTGGTTTGTTCAACAAAAGTCAGATGATTATGCGGTGATAGGTACATAAACCGCTAATATCTAATTATGCGAATACAACTAAATACTTAAGGCAGTAGACGTATTACCCTATCATCTCTTTTATTATAATGACATTTGCTACACAGCGTTTTCCCTTTTTGTTACTGTACGTTAAGAGAAGGTCGTAGTTCGGTTTTTGAAAAGGCTCTTGCACAAGATAGCTGTTATACTTATCCTTTGAAATATTGCCGGGAAGATCAAAGTATAATTTATACGAAACTACCCTCTAACTAGTATATTTTTATAGGAAATATTGCCAGATTTGTACTTAAACTCACCCTGTTTTAAACATGGCGCAATTGATGTCAAAACAGAAAAAGCAACACTCGCCCATAGAGGCTCGAAACACTGCACTTGCTTTTTTTTAACCTACACCCTAGTGCATTTCCATCTGTCAACAATTTGTCACCTTCATCACAGAAAAAGGCGAATTTTCGGTGTTTTGTTATTTTCTGGCAGAACTTTGAGACCTTGCACAAATTCACATTCAATTTCCAATATGAGTGGTGTCCACCGCGAAGCTATTCAAAAGCAAATCCATCAAGATTGGGCCAATCGCGAGTACATTGAAGTAATTACCGCCAGTATAAAGCGAATCACAGACTTCCTCAATTCCTTTGGTAAGCAGAAAATAAATTACAAATTGCCTGTACATAGGCTGATGAAATATGCAACCATTTCCAGACATGTCTTGCCGCTCCCGCTTGGCTGTTCTCAACGAGAAACTAACAACATTGGAGCGGCGCATCGACTACCTAGAAGCCTGCGTTACCCAAGGCGAAACCCTTACGTAGAAATAGCGAACTATGCAGCAAACGCCAATAAAATAATTATGTTCTTTTCTTTTTATAAGACAGCGAGAGACTATGTTTATTTTAAATACTTTATTCCAAGGAAAACAAAATGTATTCTTCTTTTCATGTTGTAACTTTGATCAAGTGTATTATGAGAGCCAATTCATTTTGTCCTTTTTTTTCATTTTGTTTAAGAAAAAGGAATTCACATTATGCATTAGTTATATTTTAATAAAAGTTTTTAAAGAGTAGCATTTTGCATTCAATTTGTTTTGTGGTTTGCTTTTAATTTTTTGGGTTTGCATTGTTTTGTCCTTCGTCCATTTCCAAGTGCTTGAGCAGACGATATAAGCCGACAGCTTCTTTGGTGTTACTGAAGCCGACACAAAAGGCTTGCACCTCGATAAAGAGATCCTGAAACCGGTGCAAATAAGCTATGGAATAATTTTGATTTAAATTTTGGCCTCACCTTAACATTGATAATCTTATTGCGTATCAAGCTCTGGAGAAAGACGCACACTAAACGAACCAATCTTGTTTGCATGTACTTATCCTTGACTGTCTCACAAGTGGAGATGCAATTGCTAATATAGAGATGGACGAATTCGGTTGGTAGATCAACTGAGGTTGTAAGTCTAAACAAAGGCGGATACAAAATTGAATATCGAGTTGTGTTTATGTAAATTGGTAGGAGAAACTTACCTGTTCACGACCTCCATTGAGTGCAATGTAATCTCCATATTAACGAGGACATTAAGATACTCGGTGATCTGCATGGAGTCCATTAGTTTCAGTAGAATTTCAATGGATATGAGGGGATTGTTTTCAACCAGTTGGGGCAGCTGTAAACGAAAGAAGCGACAAATGCTTTTCAATTGGAAACACAGATTTGTATTGGATTTAACCGGATATGATCTGCAGGGTCGATGTAGCCTCCACGAGACTACGGATGTTCCTTCCAATTTATTAGTCACAATTGAGCAAGCAACTAGATAGCCGACCGAAAATTACATAGGATCGAGTTAGTGTACTTAGCTCTGGACAACTGGTTATGCGTCAATGCAGCAGCGCGCGCCAAAGGCTTGACCACAATTAGCTATTTGCTTTGCCTCAACTCACATTTTTGTTTTAACAAGGGAACTACCGCTCTACTAGAATCTTAAGTCAAAGAAACAGCGTTGCCAGAATAAATTTACACATCCACAACTGAATACACTTTTGGTGGTCTGTCCCAATGTTTGCAAAGGTTTTAGGTTTGGTTCACCCAGAACGGATCTTGTGTGCAGTCTCTTGAGGATAAGTTGGCGAATGCTTCCAGCATTGTTTGGTCTGTTCACTGACAAATGCAATATATGCCCCTCATTCCGCAATCGAACACACGCGTTAGTGACCTAAACAAAAGTCAACAAAGAAATGCGAAAACATCACACAAACAACCCGTTTCGTTTTCTTTGTGAAATGATGTCATGCGAAGCGTTAAAATAATCAACAAACGGACTTGGTTAAATGACGAAAACCAGCCGCACTGTGACTGATTCATAGATGCGCGCGCGCCCGGTTTTTAATTTGAGAAGACAACAAACCAACACCTGAATCAGTGTAATCAACTGGATTATGGTCAAAATCGATGTAAAGCACGTGTTTGAAAACGTCACAAACGACTGTCAGAGTTTTAACTTCCACGATAGAAAAAAAAAACACACAAATAAATTCCTAACCATACAAATTGAAATTAGTCACCATTTGGACTACCAAGCGACTTGCAGCACTATCGATTTGTTTACACTCGTCAATCACTCACCTTAGCTGGGGTCAATCCAATTTGGTAAACTAAATTCGGATCTCTTTTCAACTCATCCAACAACGACTGCTGATCGGGAAGACTAAGAGCTTGCATTAGGGCGCGTTCAATTAGCCGCTTGGCCTGGGCGCCAATATCATTTGTCGAGTCAAACATGGGCTTGTGGTACGATGGTACAGTCAGGTCGAACCACACCAGCTCGTCCTCAAAGTTCATCAGTGGTGGGGCTACGGAATACATTTGCGGCATTAGTGTGTTATTCAGGGGGCTAACATCGGTCAGCGTCAGTCCTTCCATCATTTCGCGCACCGCGGATTCATTGCCCGGATTTGGTATACCAGCGGCTGCACAGTTCATCACACCTGAACGTGCAGCAGCTGGTATCTCTCGCTGTCGGTCACATGACTGCGATTTGAAGAATGACAGGTCCAGGGTGGTGGGAAATAACTCGGACTTGAGTATGTGTCCTGGGGTTTGTTTGCCAAGCTGCAAATTATTAGACCACACATTATTTTGAGGTTAAACAATGAAAATTGCGTTCGCCTTCCAGCTCTTACATCAGATGTTCCATTGGCGAGCAGGTGAACAATGAAATTCCTCTCAATCTGCCGTCCGGCACTCATGTCCTTGTTCTGCAGCTGAGCGAGAAGGAACTCTGAAAACGGGCTCTCTTCCTGCCCATCTGAATGAAAGAGATCATAGATTATGTAGAACGCACTTATACGCTGAAGAATGCCCGGCAAGTCTCCATGACGGATGAGCAGCGTGAGAAGGGTACCCACTATCGAAGAACAGAAGAAAAAAAAATAACACACGCACACATAAAAAGTGCGAAATTATTGCGTGAACTAAACGCACAAGCACACAAAAAACAAATAAAATTCGCAAACAAATATAAAGCACTTACCGCTTAAGTAGTTACCGTGATTAAAACGCTGCTGTACGACCGCTGAAATTAACTCGAATGGCTGGTGCTCAATGTTTTTGTTCATCAGCAATCTGGAATTCGGGTGTTTTTTTTTTTTGTTATTTGAGCAGATTTGTATGTATTGTGGAATAAAAATTTGGCGATCGGCGATCGATTTATTGCAATGGGGTTGGGGTTTTACTTACTCGTATAGGTAAACATAATCTTGCACAGCGTTCGACATTTTCCTGTGTTTAGGATAATTACCGCGGCACTTGTTTACCAAATAAACGAAAAATCAAAACACACGAAAAAATGAAAATATTATTGAACGGGGTTGACAGCCAATGAGGAAGGCAGCTGGCAAATATCTACAAATGACAGATCACGCGGTATGGCACACAACGAGACTCGTCGTGTTTGACACCTGTAAGGCTGGGTGCTTAGCCGAAAAATATAAAATTATGGCTAAATGCAAATAAGGGTGTATCGGCCACGGCCATGCACGAACTTAAAGCAACAAATATATTTTAGAGATTTGATATACCTATGAAAGTTGAAGAAATTTTTCTTTATTTGAATGTTTGTTTCATTTTTAATAATTATATTTTCTTTGATTACAGAACAAAATCAGGGCATCCTCCGAAACGTCAACTAAATATCAATTCAAGATAAATCTATATATTTGACATTTTAGGACCAAATACAGCTAAGGCACATTAAATCATCTTCGAGAATGGGTATTCAATTCATCATATTGCGCAGAATCGTGAAATACGAATACGTAAAGTTCAACAACGTTTTAAGTGCGTCCAAAGTCATTGGATGAAAATTTCCCATAGTGAGCTACAAAAAAAGTTATCTTTCAGTAATTTGTTTGATTTTATATAAGATTTCAACAAAACCGTACACAAATGGGCTGTTGTGCCCTTTGTATTATGAGTTTCAATGTCATTCGTGTTTTTCCATTAAAAAGGTACCAATTAGTGTCATATGCTGCATCGGCAACTCCAAGACTCTAAAAATTATACATATTTATAAGGGAATTTTTCGCATAAAATAAAACAAACGACAGACTTCAAAATACAAAATATTGGCATAGAAGTAGATTACAGCCAATTGAACAAAAATCATAAATATATAAGCAAACATAATAATGCGCTCGTAGATTGTCTTTACCTGAAAGAAGAAAATAGTATTACAAAAGAACAATAACGGTTGTGAAAACTTTTCTTACAATAATGAGTAAAAACAGCAAAACACACATCAAGGCCCCAAAGAGTACAAATTCCAGTGAGAAAACGTATGTTGTCAAATAGTTTATTTTTGCAACATAACTGAAAAGCCAGGAGTTTAAAATATTAATTTAGTTTTGTGTCAGTAGAAACAAACACACCCAATTTGTTAGTTTTGTGTTTGCATTCGAATTAATAACAAGTTCGTTTAAAAAACTCAAGTGTCAATTAAACCATATAGTGCTAAAAGTAAAACGATTTCGTTTACTTAAAAATACAAAGCATAAGGTCAAAATTGAGTTTACAATTGCACTTACTACGAGATAGTGTTATGGAAATTAATACATTTGATTAGTTTTACGTTCAATTCAGTTACGGACTTCCCGTCACCTAAGCTTCTTAATTGCGTTTGCAGGATTTTACACATACAAATAGTAAATAACAGCAATGCAATTACTAAATTTATGAATGTCATAAACATGCAGCAACCGATAGGAGTGAGGATGACTTGAACCGCAAATATGACTTCGAAGAATGGTGTTTCAAGTTTTCTGTCATTGTATAATGGTATGTAAATGTCAAATATAAGTTCTAAAATTTAAAAAAAAAAATGTATATTGTGATCTGTAAAAATCAAATATGACAATGATAGAGAGTAATACAGGTAAACATATATATTTATTGTATGAACGTCTTTTTAAAAAATATCAAACATAATACCTCTTTGTTCTGCTGCAAATGAACTGAGCAACATTCCGATGCATGAAAACATCCCCAGAATAAGATTAAAGTAGGCAAAACTTCTTGCAGATTTTGTAGTTTTTCTCAGCATTGTTCTTGTTGTTTCATCTCCATAATCCTAAATAAAAATTTTAAGTCATTCTGATTCTGATTTTGGGTGAAGAAGCAAATCATTTTCTAATACCATTATATTCATGTACATAAAGTGAATCTCCTCCAGAAATGCATTCACTTGCTTGCGATTGATTATCAAGATGAATACTCGCATATTGGTAGATAACCATAATACCGTAAGAAATAAGTTGACAACCAAATGTGTGAGATCAATGTCCGAAGAAACAACGAAAATTATTTCCAACGCATTCAATACCAAAGTTGTAAGCAGAAAAATGTAACATCTCCAATGGTCATCAATCAGGTAGGCGAAAAATTTGGAAATTTTAGCCGTAGTTGAATACAGGGGGAGGGTTTCTAGTTGAACTCTCATCTTAACGTACACAAATTCAAAAATATTAATCAAAACTAAAATTAGCAATACCTGACTCACTCTTTATATAGATTCCCATCGAGCCATACGGATTAGATTTCGATAATTACGCGTGTTAATAAATGATTCAAAGAAATTAAATTGTTTTGGTTTGGAAACCAAACATAATTCCGTTTTAATTGATCGCAATTAGTTTAAGTGCTTTCTGCTCGCCATAAGGAATGTGCAACAATTACCCAATAATAACTAAAAAAGGGAGTAGCCTGGCAGTGGGATTTATTAATTGAATTTTAAATTGTTAGTAGAACTTTTAGCCAGAATTTATTTTGGCTATACCTACCATTTGTGTGCTACTCACGGTTCGAAAAGATACCTAGTAATATAGAAAACTCAGCATCATAGTTGATCAAAATATAGCACTGGGCTCGCTCTGATAGTTAAAATCTCTGTTTGATGTGAGAACTGGATTAGTGGTGGCTCAAATTAACCACTGGCCCTAGACACCTAGTTTGAGCTGAATTTTAGTATCAATCGTAGATAGTTGTCAAAGAGTTAAATTCTTATTTTCTCAAACTATTTGTGCGGCACATGTAAATGCAACCAGAAATGTGTTTTTTAATATTAGCATCTTTTATTAAAATAGTTTAATGTTATCGCAAGTGTTAAGTCTCTTTTTTGGCACATTTCAAAGTGACAGGGTTTGGGGTTGTAGTTTTAGCCAGCCAAATCGATACAGTGACACTACTTCTGTGTGCCGAGAGCAACACCGGTTAAAATACCGCTACAACATTGGACTTGCATCAATGTGGCATCAGTGGTAAATCTGTTGGATTTCTTTCTCAATGGTTACCGTGCCGAAAAAAATGCTTCTTAAGGTTTTTTCCACGGCACCTATCCTATTGCGAATATCTGACAAACATCTGAGTCTTTATACTAGAACTTCCCAACATGGAAGCATAACTGTTGAAACTTTATTTAAGCACGAATCGTGATTCGTGCCCGGAAATATAACACTCACTTTTAGCCGCGAGATTCAGTTCATTAGATAGCTTCGGCTAAAAATACTTGTAAGATATATGCACTATCATGGTCTAAACTTAGGTATTAATTTGATGAGTAGCGATAATATATCTACATTGTTTCCAATAACATAGGACTAAGAAAAGTGTCATATAAATGTAAATAGTGCTAATTTTCCCATTCAAACCGTATCTAAGTAATAATTAACGGTTATTTATTTCAGTGGATAGAACATATTGACACCAGAAAAAATAAAAATAATTTCTTCTGTCATACTGATGAATATCTGATATGATGAGTAATTCCAAGACAATCTTTTTTTTTGTATACTAATCGAACACATAAATTATTGAACTATAGCAAGATTGCTTTCTTCTGCCAAATCGAATACCATATAAGAAGAACTGCAACAGAATAACATCAGAAGGGTAAAGTATAGCTTGCGATTTCATTTAATTTTAAATAATAAAGCTCATTTTTTATTTTTTAGGAATTTAATGGGAATTCTTCGAAACGTCAACCAAACATCAATGCAGAATATAACTAGGTACATGTCGATACTATTTAAGGACTAAGTGCGGCCAGAGTGCATCAATTATGCATCTGTAAAGCTGTGCCTTCAATTGATCAACTTTCGCAGAATTGTAAAATACGAGTACGTAAAGTTCAACAACGTTTTAAGAGTGTTCAACGTCATTGGATGAAAGTTTCCCATTGTGAGCTGCAAATAAAGTTATGATTTTTGATTTTATATAAGATTTCAATAAAACCATACACAAATCGGCTTTTGTGCTCTTTGTATTATTAGTTTCAATGTCAGTCGTGTTTTTCCAGTAAAAGAGTACCAATTCGTGTCATATGCTGCATCGGCAACTCTAAGACTCTAAAAAATATACCTATTACAGACATTATTCGCTTAAAATAAAACAAAATGACAGACTTCAAAATACAGAATATTGGCATAGAAGTAGATTACAGCCAATTGAAAACAAACCATAGATATGTAAGAAAATATAATAATCTGTTCGTAAATCGTCTGCACCTGAAAGATTGAAATGGTAATGTTATGACGGAATCACGAAGTTTGAGAAAACTTTTCTTACAATAATTAGTAAAAACAGCAAAACACACATCAACACCCCAAAAAGTACAAATTCCAATGAGAAAACGTATGTTGTCAAGTGATTTATTTTACCAACATAACTAAAATGAAAATGAAAGATGAAAATATTTTGGTTACCTATATCGGCAATCGAAACAAACACACTTAATTCATTGGGCTTCGTTTGCATTTAACTAGGTATGTTTGTTTGCGAATTTCAAGTGACGATGAAAGCATGAAGTACCTAACACGATTTCTATTAGGTGCCTAATGGTTTCAATTAAAAAATCGTGTCAAAATTGAGCCTAGAATTGCACTTACTACGAGATAGTGTTATGAAAATTGACGCATTTGATTAGTTTTGTGTTCAACTCTGCTACGGATTTTCCGTCACCTAAGCTTCTTAATTCTATTTGCAGGATCTTGCACATGCAAATAGTGAACAAAAGCAACGCAATTACTAAATTCATAAAACCCATGAACATGCAGCAAGCGATGGGACTGATGAGGAGCTGAACCACACATATGATTTCGAAAAAGGGCGTTTCAAGTTTTCTGTCATTGTAGAGAGGTAGGTAGATATCGAAGATTAGTTCTATAATGAAAGAAAACAAGCAACTGTATATTGATATTAGTATAAAAAAAGTCAAATGCTAGAGTTATTATCTAAAGCAAAAAATATCGACCCCTTGCTTACAAATATGAGTATCTCATCGCAATGGGGAACCGTGTTTTCGGAACGCATGAACCATGAGCACATTTCATTTCAAGTTTTTGACAGACAGCCTTTTTTTTAATTTTGATTTAATTTTAAATAATCAAACTATGGTTTTCTCAAAACGCTGACTATATTCACTAAATAGAATTACTGCAGTTCTCAAAACTTACTGCATTATAGACTCTTAGTAATGTCAGATAATAATTAAAAACATCCACAGAATTACTTTTTGAAAATATAAAACACGTTAATAAGTTAACAAAATACCTCGTTTTATTATGAAAAGTGAACTGATCAGTTTCCCGATGGATGAAAGTACCCCCAGAATTAAATTGAAGTAGGCAAATCTTCTGGCGGATTTAGTGGTTTCCTTCAGCATTGCCCGCGTTGTTTCTCCACCATAATTCTAAACAAAAATTTAAAGTCATTCTGATCCGGGAAACAGTAAACGTTCAAGTTCAACACCATTATGTTCATATACGTAATGTGAATCTCCTTTAGAAATGCGTTCACCGTTTTGCGATTAATTATCAAGATGAAGGCTCGCATATTGGTAGATAACCACATTATCGATAAAAATAAATTTACAGCCAAATGTGTTGGATCAGTATTCGACGAGACAACGAAGGTGATCATCAAAGCATTTAATATCACAGTCAAAAGCAAATAAATGTAACATCTCCAATGGTCATCAATCAGGAAGGCGAAAAATTTGGAAATTTTAGCAGTGGTCGAATACAGCGGAAGTGTTTCCAGCTGAACAGTCATTTTAATGAACACAAGTTCAAGAATGTTGAGGCAAAACTAAAATTTGTGTAAGGCGAACTGCTCTTTTTATAGACTTATTTCAAGGTTTTTTTTTTTCAGTTGAAATAACGGTAATGACGTGTGTTAATCAAAGATTCATAGAAATTAAATTGTTTTGACTTAGAAACCAAATATAGTTCAATTTTAATTGATCGCAATTAATTTAAATGTTAACTGTCACAAGGAATGTGCAACAATTATCCAATTTAACTTTAAATTACAAGAAGAACTCCACGGACGGAAGTTAATTTTGGCCACATATTATATGTGGTACCCAGTGTTCGAAAAGACATTCAAATGGAAAGTCTTCCTTCATAGCAGATTAACAATGACAACTGAAAGGGTCTGGTTAACTCAAATCAATTTAAGAACACAGTATGGGCATAAGTTTATGTTTCATATTTGTACCTGCAAAATTTGAAAACAAAAAAGTTGAACTAAGGGCTGTAACCTTTAGAATTTTAACGATGGTTTCATCTGCAGTGTTAAGACTTCAAATGTGCACAAACTATTGCAATTCATTATCGAGTCTGTACACCCATGTAAAGCGCACTGGGTATAGTTAATTTTTTCCATTTTTCGTCTACTTCGCCGTTATCCATGTCAACACAGACAGTAATCCTGGTACAATGACACGAAAAGCTACAGTTGCAGTTAATTTCCAGCCGTAGAAGACGAATTCAAAGTAATTTCTAAATTATGGTAAATTAAATTTTAATTTTGCAGTTGCTGCTTCGTAGTCTTAAAAGTGATATTTTGTTAAATAAAACGTCAATAACCTAATTCGTTCGGAAGAGATTTTCTCACAAATTAGCTTTTTTATTTAGAAAATAAATTAGAAAATTATTCAAATTATTCAAAACAGCAACTCGTTGAACACATCCCCCAAGGCAGTTGTAAGGGCTTTTTGACATTTAGTTCCTGGGCTATATTAAAATTTTTCTTTTCCAAATAGCGTCATGTTACTTTCCGCCAACAATAAAAAAAAGGTCATATATACCAGCTGTCATATAGCAGCACACAAAGAGCATATTTGCTGACACATTTTGCAATGCTACAAACTGCATAATAGGTATGTTGCAAAACTAATGCAGATACATAACACCACCTTCACCACCGTGTTTGTCGATTTCTGAAATTCATACCTAAATTCAAAGGCAAAACAAACTTGGCAAATTCGAACTTGTCACTTTATTTCAGAAAAGACTCCATTTTCAATTAAAAATCTCATCCCACTTAACATAACAAACACAAAAGGGAGGTCACAAAGAGGCAGCGCGTTGAGGCCAAAGCAGCAACCGTCAATACAATACCTCTAGGTCCTAATTTTGCCAGCCTTTGCCAATTGCTTATGACCAAATTTCTACATTTTCAAATATAGGTACATTTTTTGTATTGCCTTCGTTGATATGATGATATGCATGCCTTCAAGCTACATCCATTATATTCCACTTCAGCCTATCAACAAAAAAAAAAATTAGACTACTCCCCATCTAGACCCACTCATGTTTATCTGTTATCACTATACCGCTTTATAAAATCAATATACGCAGTGTTTGTGGCGCTTCTATGTCAAGCAGATATACATTTTTTTGATACCATTGATTGACGGTTGGCAGTCACCAGAAAAAAAGTAATTATTGTTTACTGTGTTAAACCGTTTCAAAACGAGTATGCGCAAATATTATGTCAAAATTAATCAAAAAACAGTTTATCTGCGATGCCTATCAACATTGTGTATTTTTGGCATTATCTCTGACGACGATATTTGCAGGGCTCTATCAGATTCGAGGGGGTATTTTGAATTTTCGGATATGTGAATTAATCTATTAGCGATTTTATTGAACAAAATGGTATCTAATAAAAAATGTTATTGCTCCGCTTCTGTCGCGTAACAAGGTATTTGACAAAATTTGATTTTCGCTCCGGCTATCATCAATGAAACGGAAATCTGTGTTAAAATATACACACACGTATGCCGACCGAGGATACGATAATAAAGTGTTATTGCTGTATGATTGCGGCATACACTTTAAACCCGTATAGGGTGTATAAGCACCCGCCCATGCACTTGCAAAAATTGATTTCGAAATTGGCCGCAATATAAGGGGCTTGGTTGTCGTTTGATTGACGGTATCATATATTTAATTTGGCATTATCTGGTTAATCTTTATTAATTGCTTACTGCTCTTTAACCAAATCATTTTTTAAGCGTAATATTTAAGATTGATCTAGGCAGTTCCTCGTTATCGTATGAACTTTGTTAATTAGACTCCAACTGAGTTGGTCACTTTAACTACATGGGTAAACATTTTTAGTTCGACTTTAAATTTAAATAGTAGGCTTCCGTAAATTTAAAGTCGGAACTTAGATTTATTCTTAGTACGGCTCATTGTTTTCCATTGATGTCTTGCGCCATGCCTCCAAAGATGAGCTAAGCAAAACTAGGTAATTGTCTGTTGAAGTTCATTCATTTTATAACTACCTGAATGTTATTTCAAAGTGAGTCTTTGTTGGTACTCGTACGTTTAATTTTGTCATTTGCGCCGTGATTTTTAGTTACTATCATAAGCCAAAAAGTACTTATGGTACTCAATAAAGCAGCATTGCAATTTCATTTATTTCTTTAGTCCATTAGCGAAACATTGCACTTAAATGGAGTAATAACTTAAGCCTTTATCAGTGTTCATCATATTTTTATCGCACGACCAAAAGAACGTTTTGTAACTAGTCCTTTAATTCTACTTATCTGACTGATAGCTCTATTTACAATTAGCGGTTAAGTGATCTTCATTTGCTAACAACCTTCAAATATTTATATTATACCAACAGCTGGTCCAGTCTGTTCACAAGTATTGCATATTTATTTTGACATATTTTGCAAATTCTTCAAGACTTTTCAAACAAGTTCCTTAAACAAAACTCGCCTAATCGGGAGCTTATGAAAATTCCTCTTCTATCTTCAGCTAAATCAACAGACGTTTTGTAAACAAAACTAAAGCTCACTCAACTGTCAGCTACCAAAAAATATTGCAAGCATACTCGTGCCTATCACATGGCGGTGGCAGGCTATCTCATAACCAGTCATTCGTTTACTTTTGACAATTTGTTTGCATCTAAACTTTTAGTATCTTCAAGTCACCTCTCGTAGTCAGTCGTACGTTTCACCTGTCTGTCGTGGCCTGGAACCGCATCCATAACAGTAAACAAACAAAAGTTACTACCAAACCGATAAAAGTCAATTTTAGACACATTTGTTTGCTGATTTAACGACGAAACTCGAGTCAATTGTAAAGTTCGTCCGTCATAACAAAAATCGCTTGGTCACATAAAAATGTAGCAAATGCTTGATGATTCGGCTAGACTGGTTACATTGCTTGTCCTCCTGTGTGTCGTGCTACCATCAAGGAATCATTGTTTGTCTTTGCGAAGATTCGTTCGTTATCTTATCAATAAAAAAGTTAAGTGTTTATTATCTTCTATTGGGTTGTATTGGCCTAAACTCTCTGTTACCAATTTACGTGAGAGAGGTATCTTGAGCGAATGGCACACCATCGCAGTATAGTACACGACCATCGACGATAAGATACGCTTCACTTACTGGCACACAAAAAGGGATTCCAAACCGATTGGAAAAGGTGTTTTTTTTTTCCCATTCAAGCTTAGTATGCGATATCAGATTCAAACGAAAGGAATTCGACTTGAAGTGCAGCCTGGTGGTTCGTTTATGTAGTGTTTTTGGTGAAAAGTTGCTTAAAAATGTATTTCCGAGTCCTTTGTGCGGTTTTTCTTTTAAGTGGTACGTGACGAGCTTACGAAAATTTCAAGGAAATCATTAATTTCTAAAGAGATTATTTATTTGTAGTGTCACTTGCAAGTTGTTTTACAAATTCAACATTAAATAGCACAGATAGTGCGCAACGTCCACAATTAAGTACCTTGGAGAAATTTCTACAAACACAGCGATCGTTGGTCATAGTAAATTCAGATAAGGCTGCTGACGTACTCAGGGCCAGTTCTGAATTACAAAATGTTACATCTGACAACTATCCGCGGCCGTATCCGGTTAAAAAAATCATCAAACAGCGGTATGTACTCAGGAATTGACTTCAAATGAAAATAAAAAGAAATTGGTTTGGGGTTAGTTTAAGCATGTACCGTAAGCTTTTACTTTATCGCAGCCTTCATAAATATAGGCGTTAATAATATCTAACGTCTGTTAACTGGCCAGGAGAAAATTTTGATAATATTGACGGTCTATTTGTACACATGAATTTATTTCGGTGCAGGGCTGCAGGACTTACGTACAATAAGCAACTGTTTGTGAGCTAGAGCAGCACAAATTTGACACTTAATTGTCATCAGTTTTTTTTACACTTAATTAAAGTTAAATAGATTTTTTTATGATTATACCTTCTGCAATCAATAGCAGTCATCCACTTTAAATCTTTCGCAAGCACTCAAAGACTTAAATTGAACGAATTGCGAATTTCGGAAAATATTTTACATTCACATTTATTTAATGGCAGCGGTCCTACGTCTTATTCAATTTTTCTTATTTATTTAAGCAGACGTGACACGGTTAGCAATAAAGTCACATTTGTTATTGATTTTTTTAAGGTAAATTTAAGTGTTTCTTCCGAAAAATTTTGGGCTGTAAACTTATGCCATGACCTTGAATTTCTTCCTTTGTAAGTACGTGGTTCTTGTTGACTTTAATGAGCTTTCGCATATATAGTTCCGCAAAATTGCGATCAATATAAAAATACAAAATAATGTCTCCAATCTTAAACTGCGCCAAATCTATTTACAATTTGCTCTATGATTTCTTGCACCTAGAAATTCAATTAAAAAGAACATATTGTTTGGTGATTTATATCTAAATCTCAGTAAATAAAATTTTATAGGTGAGTTTCTCAGAAAAAATATTTAAGCCTAACCAACATCTACGTAGTAATTGTAAGAGCAGTTCAATTTAAACAACTTTTTGCATTCTGTCTTGTGACTCTTTAAATTCTGGTTAACCACATTACAACTGCAGCGATGAATGTTTATGTCGAGATAATAACAAACGCCAAGTGTATGTAGGTATACTGGTTTACTTCTTCAGAAGTTGTTTTTTGGGTTTGCTTTAACTTAATTTGCGCGGTAACATTTGCTTTTCGGCTTACCATCTAACTGTGTTGTCTTCGCACCCATGACGTATTGCACGGAAGTCAAGTTTATAATTTACATTCAAAACACTTTAGTGGTCGGTTATATACTTTTCACGTGGGGCTGCAATAGTGATGTGAGTCGCATTTTAGTTTGACGTTTACCCAATCAAAATTGCAACCATTTTTGAGCGTGCCTGCTTTGCAATATATGGCAGGTGCATTGACAGTTGGCACTGATGTTGGATGTATATATATTCAAATGAACTTACGAGGACGTTTGCAGTCTTGTAAAGTAATCGATTCAAGCCGAAATATTATATTGAAGCGATTTAAAAAAAAAGTCTTTCAATTGATTTAACATCCAATAACTGTCGTTATAGATTTATTTAGGTCAACAGACATCAACTTGCTACACTGCAATAAATTCTTAAGCTTTGTTTTGCTGATTGGAAGTGCATTTGAATCTTTAATACGTTTATAGTTCATTGACACCATGACTTCACTGTATTCATTTGCCACTTAGCTTCTGTTAAGTTCATCTTGTTTGTTGATGTGTGGCCGATTGTAGTAACTGAAATTAATTTTAAGAGCTACTTTATGGAAATGGAATAGTTTTGCGTTAGTAAAGCTGTTTCTTAATAATGTTGGTAAGAAAAATGAAAACAAATTCGTTCAAAATAAAGATATCCGCATATGGCATTATCATTTCATGTATGTGAACAATTTCGGGGGAGAGACTTGTAAGAGCTTATATTTCGTTCGAAGGTTAGTCATAAAGTTCCATTGAAATATGTGACATCAGCATTGCGCGCAGTTAGCATCTGATCAATCAGTAAACCATCAAGCTTTATAGTGTTCCATTTCAGTCCAATTCTCTTTTTAACTAATGATGAGAGTAAAATCACGCAGTTTCTGAATGCCGTTTTTTTTAATGCCTTTTTGTAATTTTGTTACCATTTTACAGATATTATTCCACATTTTTCTTGTATCTTATTTATCAACTTTTTGAAGGAAGTACATCACCGAAGTAAACAAGTGTTGCAATTTACTACGTTTTCATTCATAGTACATTGGTACTTCATAAGAACTAACAAACAAATTGGACTGTGACTGTGAGCAACTAAAATGAATAAACTATCTACTTCCACTTATCGTATTAAGGCGCCATATTTTCTTGAGTTCATTTCTCTCTCTATTTTGCATACTACCCAACAACGGAAGCCATGAATTATTTATATGATCACCGATGTCCAAATACCAGGTCGCATGCTCACTTGCACTTTCTTCGAGTGGCTTTGGTACACATAATGGAAGCAAACTTATCTATTAAGTCGAATCATTGAGTAAATCTGTTTAGGATTGCCAATCAGTTTACATGCAAATAATTTACATAACTTAAATAATATAGTTAATTGATGAGTCCATGGAATCCAACTGAAAATATTTTGAATAGTTAGAACATTTGATTTTGATTGATCAATGAACGTATAATGTGTGAGCGGATAATTCATGCAATTACGTAACGTATACGCCCCAGTGATTTTTTTTATAGTTTGCTTTTCATTTTCGCATTATAGGTATATAAATAAATTTCTAAACTTATTAAATAGAATTTTTTAAATACTTGTCATCAGTTGAGAAGATCGTCTCTGCCGCAAAACAATAAACCCATCATTATGTTCTCAATCACATTGTAAAGTGAACTCGCTGCAATGTTATCGATATATATAAATCTCGTTCTGAACGGATTGGCTTAGAATATCTACCTTTTTGTTAGGATGGTTTATATAAAATAATTTCTAAACCGATTTAATAAAACTTTGAAATTAGTGACCTCAGTTAAGAAGGTCGTACCTGCTGCAAAACAATAAACCCATCATGTGTTCTCGATCACATTGTAAAGCGAAATCGCTGCAATGTTATCGAAATATATCTCGTGTTGAACGGATTGGTTATGGTTATTGTTTGTTATGAAATGCAATCAGGAATCAGAAAGTGCAATAAAAATGCTATTATCACTTTGTAAAAACAAACATATAGGGTTACCTTGAAATATGTGTAAGAAGCAAACGATATTTATTTATTTATCAGTAAGGTGCTTTTAAATAAAAAAAAATCATTGCACAGTTCAGATAATATACAAAGAAATCAATTTCGTATCACTTGAATGTATTATAATATTCTTTCTTTTGAAACACACACGTCACATTAGTGATTGATTAATCTGTTCTGATCCCCTTTCGATAAGTTCCTATCATCCAATTTTCAGTCGATTTAATTATATGTGACAAAACGTGTCAAGATAATATCAAGCCAGTTAAAAAATTGAGAGCCAGAAGGTGATTATTCGATTAGGGTAAATTGGATTTTGACATCTTTTCCTTTGAAGTTCAATAAACGATTCGATGGGAAAGGGAAATATAGAATAGACTAGCTAAACAGAAACAACGTGACTAGCGTAGATTACCTTAAGTTGTTAAATAAATTTGCTTAATTATAGTGCTATAAAGCAAACCCTTTGACATTTATTTTTTCTGATATTTTAGAAGTGATCCTTTTAATCATTAGGCACGTTCCATTGACAGCTGGATGACGCAAATGTTTGACTTTTTGAGGAACTTTTTTGCCTTACTTAACCTAATCAAAAAAAAAATTAAAAACACTTTAAGTTCGCAGATAAAATCTCAACCAAGTAGAAGTAAAGGCTGAACTTCTTTCTCCCATGCGTAAATGATATATTTCGTTGAGTAAAAAGTAACGTAAACATAAATTAACTTCATTTCCACTGCCGATAGAGCTCTAGTTCCTTGTGTGATCGATGTCTAGCGGTTAACGAAATGCGCTCATTATGTGTAAAGGTATCAAAAACTAAACATAAAATATCTGCCAACACAAAGTAACTGCTTATCAATTTTTCACAAATTTCTTGGAGTATGGTTTAATGGCTGCTGTTTAATTAAAGTGATGTACCGATTAGTCAAGTCGGTTGTCATTACCCATTCCCCACATAAAAATTAGGTTTTGCTTTCACAATTAGATTATTATTTCACCTCGCAAGTAAGCTTTTGTTTTTTGTAACTGACTTTGACAGCGAAAGACAGCAGTCAATGGCAAATTGGTAAGGCAGTTCGTTAGGTTTGTGTATTTAATACTCTTTGGAATAGGTAATGCGATGGAGGTGTGATTCTAGTTCGAAGATGAATCAAATCGTAAAATATGCAACATTATTTTTATTGTATTGCCCTTTTCTTTAATAATGTGTACAATGCTGTTTTCATGATATTTCTGTAGGTACATTATTTCAAATTGATCCAATATCCAACACAAGCGCTTGTGTTCGCTATAAACTTCAATACAAAAAATTAAAACAAAGATGTACCTATTATTATCAGCTTCGTTAGGGGAAATAAATTACTTGACACTTGCTTTTTACCAACTTGAGCACAGAATTTATAATGTTTACGAATTAGATTTTGTAAATGAGAGTAGGTAACCTTCAGTGGTGCTATAGGTGCTAGATGTTAATCCACGAGATTAAAAGATGATTTGCTACCTAAATACTTAAGATAATTTGACGCAAGGCACTTGACAAGTAGTTCCCTAGCCATTGATAACTCACGTATATGTATCTCTTCACTTCAATATTTACATATTTGCACGGGTCTTAAAATAAGCCACAGTTCTCTTTAAATAACTTCAAAAAAATACTGCCGCAGATAAGTAGGTATACGTTGTAGTAATGTTCACAAAGCCAAGAGGCTAATCATCTGTTTAGTTTATTACGGGTTGTTGACAGTTTTTATTTTAAATGATAATCTGTGCGCATTTATGTTTTATTTGATTGCGTAGATACTTTTTAAAGCAGCCGATGTAGTAATGCCTAACGTACGTCATAAGAAAAAACAACAGGTATTATGTTTATTTTTTTACGAGCACATTAATGTGTGGGGTGTAATTCGGTAGCTCAAATGGGTGTATGCGGCTATTATCTTTAGTTTATGATTTCAGCATGACTAAAAATTTGGGTTGAATAACACAATAGCACGCGACTGAAAATGTTCTTCTAACAAACGTTAATCTAGCAAAATGCATCCTTCCATCCAATAAAGTGGGTTTTATGTTCTTTTATTTCAGTTTATCGGTGACAAATTCCACCGGCATGAATATAATAATCAACGATCTTGACATAGATCCCACCTCTGACTACATTTCGCTGATCCCGCTTAACGTCGACGGTAGTGATAGCCGGCCCATTATTCTAACTGGAAAACTGAAAGAACCTCTGAATATACGTTCCCTGGGGTATACAAAAGCAAATCTCATCTTCGAAGCCAGGACAATCGAGGGACACGCCTACAAAGGGTTCTCAATTAGCTACGCACCTTACGGCGAAATTCCATCACCTGCCATGCAGCCACCTGACATAACCATTCCCTTTGATGAACTGCAGAGGATAAGTAAACTACTAGTAGTTCCAAACAAAAACCAAACAGAAACAATGTGGACAAAGATCAAAGAGCTATTCGCCAGTTCGACCAACTCTTACATCAAGTCAACAAAACTAAGTCTTGAGCAGGCTACACCGCAAAATGTTACCCTCACTCGAGTTGCGGAGTGCTTCGGCAGTTGGCCAGGCTCAGAGGATTGTGTTGAAGTTGAGTTTGCCATCACTCTCTACAATGATACTAGTAAAACATCCGCATTGGATTCATATTTGGAAGATCGAACACCACGTGAACCGGCGGGCCTGAATGTTGTCCAATTGGAAGAGATGTGGCTAAAGTTTGGTAAGTTGACATTCGAGCGGAGTGATATCACGGAATACGAACTGCCTGACACCCGAACGAGAATTCTCATGTGGGTTGGCATTGCGATCGGAACGTGTGTCCTCGTGTTCATTATACTGGTGGCGGTATTCAGATCGCCGGCTTTCCGAGATCGGTGGGTGGAGGACGATACGGTGGCGATCAAGGGGAAAGAAGAGAACACTGGGCAAACGAATGAAGACATAACGATGTATCCATCCCCGGATCAAGTCGTTCCAGACATGTATCCAGGTAATCAGATTAGCAACTCCAATGGACAACTACCACCGACAGATTTCGGCATCGAAGTGGGACGCATTCGAACAAAGAACTTTGAAAGTAAGTGTTGCCATATCTATAAGAGGAGATTTACCTTCAGTCTAATTTGAATATAATTTTTCCAGCAATCAATGAGGCGTACACCGATGATGAGAAGCCGACGACAAGAATGTGAGTGAATAGGTAAATTATTGTTAAACGCTGTTTTCTATGCCCGATTGATTGTTTTACACGATCATTTGGTATGTTAAGTTATGTCCATTATGTTAAGATACTCGTATGTAAATTCCTTGCAGTGGCAGAGATTGATTGGTTGACAGCTTTGTGGCTTTGAGGTGGTCACGAAATTGAGTTTCATTGTTGAAAACTGTCATCTTATATGGATCTAATTGCGGGGCTATTATACGAATGCGAAATGAAGTTGTTGCAGTCAACGTTGTCAATAAAATATTATTTTCCTGAAATGTTAATTTAGGTGATTGCAACTTGCTGGAGGTTGCATGTACGTTAATTCGATATAGTATTAGGAAAACCTTTCCATATCGCTTAGACATCCATCTCCATCTCTCGAACAGCTCATGATATCAACTTGGACTATTTTTAAAGATTCTTTCACAAAATTTGCGAAAAAAAATATTATGGGTGTAATGTGTTTGAAGTGAAAAGTAGTAGTAGTAAGGTCAAACGCGAAACGATAACAGATGGAGAAAGAAAGGTTTTCGCATTCTTTTCATTCCAGATACCCAATTACTGGTATAATTGTATTTGAACGGCAACTAAAAAACAGGTAACTGATCAATTCCTTAACCACTAATACCAAACCACCTCTAACTACCTATAATCAGAGTAATTTGTTTTCCGATATGAAATGTAAACATTACTCATTAAGGTGGACATGGATTTAGTCACTGAACTTAATCAAACGATTGCTCTCTGCAAATAAGCGTCAAACTTTGTATGTAATAGAAATAGATTTTGTTTTATTTTTTTGTTATCTTGGCTGTTTTTTACCATTTCGTTGTACATAATAGGACAGGTAGCTCTCATCATGGCGTGCGAACTTGTAATTTTCCAAGATAAGATTGGGTACCTATATCTCGTGGAGAAAATTTAATCAGTAATGTGGCTGCCTACAATAAAGTAGCAAGATTCAAAGTCAGCTAAGTTATTTACACTCCAGATTATCATTAATATATGAGCCTAATTATGAGATTATAATTATCAATTGATAGCGACGATACTTTCTGAAATGTTTCTTGATTTTTCTTGAAAAGTTCGATTTAATTATGTTTATGAAACAATTAATGCGGAGGGTGGGTTACCGGTCACTAAACTTGTAATGTTTGTCCTTGAAAGATTATCAATCGCTTAATTTAAAAGTGAATTAAAGAACTATTTTTGTCATAGAAACAAATAACTAGTGCAGGATCACTTTTTCAAAATGACGGAAAAACAAGATTGCATGAATCCCCATGTTTAGAATTCATCTTCCTCAGGTCCTTTCGTATTATCTTACAGCTTATGGTGTAGTCGAATAATGTGTGGTATCATAATGCTCTCTGCTTTTGTCGAAGCACTTAGGAGCAAGTCATGTGCTCGGCCGTCCACATCTTCAAAGTCCAGTAGGTAGCTCTTTGACATTTTTATCGGCATTTACTGTATGTATAATCCTGCCGTAAGTACATGATTTTACTTAGCGATGATTGGGAATGCAGACCAATAGACGAAGCTACTAGGACAACTGACTGGTACAAATTAGAAGATTATTTTGTCTTTACCTTCATGTCCTCGCACCTTAGGTAATGCAAGACTACTCACTCCTCTGGCAACTCCTTCTGCAATTGGAGTGTGTGTACAAAAGTGTGTGTGTGTATGTGTTTAAACTACATGTGTTTGGCTTTCGCAGCCATATAAGCACATTCAATATCCACACTCTTTGAAGCCAATATCTACAGCATTAAAAAACGAACATCAAGCAGCCAACTAATTTTAAACTTCAGCCTTGCATTCTTTTTTTTCGAACTATTATTCATATAGAAAAACACTTGTTTTGTTTAACATTTTGTAAAAATTTCATATTTATTTGAACACAATTCAGTGTCCACTTGAGTTAAAAACAAAACCAAATAAATCGCTTCTCAGACATAAGCACATCTAGATATTTAAGCGCAATTACAAGGCAAAAACAAGAAAAACAAACCATTTCACCGTTCATCGTTGTCCTTCGTTTCAGGCAAAATAGGCGTACAGAGCAATCTCAAGCGGACGCTTCTGTGTAAGCAGCAACACAAAATAACTAAAAGGACTAACTTAACAAGGAGAACCAAATAAATAAGGACTATGTGATAAATGATAATGTTATGATACCCTTTAGTGTTGTTTTCTACTTAAGAGGATTTGTTAAATAAAATTTAGTAAATAAGACCCCTGAGCGTGGCCACAGTCTTTTTGTTGTTTTCTGCCCAATTAAAATGCCAATTGAAACTCACACGAGGCTGGGATGGAGCACGACTGTAAGCAATGAAAATGTGAGCTGCCTAGTCTTCCAGCTTTGGTCGGCAATCGTCTGGATTAATCAACACCTTGATAAGATACTCCACAGAAGGACGTTCAGCAGTTCGAAAAACTTTCAGTCCCTTTCCTTCGATGCATTTGCGGGTGCTGGGACCAATGGCAATCAACTTCTTACCTTCGAAACTTATATTGTTTTGTGTAAAGTGGTCGTAAGTGCAGTTAACTCCCGATGGACTGAAGAAAGCCATAAATTCCACATTCTCCTCCTGAAGAGCTTTATTAAGGTTCTCACCCAACTCTGGATGGCAAATGGTCTCGTACACCTCGATGGCATCGACAAGGTATCCAGCCACGGCCAATTTACAGAGTAGAGCATCTGTTCGAAGATTACCACAAGGTAAGAGGAACGGCTTCTCCTTGTCACCATCAAATGTTTCGATAATGAAATCCCCCAAATTGCTAGCATTGCCAGTTTCCTTGCCACGAGTGAAAAGTTGATTTAAATTTTCCATGGCCAAATGATGCGTGACCTCGCCAACAGAGTAATTATGCAACAGTTTCCAATTGCTCGGCATTTCCTTCTGCTGCAAGGCCTCACGAACTGCGTCAATACATCTTGGCGAAGTGAAGATAATTCCAGCGTATTTTTCCGCATCGAGTAGTTTTATGCGAAGCTCGTCAAGTTTCTTGAAACCGAAGCCCAGTGTCGGCACAAAGATCGCATTGAAGTCGTTCTCGCGCAGCAATTGACTGTAGCTGTCAGTGGAATCGGATTCAGATTTTAGAACAATAACTGTACGCGTTTTCATTTTGATTGTATGAGACTGAATGGAATTAATAATTTAACTAAATATTTGGTTATTTTAAATTCGTTGATGATGAAAGAAAATGTATTTTTATTTTTCTCCGGAGAAATATTTGGCTGGCCTTCAGAAGTGACACCTGTGAATCTGACAGCAGCAACAGCGCGAGTAGTGCGCCATCTACAAGTGAAATAAGAGGTGCGTCGGTATGGCAGGTTAAGCTGGCAGTTAATTTTTGAAATGAGGGAAAGAAAATTCACGAAATAGGGGTGTGATAGGATATGGTGAGTTGTGTATATATGCTAAGGAAAAATTGCAATAAAATGACGATGCAGGATTTTTACGATTTTCGTGGTGAATTTCGAAAAAGTAACGTTAATACGGATTTTTTTGCTATGGATTTTTTTTGGGTTTTTATTTTTGTCGAACGTTTTTGATATTTGGTCCATGCAAAGATTAAAACTCCAACTCCTAGACCGACGGAGGTGGGAATTCTTAAAAAATGGTCCAATCTCGATTGTTTTTCTTCGGTGAGTTTCATTTTTAAATTTTAAATAAAAAAGATTGTAGAGAGGAGAGAGAGAGAAAATGCTTATTTTCTGTTCTTTTTGAAGGATTACAACAAAAAAAAATACCTCCCGCGCCCGAAAACGACATCTAGATCTAGCGGATGGGTGTCTACATTAGTTGACTAAAACCGAAGTAAGAATTTGACGTTTGGCAGACACGAAAGAATATCGTATTGTGTGTGCTCTTGTTGAGTTTTGGAGTTGTGTTAGTTGACTTCAGAATATTAAAGTGTAGTATGACTCTTTTTCATTACAATATTATTACAAAATTATCAAACAAAGTGTCCAAACTTTTATAAAAAGGAATATTCTTTCACATTGAATTGACAGTAGTGTCGAATACTACAGACCTATCCAACTGTTCCATTTAACACAGCAAAGGTTTTGTCACAACTTAACACACAAATCTTAGCTAACTCGAAATAGTTTTATTTTTATTTTATTTATTTTCTTTTCCCCACTTCATATTCATGTCCAATCATCATTCTGCATCAATTGAAGCTCGCAAACTCAATTCGCTTTAATATTTCTTATGCATCCACCGACACCCACAAATTCAATTTCTTGGCCTTGTTCGAGTGTGAACAAAACAATACATCCCCACAGAAATCAATGCTGCGTGTATATTTCACTTATATGTCTGAAAAGTAATCCTAATGTAATCCGTTTGTGCGTTCACCCATCAGCTGCTGACAACTATTTTATCCTCGTTTCGGAGAAAACTCATTAAAACCAAAACTCGAAATGAGATGCTCTGTGAATTCGGGCCGAAAAAAAAAATATTCGGACCGAAAAAAATACCACGAAGGGTAGGTACTTTTGTTAAATTAAAAATTAATTACCCTTTTTTGTTTACGGGCAAATAAAATTGACAAGGTTTCCAACGGTCACTGTCACGAATCACGCAATTACACATACGCATATATACAGCGGAAGATCCTTTATTTGAGTTGGCCGGAATATTTGCAAATATCCCATCCGGATGCTCCACATTATGTAAAGAGAACACGCAAAAAACTGTAATAAAGTCACGAATCCTTTTTCCAATACGAAAAAGAAACCCATCCTTGGTTCTTTTGCGTGTCCGATTCGTACGATTGCATCCCTTTGGTGCGTTATTTCGCAGAATAAATTTAATTCACGCAGATTTATTTATTTTAATTATCTGCAAGTGAATTTATCGGCCAAAGGCTGCTTGCACTCATGCAAAAGTCCTCGTGTTCCGTTTTGATTACCAGAACAATTATTTTATTCGAAATAAAGGATAAATCATTTACCAAATGGAGAGACTCCATTCGGCAATGCCATTCAATATTTTACCGAGAAGGATTCGCTTTCGCCATTCAAATCTGGTTAATCGGAGCGAAATGCCGACGACGCACGACCGGATGAAAATTTTAAAACAAAGAACCTCTATAAAAACAATAAAACAAAATGCTACGATATATTTGCCAACAGTGAGTAAGAGAACAAAAGGATGGGTGACATTTTATCATCATCACGCTTAATTTTCCCTCTCGGGTTGGCTTATGACAATGTTTTGCCTTGAACTTTGCTATTCGGTGTTGGATTAAAGGGATCTTCCATTCATGCAGTAAAAAAGGGTATGCCAATGGCAAACTACAACCAGTCCGATGGGTGTTGTAAATCCTATATACTGATGAAGGTTATGAACATACACATGTTTTGGGTTTACGCATTATGGCAGATAGTGTGTCAAAATTTTCAAATTATGTTGAACCATTTGGGAGACATCTTCTTCTGTTTCGGGATATCTTTGGATATTTGACTCCTGGGCAGTTATACCTCTGTGTGTATTTATAATGTACCTAAATCTATGCATTTGGAGGCTTAAACTGTCGCAATGTTATGTCTGTGAAATTAAAGGTTCGAGGCTGGTTTTTATAACTACCAGTATAAGCAATTCTGTATGTCCTTCATGTGAATATAACGTCTATTGTTGTGGGTCAGAATGGTTTACCTTATGCTTACAATATTTTAAAGGTGTATGCCTCCCAAGCAGAGTTTGAAGCATGCAAAAACTCATGAATTCAGTCGAACTTTCACGTTGTTGTTAGTTTGTAGCTGAGGTTTTCTAGCTATGCCATCAAAGAAGTTGATTTACAAATTTTATTTTAGGTTGTAATATGTTTGCCCATAATTTTCTCTCACCTTTAGACCAAGATAACTAGATTTTTAAATGTGACAATTGCTTGCGACCAGAGACAATACTGTAACCACCAGCTTTGGCCGATTTCCCGTTACTTAGCCTACAAGCTATATTTTTACGGAGTATGGTGCGTTAGTATTGTTACATACAAATTCGTATTGACAAATGTCACGTAACTTCAAAAATGTCGGCTCACCAATAAAGTCGCAACAAATATGAACCACTTCCGCTGTGGGCAAAGTTGCTCGCAGTGTTCATAGAATTTTATCCGTTACATTTTAAATTGTTCGTTACAACTAGAGTTTTGTGTGGATTGCATATTTTTTTTGACAATATGTATCAGAAAAACAGTATGGTTTGTCTCTGCTTGCCATTACTGCTGCAGATTCTTCGCACATCTTTAGGAGTAGGTATATGACTTTAGGAAGTGACTATAGTTTTTGCGCCAATAATCACCATTTGGATTCTGTTCGCTTGTTGAGGTGACCTTCCGGTTCTGCAATTTATTTGTAGATTTTTCCATAAATTATTTTTGAACATTTAAATTTGCAACATAAACTGCAGCCGATAACTTAATCGATATGACAGTTGATAGTTATGTGTATTTGATATTTTTAAAGCTGAACGTAAGTCCGGGTAAGAACGGGAACCTAACATCTTCTTTAATGACACGTTTGCACAAATTTTACATTGGCAAGTCTCCTTAAATGGCAATCAATCGAAATCACAATTTACCCATGCAACAAAGGTCTGCTTCAACCCACGTACAAGTACATATGCATCTATTTACTTCGATACACCGTCTTGGTTTCGTACTTGCCTACTCTAAGAAATCATCTCTGATCACAATCCCCAATCATTATTCATGATAATATTTCCATCACACGAAGGGAAGTGCCCTCATTATGAAGTAAGACATCTTTGATGGTTTCGTTCATCATCATTCAGAAGCGGTAGGAAACAAGAGCACCGTCACATCCGGGGCGATAAAAGCCAACCTCGACCTAACCATGTTTCTATTTTTATGATTTATTACGGTCACAGTTCTGCGTGTGGCAAAATTATATTCCCGAACAGGACGAAGAAGGACAACAACAACGACGCTGATGATAAAATTATAAAATGAAAAACAACCCACTACTAGCGCATGATGGGAAAATCTAACTTGCAAGCAAATTAGGTCAGAACAACTAGAGAGTTTCTCTTCCCACAAAAAAGGGGTTCGCTCCTTTCGCTTCCTCTTCCCCAAAGAACTAGCAGAACACAAATAAGTCGATTTTGCAACTCGGATGCACAGCCCGTCACGAAATCCCATTAGCAAACTTCAAGACTTCTTCAGATGCTTTATTGAATTTACACTGAATCAGATTTCTGAAATTTTCTCAAGGACACATTACTCGTCGTAGTGTTATAAGTAGTGTAGTACTGAAAGGTGAGGTTATTGCAGTGAAACAGGTGAGGAACAAGATGATGAAATCATTGCCGTAAAAAAATCCGATTACGAGATTTTATTTCCATAGAACAAGTGAGTAGGTACCGACACCATTTGCTCTGGCGCAATACGCAATTCGGGTCCTAACGATGACGGAGTTGAGCTGTAAAAAACAAAGTAATGTTTAAGGAGGATACTTGAGAACTTAAAGGACAAAAAACAAATAAATGCAGTTGTCGCATATGCGAAACTGAAGAATGCAGCTTACATTGAAACGCTTTATCATTGTCTCAACAGCTTATACAAGAACGTCAAAAGGAATTGTGCTTGAGAGGAATGGCGAAAATAAATTCATTTATGCGGGTCGATGTAGAGCAGGGTTGGGGATACTAACATGGATAGTTGGGCAGAATGTTTGTGTAAGAGATCCCCGGTTAATGGTATTTACGGACAAAGTTTTGGTGTATGTTTGCTTTTGCTTGAAGTAATTTCCGGACACATTTATCTTTTAAGCAAACCTCGAGCTTGGTAGATGGGATTACGTTTGGTTAACTTGTAAGGTTGTTTTGGGAGACTGAAAAGAGGTTTATATGGGGATATTTGTATATTTTGAAATAAGCATAACAGGGCCTGTTACACCATCAAAAGGGGGAAAAAACGGTAAACCTTTTATGAGTTCCAAGGAATTGTGTTTTCTTTTAGAAACTCACTGTTTCCAGTTATATCAGCTTATTCTCATTGAATTATTCAACAATTTCCTATCGATTGACAACCACTCCTGTCACTATAGCCACTGCCAACGGCCCGTCATTTCTGTATAACCCTAGTAAGTGAATCAGAAAATTGTTTATTTGCGTTCACATTTCAATTGATATTTGTGCATCGTGCCACTTTCGCTCTTCATGTTCATTTGATTTTGGGTATCCACTTGAGCTGTTAAAGCTGTGTTTTTTTTTCTAACCAAACTTCAACCACTTTAAAGTTTCAAAAAAGTCAAATTGTGAAAAAATATGAAAAGAAAAATGTGAAAATACTGAAGTGCCTCCAATTTGTTCCGACAATATTTTTGCTCACAAGTTGATCAAAGTGGCGTTTAAGCGAAATTATTGAATTCACAATATTTTTCAGTGGAAAGTGAGTTATTTGGAATGAATGCCTTTTTCATATTTAAATGAAACTAACTTCTTTTTACACGACAAGGAAGACCGAACCTCCGTTTCAAAGACCAAGCCATCGCGGATGCCAGAGCGCTTGGTCTGGACAACTGGAAGCAGCGTGCCCGGGATCGCAGAGGATGGAAGGCTGCAGTGTCTCAGGCAGAGACTCTTCACGGGTCGGGAGCCCGTTAAGTAAGTAACTTCTTTTTACGTCATTTGAAACGGGAGCATGATTTTCTAAACAAATTATATATTGAACACTCGTGCTAAGAGTGAAGCTTCCATCATGTAATAACTCGTTCTACGAACAAAGGGGGTTAACCCTTAGTTTTTCTCGAGATAAGGCAACTTTTTAAATTGAAAAAGAACAGGTAACAAGATGGAGAAGTGTGGAACACCAATTTTTAGAAGGCGGGTTTGAAATTGGAATAAATTTAAACCTGAATGGAACACCCAGAAAGACAGTTTAGTGGTCAAATCAAGAAGAAATATATTCATATTTAAAAAAACTCTGAATGTCAGCTAATTAATTCCATAGAGCAATAATCTTCGTTTAATAGAGATTGAGTGAGCGATAACATTTTTCGGTGAGACAATCATCAGTGGTATTGATTATTAAGGAATTTTCGGGATATTTTATAATCCGTCAGCGGCAATAAATCATCTGATTTGTCACTAAGCTGTCAAGCTTTCAGACTCAAACAAGAGTGTTGCAGAAGTATTCGGTAAAAATCCTCGATTTGTGTACATTATGCGGACTATTTTTGAATTTCAAACACCCCCCTCTAATTAGGACTTCTTCAGTAGTTTCCAAAGTCATTTCCCTGTTCCATTCTCTCCATAACCAAATCAGTGTCTACGGCGGTAACATTTTGTCAAAACAAATCCATCAGATCGCCGGAAAATCTAATTACTGTCTCGGCGTTGGCAGTGTAAATCGACTGAATAATTTACATTCTTTGGGTGTATTCGTCTCCATCACACTAAGTAATCTTAAGTTACTTAAGGTGTCTTCATTGTAATCTTGGTACATAATTACCTTATGAAAGAAAGAAATGCCCAAGTCAAATTTATTAACGTTTCTCAGCCGCTAATACCTGACACCCCAACAAAATAAGTCTTTCATGTTCATCCATCAGAGTAGGGTTTTTTTGTATTTTCCTTAAAGTCTGTCTACTCGCATTGAATCAGCCACAAGGAACCACAGTAATGAAAGATAATTTCGCTAATAAATATAAAAACCAGTACTCTGTTTCTGCAAAGTGGATTCGGCTGTTATCAGTTGATGATTTCTCCTAGAAGTCTTGCACTGCGCCGGTACACTTTCTCTCTGGTAGCAGACAAATTCTGCAAAAAGAATCCTTCCACAGGCAGTTCGGCGGGCGGCATTTGTAGCGAATAGTTAGTAGAACTCCAACAGTTGCACGCAAAGGTTGTCGCTAAATAGAACTCATTTCGCATTCGACAATTTTACGAGTTTATCCCATAGACGCACGCACACAAACGAACGAACAAAAAAAGAGTCTGAAGGTGCTACTAGACAAAGGCTATTGTGATTGCTTCTTAATTGGTGTTTACATTGTTCCTCCTGACTGAGACATAAGAGTCATTCGTTATTATTTTCGTGAAATTGTTTTCTTTTTGGACTGGAGTAGGTATATTAGGAAGTGACTTACATAGTCGCAGTGATTGTGTGTATCGAACTCCCTACAGACTCTAGCAAATAACAAGAGAAAATAAAAACAAATCAAACAAAATATAAAGCAAACACACAATAACAATGTCCATTAAGATGTCATCTATTATTGTTTGGGCTGGCACGATGTCCGTTCTATTGATAATGTCATCGGCAGCAGCAATCCGTTCAGATGACAAGAATATCACGAGACTTTTAAACAATCAGGTGATTGTCAGTCGGCAAATAATGTGTGTCCTTGAGAAGAGTCCTTGTGATCAACTTGGCAGACAATTGAAAGGTGAGTGCAATCGCAAATAGGGGGGTGTGTCATCCCTTGATGGAAGACCATTGAAATATTTTTGATTTACTCATATTTTTGTTCACACATTTTTAAAGTTCAGATTTCTTTCTATAAATCATCAATCGCAGTTTGTCGGCATATAGATCGACGACTTAACAAACTAAGATTTTGTTTGTAATTACCGCTACTTTGAGCAATACCACACATGAATTAGCTGATGCCCTTAACTGACAATTTTAATACTCGAAATAATGCAGTCGTTTCTGCATTTATGTCCTTGAAAAACTGAGCCTTGTATGGGTTACCTTTTACTGCGAGTTTTGCATATCCCGAGAGTATGATAAATCCGTGTCATCGGCGTCACCGCCACAGCGGGGATAATTTGTTCAAAGGGCAGAGCTCTCAATCTCTAATGATCAGCTATCATTAGAGTGAGTTGGTACAAAACACCTTTAAGGTTATATTTCAAATAAGCTCGAGCTAACAACAACGACAGTAGATATGTATGTAGGTATAATAGTCGTGTTTTTTTTTAGCTTCAATTTCAGCAAAGCAAAGTAAAGTAGGATTTTTATCACGCAATTACAACAACTACGCTCTACTTGACACTTCGAGACTCGTAGTAGTTCTTGTAATAAGTGTGCTGAAAATCCTACTTTACTTTGCTTTACTGAGGTCGCAGAACAAAAACACACGACTATTAATCTATGTAACAACAATATATGTTGATAATGCAGTTTTTGGCATAGATCAGTTTTTAAGACCCGGGCATAAGCATTGTTTTCACTTGAACATTGTAGTTGAAATTATTTGCATATTTAAATCGGTAAGGCAGTTTGAAAAATGATGACACAACAAAGAAAAATATAAATATGCGTATTAGTTACAAATTTATTAAAGCATAGATTTAATAATTTATTAGTAGTTTGTGATATGCTCATTGGTCCTCAGATTTCCATAGTTTTTAATCGTATATTTTTCAAGACCCGTTTTGTCTCCTTTTTATGATTTTATCCATATCAGATCAAAGGAATCATAAAATAATAAAAAATAAGGCCAAACTGACATCAGATATATTTTGGAAACAAGATTACCGCGACATGAATGTGTTATTTCTTTGAAAGCATTTCCGTATTTCAGATTATACTGAACATGAATGTCGCTGTCATTTAGCTCAACACTAAAGTCGGCAAAGTAGAATCAATTTTAAAACAATCTATAAATTTATACGACTTTAACTCTTAAATGTAAATTTAACCATAATATGGAGGGAGCGTTCGTTAGTAGATCGCCATATTTAATCCACACGCACTGTTTGCCAGATTGTTAGTTACAAAAGACACTGTCATACTCATAATTAATAAATGCATAAATGTAGGAATTCAGCAATTCAAATTAGTAGTTGGTGATTATTTTTTCAAACACATTTCCACTAGCTAATAATTTCGACTGTACAAACAAATATTAGTTCAACACATCATCAGAATTTTTAAATAATTTAAGTAATCCGTCCAACTTTGCAAACAGAAACCCCAAATATTAAAAATTGCAATTCTCTTATACTAATTCAACTCAACATCCTGTGGTAGGTATACCTGTAAAATTCATTTTTTTTCTTCCTCCGCAAAAAGTGAAAATTACAAGCAAAACTTTTTTATTGTTGGATTGTTTTACCTGCTGAACAAGTGGGTAGAGCACAACAATAAACACTAAAGTGTGCAGAATCCCCCCAAGTGCATCAGCGCAAGTACTTCGTTCGGTGGAAAAAGTCAGTAAAACAATTAAAAAATTTGCTTGTACAAATAAAAGCTGTATGCCAAACGAAGCACAACGAGAACAACACAAGGATCTGTTTCGGTGGGAGATTTTTTTGTTTGTTTGTTGTTCTACGTGTTTCGCTTTAAACAATTTAATGCGCTCATGGCCAAAATATCACATAACAATGGAACATGATTGCCACCCCCGTTGTTCCGAAGCCATTTCGCATTTCTAGATACACATCCTGTCATGGGTCCTTGCCATTAGAACATATCTAATTGAAAAGCTTTTGTACGGACGCCTCCTATATTCCTGTCGGGCATGTGGTAATTCCAAATGAATTTATATCCCTAATCGTACGTACCTACCCACATTAGCAGGAATGGGTTCCAGTCGGGCGAGGACGAGGATGCGGTTGGACGGAAAACAAAAAAGATGGAGGAAATGGATTAATGCTGGCACTGCATGTTAAGTCAGATGAGACTGACCCGACTCTCTGCGTCAGCAGTTATACCAATGACCAATCTCAACGACAAAGATGTACCCAGTTAGAGCTGCCTTGCCTGACCACATGGGAAGATTGTGTGGACGTGAATGACTGTATTATTAGCTATGACTCCTTTGACAAGCGATTAGGATATATACTGATACTTCATACGAATGGCAGTGTGAATTACCAGCGACGGAATGGTGTAAACGAGAACTAATTACATTTACTCCGAACATGTGGTTTATGGTGTCAACAAGGGCAAAGCAATCAGTCGTAATTTGGAAAAATGTTCAAAGCGATGGCAGGAGTAATTAAGGTTTTTTGCTGTTGGTTGGGGGGATTTATTAGTTTGCGAAGCAAGACCTTGCTTTTACTCTCGCGGTGCCTTGCACTTATACGTCAATTAGATAAATTTCCAGGTGACTTTGGAAGGACATTCATGTGAGAAATATTACACAAGTGAAGACACCGTTTGAGTGCTGTTGGATAAAGTTTTCCATTTGGGTCCGTAATTATTCCGCGTTAATGTGCTAAGCGATGAAAACCTCATAGAGTAGACACCTACTGCTATTTGGATGGAGAACTTTCTCTAGACTACCACACGTTCTGTTGAGATTTTATTCGTTGTGCTTGAATGATTCACAAAAGTGTGAGGAAGGCGCGATGTGGTGTGGTGGATTAAAGGATGTGGAAAACAGGTCAACTTCGAATGAAATTGAAAGGATAATAGAATTTTATAGAGCGCATGAAATGTCGCACCAAAGTTATTGACATAATTCGTAAGTTTCAGCAACTTTTTGAGTACATTGTGTACTACATTATCGACGGCAGTTTCCGTGTATCAAAATATAGGTGTAAAGATATGCGCCCTATATTCAATTACGTTACTGAAAGCAGCTTTAAAAAAATCTTCATCCACACAATCAATCAAGCAAGCAGTCCAGTAATACTATTTTTTATACATCGAGATGTTGTTCAAAATCCATGGAGCTTAATTTAACCAAATAACTACGAGCTACCTTATCGATTTCAGTTTTTGCCAAATTCAAAATAAATTTCGCGTCTTTTTTCCGTCTAAATGGGTGCTCAATATGAATTCAATTGACAGCAGCCCAAAAAAATACTATACCTTAAAGTCACCTCCATCTAATATGAAAGGATATCCCATATCCAAGTGCATGCCATTTCATTTTATAGATCACGAAACAAATAGAAAAATTCATTAAAGCTACTTGAAATATATATCCACAAACTACCTTATCGATTTTCTTTTTTGTCGTCTTCCGATTGTGGCTATCAAAATAAAGTTGTCAACTGTTTTATTTTTTCTCGTAAATCGAAAAAATTTAAATTCACAGAAACTACTCTAAAAATTAACTGAAAATCACATTGAATGGAAAAGGATGTTACATTCCAAACTCAGCCGCATAGTTTGTGGATTCGGAATATCTACAATAGACTCCTTGTATGAGAAGGTTAAACTATCAAACTAACAACTTTTTTACCAAAATAAAAATAGCTATAGCCGAATTTCAATGAGCAAAGTTACTTCCCGCAAACAATAAAAATAAATAAAACATTCCAATACAATCCAACTACTTCCGCTGACTGCTCAATAAAACACAGGCCGCAAAACCAACCACCAAACTAAAAAAAACAAACTTTCTCTACCATTTTGTATTCATTGGAATAATTATTGCGCCATTTGTAGAAATAGCTTCTCGATTTAAAGGCGTAATGGGGGAAAAAGGCGACACAGCGTCGCTGTTTTGGTTGTCCTCCCCGAGTGGGAAGCAAAACAATTAGTTTGCATTATTAATCGTAACAGCTCGCGGACCAAGAGGCTGACCCTTATTCATAAGCAAAGAGATCTATTAATGGACCTCTCGGACCCTTCCAAATTGATGATTTTTTTCCCATTTTACTTGCCTCATATTTTATTCAAGTGAAAAACTATTTCGCGTGGAAGGTAAATGATAAAATGTAAAATTCTTGCCTTGCCATAAAAAGTAATAATAATTGGTTCAACTCGGACTCTCATTTCGGCCGAAGTTACACTTGTTTTGTGTTTATATTCAGTTGAATTAAATATTTATGAATCAATTTGCTGTGAAGGTTAGGCAGGACCTCGCTTCTAGGAAATTTGAATTTCGTCCGATTAGAAAGAAGATTTCATTCGATATTTGAAACGGAGGTGCAGTCTTACTTTGGCTTCATACCCAGGGGCTGCCGGACTGGACCAATGCTGTCAATGCAATCCGTTTGTTTTGAGTGATGAAATGGTCACTTAAAACATACTCACGCAGTACCAACTTTGAATATAAACAGTGTATAGCTACGAAAATGTCTGCTACAACTTTTATAAACTAAAACACCACCGGCCATCACCTCTTAGCCATTTGAAACGAATAGCGCAGTCATGCATATTTATTTGCAAAGCCTCCATTTTGTTCCTCCACATATACTCGGTCAAATGGCATTGTTTACCAAACTTGAATTCCAGCCTGAAACTATGTTATTTCCCATGCAAATTCGCTCCAACTTGAGGCTACGCCTATGCCAAATTGTACACATCATCTTCTAATAAATTATTCACATTGCGGCACGGCGCCTAGCGGAAAAGTTCGTGAAATTGCACTGAAATTGGTGAACATTCTGCCCGCCACTATATCCAGTGGAATTCCCATAAAATTTGCATTCAAAATTAAGCCTCAGCACCCTCGAATGGCACGACTGCAAATCCCAGAACACACAGTGCTTGAAGTATTTTCTACATAAATTTCAAATCAGCTCTTCCCTAACCCAAAGGACACCACATCTATGAACCACGAACGTCTGCATACAGCGAGTGTAATCATTTTTTTAAATATAATTTTTTTCCCATTCACTATGCGGTGCTACTTTTTTTTGGCCCGATTTCCGCCGACGCGACGTTGGTACCTACTTTCCATTCCTTGGGGGAGGTTTGTATAGTATCCATGAAAAATTCATGCATCCTTAATGCAGATAAGTATCACGTTTCGTCTTTTGTATTATTTTGTAAATAGTGTCAACGCAATCATGACGCCATACATCAGCTTCATCCTTACCCACATGTTTTTGTCTAGGCTGAACATACGTGCATGTAGATGGTATCCGCGAAAGGGTGGCGAAATTTGTCAGTCGGGTTTTAAATATAAAACTTTTTTTTTGTCGTCAGTAATTTGAAGCGAAAGACAGATGCATGCATTTGCATAACTTTATCTAGATTGCAGCTGTCACAACGATGCAGCTTTTTATTTGGATGAATTTCTAGGACTCTGATCAAACGTCACGTTTAGCAGCAATGAAAAAAAGCCACTTAGCGCCTAATCCCCCTTGGTAACGGATTTTCATTGAAATTCATCGGTCGATTGGGAATTTTCAGCGGATGGATATGTTTTGGGAAAATCAAACAATTTACGTACACTTCGATATGCTTCAAATGGTAGAGAAATTCCAAGTTCTCCTGATGGCAATTGTGGCATATGCCGCTGTTGTTGCTGTTTTTCGTGCTGCTGATAGCAAAATCTCCAATTCGGTTGAATAACTCAAATATTTGATTGTATTGTGCAATGCGAATGCAATCCTTGTGCGCCTTCAAGTACAATCGAAAAAGGGTGTATCCAATGAAAAGAGTTGCTAATCCAATATGGCGATCGAGAGTTTTACTTACCCATACAACTTGGACAGAGTCAAATTTTGATGTTTGCCCGAATGTGGGTTGGTGGACACGATTGCCTTTGAATTTTGGTTGTTTAAAGTTCTGACGATCTACTTTGAAACTTTTTGAGTCACAGTCGCGGGTTGTCATCCCACGAAGGAATTCGAAAAGGCAGCGAAACATGGTGGCTCGAAATTGTGCTTCGTTGCCAAAAGTCTTAGCGAGTTGACCCGCCCAGTGTTGTTGGTTGAAAATATAAATAGAAAATTACTGCACGAAAATCTTCAGAATTCAATTCCAATTTTTGACCAACATAAATATTGCAAGTAACTGTAAACAACACAAATAGCACTCGTATGGCAAAACGTTCTGAGTACGATTACCATTAAAAATGTCAAACTTTACAATGACAATGTCAAATTTGACTTATTGACAGCAGTGTGGTGTGTGCAACCTAACTTGTGTGCAAGTAATTGTAACACACTGACGATGACGACACCATAAAGCAGTCCTTCCAACCGAAGAGTCTTAAAAATATCCAACTGGGTGGCGCAAATATGGGAAGAGATTATTTGCCAGTTGCCACCCAATGCCCTCTCGGGTCTGAAAAAATCACGAAGCCAGTTTCCAATCTAACAAAAGAAGAGCACGTCGCACATCCTCCTCAACACACCCTCTCTAATGCGCTTTTATTTGAATTATTAAATCTTGAAACTTTCAAACTGCTTTCAAGCCTTCTTGGCTGCTATTTGCCTTGGCATTATGGCAAAAGTGCCCTCGAAAAGTGATTCACAAAGTTCAAGAGACAAATCGGGAACTTTCGAGCGCAACAAATTCCCATCGACAAATATTCACCAGACTAAGTGGCAAACTTTCAAGTGATTCGGATTCGATTTCGAAAGAAATTTGCAAAACTCTTTTAAGATACCTACGCGTGTTACAGGCAACTCTCGACCTCAATTGATTGCCTGTCTATGTTTTTGTGTAGGAGTTCCTCCGCTTTCACTGCATCGTTGCTAATTTACCAATTCAACGAGTATCTGCGGGATTAATCAAGCAAACTGCATCATCTGGTGATGAATTTCCCCCATCCACAATCGAACTGGTTTTCTTATTTATTTGTTCAGCAAATTTGTGTAAATACACGAGTACCTATAGCAAGAGTTGGCAACTTCGCTTCGATATCAATTAACATAGAGAACTATTTACTCTTGGGGCTCGGCTTGTGCAAAGTCATGTATGGCTTTGTGCAAAGCGAGTCTCTTCGAGGTAGACATACAGCTTTATTGCTCCTTTTCGATGGGGAATGGAAAGGGAAAGTGAAATTCTTGATTTACGCCAGTCGTCTTTCATCCGGCTTGGAGAATGAGGAGAGCTATCCTTTTCGTTTAGATTTCTTTTCTCATATTTACAATCAAATTCGTGTATATAGACAGAGGATTCTATATGCTGGCGAATTGTTTGCGTAGCAGTGTGCTTCCTGAGAAACTATTTCTAGACGTGTGGGATGAATAAGGGAAAATTTGTTTTCCAACAGTGATAGCGAAGGATTAAGTAGGAAATATTGAATCCAGTTACTGTGCAAATTCCGGGATTCCAATGGAATTACACATCCACTTTCGCAGTTGGGGGCTATCAAATCTCTTGGAAGAGCTTATGAGTTTAAGAAGAAAAACCAATTAAGTGCCGTTTTGTATTTACATTATGGTGTTCTTTGGGTTGCGTTGTTGACGAAGATATAGTTCGATTTTGTTTTAATATTTGTGTGATGATAGAAGAAGGGTGTTCGAGATTGTGTTTACCCTGTGCAAAGGGTGAAAGAATGAAAAACATGATAAGTTTTCATAGTTTCATTGCGTCGTTGAATCGCGTGATGCTTCATTGCAAAATGGTGACTATGAGAGTTCACGCTGACAGGAGAATATTTCGTCGGTTGACAGGTAAAAGCCACTAATGGTATTTAGAGCTTCTTGCAAATATGAGGTTTCCATAATTTAAAACCTGAGTTAAACCCGAATAGAGTGGTTATCTCTTTAATTAAAAAAAATGTTTTACATTCCATACATTGACTCCGAATGGACTTTCTTGGAAATTGAATTCGTCGACTGTTGGAGAGATGCTCGCATTCCTCAAAGCACTCACCCAAGCACCACAACAGAACAGATTTCTAGACGAGGATGGAAACTCAATGACCCTTAACATTCAATTTTATTCTGTAATTGATTGGAAATTTTAAAGCTTCCATCCACTTTTCTTTTGTTCCTTTGATCGTGGTGCAGATACAGGCGGATCAGAGATACATAAGAATGGTCGAGCATGTGCTTGATTGCGATTGTGCGTTCCTTTACAAAACAGAATCGCATTCCGCAATTTACCTGAAACTACAAGTTTCTTGGAAACTCTCCAAAAAGGACTAGCTCTGTGTTAGGTATGCCGACCAGTTTAAATTTAATTTAGATTTCTCCGACGAAGCTTTTAAAGGCCCTGCCAAATCGTTTGATATATATCGGAATTGTGCGCCCGAGTGTTCATTTACCACTTCGATTTGGTTGTGTTCCTTCGGACTTCCTTAGAAGAACTGAATTCAATTTTCAACTTGAATTCATTTACCCTCATTTTCGATGAGCAAGAGGACTTTTCCATTTTCTTCGAATCTGTTTCGTGGATGGGAGTCGTCGACAAGAGACTCAGCCACAAAAAAAATGCGATTACATTCAACAGAGTTATGGTGTATAAATTGAAAAAGGTGTCCTTTTCCACAGCTTAAACGTTTTTGTAAGGATTGTCTGTACAACACTGAGAGCATGAAAAAATGCATATTTCTTTGCAAAATTCATATGTCAAAGTAAAGGGAGGATGCGTCGCCATTGGAAACGCTTAGTCTTCGTTTTCGTGCAAAGTGCCATTCTGCCGGCATAAGAGCACTGAAAGGCGCTTGACACAGAAAACGGAATAAAAGTAGTTGTCAGTTGCAGCAGGAGCGAAGATTAAAAGTACCTACATAATGCAAGGACCAAGGAGCTTTGAAACTATCTGCCATAGTTGAACCTATTGTGCACGGAAGTGGTACACATGACAAACACATTTGCAATTCAAATGTGGCGGACGTGTCATGCATAGTCACAGCCACACATCATAGGGGAGATATTTTTCTTTTATTCATTCGCTTGCTAGGAAACGTATTTTTATATTTAATTTCCTGCATTATGCTGGTAAAAGATTTTTAAATTGTTGCCTGTGGAAATCTGAAATTGAAAGTAGTCCAAATGAAGTTGCAAAAGTTTGTTCTGCTTTTTTGAAATTATTTCCGATGGAGTAATTGCTAATGTGAAGGAGTAACCTACTTTCTAAAATATTCTAATTTAAAATTTGTTTGCAGTCATCGCCGGTTTTTATTTAGCACATTTCAATTAAAAAAAAAAAGGAAAAAGTTGCGAAAAACTTCCGCGAAAGTTGTGTTTAACTTTTGACTTTGATTTTCCCCATTCAATTTCAACTTTTGCAATTTAATAATTTTGTTAGATTTATAAATCGAAAGCAATAAAGTTGTACTGTAAATGAGTTCTCTTGTTGTGTTGAAGCGCAGTGGGTAGGTATATGTCTAACTTTGTTAGGCAACACGCCGTACTCGCATCGCTAAGTTGTGGTGGAAATATTAGGTAAGACAGCAAAACATCTGTCATAAAAGAAGTGAAACAGATTAAAAAAAACTCCTGAATACGTGTATATTTATAAAAAGTTCTACAGCGATGGACAAATCCCTCGAGTGAAAAGATTCCTTTGTCGTCGTTTAGTAAATTGTGAAATTATTTCTAATCTAGAAAACTTAACAAACTAACAAAATATTGAATCGATCCCCGGAAATAAAAACACAAATTACGTCTTAAGGTTTTTACAACTGCGCCAACTTTTGTAAAAGTCTCACAAATATCTGTATAACTGTCATGAAAGGGCTTTTGAACCGTTTGGAATCGGCATAAAATTGTAGATCCCTTCCATTCGTCCCAAAAATGAAAAACTCTCATAAAACGAATGAAAACGAACGAAAAACTAAATTGGGCCGCATTTCGCTTTTTAAACAGTTCCACTTAGTTAAGGATGCTCCCTAACACACTTTGATTCAGGGCGGTAGGTCCACTATGTGTTTTAGTCCTATCTGTTTTTTTTTAAATAAAATCCATACGTAGGTAAGGTACCAGCACCTCAGGTTAGTTCAGTGCGAGACGTGGCACCTCCAATGTCTATGGCATCACGGAACCACCCATCCATCTTCTGAATTATGAATGAATTCGAGTGGTGGTGATGTTGAAAGATGCCATGAGGCGTTACATTGGCAGTACCCTAATATTGAATGTCATAGTGGTCCCTGCAATAAACTAATCACCCGTTTGTTCCACTTTAATGTAGTTACTACCCCCACAACGCAGAGCAGAAATTGGAACTCTTTTAACAGATTTTCCCGAAGTCGTCCAGCTCAGCCAGGACCTTCACAAGCACTTGATAAACCGGTATAAATTTACGGAGAGCCATCAACTTAATGAGTACCCATTTTCAATTAAAGAGAATCCACCCACTTATTCGGTTTCGCTTCAAACCAAACAATCGCTTCCCATTTATATACCCCATTGAAATGCAAACACGTTCTGAAATCAATTTAGCAACCGCAAACAGGCGACAACTCGCTATTTTCGGCTCTAATTAAGCACAACGCATCATTATGTCATCACAATGTTTCCTGTTTAGCTTCGAATTCCGTATCCGGTCAGCTGACAATGCGGTCCGAATTGAATTCGTCCTCCAAACATACACAATCACCACCATTGTTGGCGAAATTGATAAAATTAATTGAAAATCGATCGGAAGGCCATTCAGTTTGACCCCGAAGTAATTAAAAGAAATTAAAGTAGAACCCGGAAATTGAATCGGACATAATGTGGGGCAAGGATTCTGGTTTCAGGGGAACCACCTACAGTTCGTATGGTCTGCGGCATGGAATTTACACCCAGAAACTTTGACTGAGTATCCGCATTTTCCATTTTCTTTGTTCACATGGAAAAACTTTGTGCAGCGTCCTGAAAAAATTATAATTGAAGCCAGAGCTCAAATGCGTAAAGTCATAAACAAAGCCAACCGAAGCATAACTGCTGTCTGTGTACAGCAGATATTGGTCTGGTGAACGTGCAACTCCAGGAGAACACGCCTTCCGTTTCCTTGCAGGAAACATCGCAACTTAGTTTGAGTTTGCTTCCTGTTACTGTTGGAAATTTGTCCTTACTAGTCCCTGTAAATGTGGTGGTACTTTCGAATACATCGACTCTTACATATTGCAGTTCTAAATAATTAACAGGCAAGGAGGTAGCTGTGTTTAGATTAACATTTTCGTTGTAGTCCCCAAGGCTTACGTTGTACTTCAATATGTTTTGTCATCAGCAGCAACACAAATCCTTGTGCATACTGACTCAAGGAATGTTGATTTCCATTTCGGAGAATGTAGGTAAGTGCGGTTCTTAAGGTGTCATGTCAAGAAGGAGCGTATTTCTCGGGGGGTAGCCCTTGAAATGCATTTCCACTCATTCAGCTTGAGTTATTTAACTTTAATTATACGCAATTGCACGAGGTGGCAGTAGGGTCGCAATTAGTGCATGTTGACTCGTAAGTCGGGTGGCAGACGTATTCCGTGAAAGTATGTAATTTTTGTTTAATATTTATAACCAACGGTAGGAGTAGGTACTTCTTGTACTTTGGGTATAAAAGCCGCTGAGATAGAGAAGAAGGAGTGAATTGACACAGCGAGGTTACCTTGGGTCTTTGCTAATTGTAGGCTTGTGATGTTCGCTCCTTTAATTTGATTTGCGCACCGAAAGACGCAAGGATGGTAGGCATATTTAATCCGAAAGTACATCAGGAGCTATATACTATCAAGGGTAGTTTTTTACAAAATAGCTCTCTCTCTCTCTCTCTCTCTGAATTTTTGTAGAATGTTTTAAGGTATTTTACAAGTTGAAGGCTAACATTAAACTTTACTGTACTCCATTGAGGTTAAATACTTGGTGGTCGTAAATTTTTACTGGACAATGACTACAAAGCTCCAGAGAATTTTCTGCATCAGTCTTAAGGTACCTATAAAGCTGTCATAAATTAATATTTGCAATACATTGCGTCATCGAATTGACCCCATTCTGGGAACTTGCACTTCCATTACAGTTGGTGGTAAGAAAGGTTCTTAAAGTCATCCATTTTGATATCCTTGTTCCATCCGCTACATAGCTACATAGCTGCCTACATTTTGTATTCTAATAAAAAGTTAATCTTAATATTCGGCTTTTCGCTATTTCATTTCAAATAATTTCTACCATTTTTCAATAATTTGTTGTTAACCATTGTCCACATAAATAAAGTTTTCCATTCCTCTACTTGCAGCTGCTCTGCCCGAAGTGATCCTCCGCAATTGCAGAAACTGTTCCCCGCAACAGGCACAAAATGCCCAAAGATTGACAACCTTCCTGCAGACACGTTATCCGGACGTATGGGCGATGCTAATAAGGAAGTATCGAGGTGTCTAAACACCACAACAACAAAGAGCGCGTGTTCTTTTCCCACACCAAAGGATCTCAACATCGCCAAACTCAACACCAACTACAATAGTATCCGTCATATCATTCAATGCATATACTCGTAGAAAAAAAGCCAAAATTTAAATACCCACAGATAGAAATGAGTTAAAAACAAAAAACTGTTTAAGAAATTAAATTAAGAAAGGATATCTCTTATTTATTGATAGCGTTCCATCGATGCAACGCAAGGTTTAGACGCAAGCAAACGTAAATGCGTCACACATTTAAATAGTTTTGTTTCTAATAAAAAAAAAAAATATTTCATCCAAAAAATACCCAAGAAGGAGGAGTTCTTTTTTTGGCAAGTTTTATCGTTATGTCAACGCGACAACATGTGGAGTGAGTGAGAGCACATACAGAACAGCTCGTAAACATCAACACAACAATCGAGGCTACCGCACGTTGCGTATGTCAACGTGTTAACATCAAGCGCCACACAATGTACCTAGTCCTGCCATAAGTTCTGTTACACATTTTCCAGCGCTTATCGTTAAAAACTTCTTGTGGGAATTGCACCGTTAACTTTTTTTTCGGAACACATGCATTGATTAGTAAAGAAAACTTGCCAGTTTGGTCTCAGCTTGCGATCTATTAACATGGGGTGGGGCGTTAAAGAAAATTGAGTCGCGGTAATTGCGTTGCATGGTGCGGGAAGAATTCTGGCCAAATTTTTGAGTTGCTAAAACCACTCGGCATATCGAGAATTTTTGTTTATCGGGCTATTGGTCGTTTCTGCGAATTGTCTGGAGTGGAGGACAGGTCAAGAAGTGGTCGCCCTCGCGTCGTTCGTACAAGTGCGGTAGTAAAGGCAGTTCGTGAACAAATTCGGAGAAATCCACTTAGGAAACAAAAGATCATATCCAAGGAATTGGATATATCAACCAGATCCATGTCAAGGCTGATTCGGGATGATCTTCACATGAAAGCCTATCGTCGGTCCACGGGACATCTCTTAACTCCTCAATTGAAAAAAATTAGGCTGGAAAGATGCAAACGACTTCTGCAGTGGCACGCGGCCAATGGGCATGAAAACATTCTGTTTACGGATGAAAAAATTTTTACCGTGGAAGAAGTTTGTAATAAACAAAATGACAAGGTCTATGCCACGTCATCTAAGGAAGCGAAAAAAATCGTTCCCAGAATTCAACGAGGCCATCATCCAGCTTCCGTAATGGTTTGGTGGGGGGTATCCCAACAAGGTGTCAAATCCCTCCATTTCTGCGAAAAAGACGTAAAAATTGGGGCAAAGGTTTACCAAGAAGACGTGCTAGAGGGCGTTGTGAAAGGTTTGACCAATACTCTTTTTGGCGGAAACAGGTGGGTCTTCCAACAAGACTCTGCTCCAGCGCATAAGGCCAAAACCACGCAGGAGTGGCTCAGGCTCAATATTTCTGGCTTTATAGCAGCAGAAGATTGGCCCTCGGGGAGTCCAGATCTGAATCCACTGGATTATGGTTTGTGGTCAGAACTTGAAAACATGGCCTGTAAGACTCCCCACAGAAATTTGGAAAGTCTTAGAGCAGCATTGACCAGAGCAGCGTCCACGATCTCTTTTGAAACCGTACGTGCCGTTTTAGCCTAATGGCCACTACGTTTAAGAGCTTGTGTGAAAGCCAAAAGCGTCCATTTTGAGTGAAGTTAATTTTATTCTATTGCCAATAATGTAAGCTAATAAACAAAACTATTTTCAATACGATATGTTAACTGGTTTTTTTTCTACAGCGCTTTGTATTTGTAACAGAACTTATGGCAGGACTAGGTACAATGGAAGAGGACTTGCCTTTGCCTCTTGCCGCGCGCAAGAGGAAATTCGAACGAAGCACAAGAAATGAAAGGATTTTCCTTAAGAGTTTCGCCCCCACCCCCTCACTTTCTGTACTGATTCCCACTCACAACGGGCAGCAGAGAACGGAACAACTGTAATATTTACCAAATTGATATGCGTATCAGAGTTGGTTGTCGTGCATCCTTGTGTGGCTGTAGCGTGTGGCTTCAAGAGATATTTTTTTTTCAAATTTTCGAAACAGCATATCGCTTTTGCTATACGATGTGCAATATGTATAGTTACATTTTGTTCGGTGGACCGAAAGGTTTCCAAGAGACGGAAACTTTCCCCGTCGTTGATGTTATTTTGTTGATACTTTGAAATTCCCTTTTTTTTGTTGCGAGGAATTGAAAGCGCGTAAATCTTTTACTGCTTAGTTTAGTGGCTGCTGCTCATGTTCGGGGCTGTCATTCGTTTGCAGTTTCAATATAAATTGCTGTCGTCTGGTAAATTGTTCGCCGCAGAAAGGGTTGGAGTCGGGAATAATAATTTCGTCGTTTCGTTAGAATGTGTGTGACATTTGATTTACAATAAAAATCGCTGTCACATGCGTTCAAGGTGCGTCCATGTATGGGGCACTTGAACTTCCTCCTGGCTGTCAGTTCACCTCGATGCCTAATTGGAAAATGAAAAAAATAATTCCAAAGGACTCACGCCTGTCAGCAATATGTTAGCGCATAAAATAATTAACACGTCTTTGGCCTTGTTCTTGGGAAACTTCAATACGGTCCTGTCTTCTCGTCTACATGCCAAAACAAGAGCGAAGAACACCAAGCAGCACATCTAAATTTACATACTGGCAGGGAGAGGCTGCGTGAAACTATGCACATGTCTCATATATGTGTTCAGTGTTCATATTAAATTTCGATTCAATTGAGACACATTGTTGAACGTTTTGCTCTTCGGGTTATTCAATAAAATATATTTGCATGTCAAACACAGCTAACCCAAATGGCAGCGCAAATGTTATCCTGCTTACTGCGTTAAGAGTTGTGTCTTACTTTCATAGATGGTGTGATTCGCATTTAAAGTAGGTCGCCGTAAGCTTCAAACAGCCTGAAGACGTCTTTGATTTATTGATCAATTAAGTTAAAGTCTTATAGATATATTTTATGACACTTTTGGATTTATTTAAATTTTTAAAATTACTTAAAGTAAGACAAAACTTAGTAAACAAAAAATATTAGTTCGTCGTGTAGGAGAAACAGCGCCTAGTAAGCCTAGTTCCACCTTGTGCTCTTTAAAGATACCGGGTATAGTCATCAATCAGTCCAGAATAGAGCATTCAAACTTTCTCTAACAAATAGGCTATTCATTCAAAATTGTGACTCTTTTATATTTCCACAAAGCACTTGCAATTCTATTTACGATTTGTCGTTCAACTAAGTACAGATTGAGAACTTTCCTAATATCGTCCCTTTGCCTTTGCCTATCTCACAGGACACAGTAGACAAACATAGCACATTGACAATTCGACATCGGAAATCCCTACTTCCTAAATGGAACTTTCTTCCTGCAAAGTAAAATCTGCTTCACGCAATATCCCGGACTAGGCAAATGGCTTGCAATTTCCATTTGAATCCATAGTGTGGGTGTCGAATATGTGCACAAGAACAGAATATCTATGGTTGTATCTTAATTGATCTCCATTGACTGTCGAGAATTAAATTTCCAAACATGCGGTGGCCGAAGTTTGAATTTAACAACTTCACCAACATCCTCCGGAAAGGACAACAAAACCCGAAATCAAATCCCACCCACACTCACGCTGTCTCGCAATTTCAGACAGTTGCTACGTGTAGTCACTGCGGCTGCTTTTGGTTTTGGTAATGGAAACACAAACTGAGATATCCGAGCAAGGATTTTGGCCAAAACAGTACAGGGAATTATCGTAATTAAAATCGAAATAAACTCTCTCAGTTTGTGTGTAATTTTTTGAGAAGAGGACCGGGATTATTTTAATTCTTTTGGTTGCCTTTGCTCTGTTTCCTAGGAATCTTTCGAATTCCCATGGGAGTGGCGGTGGATTTTGTCAAACTTGAAAGTCCTTTTTGTGGAGATTCCATGAATGTGTAGCATCTGGCGGTTCTGTTATTTAACTGACAAACGCCATAAAACAGTAAGTACTCCTTTGCAGTCTATTCTGCACAGGATGTCGTTTTTCGGATGTTCTCTGTGGTAACAGAAGAAATGCTTATCGGATTAACAAAAGGCGGTAGAGTACCTGGGTTACTGGTATTGGCACTAGTGATGTTCAACAAGTTGTCGAGAAGGCCAACCGGATGCGGATGTCAGCACTATAAGAATTGTTGTCCTGGTGTTGGAGAAAAGGAAATACGATGCTTAACTGACCGCTGTATAATGGTTTTGGTTTGTTTTCTAAACGGAATGCGGTTGGGGTCTGCTGTGAGTGTGCAGTGGTAAAGGGTGATCATATTTCCATGATGGCTTTCAATGGCGGACATGGGTTTTTGAAAAAGGATTAGTTGGTATGTTGTTGGACTGCAGAATAACTACATTGGTGTGTTTTAATGAGGGATATGGATATTTTCTTTTACTTGGCAGAGTCATGAAACGTTTAAAATTAAACATGTATCGCGTGGGATTCTTAGATGAGTTCGCTGGCGAACAACATCTTCTTCTACGTGGAACATGAACAAAAAGAAAAGCGAATCGCCTCATTTGCTTTATACCTTTTTATATTATATTGCCGCATTTTCTTCTTTATATGACTATAGTCGTTGTTGCAAAACTTAACAAAGAAAGGAGTTTTTTAATAATATCAACAGAAAAAAATTCAAATTAATACCAATTGCAAAGCACTCACAGTGGGTGGTTAAAAAAAACCCAACAAACAATGCTGTTTTTATATAACTTGTCTTTTGTTCTGCGAAAGCAGATTTCATTTACCCGCGAGTTCACCTGAGAACCCTAGGCGATACATGTTTTTTAATAAAAACAAACACGGGAGAACAGAATGCAAACGTGGAGAGAAAGCTTACTCGAAGGTATAAACAAATATCCTAGGGAACTAAGTGCAAATTTATAGAGATAAACTAGCTGACCCGGCGGACTTCGTTCCGCCCAAATTCGTTAATGAAATGAATATAGTCATGCTTATTTTCAGATTCGAACGAATAATCTATGTCTCTATTCGTTCGAATGAACTTTGTGTATTTTGAGATTCGAACGAATAATATTCACTATCGAGAATGTCATAAAATGAATTTTAATGAATTCAACTTTCGAAATCAGCGGTTGCACATTTTTATTTTATACGGAGTGAACATACTTTTGTTTTTTTTTTTATAGAGGCTCTTTTTTCATTGTTTTAATAAAACTATATAAATATTTAAAATATTAACTACTTATTGAGAAATACATGCTACGATCTACAAAAATGTGAAGTAGAAGTCTTTTCTGAAATGGGACCAGGCTTAAGAATATTAAAATGTGTTATTAGTAATATTTTGACATGCTAAAGTCTGAAGTTTAAATATGAGCTTATCTAAAAAAGGTTTTAAATTTTGTTATAAAATTGCGAACCCATATTGTTGAAATAAAGAATGCAAAAAGAAGGTATTATGTTATATTGAACCTCAAGTTTTTAAGTTACTTATTCAACTCAATTCTGGTCACACTACCTCTTAAATATGGTTATTGTATAAACAAAACAAAAATTTTTTTGATACAGTTTTTCTGTAAACAATCGGTGACAAATACCAGCAGACATGGCGATTGTTTTGTTTATGGATGAAAGAAGAAAACAATTCATACAGGAGGATGCCTCAAATCCATTTCGGAAAAAAAAAAATCCCTCAAGAAAATATGGAAAAACAACAATTATCACTGGTTAGCGTTAGGAAAATACAGACGAATAGAAAGTGAAAATATACTCAACATTGGAATGAAAGATGAACTTTCGATTGATAGAATGAACTTTCTTTCTGTTCGAAATTCAAAATACAGATTCTTCAAATTCCTCACACTTTCGAAAGAATCGGATCTCAAAATAAGCATGAAATAATTCCGAGAATGCACATACTATAAATAACTATTGGCGCAACAGATCCGTAGGGACCTAAGGCCTAGTTTCTCACAACTATTAGTTTTGTGAGTTTTTTTTTTATTTTTGGGACGGATGGAAGGGAAGGACAATTTTATACCGAGTCCAAACGTTCAATTAAGAAGCTCTTTCACGACAATTATACTCTCGGATGTTTGTCAGACATTTGCGAGATGTGGAGCAGTAGAAAAAAAATTGTAAGTTGGAACTTTTTTTTTTCGAAATTCGAACCTGGGACCCTTCGCTTAGTAGTCCAACACGCTTACCACTAAGCCACTGCGCCGACATACTGCTTCACGTAATTCGGTCAATTCAATGTTTCATTTGAAATGCCTGATGCCGAAATGTTATTTGGAAGCATGAATTGTACATTTGAATGATATCCAAAAAAAATTTTGATTCTGGTGTTGTGCTAGAAAGTAATGATCGTAATGGTTCAGGTGGATATTTTAATTCTGGTAATAGAACTTTCCCAGAAGCACAACACATTCCAGAAGTTTTATTTAAAAATTTGAATGCATTACAATATTGATATAGCCAATAACCACAAATTTGTGCAAACTATAATCAATGGCACTATTACATCGAAATCCAGCACCATTTAAAACAACATTATCATTGATTTGTTCAGCTCGTTGTTGTCTTTGTTGATTGACTTTGCCTTTCCTTTGATCTATTTTACGTTCTACGTGACCGACTTCCAATATCACTTCTCCGCTGAGGTGGCATTTTTGATACAAACTAAAAGAAAAAATTAAATTATAAGAAATCAATCTTCAATAAGTTAAAGGTACCAGCGTAGGAACCGCAGGACTAAACTTTTTCGAAATGTTGGGAAGACATGAATAACCTGATTGAAAACTTGAAAAAGTATTTTGACAAAATAAAAATTTATTTCTCATAAAAAGAAAAAACTTATTTCACAGTACGAACACATTTTTTTGCTCCGGTTTTGGTAAACAAATTGTCATAATCTTCCAATTAGTAGTCTTCAGCTTCTCGAACGACATCTTGAGATGTCAAATCACTAAAAAAATCATTCAAAAACCAAAATGTACTGAAATTCATGTGTTTTTCCAAGCACGCACAACACACGCATACGTTTTCCAATTTCAACCAAACTTCACAAAAATGTTATATAGACCAATACCAGAGATGTGTGAAAATTTGGTTAAAATCGGTAGATGCGTTAAGGCGTGAATCGGCGACAAACCAACACAATTTTAGGCTCAATTTTTATATATATAGATTATGCGAGCTCATAGGAAAAGAGTATGTAAATATAACGTACATTACAGCTTTCTCCTTGCTTTACGGCCTGTTTTTATGTTGGGACACATCCTGCAATACCCCATCCTCAGTCATATAAATGAAGCCATTGTGCAACGTAAGGCGTTTGATATTTTGCCCAAAAGAAAAAAAAACTCCTATTCATTCATTTATTTTAAATGTCAAAACTTTTAACAACCAAAAATAAAAAAATGTATGGCTGTTGTTATACTCCCTCTTGTATTCAATAATTGGTGACTAGATATTCAACTGGCCCGAATAGCAGGAGCTTGGTAAATTAAAACAGACAAGAATGAAAGAGAGAGATGAGAGAGAATGTTCTTTCAAAGAAGTCTTCCAATTCGGGGAGATGAATAATTGTGCAATAAAAATGTTACGGCCTTCAAATTCATTAAAAGAAAACCTAAATCATTGGTTAATTTAACTGAACATGCTTCGTGGATCAAAAGCAGGATAATACGAATATTTCAGCCTCTAAATTCAAAACAAAAAAGGAATTACAATTTCCATTAAATCACGAAATATTCTCAACCAACTCGTTTGAAGCAAGCATTATCCTTCCAAATTGCCTTCTTTTCGTCGTAGATCTAGAAACAAAAGAGAAATTAAATCTAAGCTTCTGACATAAGCCTCTTATCACCCAATCCGCACTCTGTTTAATCGCATTGAATAAAAGAAAAATTACATTCTTCATGAAGCAAGATAAATTATTTTCATAAATTTCCCCCATCCGGAGGAATGGAAATTCTCTTCATTTCCACTTTCTTGTCTGTGCAAAAAGTTCTGTTGAATTTAATAATATCGTTCATCATTTTCTTGCAGAAACTTTCAAACCATCCCCGAAACCACACACAGATTACATGTGGACTGGTGCTTCTACGCATACGAAAAGGAATATATCTTGTTCATCCCGATCGTTAGACGTGCTAAAGCAAAATATACGAAAGCCCTACACCATAAATCCACGAAGCTTGATAATCCGAAGCGCAACCCCACCAAGATTTTGCAAAAGAAATTTTTTTCTTTTTTTGCGCAAAATAAATCCGAAAGTGGATACACCTTCGACGAAAAGTTTATCTTTACCTCTGGAACGAACGAGTTGACAAATTAAATCGCTGTTTCACTGTCACATCATGTCCTTGTATCCGCACGGATGCAGTATGAGACGGTATTCCGATTGCGGTAGATGAACCAATGAATGTGAAGTTAAATGGCCCACAGACAAAAAGTGATTTCATCGATTGTATTCATTGGGGTCTTCCATTAAGTGAATTGCTTTGGATGAGGCCAGAGGCTCCTCTGGCGTATACGTAACAAAAATCAGAATATTGTTCAAAGTTCGGGACAAAAGTCAACTCATTATCGTTAGCGAGTTAATTAACAGCAAAAGAAGGAGGACCTCTCCTTCACTGTGGTTTTCATTTCCCTCTCTTAGGAGGACCAGAGAGGGTCACTGAGAAGGATTTGGGAAGATCCCAGATTGTCGGTCAATTAAAAGTTATTAGTCAGGCGAACGCTCGCGTCCGTCCGGTTTGAGTTTATTAGAATTCCCGAAAATGGCTAAACGGAAGTTCATTGATATGCAGGCACGGCCATACCTATAATAATTTTATTAACGAACCATAATGTCTGATTTTCGGCTAATTACTGAAATTTTTGCGGACTGAATTTATGGGCAAGGCCATAAAGCTGAAACAAATGGGTTGAATGTCAATTTGTTTACGGCATCGTCGGGCAGTGTTAAGAAGGAGTAATGCTTTGCTGGGAATTACTTTTGAAACAAACTTTTGCCAGGGACCAGGGCCGAGTAGGCAGACAATGTTGCGCTTGCTTTAAAGTTTATGGGAAAGGCACATACACACCACGAGGCAGGCAGCGCCGACGCCGACCATGGGGAGAAGATTTATGATATGAGCGGATGTTAACGCAATATCGCTTTTGTGCCCCGAAGGGAAATAACTTTGAGGTAAAGTCTCTTTCGAGTCGAGTCTTTTCTGGTGATCTACTGAGATGGCGCTATAGCTCTATGAATCTCAATAAGTGTTGTATGCTTTGCTCATATATTAGGCTGGCGAAATTGTCTGCCTTAAGAGTCGAGAGATATTGGATAGTGCACATGTTGGGAAGGGCTGAAAACTTTCACGCGGGTGATATCGTGAATAAGTTAGAAGCATTTGGTGACTTCTAAGCGGGGGGTTTCAGGTTTGTTTTATTCTCGTCCTGATATCAAGTACCTTCACTGTAAAGAACAGATTGGAACTTCCCTCAAAATTGGAATCCAGTATAAAGAACTATTGCTCTTTCAGCTGAGATGCTCATGTGCTTTTAAAATCTACCGAACAAAAAAGAAATAGTTCCTTGAAAGGTGTAAAAGTTCAGTCAGTCAAAAACTGCATGTGCGTTACTTAGACTCCACAAAAAGCTAATAATTTTAAATCAGCATTGCAAATAGAAAACTTCTGGCTTTAATATCGTCCTACTCTAACAACATCTCAATTACTCACTTGCAGTTTTCAATTAACCGATTTTAAAAATATCATGCCAACGGAATTTATTTTGCAGCTGCAACACATCGCTCTGAATATTCAATCGGATAGTTATAATCACATTACATTCCATTCAAATTCCATACCGTCATTAATTTCAATATAAAAAAAGTTTCTTTTAAAATCGATTGCTAGTGTCCTTGTAAATATGATAAATTATAATTCCATCCAGCTTCCCCTATCAAAAGTTGTATTCATAAGATAACCGCCTCCCTCTCGTATCTATGGCAATGTCCTTCAACGCAATTGGAAATTACTAACCGATATTCTGCTTATGAAATAAGTTTACCTATTTGAACATCAATCATCCTTTCAATTTGCAGAGCATCCTCCACAAATTCAATAGAGGGATAAGCACCTCGATTGGGATGTATCGTATGTACTCGTGTGTTCAACTTTTTTTTGGGTAGGTGTATTTGTATTCTCTTCTCAAATCTTCTTATTTGTACAAAAGAATGAATAAATAAGCAACGTTTCGCATTAGAGAAATGAACACATATAGCCTAACTTTATACTTTGGTATAAGTTACAAACACACCCGAATAGTACAGCAATTTCAATAGACAGCAAAAATTTAATTAAATTCAACAAAATTAGGCCATTATATTGCGACCACCAACTAGACCCTGATTGCGGTAAATATAATATTTAGCACACATCATCATTGTGGTGGCACAAATACATGTTGTCCTGCATGCCGCAATACCATAATCCGATTAGAATTCCGCTGGGGGTTAGAGTTAATTTGAATTATATCACTAGGGATAATTATTTCATATTTAGGTTGAGCTTATTATTCATGTGACAGCAAATTATATGGATAAGGACATGCAGATGTTGCGACATCATTTGATTAAATCTAATTTGCCAAAGAGTAGATATATCGACATGGGATTGTCTTTTAAGCAAATGCGTCAAATTATAATCCAGTGGCAAATGTTTCATATTATGCCGTTTTAACGTTAAACCGCTTTAAGCACAACATATTGTGTTATTTGTGGGAAGATTGTGCAGAGTTGCAGTGCTGTCTGTATTTTGATTTCCAATATGTTGTGTTTAAGGCAGTGGTTCTTAACTATTTCCCTGAAAGTATAGGTCAATAGAATGGTAGAATTTCTACCGAACTCTAGTTATAGAAAATGCGCAATCGTGAATTAAAAATATTGTAAAAATTGGCTCTCTGTGTACAGTGAACCACCTTTCGTAAGCACCGACATTAAAAATCCGCTTTCATGGACGTTCGGAATGCTAATGCAGATTCCAACAAATTTGCAGATATTAAATACCGATCCCGCAGATGTCGCCTTAGTATTTATCTGGCAAATAAATACCTTCTCCTCTCTTCTCGTATTCTTCAGGTGCAGCCCATACACAGGGTGTTATGGAATCTAAAAGGACGACACCAATAAACAAAATAACTCACAAGGATTGTCGTCTTTGAATTCATAAATAAAGCTGAATTTTATATCCCCAACAGACGAATCCTTTGTCTACACGCTTGTCCATTGGCTGGTGGAGTGGTGGTGCTCAGGACTGTGTGGTTATCTGTGTATGGTTCATTTGAACTTGAAGATGGGTGCGAGTGTCCTTTGGTGCGATGTGAGAGCATGGTTGCCATGTTACTATTACCATTGAATTACGGGAAATTTTGTAGCTATATCTGTGTGGTTCGGCGCATTTATTTAAAAGGATACGATGTAAGAAGTGAGTAGAATTTTAGAATTTTAGAATTATCCCAACAAAGAAAAACTTTGAAATTGGTGGAGAAATAAAATTAGATGCGAAAACACTTTCTAGTGAAAATCACCTGTGAACTAACATCTAAAACTGTAAAGCTTGTGCACATCAGAACGAGTTTGCCAATTATGATGCAATAAAAACTTAAATGTTGCTCAATACTAAGGACAATGTTGTTTTTAGAAATCAATTCTGATTCAGTGAGTACTCTTAGCAAATGCAAACAAACAAACTTTTCAATTTTATTAAAATTATGTATATAAATGAGTTTGTTTTCCTTTAAAATGTGTCAATAAATATATTTGTAACATATTCACGGAAATATTGTTCTGAATTTCCACTCCAGCAATTTTTGCTGAATTTCCTTGCTTATGCATATTTATAGCTACATGGCAACTATTCGCTCTGACGAGGGCCAGATCCCAGATGCCATTGTGGGAAGTATGCGGCTGCATCTGGTATGATGTTGGTTTTATTAAGATTTTATTGCGGCAATATTTTCGCTGAATATTTATTGGGATTTTTTTACTGTCCGCAAGTTATTGTTCGAATGGGAAATGCCATCCCTGTTGGTGTGGAATTATTTTTCTCTCAAATTTATCGCACGTACTTCGGTTTGTATTCCGCTGAAGGGTTGTGTAAATATTGGGAGTTGCAAAATTTATTATAATTACTTTTCGTATGCGGTGGATTTTTGCATTTTTTTTTTAACATGATGTCAATTGAATTACGACGTGAAAGCAATACGCTCATGAAGCTGATGATCCGCATAAATTAAGTGTCAATTGGAGTTCGACGGGTTGAGTAATTGTTTTGAATTTGGTTACAAAATGTATTTCCATTGTCTTTAAATAAGTGATTGGTCGATATTTTGCGTTAACTATACTACCCAAAAGTTTATTTTTATGTGTCGCATACTTAAATACCCAATTATGGTAAGTATTTCATTACACCCTGAGGGTAACGAGTTACACATTGCATGCGTAATCAAGTGATTAACGAATTATAATTTTGGAGTTATGCCTTCCCATATTCAATGTGAGGGGAATAATAAATCAAATCATGGGTGTAAATCTGATATCGGGATCAAACCAAAATCCAAGGGTAATTTTTGTAATTGGGATTGAACATAAGGTCTTTGGGTGAAGCACTGAATACATTTAATTGGGGTTACCTTTGAACTCTGCAGAGAACAGATTAAGCCTATTGGGATTTTCTTTGATGGAGAGAAAAACTTTTTAATAATATTCTTCTTAGAGGACTGCCAACCCAACCCAACCTACATAATGTACGTTTCTTTCAGTTTGTAGCTAGAACTGCAGTTGCGGTTCAAGTTTGACGAGGTGATGCACATTTTCGAGGTATTCTTTTGCTTAATTTTGTTTAAAAAAACAGGTACGCAGGGACCCTAGACCTAGCTTCTCACAACCATTCGTTTTGTGCAAGTTTTTCATTTTTGGGACGAATGGAAGGGATCTACATCTTTTATGCCGCGTCCAAACAGCCAATTGAGATTGAGAAGCTCTTTCATTTTCATGACAGTTATACTCTCAGATGTTTGTCAGACTATCGCGAGAGGTGGCGCAGTGAAAAAAACCTTACGTTGGAATTTATGTTCTTTCGGGATTTGAACCTGGGACCCCTCGCTTAGTAGTCCAATACACTAACCACTAAGCCACTGCGCCGAGTTTTTTAGCACTAGTTTTTTAGATCTTGGGTACGTAGCGTCGAATATAAAAATAGTACTTTAGTAGACTCGAACTCACTTTATTGCATAGTTGATAGATTTGGATCGTAAATAGCGTTTCGTTTTTAAAAGTCTTTAAGCTCTCTATGTCAACCTCTTTACCATTGGGTCTCTTTTCTCACATTTTTAATCGAATCTAAAAGGGCAACTTATTGGTTTTATAACCTTTTTCAAAATTCTCCCCAAAAAGTGTTTTTGCATATTCTGCAGCAAGAATATATGCACCGATTTACTTTAAACTTTTTTTGGCAAAACTGCTGCCAACGTTTATATAAAATTTTTGAGAACAATACTATTTTTTATAATTTTATAAAAATCTATAAGGCGAATGTTTTTAATGGGATTACGTTCTCAGTTTGATGTTTTCTTGATGTTACTTTGCCACTTCCAATTAGATGGTGTCTTCAGTTTAATTTTTAAATTTAAAAGTCGTACCACTATTTAATAATACTCGTAGTAAAAACAAAATTAAAGTCGACAACGGCTTTGGCAATTCCTGTTTAATTCCATATTTTCGGCAATGTGCAGCAATGGCAATGCAATGGCAAAGCTTTAGAATTTAAAAATTCCTAGGGTTCTTTATTGTGCTTTTTTTGAAATATCTTTTTCTGAATATACAACATAGCTGATTAAAAATAGTTCCAAAACCTCTTTTTATAGTCTTATAATTCCAACCCATTCATTCTAGTTAGTAAGGTTTAAACATTTTATATTAAATTTGGGAGACAGTCGAAGAAAGTGCGATACAGTCGTGCACCTTTTTTCGTCTTCCTTTACGCTGCGCAATTTCTAATGAAATTAAATTTTCATTTTCATCATTTAGACAAGAAATGCATTATCCTCTGTCCTATGAAAAAGGGCGACGAAAAAGTTAATTAAAGATGATTTTTCCCTCTCACTGATTATATACTCGTAACTTGGCCTTTGCGAGATAATTAATTAAAATCCTCCCATTTCCAGTACACAATGTTGTAATCTGCTTTCAGACAGATTTTCATTTTCTAGCAATAAGAATTATAACAGATATATATTTTCTTCCCTGTAAGCAGGACTGATTGCTTCCCTAATGCCTACGACAGCATTCCAAAGCTTAACTTTCGGACGGGTCCATATTTGATGTAGCGTTGTTGGTACAACGTTATCAATCAATTGAGCTTTGGTTTTATTGTCCCAACGGAATATCCAAATACTCCTTACAGCTTCCTCCGGTTCAGGGATTACAAGATGCTTTTATTTGTCTGTTGTGCTATATGTTAATGGCTGCTATGGCCTTACGATGAGCCATATAATAAATTCGAGTGAATTTAGAGACTTATTCCGATGGCAGCTATTTAAATTAAGATTATTTAGTTCAATGATTTGCATGAATTGGCCTATATCTATAGGCAATGTGGATGCCCTGGCTTTCTCTCGATTCCATTGTGATTTCGATTTGTGAATGCGGTACTCGGGGAATTCCAATGAAGAGAAGTTTGCTCGCCGATTTCGCTTCATTGGCCTCACGAAATTATTTGTTCATAATGGATTTCTGATTAAGTCTTGGGATTGGCGGAATTTTTCCCAATAAACACATTCAAAAAACATTCGTTTGTCGGTTAGTAGAGGTCTTAATTCGAATTTAATGTTCAGTGGAATGCAATTGAAATGTCCTTGGTTTGGGTTTTTTTTTGTCCAGTTGACTTTTGTCAGGTAGCTGAACATTCGGTGAATTTTCTGTCAGAATGGGTGTTTTTTTGAACGGTTTAAATTGCTAGAGTATTCGAAGATGTTCGAAACGCTACTGGTTTGCAAGATCATCCAAAATTCGATGCAATTTCAAAATATGAAACTGCAAATTATCAGTACACAAGCCATTTTAAACAGCACCTTCGTGTACCTCAATCGCTGTTTTCAAATCGACTCCTTCATCAGGCAAGGGCTAGACACTACTTCACGGCTTATGTAAAAGTCAAAACGCGGCTCATACATCAAAAGACGGTTTCAATAATTCCACCTTTAGTTGATCACTGTTTATGTAAGGGATCGAGCTTTTACCATATTCTCAGCTTTGACATTTGATTTTTCGAAGGGTTGGTGATAAGGCCCATGCTTTCTTCAACGTTTCTTCAAGATAAAATATTTTTGGAACCTCTTTTTAACCACCACTTCCGACAGAGCAATATTTTTAGGTCCATGCATACTCCATTGAGATCAGAGAGAACAAACCAACGACCTCATCCTTCGATGATGTCAATTAGACTCTATATTCCTTCCATATAAGTTCGATACAATCGTTGTCCAACTCGATCGGAAATAGCTCATCCGACTTACCTTTCATTCGATGGTTTTTGAAGTTTTTAAACAGAAATTCAAATTCCGGACAAACGTAGCGACTTTCAGATTCTAGAAACTTTCCAAGAAGTCCATAATATGCTTGTTGACAATTTTTTTTAGTGACACACTAGGTGAGGTCAGCTTTTTGAGCTTAGGAAGGAAGGATAATTTAATTAAATTGCAGATAATCCCCAAAAGGAGTACGTAATGACTATATGTTTACACTAGCTCGAACACATGCTCGCTTCTGTCGCCAGTGCCAAACTTTCTAAATTCAAACTCAAATTTGTAAGTGACATTATACAAACCTACCCCACATTTTTTTTATGGGATCTAGAAGGTATTCGTGCAATATTTTCCTTCTTCTGGAGAGTGAACTTATCCTATGTCTTAATCGCACCATTTTGGAATGCAAATGTTGCAACCAGAGTCAATTTCGTGCAGCAGTTTTTCATTCTATTCCGAGGAAGGCAATAAAAAATGCAGCGTTGTCAACGTTTCTCTTTTTTTTCAAATATATTGTCAATCTGTTAAGACGATTTTTTTTTAAAAAAAGTCTGTCATTTGTGCGAGCATCAAGTAAGAAAATAAACACGCTCCCACTTTTCGCTTCTCGACTGACTCGATGATTGTGACGCTCACTGTCACTTTCACATAATGTAAATTTCAGCTCACGTCTGACGTTAATTCCCTGATCATATTAATCACAACAGTTGGTACATTCATCTCTAATGACATCTGCGAGAGCAATTTCCATACATATATAAAGGGTGATTTTTTAGCTGGTTGGGTTTTGGCAACACTGGTTTTGACAGCTGACGTGTGTTTAGTACCTTGTGTCACTGTCAAACAGCTTCAGTTTGGTTTGCAATTTAACCATGGATCGTCTTACGAATGAACAACGCTTGCAAATTATTGAATTTTACTATCAAAATTCGTGCTCGGTTGGAAATGTTCATCGCGCGCTGCTTCCATTTTATGATCGGCATTCTCGACCTTCTGAGCAGTCTATTCGGAAGATTGTGACCAAATTTCGCACCAAATTTACTTTGTTGGACATTAAACCACCAACACGTTTACGTACTGTGCGTAGTGAAGAAAATATTGCGGCCGTATCAGCTAGTGTGACAGAAGACCGCGAAATGTCGATTCGGCGCCGTTCCCAGCAGTTAGGCCTTTGTTAACAAACTTTTTTTTGCCCGAAATGGAAGTTCTTGACTTGCATGATATGTGGTTTCAACAAGACGGTGCCACATGCCACACAGCACGCGAAACAATGGCGCAATTGCGAGGCGAGTTTGGTGAACAGTTAATTTCACGTTTCGGGCCGGTCAATTGGCCGCCTAGATCGTGCGATTTGACACCATTAGATTATTTTTTGTGGGGGTATGCCAAGGCTAATGTGTATAGGGACAAGCCCGCTTCGATTGACGCACTGGAATGCATGCATTCATTCGTGAGATACCGGCCGATATGTGTGAAAGAGTATGCCAAAATTGGACTCAGCGGATGGGCTACCTGAGACGCAGCCGCGGTCAACATTTGCATGAAATTATCTTTAAACATTAAATTGCAAGGTTCAAACTATCGATTCAAATAAATATTACATTCATTTTTTCGAATTTTTTGTGTTTTTTTTTTTTAAAAAGTTATAAACCTCTTAAAAAATCACCCTTTATATAATGGATGCAAAAGTATTTCCTAGGCTTCATCAATCATATTGCCCTTTAAATTATTTATACAAATACCCTGCCCCAAAAAGGACTTGAGTAATTTTATTCGTTTAACCACAATGAAAACATATCCCTTTAGATAAATTTTAAAAATCGTATACATCTTACCAACACAAATGGACACATTCATGCTGCCGCAATAATGTTCCACTTCAGAAGCCACGTAACCATAAATTGCATTGGTATTCCCGTTCTCCTCATATATAAAGCTGTTTGTCGGTAATCGTATTGCGATTGCACATATTTGAGGAACGGTTTTCTTTCATTGACTTGCAAAGGCCTGAAGTCAAATCACTGTCGGAATGTGAAATTTATTAGGCTTTTCCCATGGTGGCTGTTAAAAAGCGTAAACCAGCCATACCCAAACAAACAAATAAAGATCCTTAAAGGCGGACGGCTCGCGTTCTTTTTTTGGAATATCCTCATTATAGCATATGAGACCGTAAAAGACAGCGCACAAACCGAACAAAAAATCATCCACATGTGTGTCTTCTATGGCCACCTACGTAATGTATCCTTACGATGTCGATTGAGTTGCCCTTTGTATTGATTTTTGTTCTGTTTGGGTACATATCCGAATCACAGATTGATGCGACATCACTCAGGATCTATGGATTGAAAATTCGAGAGGAAGGTTACGACACGGGAAGTATAGCCGATCAACTTTTAATAGTCTCCTGAGTGGTGCGTTGGTGTAGGTAATTTGATGGATTTTATTTTTTTGCCATTTCGTTTGAGTCTCTATAACTCTGTCATTTGACACACATCATGGATCAGTGCTCTTTGATTTGCTTTTCAGGTTCTTTCCTTCGTTTTTTTCGAAGGCCACACTTCATGGTTGGGAATTGGGATCAAAAAGGGCGTGCACGTCATTGGTTTTTTGGGGTAATAAAATGCGAAGGATGACAAACTTTTGATGTGTTCCCTTGTTTTGTGGCGGCGAAAGGTGTCTGTTTGGAGATTGCAGTATACGCTCCATAAACGAGGGATAATTGAGTCATTTGTCGTGTCTACGGATTGATTTTTTTATGTCAACTTGGAGCATGTGCTAGGAGATTCCTCGTTGTGCCCTGTCGTGGACTGTTTTTTACGAAGCAAATGACCAAGAAAATTGTATTTGTTGTTGACCTGGTCAATAGCTTAGTGCTGTGCCCAGCTGATGGTATTTTTAAGAGGATTGGAGCTCATCACATTTTATGGCATGAATTGTAGGTTGCGGATTATTTTTGTTAAAGGTGTTCTGAAAAATTAGCGCAATTGTCTTAACAATCAACGGGCGTCTATCTTCAAACTATCTCCACTCACTCAAGTAGTAGAGTTCAAGCACATCAGCACCTATTCTTCAAATAATTGGGATACTAAACCTTCTGAGCTGGGAAAATTGAGAAAAAGTAGGGTGAAAAGAATTTTTATATTTCCAATGCTAACATAAGCCCATCTAGTACGTATGTAATGAATTGCGAATATGGAACCAGCCCCGGCCATTGCAACGAAATTTCTCGCTGACGTAAGACCTAAACTCTAACTATGGCCGCCCTCCATTGCCTCAGCGGCAGCAGTCTTCATCAGCCACGTTGCCAATATAGCACGTTCAACATTTGATTTATAACCGCACCGAAATTAAACAAATAACCGTCGTCGCCCCCTCGTCGTTTTCCACATCATTTAAGCTGAAGACGCCAAATAAATCCACATCCTTCACTCGTCTTTTTCCTCAAGTGAATTTCACGCTCTTTTGTTTGTTTTATATTTTTCCAAGTAACAAACTGCAAGGCAACAACAAAAAACGAATCTCCCCGAAATAAAAATACGGGATAAAAAAAAGTACCAACCAAGTCAGCCTCTCTCTCGATGGCAAATGGTGTCGGGTGTCGCCGTAATCTCTGCGTTTGCACTGCCGGGATGAGCCGCTTTTCAAGGACTTTTCCATGCCCAACCAACGGAAGGGTGGCGGCGCGCACGACGGTACTTAGACTTACTGGGATTTCCCCCATAAATTATTAGCCTTAGCCATAGAGCTGAGACAACCCCCTGTGGGGTAATTTAATAATGCGAAACCATGACAAGGTGTCTCTTGTCTTTGCGGCACGTTGCTGGTTAAACGCTGAATAATAATCTCCCAGAGCACCCCACGCACTAGCCAGAAGCGGAAGGACGAGAAAGCAACTCCAGTATTCGAAGTACAGTTAGCAGGAGGCGTGTGTGTGGAAAACAAACTCCTGTCGGCATCGGCACGTACTACGTACTATTGAAAATTAAATTTTACTTTTTGTCAGTAGTTTGTGTGCGGCTTTAAAAGACTCTTCCTTAATTTATGGGCCATACCTATGATCTGGAAAATAAGTCTACCAGCGCATATCTCGCTTTCCACGTCATTTAGCCGATATATTCAACAGGGTGTGCCGGTATACTTTGCATATTATCTTTCCCAGCAGGCTGCCAGTCGACTTTATGACTTTCGGGAAATGCTGCGAAAGTCTCCTTTTCGCTTGCCGAATACATTTGCCTCTGGCAAGCAAGTGTGTGCGTTCTTCATTTTTTGTAGCAATTTATTTTGCCAGAGTGTAATTGACAGGAAATGGAATTGCCGAAGGAAACCTTTGCTGAAATACTCGTAATAAGGGCATACTTCAGCCGCAAAAATATGCTCATCTGCGTGGATTTGAGAGGGAAGCAAACGTATTTTTTGTTGTATTTATTTAATAAAGGGCATACCTAGTAGAGTAGGGGGTTCAGACTTGGTAGACATTCACGTTTCACGGATGCAAAGGTCCTGTTTCAAAGCGACATGTATTCGACAGCAAATTGTTGCCCTAGAGAGTGAGGGGCGTTCCATTGTAGTTTTCAAGCAATACTTGGCACAGGGTCACAAAATGCAAAGAGCTTCATTAAGAAAGGCACTCGTACATGATATTGCTCTCAGGTTTTATGTTATGTCGACTTTGTGTCGAAGTATTTTCGTTGTTAAAAAAATAAATAGAAATAGAAGATCGAATGAGAGGGAGCTCTTAGAGATCTTAGATTTTTTATACGCATTTGATTTTCAAGTTGTTGAATGTATCCCCTAAGGAACTGAAGGATCTCTGTGGAAACAGCGGTAAAGAAAATGTGTGCATTTTGTTGAACTACAGACGAAGTTTTTTCTATTATGTAGGTCTGATAATTTTTCAGTCTTTTACGAACTTCTGCAGTTAAGTCTGTCTTTATGTTCTGATAACTGCAAGATGTTGTTGCGACGTTAGCTACTCAAAAAAAAAAATTGCTAAAGAGACATATTTTTAGATTCGACCTTCAATTTTAGTATGTAATTCAAAATAGTTATATTTTCTACGCAAATTTTGCAATAGGGAGCTACCGTAAATTTAGAGTTAAGACTAACATTTGTTAGTGGTACCTAGCAAAAACTTCTCCCTACGACTGTCAAATGTCAACTGACAAACGTCATCTAAACCGACATCGACCTGGAACACAAATCCGTATTTTATTCCAACGGCTTTTGTCATTATATGACTTTTACATTTGAACTCATGAAACTTATGATTAGAAAACCAACAAAAAACTGACAGCACTTAAAATTGACACTTCACAGTAGAGCGTAAAAAATATATACAAAAATGTTGGTGCAAATGGTATTCAGCTTTAAATTAAAGGTCATGCCATTTAAAAAAGAATAGAATAGAATATAAAATGGACAAAACAATTTGACTTATATTTTTTTTCGATGAACCCGCGTAATAATGTCAGTTCAGTATGGCATAACCGCAGTTAGGAGGTAGTCCTTGACAGTCACGTTTTTTTCTTTTCTGAAAAAACAATACCAAGCCTCATAATGCAATTGAAATATCTGACAATTGGACAATTGAAATAATTAAGAAAATTAAAGCTTAAATCATACTGGAGTTCCGAATCGGAGGGAATTCAATTAGCAATAAATAGTTCCCAGTGATACATTTGTACTCTAGCTTAACAAATCCGTAAACGTATTTAATAAATTGGTTCAAGTTTCCACAGCAACCACCATTTTATTTCTTAATGTGTTTAATCAAGTGTCATTTCAGACGACTGTCCTTAAAATGATACCCTCCAAAACTATATAGAGTAATTTAACAGAAGCAGTTCAGTCTTCACTATCATAATAAACATTGGCGATAATCGAAAACGAGGTCATCCAGAAAATCGCTTATTGGAGTCGTAAAATTTTCGAAAACTATATTGTGCAGACTATTAAAGCTATAGACGATTTGGTTCAGCAGAAATACGTTCTCTGTGGATAGATCTCTCCTTTTGGTTTGGACTGCGGCGAAAATAATTACGTAAACTGTTGGAAAAATACATAAAACCCGAAAGCAGTAAACATCGAATTTATACCCCTTAAGGAGCTCTTTATCCTCCGCACTAATATTTTCAGCTAATTTTATTAATCTTTTCTTCTTCTTCCACTGAATATTTATGCCATTCGAGTTGTTAATACAAATCTTGCATTTTTACTGGCGAGTGATAAACGCAATTTTATCAGTCCTTAACTACAAGTGAATGAACTGAAACGGAAACCCTAAATTTTATGTCTTCCCACTCCACAGAGAAGCTCAACGGAGCGTGTAAAAAGATTTATGGAAAGCAAACAGCAGAACAGCACGCTCGTGAATTTCAAGTATCCCTTGCACATCCATTAAAAAAAAGAAACAAGCAGTAAAATAGGAAAAGTGGAATTTCTTGAGTCCTTCCGATAAGTACGTATTCCATAAAATTTCAATTTTGCTTATTTGTTATCGACATTGCTAACCCCCAACGATGATGGTGACGAGGAAAGTTAAGTAAACAAAATAAAATTTACAAATCCCATAGTCTGTTCGCGCCATGGGTCCAATGAAATTTAAAAGTGAATTCCTAACACGTTATTTGCTTAGACAACTTTTGCTCCATCCCGTTCGAAGGGTTGGTGGTATTTCCTCAAAAAAGCAGTCGCCTTAAGGTACTGTTTTTTGTTACAAGCTGGCTTCACTTTGTTGGTACAAAATGAAGTGAGTGAGCAAAAACTACAAGGTTTTTTTTTTGTAGAAAAAGAGCTATTGCAAATGGACATTTAGTACTTTCAGTATCTGCTCAACCAATACCTAGACAGTAGTCCAACGGTTTTTGTGAAGGGTGTACTGGTGTATTGCGTGAATTTATCTTATCTTTGACTCTCCTCTGGATCTCGTTGAACGGAGCGATTGAACTTTTACGTATGTACAAGCAAATTCAATTAACTCCGAGTGGTAGTTTCTGGCGATATGACTGGAGAATAAAAAAATTTCGCAGTTAGCAATGTCCGAGAATGGATTGTGCTTGACTGATTTTCACTGCAAGGAAGAAATTCAGTCATCACTGCTAACGATGTTTATGACCAGTAGTTCGTTTCCGGTCGAACTGCTCAAAGTAATTGGTTATGTGTGTGTGTGTATCAAATCAAATTGGAGAAGCAACTGCAAGGGTAAAAACTAATTTTGCTAATTTGAGGTTAGTTGTTCCAAATAATTGACACCAAGTGTGCAAAAGCTGAAGAGAATACAAATCCAAAAGATGTGTTAAACTTGCACTTCTCGATCCCATTCTATCGTGCATCATGAAAGGTCATTGTGATTCTCAGCGTACATGTACAATGTACATCCACCATCAGGAATTCGAAGCAATTTGAAAAGAAAATATTTGACATGGGAAAACGTGACAGATACCTTGCAACGTCTTTTTATCTTTTGATATATCCAGAAAATTTGCGAGGTTTGAATTGGCAGAATCGCAAGAAAATCGTGACAACAGCTCTGGAGTGCAGTCAGTCAGCTTCGCAAAGGATAGAGGGTATTTGCTTTAGGGTTTTTTTTTTTTTAGGGATGCTCTGCAGTTTATAGAGGGTACATCAGGTCAAAGTGAATATAGTTTAAGTAATGATTACAGTCCAGGACGGATGTAAGAAACACTCAAATAAGAAGACCTCGGATACAAGAAACAATTTTCCTTTTTGGTTCTAGAGGTTTCTGTACATGATTTAGAGTTTTATCCGACTTGTGACGTAGGTACTAGGTACTGTTTTTTAGGCTTATCTCTTACAAGTTTCAATCTTGACTTGAAAATAACTGTAGGTCGTAGGGGAAATAGTTCTGCTATGATTTTGGTTGTATACTAGTTTTAGAAATAACGTTTTTAAACCATGGATTCATTTATACAGCTGGCATTGCGAATTGTCGTAGCAAGTAACTGCAACCTCTTGTAAGAAGGAAGGCTTGGGGGTTGGTGGTTGGTAGCTGCTTTGCTGTAGCTATTTATTTAATTTGGACTCAAAATTTGTTTAACGACTGAGCTTACTCCTTTTTGATCGCTTGTCTGAGTTTTTAGGAGGGCGTCACCGTAGAACCGGTCTAGTTTAGGTCAATGGAAGATCGCTCTTTCTTCAGATTGTCTCCCTTTTACTTTCTTTCACACCTTTTTATAGGAAGAAAACGCACACGGATCTCGTACGTTGTGCGCCATGCAAAGAATTCGCTGCTTTTCAAAACACGCCTCAACTCAAAAGTCGTCTTCTGTTGGCGATTTCAGACCACTTTCCAAATTCAAACCCAATTTACTGACTTATGAATCCATAAATGAAAATAAACACTGCCATACCTCCCCCAATTATTGACGTCCACATTGTTTTAACTGGCGCCCAACATGTAGACGTAGTTCAGAATATTGGTAAAGATACCTTCACTGCCTTCCAGTCAGTTGGGTTATATTTCACCTGACCAAATATTTTCTCACTTTTATCAGTAGGAACTAATATCTCTGTTTTGTTATTCCTATTCCCCTCTTTTGGCTCACCTTCAAGTCCACATCAAGTGGCCTTACAACCCATTAATTTAACCTCCAGCAAATTTATCGCTCCTGCCAAATACACGACCCCTAGGACAATTTGTTGCCAACCCGAGTACTTCAAATGGTGGAATTGAAATGTTAATAAATCAAAATCCCTAAAAGGCGATTTGAAATCCTTTCCATGAACCCCATGTGCAAGTCTGTATGCATTCAATGTGAAAATCTATTCCGCTCGCCTCCGTCATGTTATTTGCTTTTTTGTGATATCTGTCAGAAAAATACGTGCTAAAATCTCGCTTCCATTGGAACAGCGTTTGGGTGACAGCAATCTTACACCCGTATCGATTTTTCTCCAAACTATGCATGTACCCTCTTGGCGATTGTATGAATTCCCCGAATATGTAACGTATTCCACCTTTTCTCGGTTGGAAGAACTCACAACACTCGTGGGTTATAGCGAAAACATTCCGATGCAGACGGAGGAGGACACCAAAACAGTGTTACCGATGGCAACAAATTTCAAAGAGTTGGCCCAGAGATTTAATTACTGACGAGGATGTGGTGTGTCCAAAGTATTAGCCATATAAAAGAATGTGCGTAATCATGCTCTGCAAGTCACATCAGTTCTTTGGAAACCAGCTTCCGTAGTTATTTTTAGTTATTGGTACCTAAATGTATGGAAAGGGTTTGGAGGATGACTATTTCTTCGTAAAAGGCAAAACGGCGATTCTTTGTTGTAAATGCTGTGCCGAACTGCCAATGTGAAAATATTTTCGGTATTCTGAACATTTGCTGTAGTTTTTAAGAAATTTGTCTGTGTAATACTGAGTCTCCTCCTAAGGCAAAACCCACACAAACTCATGCCTAAGAGAAGCTATAGGTCGAGAGGGTTCTATGAGCGATAGTGTGCCCACTATTGATTTTTTTTTTTTCAATTTTGAAGAAGTAACATTGCTTTCTTTATATGTACTAAAAAAGTCTGAAAAAAAATTAAATAAATATAAATTGGTTTCCTAACACCTTTTAGAAAAGTTGCTTTCTTTGTTAGGTTCTGCTGAACAAAGTATAGGTCATTTAAATTCGTGCTGAAGGACCTGCAATTTTTATAACGAAATTTGGGCAACATGTTTCAAAACGGACTAAGCTAACTAAGCTAAGGTCCCCAAATTTCCAAAAAAAACCTGAGATTGTGGTTTGAAATCCAACCTTGTCTGCATGTCAAAAGACATTAAAAAACAGCACACATTTGTCATCCAATGTACTACTTTTCATTCCTATCGAAAAGTGCAAGTTCAAATCTCACTTCGGCATTGGCAACACTTCGTACATTTCAAATTTCATGCTGTCTACCGAATTTCATGCCAATTTGAATTTGAATTCTTGAAATTCACCAGGAAGACCAGCAGCATGCCCGAACTGTTGACCAAAAATTTATTGGTCCGAAAGGAGTCTTTCCTATTCGGTGCACAATTTTCGAACGAACCAAAAGTTCAGTCAGCTGTAATCGTATATATCGTTGGGACTTGATTTTCCAAATCAAAACGTCATCTTCAGATTGAATTTCACAGATGATTTCATCATCGCATCCGGATTGGATAATAGTCAATAAAACCACCACCCGCCTTGGAGGTCGACCCGGTGCGATAGAGACGCACAGCTGGTACTTTGTTCGGCCAACAAATGATCTCACATATATTTATTTTCACTTGGGTATGACATTATAGGGATGCGGCAGGAGTGAGTTTCTGACCTTCTGGGTGATGAATGAATTGGGTCCATTGTGTTGTAGCACTTTGTGGCTTGCAACCGATAGAACGATTGTTAGGCACTTTTGCTTCGTTTCCAAGTCGATTTCAGCTTCGACATTCAAACAAAAGAATAGATCCCCTGAAATATTACAGCGTTTCCATGTAATCAGTAAAATAAGTAAGGAAAAGCCATTCATCAGGGACCGAAGTGCTGCATAAAAGGTAACGAAGTGGTGCAATATTTACGAAGTTCTGGTGAGAGTATTTGATAGAGTGTTGGTCGAATAAAATCACATAATTCACTGATGGTTCTGTACAGCAAGGTGTATGAGAAGTCTCTAGTTTCAGTAACGAACAGTTGGGAATCACTTTCGCGTTTGCTCCGGGCGTATACATGCGAATAGGCATCCACTAGAACTTTCAACAATCTGCAATAGGTAGCCGCATGCCGATGCTGAAGTTCTCCGCATATCAGGTTGAATTATGGATCCGGAAAACCAGTGCTATTTGGCAGCTTCGGTTGGCACTTGTTATGTTTATCATCCGGAGAGTAGGTTTGCTTTAGTTGATTGAAGTGCACATATGAAAGCGCTCGAACACGAAAGTTTTATGGTTTCTCTTGTAACCGATGATGGGAGAGTGTATTAACAGTTTGGGCGATGGGAATACCTTACAGGCGAAGGATACGAATTTCAATACCATTAAGAGCGATGTCTACAGTTCAAATTGTCTGCCGAAAAGAATATACCTTTCAACACAAGGCACATACGTAAAAAGTATTCGCAGTTTCCAAAATGAATTAATTAGACTCCTATGGCTAGAAGAAATCTTAAACTCATCGATACTCAGGGAAAAGCTTAACAAAGATGGAGGAGGAAAGTGCGAGACCAGTTTTTAGTTTAAGATAGAATAAAAATCTGCTTTGATAGCTTTCTTTGCTAAGACTAAGTAGTGATACATGGTACATGCTAATTCATTTGCTGATTTGTTTCAGAACTTTCTTAAAATAGTAAGCAAATGTAAAACAAACCGACTGCCCCAGTAAGTGCTGAATGATCTCATTTTGAAAGTGCGATATAGGCCAGCGGTTGCTTTGATATGCAAAGATATATGTTTGTCAAAACAGCTTTCTGCATGAAAGGAATTGGTAAATTTTAGAGGAAAATTGTTAAATTCGTAAAAATTAATTTTCGATACATATTTGGGAGATTTTTTTTACGGAAACCTTATGTTCTTTCTTTCTTATTTGAAATTGGATTCTTAGGCAATTTGCGAAATATTGATTATTTATTTTTGATATTTTTAATAATTCCAGTATGCGAATATTTATGGGGGGAACAACACTTTGTCCAACGAAATCTCGAGTTTAAGAACATTGAAAACGCTATTTCTCGACACTTCCGCACTGTCCAAACAAAGGGCTTAAGGAGGGGCTAAATTTTGAAGGGATTTTTTTTTTGGAATCTGAGATTTAGCTCGAGCAGTGTACCAAGCTTTAGCAGCAAAGTTCCTTAGCTCGGGCAAAGCGGAGGGTACAGCTAGTTTCTTATAAACGTTAAAGTGACATTGCTATATATTTTTACTAATGATTTAAATATAAAAATAATTTTTAATATTAAAAACTTAGAGTAACAATTTAAGAAAAAAATAAAAATTTCCTTTTTTAGAAAAATATAGAGTTTCGTATTATACAATTTAAACACATGAACTGGAAAATGAGTGCTAAGTCATTTTCGTTCGTTTCTTTCTATCTTTCCGTGTAAAGGGAAATAATTGGCAAAACACTATCGGCGAAAATTTCTAGTTGTCAAATAAAGTTGCGGCCAAATAAACAACTGAATATTTATTTGGCGCAAACTACTGCATTTGAAAAACCCCAACTTATATGTTTGCGTTTCATACGAAAATTCGAAATTCCTTCTTTCAAGTCGTACAAAAGAACATGCTAAAAAAATGTTTAACAAAAAGTTGGAGTTTTTTTTGAAAAAAGTAGCCAAATTGGGGTTTTAGTAGATGACTACCACATCTGCTTTCAACACCCACTTACTCGATGTTTTAGGTTACCTTTGAGTTTGCATACAAAAACTGACTGTGAACCATAAACCCAAAAACAATTCTTCGTTTGAAAACAGTTGGATAGTACAACCCAACCAAATAAATCCAGAACGAACCTCCATAAATTAAGACACCTTCTTTACATTTTGCACTTCCGCCGAATTAAAAAATTGGACAACGGTACTACTACCATATACGAGTGCCTACTACTACAACTACTTATGTTTCGACTGATGTCAACCCAAAAACTCACGTGCTGCAATGAAATCGAACCCATTTAGAGCCAACTGGTTCGCCCCTAACCGCTATTCAGAATTTCCTTTCTCAACCCCAATAACGTTTAACTAAACATCCTCATCCTCAGTCATAAAATTTATAAACAACAGACCGTGAAATAACAGTGTAATTGAATTTTTGCCACAGTTACTCTCTCAGTTTGGCCGCAGCCATAAGTTGTGGTCTTACCTCATTTGCTCCTTTATTTCATAGCTCTTCGCTTGAGCCCCTCTAAAGTGCTTCACTAATAGACCGTGAAACCCTGCGAAAGCAAACACACACACACACAGCGACACATAAGGTAACCGCTAGAAAACACTTCAACATCATCCCTGACGAAGAGGATGACAAGGTTGTCTTGAACTCTGCGTCTACAGCGAGATTTCTAATCATAAATTCATCGCATGAGAGTAAAACATCATCAGCATCAGGATATGGCATCTCCAAGTCAATTCGTATATATATATGTTTGCCTCTCACTGTAGTCAATTACAGGCAGCGAAAGGACTGTGAAATCCAAGTTAAAGCTGCTCCCGCGTCGACAATGTCACTGATGACGACGATGATGATAATGACGATGACCGTGCGGGGGATGATGTGGATCCCTGGGATAATATCCCATATCCGATTCATGGATGTGATATTTCACGTTCAGCTAGGGTGAGACATTAATATCAATTTTTTTATAGGCAACTAATAGAGTTGACACTAAGGAGGGCCGCAATTTTGCCTGGCATTCCTTTTGCGTGACTTGACAGGATGTGGAATAGAGTCGTCGGTTACATGCTGTTTAGAGAGAAAGCCGTCCTGACATGTGGTCGGGATTGGAAGAATATAATTGGACATCGTGTTCAGAGTATGAGAACCGTTAAGGCCACTCGCCCGGTAAATTAGTTTCTTTTCTCGGAGCAATCTGAAGGAGTTTCGCCCCACTTTTTTTTTTGTTCAACAACGCAAAGCTAAGGCAATTACTTTGAGCGGGTTAAAGAATAAAAATAAGCCCTTCGGGACATGCCACATGCACAACAGGATGTGTTCACCCACCGGAAGGGAACACAAGGAAAGTGGTTTTAAATTGCTGCCTGTCGGGAGTTTGAAGGCAAGCCGCAGTGCAAAACTGCCGTCGGGTAGTTGGCGTAAAGAAATAAAAAGTTGTTCCGTGGGGTCAGGGTTAAGGGTGTAGTGCCTTAAAAAACGGCGGAAAGTTTCACCGGCGCACGGTTTAATTTTTCTGCATTTGCTTTGTTCTTCTGGCTATAAAAGCGAATTCGTGTACACAACACGTTCGTGTTGAACCGGCAAACCCCGTTTCGCTGATGAGGAGATATTGCTCGTAATTGTAACGTCGGTCGGATGGGATGGAGTCGCGACTGGCATTTTTAAGGAGCGGCAAACACCCTCGATCGGATGGGTAATTCGATCGGATAATTGTAATCTCTGCGCATATTGATTTTGCTGCAAATAGGGCTTAAAGTGGAGGATAAGGAATATGGATTACATCCGATTTAGATTTTGTCGCTGGCTAATAAATAGCCTCATTATGGAAAAACCGTTTACCGGAAATTGTCAGGCGGCGTTGGGCTTAGACGATTTTTATTAACTCCGTGATAAGGCACTAGGCGATGACTGAATTGTGCCGTCGAATTGGTTTCAATGTGGAGCAAGGGGAGTGAGAATGACAACTTCTTCGAAGAGCAAGAGCAGCGACCTACGCATTTTAAGTTTGCATCAAAAATCCTAGCAAAGTAAGGAGTAGAATACTTTTCATGGATATCACAGTTTCATCGCATATCTTATATAATTTCAGAACAACAAAGAAAAGTGGTTACCTTTCCCTTCTCTACAAGAGTTGGTACTTAACACCGCCAATCATTAGTAACCCCAGCTTGGCATCCTAAATACACGACGACACGAGCACGTTCTGCGCTAAATATTGTGCCAATGAATTTGTCCCTCAGTTATTTATGTCGTAAACTCTTTAAAATCCAGACTGCTGTCTCTAAATATTATATTTCTGCGCTCGGGGAATGCCCAAGGTGGCATTTCCGCCACCCGGTGGGTATCTTTTTATTACTCCCAAGTCAAGGATGCTTCAGACTGTGTTCTCGTGGTGTTCTGCATTCGTGCTAAGTGCCAACAACCACCACCCACCAACACGGCACGTTGCCGTATGCCAAAAAGGAATAACTTTGATGAATTGACTTTGGTCGGTAACACGCAGAAGGGCTCGTTTCATTCGCTGTCATCGTCATTGTTTATACGGATACGGCCGACTGCTGAAGGAGGGAGAAGAGAGAAGAGTTCCTTGAACCCGCCAATGTGTAGGTAAAGTATTCTCGCTTTTGTTCTTATTCGTATTGTGAAATTGAATCATTTAAGCGGATTGCTATCATAGTTGTGATATCATAAGGAGAGGAGTATATCAGTGGATAAGGATGGGGGAATTGTAGTCCCTAGAATAGCAGATAAATAAAATGCTCCTGCGAATTAATTAATATAAATGATGTTCCTGTCATTACATAATATCCATGGATGGGGATTATCAATGTAAATGAGTTTACGTTAGTAAAAGCACCACATCCTCGAATGGAGAATTATCCGCATGTAATGAGGTTGAGGAGTGGATAACCACTCATCTGTCTTTCGCTTTCATCCTGTCAATTCGAGTTCGTGGACGTTGATTAATTAGGATAATAAAGCTGTTTATTTGCACACAGATGGTGGTGCACTTGATGGAAGGAAGTCGTTTATCAAATAGTTTATTACGCCGGAGCACTTGCTTCTGCCTGTAAGAGTTTTGAGAAAACGTTGGCCAATTGCGGTGAAATAAATTGGAAATTTATCCCCACGAGATAGGTCCTATAGTTTTTTGAGAAAGTCCTTTCTATTATGTAAACAATTTTGATGTAATGAGCAAACAAATCCACATAAACTTTAAGAGATAATCCAAAGTTTACCTCACAGATAACAACTGAAATCTGCATTCCATTAATTCATATCTACGAAAATAGGTATTTCCTCGTTTCTGAAAAAAGAAACTCTTCCCTTTCCACCTGCCATACCGCTTCCCCTTTTTGGTCATTCCGCAGAGCTTTAACTTTCGAGTTCGAAATGAATAATTCCCTTCAAATTGACTTAATTAAAATATCCCTAAAATGTCATCAGCATATGATCCTCCTTTCGCTTGGAACTCAATTTTATGAAAGCCGTTAGAGTACGCGTTTGAACAACTCCCAACAGCAGGGGACTACTCGTGCACATATACTTTGCCTCGGTTTGTAACAAACAAACAAAAAAAAAAAGTCGTCTATTCTCCCCGGAAAAAAAACGCCAAAAGCGATTTCCATTCTTTAACTCAAGGGCCCCATTAAATTCCAGAAATAGCGCACATTGGAGGTATCCTCTGGGAAAATTCAACGACACTTCTCCACTGCTACCACCACCGTTCATTTGCATAGCGTGCTTGCGTACGTATACAACTTTGATTTGATTAAATTCGTTAAATGCCACCGCTTACTGTGGAGCGAAATGTACGAGTATTTCCGTGTGATACATTTTTAAGTAATTCACATTAGCATCTGCTTTAATTGTTTTGTCAGCTAAAAATTAAACAAATCTAACAGGCGACTTATTGCGAACAAATTGATTAAAATTTGAATAAAATTCAATATTGTTTGCATAGTTATGTTACAGCAGTTGCAGAATCGAGGATATCATTGATTTATGCCGAACAATCTGCGCTCCTGATGAAGTACTTTGTGGCTGGCATAAATTGTTTGTTTTAAATTAAATGAACGAATGGCAGCACCAGATGGACGGATGGGAGGCTTGAAAACTCTTTACCATCACGCAACTTGTGGCGGCTAAAACACCCGCTAATGGGCGAAGTTTTCGGTGAGTGGAAAATCGTTAGAATTTCATTTAATCACTGGGCTTAGGCAATTGGCTCAACTAATTGAATTTTCCTCGTTGCTGGCTATAACGAGATGAAATTGCATTTCAATTAGCCTACTTAATGGGTTGCAGTAGTTTGTCTCAAACTGAGTTGGGTTTTATTTTTTGGAAAAGTTTTGGGTAGGTAGTTTTGCAACTCAATTAGGTTGTTTTTTTGGACAAAAATAATAATATATGAAACAGCATTTAACAAAGCTTAATCAGAACCAAAAAGGGTCAAAATTGCATTAGAATCGAGAGATTTGCAATTATAGTTACAGAGAGCTGTGCTCGCTCTATAAACAGCATTTTTCAAACCGTTTGATAAGTTACTTCAAACGTACTACTAACGTGGGGCAATCTTTTTTAGTTGAGTTAATTTTACAATCATTTCACGCCTTTGTGCCATACAGCTGAGGGCATACATTTAAAGTCAACCCTCGAACTCACAATAACGAAATTTTTCATACAAAATTGCATATTCTGACCTACAAAATGCTTAGTGTCAAAGTTTAGAATGATTATTAGTAAGGCCCAATGACTTTTGAAATTAATTAAAATATTTCCAACGTTAAAAGGGGATTTAAAAAATTAAACTTCTCAATTTTGGCAGCGTAAAGTTTGCCGCAGCCCAGCAAATTAATGTGCTATTTGATTGGGCTTAGGTTTCATGTGTGTACTCAAACATAAAAAACGTCAAAATTTGCACCTCGATTGGTTTATGAACATTTGTACATAAGTATGTAATTAACAAAAAAAAAAGAAGGAATGTCTTTCTTAGGAGTTGAAAAATTTCCCGATAACGTAAACAAACTCCACCAGTTGCTAAACTCAAACTCACTTGGAGCAACAAAAGTACTGAGAGAGTGCCCCATCAAATACCACATAACAATGTGCAAAATGATCTATGCATAGTCTCAAATGCAGGAAAGGACTATAGTGAGTACGCCCAGTTCGAGTCTTTTTGAATAAATCAACATTACCTATGTGGTAAACCGAGTACTTCAACTCGTTCCACCTTCGGCCTTCATTAACTTGTCTTTAGTCCCATGCGAACGTCAAATGAAAAATTAAAAGACATTGATCTCTTAGAAAGATGTTAACTTACCTATGTGCATAACATTCTCGAGTCTATATTAAAAAATTTCGATTCAATAATCGTTTTTTGACGAATGATTATGATTACGGCGCATATTTGAGTGGTCTGTGCAAATAAAATAAATATTCACACTTTTACTAAAAAGAGTAATTTTTACAAAAAATAAAAATTTACAAAAAAAAATCTTCAAGTCCTAAAACTTACTCCAGATTCTGAAAATCTTACTCCATGCAATTGTTGCCATAATCCATAAAGCCTCATTATGCATAACGAGGACCGCCTGCTTAGTGATATCTATATCGAAAGTTAATATGATGTTTTCTGATCAATCTTGCAAGTACCTCGTATTATTATATAAAGCTGAACCATTCAAAGCCACTTCACTTCTAAATTCAAAAGAAAAGCCACATACAACAAGTTCATAAAAGACATATAAACAAACACAACCGCCATCCCGACCTTCTAACTATTTTCCAAGATTCTTTATCAATCAATTTCGCTATGTTCATTCTTTAATTATTTTTTTTTCGTTTTCGTCTCTCTTCGTTCTATCAACCATCCGTTAAAGTCGATTTAATGTCGTAGAGAACTCAGGGAGGGAGTCTTTGCAAATGCCCGACTGAAATTAAATTCCATTCCCGGGATCCTCCTAATCTGTTATAATTTCTAATGCCAACAAGCTAATTTCGTAGTAGCTCAAGCGAACTTTGCTGCGGCCACCAACAAACGCAGAATGTTATGTGCAATCTGTTGCCGTTTGATGTTCGTTATCTTCCCTTCGGAGCCAACGATATCCGCACCGCATATTCTGCCTTCTCTATGTAATTACAGATATCAGTAAACTCTCCGCACACCCTAGTCTTCGGAGTAAATCCTTTTTTGTTTAGTCGCACCCCAGCCACCTATCCAACCTAATCCGTGGATTTAGCAAGAGAAAACCTTTTCTAATTTTGCTGTCTGACCTTTTGGGGATTTGCCAGGGCGCAATTTACGAGCAACCGTAATGAAAGCAGTAATCACTTCCACGAGTGTCGGAGTGTTGGAGTGTTGCGCCCTAAATCGATTCCCAGGTGAACCCATCCTAGCACGACTGTGGGTGTGCTATTTCATTTTATCTCAGTTGAAGTTAATTTGAGGAAAATAAAGAGAAGGTGGTTGAGTGATTACACACCGTTAATTGATTTTAATTAAATTAATCAAATCTCAGTTGTGTAAGAAAAAGTATCCTTTACCCTCTATCTGGGGGAATGGATCTAAATTAAAGTATCCTTCAATTTTCCAGTCTAAACAAAGGAGAAAGAAAAATCCCTCGAGCATGGGTGAGGGTCGCATAACCAACATTGACAAGAAAACAAAGACCCAGTCCCCTCAGCCCCCACGATAGCAAAAGGATAACTTTTTGAAATTCCTCGAGGTAATCATCTGTGAAGAAAACAAAAGAACGTTGAACGGGGTTAGTATACTGTGCGCAGGGATGGAGTAAATTTCCGAGCACACATTTCGCTGAGCGCTTTAACGAATGGCAAACCTAAAGTTCATGAAGTTGAAGTTCTACTCGAGCGGATACATTGTTTCAGCACACGCACATAAATTTATCAAGAAACACACAGAATGTCACCGGGAGGACAGATATCCATCCACCGGGGAACTGATGAAACTTGACTGAGATTATTTTAAACGTGTTGGTTTTTTTTTTCTTTATTCTCTTGCTTCAGCAGCAGCATTGAAGCTTCTAAATGAAATTTGTTCTTTTTATTTTCTCACTCGGTGTGTAATTTGTTAATGGAAGTTAGGATTAAAGTTTGCAGCATGAGTTAAATGAGACTGTTGGCTTTGCAAAGGTCCTTGGCAGGATAATGGCTATTTTTCTTTCTTTGTGGTGCCGGTAGTTCATCAAAAGGAAGCTACTTGGTTTTAAGTGCCTGTGGTATGGGATTACTCATTACAAGCGGTGAAAGAGAGATAAAAAATCTGTAGCGTCAATGTTGTAAAAAGCTTGGCAGCAGGGTTAATTTATGAGCATAGAAAAAAGTGATGCACACTTTAAGAAGTGAAATATTATTCAAAATGGGTTCACTGATTTATAGTAGCACATTATGCAGCAATTAATATCCCACTCATATAATAATCAATGCGCCTTAACAAATTAATAACAAATTTTAGTCTCGACTTTAAATTTACGGAAGCTCACAATTGCGAAGCTTGTATGGAACTACAAAAATGAAGAGTCAAAACTAAAAATGTTTATTGGTAGGGCCCAATGAGACTGAAACAGAAATTTTATAGAAAGACATCTGCCTTACATAATCGATGGATAGATTTAGATACTTTCCTCTTTAGTACAATTTTGTTGACGCTATATTTTCTACCAAGAGTCATTCCCCAAAATTCTCCAAAAGCGGGAGTTTTTTATTGAAAAATAAAAATAAAACTTCATTATATAATTTAGAAGACGCGCAGGCTACTTATACTTATTTGAGTATTGCTAAATGGTTCTATATTTGATTAGTATAAAATAGGGCTGCAAATAAGTTTATAACTTTGGGCAGTTTTTTCGAGTAAAACTGTAAGTCAGCAGTAGAGCTTTAGTGGCTGCATGCAAACTCATCACATAACGCAATCCATTTTCCATGCAACTGACTGGTGAATGCTCAGCTTCTTAACTGCTTACCTTTGAATTTGGTAGCCTTCTTTAAAAGTCGAGAAAGTTTTAGTGGACCAGTTCTTGAGTCCGATTTCTTCTGCGGATATTCAAAGCTTCCAACCAAACTCCAAAATACGGTGCTGGTGACTATTACGTCACAATATGGGTACTGTAAAACTCTGGATGCAACCATAGCTGAATTCAATAATGACAGTAAATTATATCTGAGATTCTCCCGCGAATAACGCACTTTTTGGCGCTAATAAAGATTCATTTATTTTATAAGGTGTAGTCGACTTTATTTCTACCCTTTTCTTGGATTTATTACAAGGTTGAACGAGCAATATTCAACGTTAAAACCTACGGTGTTAAAGTGAAGATTAAATTAGAACACCCTCACATAGACAAAGTCACATTAACTGACAATAAGTTTCGTCCAATATCCCCCAGTTCTGACCACTGAAAACCAACCCTAAAAACAAAAGTGGATACCCCACCACGTATCCAATTTTAATTTCGAAACTTTATCTGTTCTTGGTCAAACACAAAAGTCTATTCATACTTTACAAAGTCAGACCAACATCTCACCAATACCTTCGAATAACATACATTCCGCTCCCATATAGGCATTCCTGCAATGACCCTGTAAGTTCATTTCAATTACTTTTCCTACCCAACTCTCATGGGAACACCATACCCATCTTCTTGCTCCCTAGATCATAATTCTCTGAATAGAGGTAGCTTGGGATTTAAAATTCACTCACTCGCAATCCATCCCTGACTCATTCAAAACGTACTTTCTATGTATTTCCTTCACCCCAAAACCGAAGTTTTCTATTCAAACAAATAAATTGTATCCATTAAAGTTTACATAGAAAAGAAGTCCATTTATTTTCATAAAATTAGTGAGCAAAAAAAGTTACATAGCTTTGATTCTTAACGCAGCACTTACACCTTACACGCCGTGCTTTGCCCTGTACGCTCCCCTTGGGTCGTATTTCGCCAGTAAGGTGTTCCAGTCGTTTACGCGGTTAGTACGCAAGAAATTAATTACTTTCCTCGAGTTGGTCCTCTGAATTTCAGTGCAACTGGTACAATCGGTTGCCAATGCATCGGGCAGGAGTTCTGTCAAGAAAAAAAAATTTAAATACAAATGCAAACTAAGTGAAAGAACGTCAGGACTATCATCAAAACGATAGACCTCCAAAGCTAGCAGCTAAGTGAACTCATAATGAGTTTGAGAGCTTTATATGTAGCTAATTATAGTCAAGCAGAATATACCTTATTATGTTCATAAAAAATTCAAAAACTATATCCCTACACAATTAATGTCATGCGGAATCTGCCGCAGGTAATGGGTTATCACAAGCTTAAACTTCTTCGTGCCATTAATGTTCGTAAACAAGCAGTGCACGCCGCACTTGCATTCAATTTGACTTTATAAATATTTACAGGAAAACAGTGGAACTTTCATTTATATGCACATTATAAGTTAAAAGGACTCTGCAGCGGTTAAGCAAATATTGAATATGATAGCAGGAATGGATTTTGCACTTGCCTTCCTCTTTAAAAGAAAAATCGATTACTCTTTAAAACATATTGTCCGTATCCACCATTTCCATGGGCATTTATAAGACTGTATCTTAAGCCAACATTAGGGCAATCGAAAAAAGATTATCCCTCTTAGTTGACAATATCCCATAAACAACCATATATTGGCAGCTTTCAACCCCATGGATCAGGCTATTAGCAAACTATCATCGGTCGGACATATTTATCTCAAGTCAATTTATGCCTGGCACGCCATAAAGCGTCCATTTTGTGAATACACTACCAAGGTAGGAGCGAAAATAAATTTGCACACTTTGCAAATTCTACCTCGCATGTAGGATAAGCCGAAAACAACCCACCCAAGCGAATATGCAAATGACAGGGGAATGCTGAAGTTTAATCGAAAAAAGCAGAAAAAAGCATGTTACGTATACGCCATGCGATCCGGACTGACATGGGATTTTAAAAAAGGCATATGGATGACTCGTCGGCCATTCCCCGGGCTTTATTCCGTCTCTCACACTCTTCGAAGCAACTCTTTGACAAAAGAAAAAAACCCTTTCCCTCACTTACTTTTCAATTCACGTCCCTCAGGTGAACAAGGTCCTTTATCATTCAAACATTTTAAATAATTTGTGAGGATACGGTTGTTGCTCAGCACTGCATCCACATCGACGCTATCGAATTTGTTCGTATACTGATTGGCAGCCGCACAAATTGCCATTACACAAGCCAGCACGCAAACACCCAGTGCTAGTTTCATGATGATTTTTTAAATTGTTTTTTTTTCTGAAAAACATAAAAACAAAAAATTGTTACAGCTGAATGAAATCAAGAAAGAAATGTTTGGGTTAAATTGAATGGCTTTAAAGTCCTTTTTTGTTGACCCTATGTACATAAATGTCGGACTCAATTTCAATCCATTTATATTAATTTTACAGTTAATGATGCGTTCGTAATGTTGTCTATGGGGTTTACAAGGACTATTACCCGTAAGGCAGACCCCTAGTTAGAATACATTTTAAAAATAAATAAATTGGATATCGTTCATGCTGGGCCAGCGGTTTATCATGTGGCATCGTTTTATTATATGCTTCAAGGCATTGTTCTCTAATTTGTCTTAAAACAAATCTATCTGTCAACATGGAACCGGGTTACCAGTATTCGTAAGGAAAAAGGACATGGACAAGGCCATTTCTGAAAACAGTTAAATTTGTGGGTAAAATAAAATTTGGTAAAAAACATAAACCTCCTGAAGATTTTGATTACCAACAAAGTCGTTGGGCCGTAAGCTTTATCCCAGTTTACCAGGTGATTCGCATTTCGTTCCACTTCTTCTACTTGCTGGTTGAAGGATTGTCTGAGATTCTACAAAACCCTTGTGGAAGAATAAAATGTGAACCTCTAGAGGAAGTTTATGCGAAGGTCTACGAATTGATTATATAATTTTTTTTAACAGCTATGTGCACAGTGGGTAATGATTATTTATTTATTTATTTATTTGTCACCAAAGAACAAAGTCTTTCATAGACATAAGGCCACAATAATAGTATTTAAAGTTACAAAAATATGATACAAAGAAACGTAAAGCAAACAACTATCACTGTACATTCTCAAGTAATTTTCTTTCTATTGAGGGAACTGGTAAATTAAAATCGATTAAAACGACATTTGCATTATATGCTGACATTAACCCATTGATTGAGGACGAAAGACCGTATTTTGTACGAGAGTGTCCTACATACACTAAAAAATCGAGAGTTGCGTAGGTCGAATGAAGGAACATTAATATTGAGATTGATATTATAATTATATATCATCTGGAATTATGGAAAGATTATGTCTTGCGTAATAGAAGAGCAAAAAGAAGAAGAAAACCAAAGAGCTGATGGAACTGTGTAAACCACAACAAAATGCATTACGTTTGTCGAACTCTCTGTTGTATCTACCGTTTTGGGGCTTGTCTCGCAAATGGTAGGCGCTTGCTTGGTAGTGATGCCAGATTACAAGAAATGTATATTTTTTCAATAAAAACTTCAAGATTTTTGATATCACAAATTTTCTAAATCTTACAAATCAAAACACTATTTTCAATTGAAGAAAAACGTTTTCTATTAATTGCACTAATCTTGATAAAAACATTTTTTATTTCGGAAAAACCAGATTTTAAGATTTTTCATCTAGGAACACTAATCAGGATCCCTTCCTGACAAACTGTTATTATCTCTTCTATAATTGTAATGAAGATCTGACTGCCAGAATTCAACTGTTCTTATAACGACTTAGAGAATTCTGGTGACAAATTTGTGGTTGTGTGAGCAAGTTGTTTTCCCTTCAAAGCAAAAATCAGAGTTGCAAAACAAGAATGACTGCTGAGAATAAGTTTGTCACAAAAAGCCGGATAAACAAAATACGGACTTCTAAAAAGCATTATTTACTTACGAAAGTTAGATACACAATCATCATCCAACGAAAGCCTTGGTTTCAATTGTTAAGCTTCCACTTATTAATAAAGTAATAAAAGAAATAACAAGTAGTCATGAGACCTGGTTGGCTAAGACCGTGGCCCACTTCGGACTCTAAGCACCATCTAAAGTAAAATAAGTAACTCATAGAGGGCTGGCTGACTTTATTTGCTTCTTTTTTCCAGTTGATGGCAATGCTATTATTATAAGCTTCAACCTTTTCCCATTGCCATCCACAGACAAGATCAGCTGTTGTAATACTTCAATAGTCACGAAAATCAATCACAATTCATCACTATTATCATTCGGGGTATTCATAACAAATCGCACAGAATCAAGTGGGTTTGTGACCTTATTTGTGTTTGCTTTGCCTTGATTGTTATAGTGCCCAGATTTATTCAAATCACAAGGTCACACCGATGTGATTTTATGATTTTATCACAAATCACATTTGCTTGGCTTGGCTTTTTGTTCGGCAAATATTAGCATTTCATTGAGGAAAGCTAAGGTAAATCGATAGCTGCACACGTGTATGATAAAAGCAAGAAGGTGTAGACATATGCAAATCAAATGAACTTCCAAACTGGAAATCCATTTTTTTAATTTCGTCATCTCTAAAGTCAATGGTGGTAGTTACAATAGATTCCAAATTCATTTTTCACCGTATTAAGCAGAATATTGCTAATTTCTTTTGCAATCAAAATATTGATGAATGTGCGAGCCGTATTGACTCATAATCTATCTGTCAAAGATCACAATGTTTCCTTTAAGAACACGTTTTCGATTTCAGTTTGTGTAACTCCATTAAAAGCACTTTACGATGGCCGCAAGTACAAAGACAACAAGTAAAAGTGTTATCATCGGCCTGGCCGATGCTTTGATACCCTCCACTGCATACAAGTCATGCAAAATTGGTTTTGTGAGGGAGGTACCAGAACTACTTGACCGACATAGCAGGTTTTCAATACCAACCTAACGACGATAAAAATAAGTTCTCTCACCAAATTTCATTCACCTACGTCAATTACTTTGGGCGCTATCGTGCTTTCAACAGACAGAGAGGCATGGGTCCAATATTGGTTTTGTATGGGAGGTACCAGAACTACTTGACCGACATAGCCCATTTTCAATACCAACCTGACGCCGATAAAAAGAAGTCCTTTCACCAAATTTCATTCACCTACGTCAATTACTTTGGGCGCTATCGTGCTTTCAACAGACAGAGAGACACATGGGTCCAATATTGGTTTTGTATGGGAGGTACCAGAACTACTTGACCGACATAGCCGATTTTTAACACCAACCAAACGACGATAAAAAGAAGTGCTCTCACCAAATTTCATTTAGCTACGTCAATTTCTTTGGGCGCCATCGTGCTTTCAACAGACAGAGAGGCATGGGTCCAATATTGGTTTTGTATGGGAGGTACCAGAACTACTTGACCGACATAGCCCATTTTCAATACCAACCTGACGCCGATAAAAAGAAGTCCTTTCACCAAATTTCGCTCACTTACGTCAATTACTTTGGGCGCTATCGTGCTTTCAACAGACAGACAGACAGACAGACAGACAGACAGACAGACAGACAGACAGACAGACAGACAGACAGACGGACATGGCTAAATCGATTCAGAATGTGATCCTGATTCAGAATATATATACTTTATGAGGTCTCCGGTGACTCCTTCTTTGCGTTACAAATGTATTGGCAAAGTGAATATACCTTCCTCTGGAGGGTATAAAAATGATATAGACACGGACTACCCTGATTTATTATTAATAATTCGGTATTCCTTCTAACGACACTGAAATCGAAATGGTCCTGGGAGTGTTTAGAACAGTCATCATTGAGTGTATACAAATATGTACAGCTAAGATTTTTGTTTACCCTATTTCGGTTGGCTGATGATTTGACATCGTTCTGGTTATATATAACCAACCGTTCTACATATTTCAGAACCTGGGGAACAGTTTTAATAATTAAATTCGTTTTTTATGTTGTTTAAGTAAATGTAAGCATTGTCATGCCCGATGGAGTGAGGCATACATACATTTTGTATTTTTTCCGCACGCCAAATTTTTAACTTCAGCTGGAGTAAAAATTGACATGACCTTCGTTGTAAGCGTCCTATGACAATTCCCCACCATTTTAGTTCGCAGAATATTTAAAACTAGATCTAGATTTGTAGAAAAAAAAAAATTCCTTTCTATACCTTTTAACGCCCAACTTAAATAAGAAGCGATTCCAACTCAATTAATTCAAGAAAGAAGGTATTAAAAACCTCTCTGAATTCAAATAAAGGATCTCAACTATAACATCGCAACTTGGATTGCATTTAATTACATCGACGGTGCATTTAAACTTTTTAAGTTCCAATTCCATTTCAATGGCTGGCAAATATGGAACATTTGTGGAACTTATTTCTCATTGAATTGACTTCAACTTGAACTAAAGACAAAATCTTTTGTGCATCAAAGGGGACGATGCCGCCACAAAATGTCCATACCAATGGCGAGGATTTCAAGTAAATAGTTCGTCCTTTCGTTCGTCCCCTTTTTCTTAAATAGATTTGTTTTTCTTACTGTCTCTATTTCGACGGATCCTTGGAGCAATAAATGCGGGTTTAACTGAAAACTAACTTACAAATAGTGTATCGCAAAAGTTTAGTAAAGAGTTTAGCAATTGGATTTAGCGACAGATAAAGTCTTAGTATCTATACGTTTTTAAAGGGAATACAAACAAAATGTTCCATGTACAATCGCACTGTAAGTAAATAGATATCCCTCCAGCTATCACAATCACAAGTCAATATTGCAGGCATCAATCAAACTAGCACATCGACTTGCATTGAAATTACATGCATTATAAATTTTCCGGCAGGAGCAAATATTGTGTCGAAGTGCTAATTCGAAATCTGTACTGGCAATTTGTTTACTGCATCCTAAGAGGATCTGTAAACAGCAACAGTTGCCAATTTATTTGCCAACTTCAGATGCATAAGTGATAATCCATTTTACGATTCATACAATTGGCAAACATGCTCTGTAGGTCTTCTCTGCTGTCGAAAGCACACGTGGTTGCTTCCAACTAATCCCGATTGCATAATGACCAACTTAAACATTATATGGCCAACACAAGCCAGGTCGAGAACAAGTTTCAGAAACTCGTTCACAGGTGCTTCCCGCGTTTACCTGAATTACTTTACCAATTTTTTTGATTTAATTTCTCCTTCTTTTTTTGCATTTCTTATTTCATCCCATTCAGTTGATGTGTGCGTGTGCCATGGATGCCGGCCAGTGAAAGTTTTCCGGATAAGTTCTAGTAGCGCACACAAAAAAAAGAAAACAATCGCCAAGCCAACCGGTATGCACAGAGCCAGGTGGACTCTGGCCAGACCAGTTGTCAAAGTTTGTAATCTTTTTCTGACAAATTGGTTGCATAATACTAGCGGCGGTAAAAATAACATTTTGTTAGATTGATTTTCAATTGAAACAAGAGCTTTTGTGGGATTTTAACTTTGCCTTTGGGGTGGGTCCGCGTGGATTGCAATTCAGCACCTTGATGGATGATGCTTGCGTAAACACTGACGGAGGGTTTTTTTTAGCTTGAGGATTTTTTGTGTTTTATATTGTCGTGGTTGTGCTTGGATTTGAATTTGAATTTTATTACTTATTCAGTGAAGTTTGCAATAGTTTGATTTGGAAAATTAAATAGAAGAAAGGTGGATCAGATGTCAGCAGTAATTGCACATAGTCACTGATCTCTGGAAAAATAGAATAAACTCAGTAGTCAATCACCAAATCCATCGATAAATGGGGCAAACCTACACAACAGGTAACAACATCCTTGAAGTGGCAAAGGTCTTCGTCTACCTTGGTGGTGAACCCTTGACTGTAATCGCCACCAAAAGTAAACTCACTCTATTTATTTTCTTCATAACCCTCCCCTGATAGGTTATCCTAATGTTTTTCTTCACAAGACAAAGGCTAAAAAAAAGTAGAAAACCGTTGCTTAAAACAAAAGAGTTTAACAGCGAACTTGATCAAGAACTTAATGTACAACTTTGATGGAGAGCTGCCAAGTGCATTGCCAGTGTCCGTTAATTCCCGCAAATGAAACAAAATCAATTGAATTACAAAAATTCACTCATAAAGTGTTGAGATTATTATTCAACACTTCTACAAATTAACATTCGTGAAATTGAACGAGTTAAACTACAAAAGGCTTCTGGAAGTCATATTGTATTATGCGTAGATTATGTATGAAGTTTATTATCTCCCATCGGATTATCCATTCAAAATACCGACAAACATGCTCAGCCCAAGTGAAGGATACCGCAATCAACTCGTAACATATTTTCTTCAACTGTAGACGGTCTAAGTCTAAGGTCTGCGAATCACTTTCACACTAAAAACTACTTCATCGGCTTTCACGCTAAGTACATCACGAACAAATTTGAGGCAATCTCTATAAATACTCAGGAGCACCACTTGTCCCAGAAAATCCCCAGGCAACATCACCATTTCGGTTTGAGTAACTTTAACCTTGAATAAACGCAAACAAAACACGCTACAGCACATAAAAAACCCGCCGAAACCTATTTAGCTCACTTCACTTTATTCCAGTCACACACAAGCGGTTGGTGGGCCTATTCTCGCGAAAGCAAAAACCACAGAGCACCATAACAGCCATCAAGTTCAAAGAACTACTTAATGTTTCATGTCATTTGCGAATCAAGTTATGAAAATCCAGGTAGAATAAGCATGAGCAAGAGAAGACATTTTGCACCTTAAATTGCGTCCACACTTCTGCCGCACACAAACTGATCCAAGACACACTTCTTTGACACTGCCCTACAAAATGAAGTGAGCCAACCAAGCCAATTGGCAAGGCGGCAACAGCAAGAAATATGAAAAACTTACTTAAAAGCGGCTACAAGTTCCAAATTGACAATTCCAGTCACGTACAAATTTGTTGGTAGAAATAATCCAAACGTATCCCACAAGACACAAGCACAATATAGATTCACCGCTGCTGGTTCGGTGGCTAGTTTAACAATGAAGCGCGCTACTTAGCACCCCGGCACTTTATATAGTCGACGAGACGCCTCAATGTTGTTGCTGTTAGTGATGTATTGTTGTTAACAGCTGCTGCTAGTCTTTTCGGTGATGGCTTTTGCCGTTGAACCGCAGAGTGGTTTTTGGTTTACGATGACTTTGCTCTGGCTTGGTTTACTCTTCAACTTGTTTCGAGCTGAGGACAAGAGTGCTCTCTTAAATACTGATGGGTGGAGGTGGTATACCTTTCTTCGAATAGTTACGTGGACGTCGAATCTTGTTGATTTGGTGATGATTTTACTAGGTGACTGAACTTTATGAACTTGAAATTTGCATAGAGGGCGATCGAAATTTATTGCAACACGAATTTTAAACTTTGATAATTTCAATGTGATCTTCAGCTTGCGGTTTGCTTTCTATGTCCAGCGTGAAGAAGTTCTAACTTGCCCAACCAGGTTTTTTTTAGACATGCATTCATTCGGGGTTTTTGTACTTAATTTAAGTTTTAATTATAGCCCAGTAATGTAATTATTATTTAATTTAGTTTTAATTGTGTTCCTTATTGTTATAAATTCATTTCATGTGCGTAATTACTTAGCTATGACCTTTCAGGTACTATAAAAGACCTTTGTTCTTATGAGTACCGTGCCAAATAAAAATTAAAATATTTAAGTTAAAAAATTGGCCTGCATGTGGATATTGTTTCGATTTACTCCGATGCAGTCCCTTGCGATAAACGAAAGCGACTACCAACGACGACTTTTACTGTCACCTGCAGCTGAGAGTTATATTTATCAATGACATAACAGTGGGACAGTCATTGAACACCAGCCTTTATACAACCACCCACATTGTTGAATTGGTGTATTAAATGTCCGACCGCAACTGTGGAAGACGAATGCATTTAGACAGAGTAGGCTACCGTTTACACATCTGCCGACTGTGTGGCAGGCAGGAGCTCAGCAACAACAACTGCAGCTGGTGCGGTTTCGTCAAATGAAATTGTCAGTCATTCATTTTGTATGGTGAAACGTGAGGAAGTAGAGACTTGTGGTAAAAATCCGTGAAATATCACTCACGAGTGTGCCTAAAATCAAATAAAATGGCAAAAATATTGAAATGTGCTACTTGTCATAGGCAACTGAGAGCTGGGGGTGTGAAGGTTGCATGTTGGGACTGGGCAGTGGGCACTTGGATGTGTACAGGATTCTGAATATGAATGGGGTAGAAAAGAGAGTAGGTCCCGTCGTTGCTGTAATCTATATAGTTTGGACGGAGGGTTGCCGCACATAAATAGCGCTGGTTATCATCTTCGGCCGTTTTAGTACGTTTGCAAATGCGTCACTAGCAGTAAGTTGCGTACACCTGATAATCAGCAGCAATTACTTGAACAATTGTACTGCTTGATGTTAGCTTGAAAACGCGTCACCTCGTCTTGAACTTATGTCGACATCAAAGGTTTCAGTGGTGTTTTCTGTCAGACTTTGACCGACCAGCAAGATTTATCGATCGTCATCCTTTAGGCACAGATAAACGAGTTTGGCAGGATTGCTGAAATTCGGCTAAGAGGTGGTGTATCGATCTGACAAAACTTGGCGAACTGTGAAAATTTGATCCATTATTATCTTTCCTGGCCTGCAACTGTTCTGATGCCCTTTAGGTTGTTGGCGTTTTATGCGTTCACACAGTAAAGCCGACGAAATCTTCAATTCAAGAGACTTATAGCTCTGCAGTTGGTGTAGCTTCGTAGTTCTTGTGAATGGGGCATTTTTTACTGAATTGTCGTTAATCAGGCATGCATTCGACTGAATTTTACAGATAAACTTGAACACGCTCCTTGCTAAATCATCTTCCGCACATGAAGAATGATGCCGGTAGTTTCATCCACTGCAGCAGACTTGTCGTTCTTAAGCTTGTATTATGCTATCGTCGCTTCATTTTGGTTGAGTAGACCTAATTTTAGTGACTATTAACTTGAATGTATTTTACTGGCTGACAGTGGATTGTTCGCAGTTTCCGCCGTTTAAGTGTCTGCAGAAAATATCGTCCCAAAACCTCATCACAGACTGTGAATATACCTCCGTGTTCCAATGCTCACTTCTACTGGCTTCTCTTTGGACCTTGTATCCTTATGGGAAGATCGTTTTACCCTCTTGCAGAACAAACGAAGAGCGAACAATGCCTCTAGGGTATCATCCCTTTATAGATTTATTTTTCCTCCAGAGAAGTCGAACGTTCTCTGTTCTTCAAGTAGAGCTTCGACTGCAGGAGTGATTGATGAACTGCGTTGTTGTCCAGTATTATTCGTATTATTTTTAACTACTGTAGCAAATTGCACTTCTGTTGAAACCACATTTCCTTTTTCATAATAGGTTACCATGCGAGTAAAGCGCTCATTCTTGACTGTTCTGTAGGACAACAGAAGAAGGTATGCTACATCGCTTTAAATGGTGTTTCCCTTCCCACTCTGCTTGGGTAGAGTTTGAGAATTTCTTGTGGGGAATTATCATCGTCCGATTGTGTAATGTAACTTTTGTAACTTTGTCTAACTATCGTAAAAGCTACATTTTCTAAAAAAAACCCTCACAGATTTAACAAAATAAATGAACATTTCTACACAAAAACCTTACGTCCCTCTACCTAGCTTCTGCCCTCCTTGGGTAGTACCATCTATTTGAATCAAAGACATTATTACAACGTGTCACCGAAAATGACACGAACACAGTCCATTATAAATTACCGAGGTTCTTCTACGGGAGACGTTGAAATATAACTAGCTCATAAAAGCCTAGCTAATAAAGTCTCAACCCCGTATATGTAACCTATCCCATCTGTGTACTTCGCAGGGTCGACATTTCATCACAATTTCGGTGGCATGTAATAAATCCTAACCCCACTCGGCGGGGTTCAAAAATCAAAAGTGAAAACTCATGTTGACGACATCTACATACACACGCACCAAAAAAGGTGTCGCATTACGTCAGCGGCAGCTCAAACACAAGTCGTTTCTTTCCCGTATGAAAATGTAACAAATTCTACGAAACGTGTCCATCGAGCAATTACCCGTATCTCTGCATATCTAAAATTGCTTCCTCAAGCCGAATGTATGCCCGACAGATCAGCTTAATTGTGGATTAATTGCCCAATTTAAACTTAACAATTGCGGCTCTAAAGTTATTAAAAACTATTTTGCATGCATAGAGGTCCGATTCTAAATCGGATGGTTTATGATTCGTTTTGCCCTAACAAAATGAGTCATTCTCACGGACTAGGCCATTAAACCAAAACCAGAAACTAACACGAATCATAAATAAATTGTTTAAGTTGCAAACGGGTATCTGTGCCTGCGCTCTGCAGAGAAGAAGTGAAGACTTGTCGTAGACAACCTGTCCAACCAGGCAGTGGTCAATTAATGATACCGGACAGCGAGTCCAATCGCTCACGGTGACATTAAGAGAGTGTGTCTGCACTGGATGGGCAGAAACTTTTTTTGCTTCTACAAGGTTTGGGGTTTTTTTTTGTGTTTTGACTCGAATCCAAGACGACAACAACAGATTGAACAACATTCGGGTACGCAGGGATTTCCCAATGGCTAGTCGGTGAGGGGAAGGGGCGCTCTGGCTTCGCAGTCAATCTGGACAATTACCACTGCTCACTGGTGGCCAGTACAAGCGCTGGCAACGGGCCGCTAAAGGTTCAAACAAAACGAACAGCGTTGGTCTCTTGGGGTTGTGCAATTACTTATAGACGTGCACGTAAACGGATTGCGTAAGGCATGCGTTTCATGGTGTTTCTGGGAAACAGACGCTTTCTTGGAGCTGTTTTAATCGGGAGCACAGATGTGTAAACTGACGGAAGTAACTGAATGCGAATGGAAGAGTTGGCTTTTGCCAATCTCCCACCGAAAGTACGCATAAGGCGGCGTTAATGGGCACCGAGAGGTTTATTGGATCAGCAAGATCAAACTGACTTAATGGACTGTCTCTTGTGATTAAGTGTCGGTGGAGAGTCAGATAAATTGCCCTTTCCTTCTGTCAAGTAGCCAAGTACTGAATGGCGCCTTTCTGTCGCAATCATTTCGGTGGTTCTGTGGCCTTAGGAATTGGAGAAGAGTCAGTTGCTATACGGTTGCATAGCGCACTACTCGGGTGAGGAAGGAGCCTGAAAAAATGTTCCAGACTCCCATACAAAATACGACGGACAAAATCTTGTATGCGATTTGTCCGATCATATCGAATGAATTGGTGTGTGGTCTTCACAAACTTCTCTCCCGTTGCATTAAATAGAGGTCCAGATGTCCTTGTTGAACTTGTGTGAAGATATTACTATCACCACACAATTTTGGTCGGCTGGGTGGAAATTTTGGCTTTCATCGTTCATGTAGAATTGTTCACTTTGTCTGACAGTAGTATTCTAGCCACATTAATCGTTTACCACAAAAATTTATATTTTCTCAAGATCGTGTGTGACGCTTTTACCAAGTTTTCTCGCTCATGGCTCAGGTCCTCGTTTGACTGAGCTTTCCTCGCTTCCTACGCGTGTGGATTTGTAAAAGTGTTACTATCGGGTACAGAGTTTAAACTTCTGCTTAACTAGGGATACATCTATCGTCTTGTCAGCTAGAATTACGTTTCATGCGACGCAGTCGTGCGCTATATTTTGTAATTTAAAATGTCAATTTCTATCTTTAAAAATAATTTTGTGACAAAAAAAGAAACACTGAGAGTGAGACATTCGTTTACCAGCGATGTCCAGGAAATGTGGCAGCTAATTGATGTGGCAGTGACGTTCAAATAAAAGTATTGATTTGTAAAAATTCTTGATATTCTTTTTTTATGTACCAAAATCTTTTTCTATTGAGTCATTCTTTTTTATTGCAACATAAGGAAAAACCATTAGGAGGTCAGATGACGAAGCTATTCGCAGAGAAAACTTAATGCTCGCCTTGTGGGTTCGCATTTTCGTTAGTAGTAGGTACTGTCCAGTAGTCGATGTTACAATTTGCCTTCAAAAAATTCTCAAACGAACGAATCAATGAGGAGCCTGGCCTAGGGTTCCATGTGTACTCTCTCACTATTTGTTTTTAATCGTTCTTATCTCTTAACGCTCGAATTGCGGAAAACATGACACGTCATCATTTCAGCTAAACGAACCATGTTAGAAGTATTAAAGCTTTAAGAGAGACAAATACAAAAACCATTTAAAATTGACTGAAGCTAAAGTACTCCGAAAACTCTCTTGTGCGAATTTTGCTGCCGACCACCACAACTGCCCATCACCACAATTCTGAATTGAGAATAAAAACGACTTTATAGTTCCTTCGCATTTTCCTTCCGCAATTAATTAAAACCTTGGAGGGATCAGCTCAACTATTCTCGAATAACCAGTAAAACCGCTGTAGTATGTGATGTACCCACGAATTTATTATCCTCTTACTTGCAGTAAATACAATTTGCGCATTCCCACTGATTGCTTGCTGTGAAATCATTTGCGGTGTTATTTCAACAAGGAGTATTCAAGGCAATTAATCTTCTCGAAAGGATAACTACTACAACAGACGATCAATGACATGATAACGTGTTTAGTTGATTGATGATGGTAATAAAATGCGAGCGTACCCACAACTAAATCTTGTCATTATGCTGAAGCGACCACCTTCGTATATATTTCAGCCGTTAACATAGGTTAAGGGTGAAACAATAATTTCATGCAATTGTCTGTTTAATATTGAGTTTATATCAGCACAAAATAAATTGATTGCGTACTCGAATATGCTGTCATTTGGTAAATGAATAATGTAGGCACTAAACGGTTGTAACTCCGATAGCAATCGATAACTTCCATTATGACTCTTCTCGAAGGTCAATGTCGGATTTAAGACGAGGTGGATTTTTCGTTCAAAGCATCGTTTTATAAGTAAATAGTTTCTCGTACTAATTGAACAGTAAATATGGTTTTGGGTAGATATGATTCTGAAAACGCTGCCCCCACCTGAGATTGTTGATACTCACTTTAAGTGAAACCAAAGTTCATATCCCCACAAAGTTGTGTTATTTATGAACGCAATTAATTTGCTGCTTCCAGGAAATGAGTACTTGTTGAGGAAGTCGAGATGAGGAGAAGAACAACAAAATCAGAAAGAAATTATTTTTTGTGTCAATTAACCTGAGACTTTAATCGAACTCATGACAAGACCAAAGGAAGACAGAAGACGTTCTTGGGGTAAATCGCTTTTTTTCTGGGAATTTCAAGAGCAAAATGGATTGGAGAAGCTTAGAATTTATTGAGAATTTCTCTTGATAGTAATGTAAAAAGATTTCTCGCAAAAGCTGAACAGACTGAACCGTTAATTTTACTGACGCGAGAATAAATAAAATATCAATCAGACTCAAGGGAGTTGAGATTGATTGTTTTACTTCACTTAGGCTGAGATATGGCATTTGATTTGAGCCGCACAAAAAAAAAATCGAAAATGGACCATTTTTTTAAGAATTCCTACCTCCGTCGGTCTATTAGTTGGAGTCTTAATCTTTGCATAAACCAAAGAGGAAAAAACCAAAAATAAAAATCCCACGAAATTCAAAAAAAAATCGGGATTAACGTAACTTTTCCGAAATTCAAAGAAAATCGTAATTTTCCTGGTGAATCCGGTCTTACCAGTACTACATTACCGGTACTACAGGAGTTATCACAAATGATTCGTGTATAGACTTAGCCTGCACAGCTATTCAAAAATCTCCCATAGATGGCACAATTTGTACGCAAGCTTTTCCTTGTAGCCAGTGTTTAAACCTTATTATTTGGGTTCGAATATAAACTGTGCAATACAGTCTGTATTCAGTGGTGCCATTTTAGCATTTTTTTATGCTAAATTTAGCATATTAAAACTTTATATTGCATATAAGTATGTATACAAAAAAATATATGCTATATGCAATCTATGCATATGCATTGGTCCAAACCTGCGGAGAATTACTACGCGCCCAGAAATAAAAATAGGTATCTATTCCATTTGGATGTTTACACCCTACGCAGTTCAAGCAAATTCATTTTGTACTAGATTGTGGTTGCGATCGATCCTAATGATAAGCAATAGTATTTGTATTGCATACCCAGCGGGTCACTGGCATCAACTGTTATACAGTAAATGTCATTGTCATTGGAATTTCATTTGGCATGCATTGCATATTGTAGGGATGCGGGTCTACGACATTTTTCTTAGTTGTCCAGCTGTGATTTCTGCGTGCCTGGTAATTCACGAAAGATTTGGCACCGAATTTCCTCGAGATGTCCGTCCGTCACAGGGAAGAAATGTGAGACCATCATATATGAAAAACATGCTATTTTTTAATCAAAACAAGAAGGCCCGAAAACAACAAATAATGCACTCAGATCACTTGTGACTCCTTAACCTCAACTGTCATCCAACCCAGCTCATAAATGTATGCAATGATAAAACGCAGTGAACGACTGCGCACCCGTTTGCATTTCCGTCCTCGCAAGTTAAACAACGCGCGCTTAGATGTTTACACATCAAAAAGAAAAAGGCAAATTGGGTGCCGTAGGCCAATGCAACTAAGTACATATACCTATATCGGAACATAAGTGAAGAAAAGTACAAAAGTACTTTTGTACCGATGCAAGTTCAGGCTTAATATGAAACCTGTATTACCGACTTTAGGTGTCAGCATTGAATAATATTTCCAACTTCTTTTAGGAGGAATGAAGTGATTTCAACCTTAACAACAGATGACGTAGGTACCTAGTACATTTTTGGTTTGTGTGGTTTTTGTTGTACACTTTAATCGTACCGAACGAATAAAGGAAGAAAATAATGTTTGAAAATAGGCCTGTTTTTTGAGCTTCGATCTCAGCAAAGCAAATCAAATCAGGATTTTCAGCACGCAAACACAACAACAAATATGCGTACTCTTTTAAGGGCATGGGCCATGTTTGAATTGTTCAATAATATAACTTGAGTAAATAAAAATGCAAAGCGTTACTTATCCCAAAACTCTCCATCGCCTTTCAAAGTTCCCCTTTCCTTGCACTTTGTCGACGCATATTATGCACACATATGTTTTTTTATAAAAAAATAATGTTAGGTTTTTAATTTTATTAAATATTTAAAGTACACAAATAAAAACTTAGCTCAAAAGTAAAATATATGAATGTGTTACATTTCATTTAATATGCAAAAAATATATTGAGATACAAAAAGATAAAAATTCTCTTACAACTAAAGTCGTGTGTATAAAAATTAACAATAAAACATCAATATCACCCATTTTGCACTAATTAATTGTTGGTACATGAAAATACACATTAACACGGCACAAAACACTTCCATAATATATTTTTTTTTCTTAAGTGTTTTCTTATACTTTAACATCTTATTCTTATTGTCAAAGCAAAATTTATACAAAAGAAAGTCGATCAACAAACCTAAAACGGTTGATAACTTTTAATTTCGCTCTGAAAGAAAGAGATGTGAATTTTTAGAGGATTAATATAAAAAGGATAAATAAATAGGTGGTTATTAATAAAAATATGATTTTGTTAATGAAAATTTTTTTGATGAAAAGTTTTGTGTAAAATTGTTGAAATTTTTAACATGCACGTTAATTTTTTTTTTCGCAAAAAGACAAACGAAGTGTAGTGTACTTTGGTAGTCTTAATGGCGATGGTTGTGGTTGGTCACTGTTCTTGTGTTTTTGTATGAGAGAACAGTTTGTCGCAATCTATCGCAACGTGTGCGATGTCGTTCAGCTTTGTGTTTTGTTGCCTGTAATTAAAGGTTTTTCTTTTGATGACAGTTTTTGAGTATAAATTATAAATAAGCAAAATACTGTACAGTCTAACATACCCAGCATTTGAAGGCAAGTTGTGTCTTTATTGAGATATTATAAGCATGAGGTAGTAGTGGTGTACAAGGAAACCAGGACTTTGGTGGGAAAACGTATAACTTGTTAGCGTAGCAGAATTTGTTATCCATATAATAAAAGCATTCGGAAAGTAAATGATTTCCTCAGAAATGTCGAAAGGCAAAGAGCGAAATTGTTTGCAAAGTGTGCTCGTAAGGGTAGGTGTGATTAGATTTAATAAATATTTACAAGGAATATTTGCTAATCTGTTTTTGCTAAATTTAAATTTAAAAGGAGCAGGTATGTAAGGAAGCTTTAAAATCACGCCTTTCATTTAAATTCAAGTAAGTACAGAGTTATTTATTGGTTCTTTTCAAGAATACATTAATAGCGGCTACTGTATTAAAAACTTATACATAAGCCTTCAAAATCTACCGAATTAAACAGCTAATGCCACAAAAAAGTTACCGATAAAATTTGAAATATGTATAATAAAATGTGTATCAAAAATCCATTAATCAGTATAAAAAATAAAAGTGTTGCTATAAAATATCAAGGATATTCTTATTTATGTGGGAAATTATGTACAATCAAACAGCGCTATTGATAAATGATCGTTAAACTGTTCGGTGAGTAAGACTTTAGCACGTAGTAGATTTTCCGATTAATAGAACCTCTTATGTTTTTTTGTTACCTATTTGATGTTTCAAAGCCAAAAAAATTGTATAAATACTAGTACAAGTGAGAGAGCATTCGCGTATGCGGTTTAAATTGAACTCAACCAATATAAATCGATCGCAATGACACAATGACACAAAGTGTATGCACGTTCACATCAAAATGACAGAAAAAGAAAAAATTAGCAAAATAACGAGTAACGATAATATTTGTCAGTACCTGAAATTCAGAGTTTGACAAATATGGCAAACGCACAAAGCTGACAAGAAACTAATTTAAACACAGTCTTGAAAGTCGTTTGCGCACAGATTCGACGGTGGTCGAATGTTTTTGCAAAAAAGTAAATTATATATTCATTTGCAATATGGATTAGATCTATTTATTTATTGTTTGTCAACAAAGTACAAGACCTTTTTAGACATAAGGATTTGAGTATAAAACAAAGAAAAAAAAAATAAAAGAAAAGAGGGAGATGTCAAAAATGTAAGTGGCGCAACTCAAAGTAGCTCGGAATCAATCCACGTACTCTCTGAGAGAGATTGACAAATTGTTATTGCTTGGCTCGGGAAAGTACGCGGATAACACTTATACGTCATAATCATAAGTTATTCCAAAGATGGGTCAGCTATTCAGTAGTTACTTTAACGCTGTTGGCGCCTTCTTATCGTGGGTGCCCTAATCTCCCCGAAGGCTAAAAGCTTGACATACCAAATTGCTTCTAATATATAACAAAATCAAATTAAAGAAAAATCGATATATACAAACAATAAAACATACCATGTGCTGTACATATTTACAAAAGATTGGCACAACCAATTTGTGTCTTTTTGAAAGTATAAAGTGTGAAAGTAGATTAGTTTAAAAAAATGATTAAGATGACCATAATTGTAAAAGATGAACGTCATACCTTTGGCGGTGCCACTGGCACTGCACCCCTCAGCATTCCTGCAATAAATTCGGCTGTGTTGGCAAACTTCATAGTGATTCGATTGATGATATTTAAGACCGGATTTTGTGTCTTCAAGTAGTAGGTCGTCGTCGTACTGATTCCTGGTGCTGGCAAGTTGGTCTGTGTCCATGCACCGGTCGGTGCATTTGCTGAATTGATGCCTGCACTGGATGGAAGTGTGTCTGGCAGTGAGGCACTGCCCGAGCTGGCTGGGCTGGCAGCGTTTGACTGAAAATGGAAGATCTTAGAATTTCAATTTGGCAATTGGACGTGCACCAAGGGCGAAACTTGGTGCAATCCCTCTGTAAATTATTACTGGTCTCCTTGAAGGGGTGGTACTAAGCACAGTTTGTTGTGGTTGCTGTGGCTTCTGTGATTGCTGTGGTTGCTGCGGCTGCTGTGCTTGCTGTGGCTGCTGTGCTTGCTGTGGCTGCTGTGCTTGCTGAGGTTGCTGCGATTGCTGAGGTTGCTGTGGTCTCTGAGGCCGCTGTGTGGCCTGCGGACGTTGTGCGGCCTGTGGGCGTTGCACTGGACGCTGCACAGTAGGCAAGGTTGGGGGCTTCTAAATGTAGTCATGCGTTTATTATAAGCATGATTTTGGCTTCATTAACTTACTGGGCTGTTGTATGCGTAACCGCTGTCGCTCTCGCCATCGGTACCAAAACGATTTGCGATGTCTGGCAGCTCGTCTCTTTGAACACTTGGACTAACGTCGTCTTGTCGTATGGGACGCTGTGTAATATTTATACTGACGGATGAGCCCTTGTTGTTTGGTTTTTGGTGTAAATTTTGTAAATTATACTTAGTACTTTGCCAATTCGGGATATTTTTTTTGAGGATTTTGTTTGAGTGTTTTTTTTGCAGAATTAGGAACCAGGATATCAATTTAGAATAAATGCAAAGAGTAAAGGAAACAAAATGGATGTGCAAGGAAGTGTGTAGTAGTGAAAGTGGCAAAGCAACCTTATTACAGATTTAGTTGTATTATTTTTTTTTAATTTATGTACAGCAGAGCTTGTCCCAGAAATATTCCGAAAATTTTTAATTTTTTTATTTTTTTAAAGCAAAATATATAAGCAACCTTTTAGCCAATTTGAACCTCCTCGCTCCGTGAGGTTTGGTCAATGAAAACGAGATCTCAATGATTACTTAAAAGTTTTATTATAATATTTAAATAATAAGAAATCCTTTTTGAGTATTTACAAGGAAAAATAATAATAACCAGAGTCCATGGGAATAAAAAATAATAAGCTTAAAATAATGAACAACAAGGGATTCTGTTTTTTTTACAATTCTACAATTCTACGTAAAATTTAAAAGAGAAAATATTCATAAGTATATACAACTGTTTGGCGTACGAAATCACCCATTTCGCTGCTGGCCGAAACGAGGTAGATTTCCTAAAAAGCGAGTCAAAGGACGTAGGATTAATGGCCCACTATTGGGACCATTGTTAAGTGCGAAAAGTCGTAATGGCGTTAAAGGTTGTGTGGATGGAGATCGAGTTGTCGACAATGGTAATTGAGTTCGTGTTACTATTGGGGGAATTACCTGAGCTTGTTCGCCTAAGAATGGAAAAAAATTATTTAAATAGAAATGTGGATTCAGTTTTAATGAACTCACCTAGTTCGGTATCACTACCAATGGAGTTGAACTTCTGATCGCGAAGGTATTCTTCAAATCGGCGATTGTACTCGCCAGTGGGATCCCATCGTTTGCGCAGTGCCTCGTAGTATTGCGGATAGTTGTAGTAGAGCGACGTGATGACTTTGAGGGCTCCTTCCTTTTGGCTTGGCCAGCAGCGACTGCATTTTGTACGCAGTGCCTCGGGCAGGATTCCTAAATAGTGATTGGGGGGGAATGGGTATAATTTGTTTGCTTTTTGCTAAAATCCATTAAGTTTAATTTATGCTCGAATGGTGCTGAAATATTTACACAAAAAAAAAACTGCATTTCTGAACGATTCCTTTATGCCAGCGAATGCACCCATTTCCTATACCTATACGCCCTCTGATATAAGACTCTTTATCGAAAGGAATATAAACAATAAAAATTGTTGAGCTGGTTTTTGCAAGTGTACGTCTAACTGCCTTCATTTCCCGGAATAAATGATTTCTCTCTACACAATGCCGCTGACTAATGACGCAGCTGCATTGGATAAAAATATATACAGTGATTAATGAATGAGTTCCTGACTTCAAGTGCAAACGATAAAAAAAGGAAATGCGAAATTCCTTATCGTCGCAACACGTCCAGAAAATAACACCACACATACAATTTATTACGCATTTTGCTATCTACAACTTGAGACGTAGAAGAAACAAGAACTTTGAAGTCTCCAGTTGCAGATAGAAACAAGAACTTTTACATCCACAGACCCTTTTGCGTTTTATTTTATTTAGTTGATAAAAGAATTCGTAAACAAAAATATGTATACGAGTATACATCGCATAGACTGAGGGAATACCTTTTTCGTGTTCCCACACAATGGCTATTAATAAGAAGTTGAGAAAATTGCCACCATACTGGGAAAAAAAAAACTGCAATCCCCGGCGCAGGTGCATATATTGTCAGTGAATACAAACAAAGCGCTTAGTGTTGCTACATCGATTCTCACAAGCAGATGTGTAATTTCGCTGAAGCTGTTGTAAACACAAGCATATAAGTGCAGCAATAAAATAATATAGTCGGTTCTATGGAATTGTGATTTTATTTCGAGGCACATTTTAGCACTTGCTCGTGAACACATTTTGACATTTATAGCAATTATTACAAGAGAAATAAAACCGCCCAACCGATTGAAATGAAAATTTGTTCCAAAGTTGCGTAACACTATCTGCAAGGATTTTACCTGATTTTCAGAAAAGAGGGTAAGGAACGAATGTTGTAAAACGCGAGTGAGTAAACTCAGACTTGTGACTGGGTTTTAGCGATTGTGGCTTTAAACTCCTCGTAGAGTACTCGGATATTTCTAATTTTTTAACAACTAGCCTAGGAAAAATATACATATAAAAGGAATACATATGAATGAATGAAACAGATAATTTATATTCCACTACTTTCTTCTGGAGTTACAAAAAAACTAAATTTCCCAAAATATACACGGGCATGGTCAATTTCCATACAAGCAACAAATGTAGATCAACCCCGCAGTGAAGAACCATTTCTCTACTTCTGTTAACTACAAAAACACACCCAAATGCAACCTTCAGCGTGCTCAAAATCTACAGCCGCTTGCAAATTTCATTCTGATTTGCATAATGTGTACGCCCAAAGATGAACCATTTTTTATAAAATTTAAACCAGTGTCGTGTCTGTGCTTAAACCAAATCAAATAATCGATCGCTTAGCAATGTCATTCAAATTAACAAAATTATACACTTAAAACCGGCACGAAATAAGAAAGAAATAAAAAAACAAACTCCTACCAAATAATAACAGAACCCTCCGGAAGCGCCAGCCTAAGGTCTTTGGCCAAATTTTCCAATATAATTTTGTTCAGATCGCTTATGCGGTCTATGCAATTATCATACTCACTCTTAAGCGCTTTGCCTTCAGGTGCACACGGCTTCTTGTTGAGCAAACATTCGACATAGTTTGACACCAACCTCGGGCTCGCCAAAATCGTGTCTACATCCAAATTCTCGTATCTGCAAATGGAAATTAAAAGCTAAAGTTAATTTTGATGCATATTTTTCGAGCGCGCAAAAAAAACTAATTAAATCAACTTCCCACCGCCCGTAATTAGCCGTTTTATTCAAACACCAGCCAACAACGCGACGGCTCAGTCGCAATCTGTTGTGACTCTCGATTTCATTTAATGGTCGATGATCGGTATATGGGCTGGTGTGGTAATAACTATTTTGCCAGTCGGTCAAGGTTACACCAAAAAGAAATGACCAAAATAAACAGAAAGAAGATTAACGCCATTAATTCAACTGCAGAAATAACAGAAGATGGAGGCAGCAACAAAACCACTGTTTGACTAATCGATGTGGACTGGGCTTTGATGCTTATGGGCCATAAAAGGCGTTCATGTGATACTATCTGATTTGGGGATCAAGCGACAGGTTCAACTAGTCGGTGAACCGTACCTGTGAATGAGCTATCTCTGTCGGACTGAGCGGCATTGTTTTCTCACATTATTATGACAAGTAGGCTTTGTGATTAACGAGGAGCTTGTTTCCATGCGTGGACAGTAGTTCACATTTGTCCCATTTTGTGTGATGCAAATAGATAAATCAGAGAGTTGTGCTGTTTACTTTATTTGACTGAAATATTTTCCACAGTTTGAAATAGCTTTAATTTTTATAGCTAAAACAGAGTAGATTCACAAAGATGTTCTGCAAGCTCTTTGTGCTCTGTACCTTAAAAAAAATCTACAAACAACTTGTACTTTTAACCTGTTGCAATTTAGATCAAGTACTACACAGACCAATGATGACCTTGTCATTTTCTTTGAGGCAGTTTATTTTTGTAAGTATTTCTTAACATTAATTGGGATGCAGATCTTGTTTTCCGCTTTCAACTCTGCCAACAACAAGTTAAATGGGAGCAAAAAACTTTTCAAGGAATTTGTTCTTGAAGTAGCAAATTGGCATTGTAAACTTGCTTCTCTTGGTCCTTTTCATGGTATATAGATTCGTCTTTCAGTATTATTAATTTATTTCGTTGCTTTTCAAAAAAAATGCAACGCTAACACATGATAGCGTTTTTATTTCTTTCAAATTTTGCACAGTGTCTCAGTAGTTAGAATGCTGGACTACTGAGTGAGGGGTGTCAACTTTGATACTCAGAGAACCCCAAATTACGTTGAAGTTATTTTCACCGCGCCGACTCTCGCGAACGTTTGACAATGTACAAATGTAATGAAAGGGATTCTCAATTACCCATTTGCTCCGAAAACGAAAAACTCACCCAAAACGAACGGTTGCCAGAAGCTAGGCTAGGGTGGATCCGAAACTGTTGCGCCAACTATTCTTTTTTTATTTAATTAAGCACTCATTGATTTCTATAATTTTAATAATTTCTTTCTTTTTTTTTCGTTGAGATTGTTAAACAAACAACACGTCTGCTGGTGTTTCTTATACGATTTTTGAGGGTCACCAAACAATGCATCGAAAAAAATTCAATTGACTGTCCTACTTGTGGGTCCTTTGCAAAACGTGGAAACACAATATTTTCCCCTGATCTTTTAATTTTTTTATTAGGCTGAAAACACACCGGATAAAGCAAAACGTTTTTGATTCGATAGTCAAAAAAACGTTTTATATTTGAACACACACCAAGCGAAACAGAATGTAACAAAACAAAACGTTTTGTTTTCTTGTTTCGTTTGGTGTGCGTTGAAATAAAACAAAATGGAAACTTCGACTTTTTCTGCATCTACGTCCACATTAGTTGCAATTTGCGTACAGAGTAAACATAGAAGCGAATAAAGCTGTAAAGTGCAACGAAAGAAGAAAATAAAAACAACGGAATCAAAATTTTGTTTTGCAAAAAACAACAGGTCAGCTATCGGCAACGAAGCATGTTTTTCTGTTTTGCTTTGGTTTTTATGTTTCGTTTCATTTGGTGTGTGTTGCGCCATAAGAAAGTAGGCAATTATCGTCAACGACGCTGGTTCGAAACAGTTTTGTTTCATTCGGTGTGTGTTGCTCGTATACAATGGAATGTATTTTCGACAACCACCACCAAAACACTTCAAAACAAAAACTTGTGTTTTGTTTCGTTTTCTTTGGTGTGTGTTGTCTCATAAGAAACAATGTTCTCTTGTTTCACGAAGCAAAAAAACACGTTTTGCTTTATCCGGTGTGTTTTCAGCCTTAGACAAATCGACGTTGTTTACAAAATGTCTGAAATTTCCACAAGCTACCACCAACTCATTTGAACAATCAATTTTAATACATTCAACCCAATAACCAATTCTTACATTTTTTTCTAACAAAAGACGTCTGGTTTGATATGCTGAAAAGTATTATTAACATATTTAAACAAGAGCCACTTGGTTGGTTGTCATTGACAAAAATTGTAGACAGCAGTAGGTCCAACTGTGTACGAATTGTGCCTTCCCTTTTACGCGTTACCGTAATGAATTAATTATTTAACTGGACGTAGCTCAGCTTATAGCTATTCTGCATCTCTATTGAGTATCAAAAACTCCAAAGACAGTTTAATGATTGTGTTACATATTCATTTGTCTGTCATTCCAAAACGTGACCCATTGATTAGAAGTTAGATTCGAATGAGGACTCATGTATTTTCTGCACTCAAAATAATTTTATTTGCACTTCCTAATACGCACACAAAATGTGTAGGCGGCGTAGGAGGTGTCATAATGTATGTATTCCAAATTTGCATAATTCACACCAATTTCCACAGAAAAAATTAATATAAAATATAAATGGCTGATTTTTTTACCTCCTTGTGTATAAACTGCTACCATTGTCGTCTTGATTCTGTCCCTGAGCAAAGTCCAGTATCACAAATAATATACTACACGCAAATGTTATAGCCTGCATTGTTGAGCCGTCAACCGAAGAGCCCAAATAAAAATCAAAGTCACCAATCTGTCTTACTTTGGCCGTCTCATTTGTTCAAATCTGGAAAGATACGAAAACAAATTGCAGAAATTAATTAAAGAAAAATTACCGGGGCACTCGTGCGTATACGTAACATTTTTTATTTATTTTTTTTATACCCTCCAGAGGAAGGTATATTCACTTTGCCAATACATTTGTAACGCCAAGAAGGAGTCACCGGAGACCTCATAAAGTATATATATTCTGAATCAGGATCACATTCTGAATCGATTTAGCCATGTCCGTCTGTCTGTCTGTCTGTCTGTCTGTCTGTCTGTCTGTCTGTCTGTCTGTCTGTCTGTCTGTCTGTCTGTTGAAAGCACGATAGCGCCCAAAGTAATTGACGTAGGTGAATGAAATTTGGTGAAAGGACTTCTTTTTATCGGCGTCAGGTTGGTATTGAAAATGAGCTATGTCGGTCAAGTAGTTCTGGTACCTCCCATACAAAACCAATATTGGACCCATGTTCCTCTCTGTCTGTTGAAAGCACGATAGCGCCCAAAGTAATTGACGTAGGTGAATGGAATTTGGTGAGAGCACTTATTTTTATCAGCGTCAGGTTGATATAGAAAACGGGGTATGTCGGTCAAGTAGTTCTGATACCTCCCATACAAAACCAATATTAGACCCATGTGTCTCTCTGGCTGTTGAAAGCACGATGGCGCCCAAAGTAATTGACGTAACTGAATTAAATTTGGTGAAAGGACTTCTTTTTATCGGCGTCAGGTTGGTATTCAAAATTGGCTATGTCGGTCAAGTAGTTCTGGTACCTCCCATACAAAACCAATATTGGACCCATGTGTCTCTCTGGCTGTTGAAAGCACGATGGCGCCCAAAGTAATTGACGTAGCTGAATGAAATTTGGTGAAAGGACTTCTTTTTATCGGCGTCAGGTTGGTTTTCAAAATGGGCTATGTCGGTCAAGTAGTTCTGGTACCTCCCATACAAAACCAATATTAGACCCATGTATCCCTCTTTCCGTTGAAAACACGATATCGTCCAAAAGAATCAACCTAGGTGAATGAAATTTTGTGAAAGGACTTCTTTTATCGTCGTTAGGTTGGTATTAAAAATGGGCTATGTCGGTCAAGTAGTTCTGGTATTTTGCATGACTTGTATGCAGTGGAGGGTATCAAAACATCGGCCAGGCCGATGATAACACTTTTACTTGTTTTAATTTTCATTGTCACGGTCAAATGTTGCTGAAACACAACGTTTAATGAATGATTCCGAAATTGAGTACAGAAAGCGAGGAGTAATACAGACAAATCAAGTTCAAGGCATAGATTTGTAAATCTGTAAGCTTACACTAATTCCATTTCAATGTATTACAGTCACGCCCAGTGATTTTAATGCACGTTGCGGGTATAATTACCACCTATTCGCCCGAGATAAAATCTGCGTAGACATTGAAGTGATGATATGAATTGAAACACATCCATTTGCTTAGGGAAATTACTTCACTTGACGGAAATAAGTTGCTGATTTACAATGTTTGCTGAATAGTTTTTTTTTTGAAAACAAGGTAGGTTGAGGAAATCCTCGATGAAATTAATAGAGAAGAAGCCACTGGAATGCTAATAAGCCCGATCAATTGCTAATTGTAATGCGCGAATTATGGCTCGGTGCAATGCAGTAGCCTTGCGATTATTTTTGAAATGGCAACAGAGGCCAGTTGTAAGTGCATGCTGATGAATTGCATCCATAAGCAGAGTCGTCGTTTTAATGTTAAGCTATAAAGTGGACAAGCACGAGCGTAACTGTGATTAATGCGTCAATTTATATGTAGCTTAGAGGAATTACTGTTCCACAAGCGAGGCGTGTCGAGGGTAAGAGTGGCTGATGTTATCTTCTTACACATATATAGATAGGCGAAGGAAAATAGTTAAGAACCACTTTTACTGACTTGAACACAACATATTTGCTTGATTTTTTTTTACTGGGAAGATTGTTCAGAGATGTAAAGTTGTGTATAAGCCAGGTTACTATAATGGTGGAATTATTCGTTTTTGTCTGCAAACAGAGTTATTATTCATTCATTCATTCATTCATTATTCAACTGTCATCTCAATCTTAATCTGTGTAAGCCGCTGATATAAATAGAAGTCCAACTTTGTTCGACTTTTTGTTGTTGATACGAGTACCTTTCTTGAGTAGTTCTTAAGGTACATTTGTGAGTAAGAAAACACATTGTGTTGCCTGACATATCATATATCTAGTGTATTTTTGATTGAAATAGTTCCTCATTTTCATTACGGTTTTGATAACTAAATAAAGAAAGGAAATTCTTTCCAAAGTAATTAGCACACAAACACACCAGACTTTAAAGAGGATTTAAAAGGAATGCGAACATACAAATTTAGCACTTCCAATGTCAGATGAAAGTTCAATCAACTACCTCTACATCACCATGAAAGACATTAAAGCGCCAAACCCTAAAGCGCCACCAATTAAGACGAGTTATAAATAGCGAAAGAAGACAAAGAACTGTCTGAAATGCGGAACTCCCTGCTGCACAAGGAAACTTTCGAACCATTTTGAGGTCAAGCTTGGATTAAAGGCTTTGGGCCTTATATTTTTAGTTTCGAATCTTAATTTTAGTAGTTCACAGTGGCTATATTTTCCATACAAATTTCGCAATTGTGAACAAAAAAACTTAAAACAGGCTGATATAAAAAAAAATTTAGGCTCCGGGATATAATTTAATTAGTTTTTGAAGCTGGAAATAACTGATATAAATAAGTTTGCAAAAACAATTCACACAGTCTTATGGCGCCTTCAACTAAAGGCCAACACATACTTATACCAAAGGAATTTATTTATTTCATTGCGAAACTAATTAGATTAACGCGGTTATCCGCAGTGTTTCGAAACGCTTTAATAATCTTCAAGGAACTATGCCATCGATGCAAGCACCAAAAACTCGTAAAATTCTGCTCATATACATAATTTACTGTCAATGGTTTATTTGTGTTAATTGAAAAATCGAAAACCGAAAAAAGAAGAATGCCTTCGCCTACTGCAGGTCTTAAGGTGCATTTTTTTTTATTTAACAACACTTTTGATAGTTGTGTATAAGATTTAATTTAATGCATATTTTGGAGAGCATTCAAAACTGATGAGCTGCCTTCGGAAATAATAATGTGACGAATGGGCGATATTAAAAAAGAAAATGAAAATTAATTCACATTAACGACCATATTAATATGCAAATTATTTTCAACAGGAAACTGCAGTTGGTATACACAGTTAGATGCGACTTGATTTGGTTTTTGTTTATGTTTTTTACTGCCGCTTGAGCAACTAATTAAGTTTAATGATTGACAGTCGAAGCGATTTGGTTCATAATTAACCACACCCTCCAAATGCATTTGGAAATGACATTTTATATCTGATTTCAGGCGCTTTGATTGGAGAAGACAACCATTCCACAGCCGAGACTGAGTTTCAATGAGAATTTTTTCCATGCTACCTATCATTATATCCAATCCCACATAAAATAGAACTAAGTGAAGACAAACAACCGTCACCAAAGAAGGTCGACGTTGATTTTTCAGCAACTCGATGACAAAACGCAGACAAATCACCGGTTGTTATTATTTTTCCTCATACAAATGTTTGCCTTCAGAAACTGGCGATTGTTTTCGTGTTTACGCGCGAATAATATTTATTGTTTTCGCCGGTTATCAAATTTTTTGTTTTCTTTGTGGAAAAGTTATTTAATTTTTTGTCCACACGAATGTTACCAAGTTTATTTGGTACATTTCGGTGTAAATTTATTTCTGTGAAATGGCGCAATTTCTTTCTCAACACTTTGTGCGTCTTTGGTGTCGATTGCAGTGCGAGGTCATAGCCCTTTGTTTTTATTTCGATCCAAATTTTATGCTTGAGGTTTTCCAATAGAAATACAGCTCATAGGAAACAGAGTAAGCAAATGCAAACAAATTGTTGGTCTTGAAAATTGTAGTGTGGAACGTAAATAACAAAATGAACTTGAGGTTGGTGCAACAAAAACTAGTTCAAGTGATCGATTGCATATTTTTGTAATAGTTTGCGATAAGATTCGATTGTTTGGTGAAGGTGGGAGCAGGTAACCATATCACTGCTGTACTATTGTTACTTCTACTCTAAGCAGTAGAAATCTATATCCAATTATACAACTAATTCATTGCAAGACCACAAAATTTGACAATCATTTTCCAAGAGAAATTGTTTAAGGTATTGAATGTTTTTACATCTTTACATCATAAAACTGTGCATAGCATTTAGGTAATCATTCATTCCGAAAGAAAACAGATTTCTGCAGAACCCTACACTAAAACTGCACTCACAAGTGATTTTCTTCGACAGTCATATGACAGTGACCTAGTTAATTAAAGGTAGATGATCAAACAAGTTTTAGGCGTGTAGATTTGTATGTTAATTGCTAACTAAGGGAACGTTTATACTTTATGTTAACATTTTTAATTGCAAATGGGCTATGGTCAGTTTTTTTTTATAGAGGCAGACAGGTTTACCACCAATTCCCATAATTAAAACAGATTTTTGTGGGCCGGCAAACACAAGAAAAAATATCGAGTGTTCCTGAAGTGTAATATTTAGAATATCAAGTTTTGTTTCTTATTTTACATAAAGTGAGGCCAAAGGTTGTAAATCACGGTATAGCCATGGAAACATTAACGACTGGTTATTTTAGCTGGCCCTTGAATTTTTGGTGATATCTCGATAGATCTAGATACTTAGGAAGGTTTTAAAAATAACTTACTGCTACTATGTTATTATGTAAATTATTAATTATTTACCAAGCTCATTGTGAATGGACCGCTTAAACCGTGTAATTTTTAACTTTTATAATATTTAGTAAGCACTTCCAGTGAGGGTTAAATTTTGATATTTCCAGTTTCGAATTTCACTACAAATTTGCTTAGACAGATGTCTTTATTCCACTTTAAGGTTTAATTTAGAATTTCGTGGCCTTAAATGTAAAGCTGTTACTTTTTGACAGTTGTCAAATAAAAAATCAGACTGTTGAAGAAAATGGAAAAATATATTTGACACTGAAAAGTCATATTTAGAACTGCTTGTGGAGACAAAATAGTAAATATGAATAGCCACTGCCACACCACCACAACATCATACTCAGACTTCTTTCAATCTATTGAATAGTTTTAAACTGACAGCCACATCCAAGTTTTTGTTTTTCTTTTGCACAAAGATGTTGGAATAAAAATAAAGTTCTGTTGAACTAAAATTTATCCCGTAAATGCGGCTCTCGACTTCCAGGACTTGCTTAGTTTTACATTTTTCACTTTTTTGAGCAGAGGAACTGTCAGTGTCAAACCGCCATTTAATTTAGAATTTAAATTGAAATTGAAATTTTTATTCATTATTCTTTTAAAAGAAGTTCGTTTCAACTTATTTAATAAATAACGAGACACCAGACTGTGATTAATTATTATTTTTTTAATACAGAACACATACGAAGGACGGCTCCCAACGCGATTTGAATCCCTTATTTATATAAATCGGGTCTGGGATGAGGATTATTTATTTTGCTTTTAGAAAATATTGTCAGCATTTAAAAATCTATATAGTTCTTGGGAGCCACATATTTATTTATTTATTTTTTTTAATTTCACCTTTAAACAACAAACTCACTTTTTAATTTATTCTTAACAGTTGGTGGTAAAAATGGAATAAGTCAATTGTTAAAATTGTTAAAATTAATGGGCAGTCGGAGCAATAAGACGATCGTTACATGCCTCAGTTAAAATGAGAATGATCAGCTAGACTTAAGAATATTTAACTTTCAATAAAGTCTTCACAATCTGATTGGTAAAAATCATAGACCATGAAAGATATGACCTTAGCTTCGGCCGCGTGTAACATTTCAAAGTTTTATGTTCAGTAATGCGTGGAGCAAGTAACATAGTCACCTATCATGACTACCACCGCATGGTCCACAGAAGGTACCCCTTGACCTCGACCCAATGTTGGTGGATACTGACTGTCTCACCTCAACATTGACATAGACATTATCGCAAAGCACATCGCTTTCTGACCTTCAAATTGTATGCATATTATGCCGGCTTTAGGCTCCATGGAATGTACCCTCCCAGTCGTTAATTTAACAAAATTGCATTGCCATAAGACTGATGGTGACGCTTAGTCTCCACTTAGTTACACCTCTCTATCTATTTGATGATTGCTTGACAGGCATTTGGAATTACCAGAGTAACGTCTGCATGTAGGGTTCAAATGTTGATCTTAACTGAGGCGAAATGTGAAAAATGTTACCCTGTCAGCAAAGGGTATGCAATTTGACAATCTTTCGTGAGTGTACCGCACCTATGGAAATCCGCCTTCATCTTCACAGATCCGCTTTTTAATTTAGTTAGCCAAATAAACAACTATCCGCTTGTTTATGTGGTAGTTTTCTGCCAACTTAAGAACAGAAATTTGCATGGCGTCTACTGGATTAGTCTACCAACGAATTTTACATTTTTAATTACCAAAATTATGAAATATTGATTAGGTTCACACGTATGCCTACTACGCAGTGCAAAGGCTACGCCATAACCTGCCAATTAAAGCATCAATCAGCAAATATAAAAATTAATAATACCCCTAATCATAGGTATTTCGCACACCCATGATTGATTATAAAGCGGCCAGACAATTTACGAAAATCCCCTTTTGGGTAATTGCCAAAAATACCCACTCTCCCCAGGACAAACGGGTCTACGAGAACCTTTACAACAAGTTCAGTTCGATTCTCGTAGTAAACAAAGTTCAATGATTGACCACCTTTTAGCGGTATCGATAAATTTGCATATAACTGGCCAGACCAAATCTTCAAACCGGCTTCGACGTGACAGTCCTCAGCTAGCTAAAGCTGAAATGATTTATTCAGAAATTAATTCGTTTCGGGGGATTCTCTAGAACTTTATTTGTTTTCTTTTACAGCTGACGTTTTGTGTTCTTTGTTTTGGACAAGGAAGCGGGAATCGTCGAAAATGTTAAATAAATACGCCATTGGCAAGGTCGTTGCTAATAAGAAACTCCGTCATGGATGAGGGGCTTCAAATGAGTTATGGCTTTTCTAAATTGTATTCTGTGGGATTTCTGTTCAAAGTGTCTGTGCAAGGTGTTCAGCCATAATTCAGTGATTAAAACGTTTTACGGAAGATTTATTCCAGAGAAGTTCGAAATTTGTCGTATACGCTTTCGAATTTTATCAATTTAGACGGTTTCATGTTACCAATTGATTGGATGAATTGTTATTAATTGTGAATTTGTATACTTTTCGAGTGAGAGGTTTCTGGAAACTGGTAGTGCCTGCGGCAGTCTTAAAACTAAAAACAATAATAACACGAGAAATAATAAAGAAAAAAATCCATCAAGCTGACAGCAGCTACGTCATAAGACCTTTAATAACGAGGCCTTACTTGATTGTTGGGTAAAGTACAACCTGGAACAGAATCTGAACTGGAAAATAGTTCTTAACTGACAAAATCAAGAGAATGTCTATCTGTAAGAAAAAATATGTATAAAACAAGACTTTACTAGGTGCATTTCAGTGGCTTTTAACTTTTAGTGCTATATCATCGATGGATAAAAGACATTAGCAATGTTAAGAAGCCAAAGTAATGTCATTGTCGGTGATTAACGGTGTAAAGAGCAATGGACCATAGATGAGTATTTCATTGATCTAGAGAAGGCTTAAGTGATTAAGTCGATATAACCTATGTCGACTTGATATTCGTCCTCCATTGATGACATACTATGACCAAAGTTGGAATGAAGCATACCTTAACCGGAAGCATAACAGAGCAACTGATAAGAAATCTGTAGTGTAAAACTCAAGTTTGTTTTTGATATCTTATGCTTTCAAGAGGCTTGGAAATCGCTGATAACTTGCAAATTTCTCTCTAGTTCTAGACATTGTTCTTAGTCCCACATATCTTTATTTATTGGTTTATTTATCATAATAGAAGTTTCTCTTTAAGAAAGCATCTCCTGGCTTATAAAGGCAGTCATTTACACAACGTCCAACCATTATTTTCGAACGAAAAAAAACACAGAACAGATAATAACCCCAAAAATTTACCTTTTTTTAACTTTGCTCTTCTCGTGTAAATTGTATAAGTGGAGTCGTAATTGGCAAGACAATGATTGTTAAGAGTCATTAAAAATTACAAAGATGGTAGTTTTTAAAATGGAAATTCATCTAGTGATCGGAAAAATGAAAGTGGTTTATTTTTCGAAGCTCCTCGAATCCAACTGAAGCTAAATTTTAATTTCTTAATTAAAATGGTAACGCCTAGCAGGTGGGGATAAATAAATAGATGGCGCAACAGGTCCGTACCGATACCAAACCGTAGAACCGCTCACTTGAGTGAATTTTTCTTTTTGGGACAAAAGCCAACATTATTACGACAAATCTGAACGGATGACCAAAGAAGTTTTCTCGGGACTATATGCCATCAGGAGTCTATGGAGCCATATAAAAAAAAGCCCAAGTTGTAATTTCCGTTTTTCTGGGTGTTCAATATACATTTTGTTTTACGAATTGGACGCCTTGCTGACTATTTCGGCTATCAACAGAGGTTGACTCCAGGTGTAAGAATAAACGAGATATGTGAGAGACTTTTGACAAACTAAACTCCTTCATAAAGCACTCAATAATATTGTAATCCTGTTTCTAGTATCAATCATTTCCACGTACCAGGTTCAGCATTTATTTGAATCGATCCTTAAGGCTTACTGGGATATATCTGTGAAACCATCCGAAAAGTTTGACGCAAAAGTGCTGGATGCCGACATAACCCATAGAACGTGCTGTTGAATAGGACCCATACGACGACTATGACGGACATTGTTTAGTTGCCCTTTACATATAATTCCCAGAGAATACAGTCAGTTGGAAGGAAAGATTAACATGTTTATACCCAGTCTTCTATGAAAAGGAAGAAAAACTTCAGTTTTCAAAAGATATACGAAATTCCACTTCCAATGTGCTTGGTTTAGATGGACCACTATCCATTTAATGCGATTCACAGAACTAACAAAGTAATTGAGAACATAGTCCCCTCCCGCCTTTCGCCTAGTATCCGTTTATAAAGAAGAACTTGATCCACTGTGACATTCGGAATATCAAGTTTAACACTAATTTGCAAATTAAATTGAATACAACACGAATCGTAATTTCTGTTGAGTGGATGATACCAAATCATCAAAAATATAAAACACGCAATGTGTTTACCATCAGTTTGTGGTTCTTAGTGCTTATCGCTGTCTTTCTTTCATCCATCACAGCCGGCAATACTTTTGCCAGCGGTATGTATTTGCATAAAATTTAAGAATCTAGTCAAAATTAGCAATTAGCAACAGAATGCATAGAGATCGTGAGCAGATTAGGAATTCATAAATCAGTTGAGCGCTTTTATTAAACAGGATAACAATTAGGCGGCTATTCTGTCGCGAAGGTCATTGATACTATCGCGTAGACCAGTCACAAAAGTAGTACGAGAAAACAAACATTTCACTCAAATGCTGATAAACATTTTGCGCACTTGTCACGGAATAGTAGAATACATTTTATTTGTACCAGTTTCAGTTTCCCATACTCACACGTCACACGACCTCAGAGCTTTGTGCCTGTGCGGGTTTTTCAAACAAATTCAGACCACTCATACCAAGCCGGATGCAGTGCTCGCCTCATTTCATGTTGCAGCGGACCATTTGTATGCATATCACTGTCGTTATTAATGTTCAGCTCAAAATCGCTTGACATAAATCCACAAAAGAGGGACTGATTTCTAATAAAAGAAGAAACGCATTCAGTTTATTTAAATATACCTCCGCCCAAGCGTTATGAAACGCTCCTACCTATGAGATGCAGATCAAATCGGATATTTTGACACACTGTCGGATAAAGTCAACACTACACACTTTTGTGGCACACGCGTGCGTTACTTGAGGCATTCTCATGTTTAGGCAAGGTAGGCCAAAGAAAATTACAGAAAATGTTAATCCACCATCCAACCACACACGGTTAGGTAAGCCAAACATTAAATTATTAATGTTAACAAGTCATCACTCCCGTAAGCCTTTTTCATTTGCAGATATCATAACTAAGCAGCTTAGGCTGTAGGGTGTAGACAAATTCCCACGTAATTAGCGTTTCTTTCCCATAATTACATAAACGCGTTGCGATTTCTGTCCTCAACAAAAGAATTTTATGCAATTGAGAACCAATTAGATGGGGTTGTTATAATAGTCTTAAAATAACGACCGCTTTGAGAACAAAATCCGCTTTCGAACATGTCCAGCAATTATGAAGCCTAACACATGTATTCTTAGAAATCAAGAGCCATTAGTCAAATTTAATTTTAATTTTTTTCGTTAATTGGGCTCTAAGCAAAGATTGGAATATTTTTTTATTTGGAAATTCTAATTTTTGCGTAGTCATCTTAGAAAAAAATAATGTTCAGATAGGAGGGAACTGGGCAGACGTGATTCCTGAGAAATTGATTTGAAATAGCATTTTTTATAATAAGACAGCCCTATACGCAAGTTAGAATGTCTGCAGTGTGATATGTCTTATAATGGCTGTAACTAAACTTGTAGGAAATTGAATTCTCTTAACTCTTAACAACTTTTCACCTACGATTTATGTTTGTCGACTTAAATTTAACTAAAGTAGACAAAATGTAATTTTAGCATTTTTAAGGAAAAACGTTCACACATTTCTTTTTCAGATTTGAGTCCAAATTAAGCCGGAAAACATATATCCCACCAAAAGAGTTATTAAAATCAAAGTTTTAGAGTAATTTCCTGCAAGTTTTGGAAAAACGTTTTTAGTAAACTTTTGAAGGGCAGTAATGCTCTCGGATCTTTTTCAGATGTTCGCAGAAAAATTTTGTATTTCAAAAACACCACACGATGTATGTAAAATATTTGATTATCTTTTTTGCTTGAATGTAGTTACATACTATTCAATTTCTGATTTTATTTTTTATATGAGTCGTTGTCATGCTTAAGACAAAAAATGCCACTTAAGGAGTTTGAGTTTGACACCCTTGCCCTACACGATCGCATTTGATTTGATACGAAATTCACATTAAAATAGTCATGGCTACCTCTGGCTGTGAATATCAGAAGCTTTTGGCGGACTGTTGCTTATCACTCCCATTCGTCACAGTATTGCAGACATAGTTAGTTACGGTCAGAATTGGTACCTTTATCTGGACTGCATTTCTACATTAAAGAGCCAATTGCACTGCAGATAGCTAACACAAACAGCTTTCTAAGACGCCAGCCGTACAATAGCAAATTTTTTTCTATCTGTAAGTCTAACGGCTCCTGGCCGTTTTAAAATTTAATTGGAATCACAAACAAATAGCGAGCTTCACGATGAGGTTATAAGCCGTCGAGTTTCGTCAAACTACTACAAAAACAAACAACAAACATAATCACAGCTGTGCCGTCCAAACTTAGAATACCTCAGAATAAACCTAAATCTATAAAGATCACCTGTAACCAAACTCTCGCACGAACGAGTATCTTGGAAATGCAGCTACGCATTGCAAGCCACTTCAAAATTAACCTAAATTGAATTTACAATTTGCAATTAATCTCTGCGATTTTATCTTTTAAAAGCCAGCCACCACTTTGTGTCGAAAGATTGCAAATAAACAACGCAACCATCATAAATCTTGAGCTCTTGCGAAACTCAATCAACGCAACAACTTTTGCATACCAAAAATTTTTCAAACTATGCCTGAAACCTGACACCATCGCCATCTGTTAAGAGAATAAGCACAATACAAATGTCAACGTCATTAATTGGAAAAACACAAAAAAAATCCGAGTTGCAAACATAAGCTCCACTATATTCTTATATTCTACTTGGCCACGTTGTAGCAAGTTTCAGTTTCAATGCATCAAGGCCGTCACGTGGTTGTCTTCAACAATTCTAAATTTAAGTCAATGACGCCCGCGTTATTCAAAGCCGGAGAAATGATAGTGGCCCCACCAAACAAGATCTGATTATTCAATTTTTTGATCTCGATCAACTCAGCATCAGCATAGTGCTGAAAAGCGACAAACTATCGAATAATTTCCATAATCGTTACCAGCATTATAGTGCATTGCTTGGCGACTCTCTTGTTGGTGAATGACCTTTTGGTAATGGAAACCCAAAGCCAGATGGCTTGTAACCCAATTGGAACGAGTTGTGCATCGAATCAAGTCGGCAACTTGTATGCTGTCGAGTTGAACGAAGGCTATCACCATAGAGCATGCCCCATTGTGGACTGTCTGTTTACCATAAATTATTGTCATTACGAAAGTGGTCAATTATGGATATCAGATCAGATTGTCAATGTCATGTGTATTGGAAAACATTTTAAAGTGTCTTGTGTTTTTGTTATGGACCGACTGTTCAAAAAAATGGAAAACTTGGAGTTGTATTGGTTTCTTATTTACAAATTTATATTTAGTTCGATGACATAAAATGGTGAAGTGAAAAATATGGAATCCATAAGTGGGTGTAAGTGTGTGAAAAGTATGTTACTTCCTCGTTTGGGCGAACTAGTTTTAATCTTCACATAGGTATACGATGTGGTGACTGAGATCTCTAACGGTGAATAATTGTTGCCGCACATAAACCAACAAATTTATAAAGTTTTTTGAATTGAAAAAAAACACAACAAATCATATACCTATAGATATTTTTAAGGCCGAAAGGCAATAGTTTTAAGCATATTGTTAAGTTTAGAGCGCTCTAAGAGCCAGTAAGCTAGAATAAGATAAATAAAAGTTTTAAATTAGATTTAATCGTTTTTGTTAAGTACATAAGTTCAAAGGATGAATAAATAAAAATGATTTGAAAAAAAATGAATTGTTGCCGCACAAAATTTTTTATCGTCATAGCATTTCTTGGATGAATATTTTATTGCAGAGCGATGTGTATTTAAATTGTCAGCAGTGTCAGCTGATTTTTTTTTGTTTTGGGTGGGAAAGAAAAAAGTATGTGCAAGGGTTGTGTGCTTTGGGGTTTTTTCCACGAGTGCACTAACAAGTAGGGGAGAATCAATGTAGATGTTAGCGATCACTTCATTACCATAATATAGAACTACATATAGCAAAAAAATAAGGGGTAATAAAATAAATAAAGTATTAGCGAACAACAACCACAACTTTATAGCCACGATCCTGTGAGACGAGTTAATAAACAAACACGTTATTAGTCGAGTAGATTTATAGAGTTAACTATTTTTGGTACAACCAGTGGCACAAAAGCTTCGTCCACGCAAAATAATAAATTCATTGCAGTGTGACCACTCCATTAAACAATGAAATGCTACTTATACTTTCATATAACCCTTCGTGCTTTAAGAAGTTACAACCCAGTAAGCAATATAGGCACTCCTTAGAAATAGATTTATTCTTCATCTTCGATGTTGGTTATCATCGATCGCAAACAAATTCCATCAAGTTCCGCCAAAGGTTAACTTCTCGTCAAAGTATTCGAAAAGAGTGTAACTCGTAAAGCAAACACCTTAATATTGTTATTGTTGACATTTTGCTTCTTTTTTTTTGCGCCAAATACCAAGATATTAATTTTTCAATTTTCACATTTCTCTTTTCGTCCGCAGAGCTCAACAACAACTTTTACTTCCCCCCAAAAGTCGCTTAGTATTCCAAGTGACCACCACCGAGTTGAGTCACCTGTCTAGGTAAATATTTTCGCCTCTGCTTAGCTTCCGTGTGTTTCTTTGCCTTTTACAGTATTTGGCATTCCTTGAAAAAATTGCACGCAATCGTAAAACAGTCTAGCAAGTACCCTGTAGGCCAAGAAAAAAACTCACGTATTTGTTCAGTGATTATCAGAAATCAGTAAAAATCAAAGAACCACTCAGTTTCAAGTTTGTATTCAAATAAGCATAAAACCAAAAATCACACTCAGCGTACTTTCTGTATGCGCAAAATTTGCGCAAGGCCAAGCTGGAACCAGTTTCCAGTTATACGTAGAAAATTCAATTTGACCGCGTCAATTAAAGATGCATGAATTTGTTAACTGATCTACGTTTGAATTTCAAAATTATTGAGGAAGTTTGCCTTTTGAGGTATTTCAAGAAACAACCGTGTGATTGACACGTGAAGAGGTGTATAAAGCATTTTCCAATGAGCGGTCCTTTTTTTGCACTCGTCTTTGCACGATCGATGGCCATTGACATTGGCCGCTGACGAAAGGTTGAATTTCGTAAAATGATTAATTTGAAGCCAACTCCATTTGATTGACTTTAAGTGATAGGTTTAGAGAAACCTTTAGTAATGGTGTGAATAACTTTTTTTTGGATCTATCGTGGAGATGAGTTGTTTTGATCATGTCATGACTATAATTTGATAAGTTGATGTGACAGTTTTTTTAGAAAATATATAAGTTTGACGCAACATAACAATTTTAACTGCGACAATCCAAGAACTCGTTATAACAAAATAAGTGCCAAATTATTCTGTTTGTTCGGTTGGATCAGAAGTAACATTTGCTATTGGTGTGGGAGAACGAGAATCTTGTGCCGACTGACGGCGGTTATTTGAAATAAATGGGAACTAACAAACTTGATCTGCGAAATAATTTATTCTCTCGGTATCATAAAGTTTTCATACCAAGAACAATTTTGGTAGAGTGGGTAAGAAAGTAAGTGGGACAATAAAGTATAAGACTTTAGGTTATGTTAAAAAAACAAACGCGCGGACAGAGCTCCTAACAATACAAATAGAGTTGACGAACCAAGCAAATTTACTACCCTAGACCAGACTGCTCATGTGTGTGGGTTTTTATTATTAGGACGACTGGAAGGAACCTACGTTTTCATCGTCTTCATTGAAAAGGCTTCTCAGTACACTTCTAGTATATTAAAAATAGGAGACATTTGCATTTATTTTTTAAGCGACCTTCGACTGACTTTTATTGGATCAAAGTTTGCAGGCAAGTGTAATTTTTTCAATAATTTTCACTATATTAAGGTAGTGGTCCCAAATTGAGGGGAACTTTTTTCGAATTTAGGGGAAAATTATTGCCTTTGCTGATAAAAAAAAGGGAAAAACAGTCTTCACAGTCTGGGACCACTGTATCAAGGAGATAGTTAACTTTACAACCCAACGGCAAGCATTGCCCCAAAAATTCGTTGCGATTCCAAGTGATGCCATATTCATACTCATACCACTTACTGCTTTCTTCACTTTGAGCTTCCAATTAAGTAAAACAAAACTGCATCATTCGTACAAAGTGATTTATTCATATTTTAGTCCCACTCTTATGTTTCCTCTAAATAAAAAATCCTAAAGTAATTAAATGAACACTTGTACAGTACGGCATTATGAAATGCAATGCTGCATCCACACGCAGGGTCTGCTCATCTCACCCGGTTACATAAACTGAAAACACATTACCAGCTAAACCAACAAATCCTAAAAGTGCTTACATTAACGGTCACTTTTTTTAACCAGCCCAAGACTCATTATCTCTCTGCACACCCCCCGAACTACTATCGCACCGCAGCATTCACCACCAAAGACATTCAATTAAGCTGCAACAATATTCCAAACATCTCAGCTCGCATTTGAAACGATTTTTCTTAATTACAATCAAAATGAAACCCGATTGACGAAGCTGTCGATATAAATCACAGTCCCATCTGAGTGGAGGTTTGAGGGCCCGTTCGAGGTATTATATATTATTTCGTACTGGTGTTTGGTATTGCGATATGGTTTGTTTTTCATCATCGCCCATACAAGGTCGTATAGATATGAAAAGATGTGTGAAACTTATATTCGATTGAGTTTGGGATGCTTGTGATTTTTTTTTTTGTATTTTTTTCTGAACTGGAAAATGAGAATTTACAACCAACGATGAGGATTTGCATAACTAACAAGGGTGATCACATTTTTTTGTCAAATGAAGTTATTTGTCGAGAGTTTGAACTTTGAACATGACCCATGGCGCCCTTAGGGGATGTCTGGCTTTCGATGGAAACGATTAACTCATCGCTTCTCTTTATTAGAAGCCATCGAAGCGACAACGTCACTTGACTTAGATTGATGGCATTTCCGATTTTTTTTTTTTGATAGCTTGATTTGCATTTGCGTGACATGAATTCGGCCGGTCATTTGTGCGGTGCAAATCATAAAAGTCCGCGGCCCAACCCAGTAAGAAAGGTAACATTCGCTAAGACTGAATTTTATTCGTCCATCGAAAACGAAAATAAAAAAACTCGTGACGCATGTGGTTGAATGTTGAATGCAAAAGTGATTCGATAAAGTGAAAGAAGCACTGCTAAGCTAGTTTTATGTTGGATGACTTGCGAATAGCATTGTACTTTTCATATCGAATTGCATTGTTATATCAGGACGGCTGAGAGCGGGTTCGGCACCTCGAAATATTTTAACCAAACTGGTCATTTCAAATAGAAATTTTGACCCAATTTTTAACTTAATCATGTGCATAGAATCTGCCAAAAGTTGATCGGCAAGCCATACTGTGATAATCAACACCTTACAAGTGTGTCAAAAAATTGGTTGAGGGTTGTAATCGATCGGTTAAGAGGTCTTCAAGATGAGTTACTTATGACTCCAAAAGGGTGGCAGTAGGTTGTAATTTTAATTGAAAGTTTTATATAGTTGTGAATGGAATCATGGAAGCCGTCATCAGAATTTCACATGCTCGAATGTTTCTATTAATTGTGTGGTTAATTTTCGGGGAGGGCTCAAATCTCCGAGGTTTTGTTTGTTAGGCCACAGAGCGAAAGTGTCGGGAAAATAAGTAGCACGTTAAGCTACACTTTCATGAGAAATAAGCATAAGGTTCCTAATAACGCCTATAACACATAAAAACAGCGCCACATATGCTGTTACCAACAAAAGAGTCATGTTCAAACCTTTCACGACGACCTTCCTGTTAATTTTCTCATCTAGCTCCTTTATAGATTTTACAAGTCTTTCTGTTCTAAGTATACTTAATCAAAAAAAATTCCAAATATTATTTTATCGATTTTTTGTAAATATTTTTTTTTGAGAATGCGTTCATTGGGGAAATTATTTTATATGATATTTTTTTTTAACAATACAACACGAAGCATGTACAAATACTGTTCAATCTTTACGTGTTTGTGAACTCAATTAGTGTTTCTAACTTTGGACACTAAGTGTCTACTCGTTACCAAAAAAAAAAGTACTTGTGTGTATTGTGTGTTAATTTCACTGTGTAGCTAAGAAAAGTGAAAGTATTCATGTACAATGAACCAATTATGAAGAGTATGGGAGAATTTCTTATCACAATAAAGTGGGTGTACGAGTGATCAACTTGGACTTTGGTACGTCATAGGCTTATTAAATAAAAGCTCTTAAACGATGACATATACTTTTCTCAAGATAGACATTTCTGAGATATTTCTTCGACCGAAGAATCATAGAACTCGTGGTCACTTTTTGGACAGATAATCAAATACGCTTTGGTATTCCCGAACTAGTACAATTTTCTGATTACGTAAAATCATCACGCAACTATAGCGACACTTCTGAGATTTTTTGTGAATATGTACTGCATTTCGGAATCTACACAGATTGCGTAAATAGACTTCAAATTGTTTATTGAAAGAGCAGACAGAATAATTCTTCACCATAGCAAACAAATCCTAGCTTCCGCTAGACCTCTTGCATGGAACATGCTTCTAAGAGCTAATTGTTTTAGACCCACTCTTTTGAATTTGCAAGAGTTTCGCGTGTTCAAAGTAAAATATGTCATTACTTTTTCTCGTTTTAAATTCTGCGGCTAAAAACTGGATCGACTTCTAAATAACAACAGATCTAATTTTTTTTAAGACCCTAGGGGATTGAGTTTTTTTCTTACTTCAAAAGGTTTAGTATTATTAATTGTTTATAATTACACTCTAAAGACTTTTTGTAAATATGCAGATAGAGCGAATAATCCTCAAGGCATTGGAACTAGTTTAAAATCCTTAATCTTGCAATAAATGTTGCTATTTTTGGATCTGCATCATTTCGACAACAATGTTTTATTGGTGGGTTAGTCCAACCCACCACAAAAAAAGTCTTTATAACGTTCTACACCACACCGATGAAGTTGGTAACATAACATTATTTCGTAAAAGCAATTTCCTCCAGAATGCTGCAGAAAGCTAATTAAATTTAAAAAAACATTATTAAGTGTTTGTGTCACTTTTAAATTGACAGCCGTAATAAAAAATGTGTCAGTTTCATTTATTGTGCTTGAAGTATTTAACAACTCAATCAGCAGTAAAAATAAAGACAATATTAAGTACTTTATACCAGTTAAGAAAAGAACTCATATAGATGCCAAATTGTGTACACAAAGGTAAGGGTGTTTAAAGGCCGCGCATTGTGCAAAACATAAAACCCATCAAGTCAACGACATTCTCTTCAAAAACAGATAAAAATTACAAAAGCAAAGTGTTGCAAAATACTTTAAAATGAATTAACACATTTTTTTCTTCATCAGTTTTGTTGAGAGAAATTTATATTTAATATCTAGAAGACGCGGTAAATTAATTAACGTCGATTTGTCGGAATTGTGTTGGAAAAATTAGCGTCATTTAGCTGATGATCGATCCAGTTAGACGTACACCGATTGCAGACATTTGTTTGTGTATAGCGCAAGAAGATTGCGCTCTTTTGTACCATGGTTATTTATTTATATAAAAGCGCACTTGAATAATAATATTTTTTTTTATTCACAAGTAAAGTTACTATTAGCTGGTGGTCATTCAGTCATGAATCGAACTTTGTAGAAATTTCGCAACTTTTATTAACGCCTCATTTGCTATGCGCCAGTGAACTTCCGCGAATTATATATCTATGTACACATGTGGATAGCATTTATCACACTTCTTAGTCGATAAATAGATAGAATCTGTTTAATATGTGATTCAGCAGAAATTTATGTATTCTGGAAATAGTAATAGTAGATGTGTTGCCAAGTCTTTGAAAGGCGTATATTATAAAATAAAATAAAAATACATAGTAGTAAGAAACAACGTAGTTCTTTTTATATATATTGAATAAACAATAGAGGATAAATATTTACAATCACTATAACCAAAATGTACATATTTGGAAAGCGAATTAATAACTAGAAGAATTGAAACAAATTGAAACATATATTTATATTTTCGAGGGAGTTTTTACCTACTGAAAAATCGGTAAAAATAAACAAGTTTTTGTCGATAATCATAATTAGAGACTTATTCCAACTCTAAGTAAGTTGTACCAGCCAAGTATTTAAAACAACAATGACAGGAAACCATGAAAATATAGAAAATTAGGAGCAAGCATCATTTAAAAAAAGACAGGGCACAACTGGGGTGGACCATACTTTGTGGTTCACTGCAAAATTGACTGGGTTTTTTTAAATTTTATTAGTTGATTTAAAATAAATGCCTGATAAAATAGACTTGAGAAAGTGTCTAGCAGGATATTCATTTGGAATGACCGTATACTAATATAAAATTTAAGGACCAATCCACTTGTTTTGGTTTGAATTTTGTGTATTTTAGGGACCCTAAGAAGAATAGGAACTCCATCAGTGTTTTAAGAAAGTAGAAAATCGTCGATTTCATGCGATAGGTAATGATACTAATCATACTCTTTAACTGTCAAACCGACTTTTGTGAATGATAATAACGAATAGAAAAATACTGATTTCAAAAATTTATAATTGGGAGCATACTCTTTTTTTAAAATAAATATAGATTTTATTTCAGGCTTTAAGTCAGCCCGCAACAAACATAAACATAATTTAAAAAATTTTGAAAAACATATACATATTGCGAAACTTAAGCATTGTGAAGAAGTTGTCATATAAAATTCAATACAACTTTATGCTTTATATAATAATAATAATAAAATAGAGAATTTTTTTCAAGATATTTCTCGGGCTTGTATATTCAGAATACTTTGAAATTTTATCATGCAGCGTCTGACTGTTTAGCAATTATTAAAAATGCTTTATTCACTCATTATTGCTAAATATTTGTTCACCAGAGAATACAGAGAATTGAGAAACCAAAAGTGGAGCTATCGGGTTTGTCAGTGTTGAATACTTTTAAAATTACATTATCCAAACATAGCTAGAGCATCCTAGCTTTAAAATAAAGCAAAAACGAAATGTATACATCAATCATTGACAGTTTTAATTTAAATGTAAGTCCTCTCAATCTTTTAAGAATCTATTTTTAGTCCTTTAAGCTGAATATTTTAATTATTTATAATTACCCAGATATGCAAATTGTCAATAAAAATTCCGTAGTACAACGCAATTTGTTGCATCGCAGTGCCTTCAATGCAACTAGTTTTTTTCTTATTTCAAAAGAAAAACCACTCAAGGCAACAATTTGCTTTCCGATAGCGGTTACAGTACCTACTGCTCTTGCGTGTATTTAAAAAAAAAATTAAAATAGCAGTCAAATTTGAGATTCTTTCATCCACAATTCAAACAACAAGAATGGAGTACAAAAAAACCCTGGACAAATTTGTCATCTCTTGACTCGTGCCATACAGTATAGATTTGGTCCGGAAATGGCACCCACACTTTTCAAGTCGATACGCTGCGGAGTACTAATGAGCTCCACTTGCGAACGAGAGAAATTTTAAAAACTCCACTTTCGTTAAATATTAAACAAAAAAAAAATACGAATGAAACCCATTACGTACATACGCCATATAGGGACCTACAGATACGGTAAAACTTATGCTTATATTACTTACGGGTGTGTGGTCAGGTGGCAGCGTTGTACTTTCTTCCTCCAGCAAGCGAAATAAATATCTCTTTTTCACAAACTCAATTTATTTGTGTTTTAGGTGACACTTGACACTGGGTTAATCCATGAAATTGGTTAAATGGTCATAACACGCGTATCTCACTCGTCAAACGCTTTATTGATCTACTACTTTAGCACAATCAAAAATTGATTTAATTGCACGATTTCACTCGTTTGAATTTTCTTTTCTATCTTCTCGTTTTCAAACAGAAAATCACAACAAATTTGCACTTCCAATACTTTCCACAGAGTCACAAACAAAAATAAAACAAAAAAAAAACTTAAAACTCGTTCGACGGATACAGAAATCACTGCACAAGTTACTCCTATGAAAGACGATCGTTTACTACTTTACCGCCACCGATGGTGAAATCAAACTGAAACCTCGTCACAGTTGGAAGAACTCTTTATTGGTAATATTTGTGGAGCTATACAGATGGTGTATGAGTGAATGGAAGTGACCATCAGTGGAATTAGAGTACCTTACCTACCGATTCCAATTCCAAGGCGGCTGGAGAGCTATTTGCTCATCTAGCGATCTAGCTATTGCAAAATGAATTGTGGATCGTATTTCAGTTGAAGTTTTTCTCTGTTTTTTCTTGAATTTTGTTTTGGTTCCATGATTCGCATAGATACATCTGATACTGTTTAGAGATCAGAAGCCGGCAGAGCTGCTTCTCGGACCGTAACGTTTGAAGTTGTCGAGGTATGGGCTATATTGTAAACAGTTGATAGAGAATAGCAAATAACGCCTCACTTATCACTTCACTGTACTGTACGTAACTATATCTCACAGGTTCGTGATTAGTTCAAATCGCCTATGGTATTTGTATTTGCTTGTCAGAGGGAGTTGCGTTTTATTAGCTAATCTTATATCGATGCGATCTCGACAGGTGTATCTCATATAGGGAGTCACGTTTTTTTCTGTTTGACAGGAGAATCTATTTTTCGGTTTTTTTTTTTTTTTAAACTGGCTTTACTACTTTTGTATTGGAGGAGGCAGTGTTTATCTTGAAATGATTCTAGAAAATTGTTTTTGCACACGTTGCGCAAATGGATCTCTGGGAGACGAGTGGTATCGCTTATGATGTATTTAAGAGGAAGTTGCGATAACACTTTAATGAGTAATGGCTTGGAATGATTTGGTGTAGAAAAGAGCCAAAATATGATATCGCACTTTACGAATTGTTTCTGTATCAAAAAATGCCTACCGGGCTCATACATTTTTTGGAGAATTTTTAATTTCCATTTATGGGACTTTTTTTAAATGCTTAAAGTCTTTACATACAACTAGACTCTTGGGGGTTTCATGTTTACTGACGCCTGTTGTGACAACTACTGCATAGATTTCGTTGAAACTCACTTTGAAATATTTTCTAAGACTCCAAGAAGGCTACTGGTTAAGTTGTTTCTTGTAACAACTATCTTTTGGTAGTGTCTATCACTAAAATTTATATTTTTTTCTGACACCTTGCTGCCTTTAACTTTCTATAAAAAAAATTTAGGTACTTAAGATATCCAAAACTTTTATTAATATTTTAAGCAATAAATTAGCTTATTGCTTTTTGCAGAAGCATATTCTGTGGAATTTTTTAAGCTGGCTTCATGAGCAATGATTTAGATCATCATTAAGATGAATGTTCAATTGGATCCCGTCTAACTCTCTGTTTTACGCCACTGACTGTAAATCATCAGGTTAATTCCCCATAAGACGCAATGAACTTTATTGACCCGAGGCCACGATCTTGGTGTCCGAGTTCGAGACATGCGTTTAACCTAATCAAAACAATAAACCGCGGACTAATCCTTTCGGAAAAGAACCACTTCAATGTTAGTCTAAATTTACATTTTGACGAAAATGCAAATCAATTCTGTGCTCTCGGCAATATTAACACCCAACGTCTTTACCATTCGAATCTATCTATTTCGAAGAAATAGTTTTCAAGATTTTTTTTTAAATTGGCCTATATCCAGCCATCCTTTGTCCACACTTCTGACTACAGTTAAGCGTCAAGTACACTTCTAAATTCTATGTAGATGGTAATTCTCATAAGACTACAGCCAACGAAAAGAACAATTACAGAGCAGAAGTATGCCACACGGCCATTAAGCTCAAGCGAATTCGTATGCAGTAAAATTCAAGTGGCGATCAAATCATTACACCGCACGAAAGCACTTATATGCAGGCACGAAAGAATTTAATTAGTTGCTAATTATGTACGGCCTGGCAGCCGGGAAAAGATGCCAATTACTGTTTGGTTTCGAACCTAAACCTAGAACTATAAAAGAATATATCAACCGCAATGCCTTTTAATCTTCTCCTTTGTTGATTCTCAATTTGCCGGGTAATTAGGTTCTCTCTTTGTAAAAATAAGCTCCAACTACAACTTTCCTTTCAACCACAATTAGGTTTCGCATGGGCATGTTTTGTATTGATGCGAAATTAGAACTGGGTCACGTCAATCACTTTAGTTTTTTGGTCCACACATTTTTTATGTAAGTGACAAATGGCATTAACATAGAATCATTACCTGTAAAACTGAAAATCCAACAATAATCTACAGCCCCTCTGGACAGGATGCAGAAACAAACAAGACAATTTTAGTTTTCCTTTGTATACAGACACAGCCATGCATTGCTTCACCACATCACGTTTTGTGAACCAACTAATCGGGAGCATTTATCTCTTTAGAATGATGTGCACGTTTGCTGGTGTTGTTATCTCGCTTTGTCTTCTGATGCATATTTTTCACTTAAAAATTGGCATTAATTTTGATATTAACGAACCATACGTGCGACTGCGATGATCTTCCAACTTTTATACAGAATCACCTCCGGAATAACTGATGTGTGGGTGCGTTTGTTTATTGTCAATGTCATTCGATGTGTTTCTGGAAAATAGAAGTAAAAATAACTCAACTAGTCACTCATGGTTGTCTGCGAGTACGAGATACTGTCGTCTCAGAGCAAATAAAATCAAGCCTTTCCAAATTTTAAGCCGGCGGTAAAAACCAATTAAGCCCTAAAAGGTGTTATAATTTGAGGATGAATTGGTTCCCATTAATGGTGTCAAATGGCCTCAATCCATATTTTGATTGGAAACGCATCGGATTTCCTGACTTTCAGCGTCATGGAATGGTAATGTCAATGACAATCAAATGAAAACCTACTGTGAAGGTTGAAAAAAGTTGTTATATTGGTAGTGGTCAGCTTTCGTTTATTGTAGACATTATCAAATTGAGGCTGTCAAGGTGAATTATGACATTTGCTTTACATTTTCTTCAATTTCTGACTATTTTGATGCATTGTGCGCTTGAATTTTCGCAGTCGATTCATTCACAATGCGTTTTACAACGGTATGAAATGCATTACTGTGGTCTGTTTATGTTTTACAACTACTGACGTACTGCGTTTTGGAGTTTCGCCTACATCTTCACAAGCCGGAATTCAAAAAAATGGTCGTAAGCGTGTGTTTACGAACCACAGGGAATGATTGTTTGTATCATTCCCTGCATCAGCGAATTGGACAACATGTAGACTGGTATTTATAGAAAGAAGATAAGGGAAACCACTTTTAGTCAATGAAGAACCAGTGTCACCATCCAATAAATAAAAAGTTTAGCTATATAGCCCAATAAAAATAAACCCAAAGAAGGCTTGACGTAGATAAATAGAAGCAACATGGTGACCACTTGTTTAAAATCAACCAACTTTTGTTTAAAAACTTCTACTAATACGGTTAATGTAGGTTTTACAAAATTAGTGGATTAAAAATAACCGTCAACTTGTTTAAGGAAACTCGGTTCAAAATAACCGATTTATTAATTTCCCCTCCTAATTTCTCCGTCGTAAAGAACAAACACTCTGTAGAATTTAACCAACTTACTCTGTTTGGTTAAAATTAATCTAAAAAGTGTATTTCTTCAACAGTATACATTTAGCCTTTTTATCTCGATAGTTTTTCATAGCGTATAATGCTCGTATTTTTCAACCGATACTTAGTTTAACCCATTTTTTTTGGGGCATAATGATCACTTGGTTAGAACCAATTTTCGAGCGTTAGTACAGAAAATATTAAAAATTCCAGTATCTCAGGCGAAGACTCTACACGGGTCCGCAGTAAGTATATGCAATCAATTGAAATTGATTTATTGATATGCCTAATGATTTATACATAATTAACATTAAAATGAAAGGACCGGTTAAATACTTTTCGAAACCGATGCCAAAAAATGTGGTTTTAAGTACCAATTAAATTGTTGTTCAGTGAATGCCTAATAGACTGTCTGCTTAATCGTATAATATTATTTGGTTGTCATATTATAACACCGAAGGCACTCAATCAATGAAATAAAAACCAGCACAACCAGAATCATTGAACAATATAGTCACATTGGAAGTAAACTAGTAACTGTCGTAGTATTTTACTTTTGCAAACTTTCACGCAGGCAAGTTATGGTAATTTGATTTCGAGAATAGAATCAAAGAGCGAACAATTTGCGAAATAATCTTAATATGTAAGTAAAACACAAGTAGTCTTGTATACATTAAATTAGTTGTAGTGTCCCGTCGGGTTTGAAACATTTAGATCACTAAATTAAAAGCACATATTTATTTATAGAAACGACAGTACCAAATGCTACACATTTAATTTTGTAACACTGGGCGATAATCGCGATTAGAGAAAACATAAAATCATCTTCTTTTATGATTAAATTGCCACTTAAGTCGGATATTTTCAAAAAGTTTTCCAACTCTCATTAATGTTCTTAAGAAGCCCGCATTTTGTTCTTCAGCTTGGGCTTTAGTGAATCGGAGTTGATTCTTACAAAACACGCCGCGAATTTATTCCTTTAACGCGATACATGCATCGCCTCCAACTCCCAGCTAATTTCGCCAATGATCGCAATCAACTTTTATTGAACTTAAAGCAAAACAAATGCGAATCGTCTTGTAGTAATGAAGACAACAAAATACTCTGTCTGCTACTTGCCCTTGATTTCTTCTTTTCTCTTAATTAAACCTAGGCAATCGCAATTATTGCACAAAAAGAAAAAAATCCCTCTTACGTCTACTTTTCTAGCTCTAAGTTTATTTGTAAGTACATCATTTTAGCTTTATGAACCGATATTTTTGCAATTCCAAATTTTACGGTTTAGTTTTTGGAACTTGTAGTTAGAGTTTTAATTTATTGGGAAATGTCACATAAAATTACTGCCTCTAGATAAAAGTCTTTTTGAGCAAATATGAGTGTCCAATTTAATTTTAATTATTGCACTCATTACGAACAAAAAAACATTTCCTGTCTTATTTTATAATTCTAAGAGCACAGATATTTAACAAAAGAATCCTTTTTCTTTTATTACTGATGCAGTCATCACCATCGCCTTAAAAGATAAACTGTGTTGTTTTTAATTACGAGTAAAATACAAATTTAATGTGGAATATGATTTTAAATTGCTTTCTCATAATAGTCTGCGGTTTTAAAGTGCTAAATAACTAAGTACAAATTTTTGAAACTGGATATAATTAACGAAGTCGTCGCGCAATAAATATCAGATAATTGCGAACAATGAGTCATGGCAGCATTATTTGTGTATTTTGGTGCTAAAAAAAATTGCATTATTGCGGCAAGTTTAAAAGACTACTGGTATAAAAAAAATCCTTTTTAATATTGAAAACCGTATTATACAGAAATTGACTATGGCCAAAGAGTTTCCATGAGAAATGTGCCGCTAAATAGGAACTTACCTGCACCTAGAAAATGCCTCGATATTTCTGTTTTGCTGACGATATTAATGCAAGCGATACTTTAGTCGATTTTATTTGGCAGTCCCAAAGCATTCAAAAACTCAAATGTTTCCTGCAATTAATTGCACTGTCCCACCACCAGTACCAATATTTCAGAGCAAACCAACGACTCAATAAAATTCTCTACACCGATTTGCTTTTCTCTCAACAGTTGTAATTGTGATTGAGTATTGAGGTTACCGATGCGATGACAAAGCGTGACATACAAAACGTGACAGTAATACGATATGTACTTAAAAATGCTGTTTTCCCAGCGAGCAACTTTTCCGTAATATAACCAATATGAAGGGTAATTTATTGCAACGAATTTTAAATTCTCGATGCACGCTTGTGGCTTACTATCGGAAAATCTCTCGAAGTCCAGCCTGGTGTAATTGTTCTGACTAAAGTTATACCCTCTGCCGGATGATTGAAAATGGATTTATACACATTGACAGGGAGGATATTCCGAGGCGCACGTTGTGATGCCCCCTCTCTATCTGACGTTAGATTATTTTCATTTTAAATTATAGAGTCTCGAAGGCGTTGTGGAAATTAATTGAATTCATAATATCTGTTAGAATTGAACACTCATTTTTCTTACCCAATATTTTACAAGCGGGAAAAAAACACGTTTGCTATGTAGGAAACTTAAACTAACAGTTTTTAGCAATGCAAAGAATTTCTTTGGAAACAAGCATAAATCAAAATCTGTATAGTTTATATGTACAAACAAGAATACATCAAATGTCGTGTTTGGATGCTTTGGCGCCTAGATCGTTAAGAATTGATTAACGAATGGACTTTCATTTATGCAAATTGCATAACGGACATCAAAACTGAGGTATTTCGCTAAGAACAGTGATGTCGCAATGAAGAATTAATAATTAATGGATGAATAAATGTTTCCCGAAGCCGTGTTTATTTTGGTTTCTTACAAACGGATTACACGGAGGGTTTTGTTGACAAATAATTATGAGTCGGTGGCTGTATTTGATTTGGCACTCAGTAGCGGGTATTGGAATTTTGATAGAGTCGTTGCTCCCTCAAATGTGATGTCGTAGATATTTATATTTTTTGCGCGATACTTCTAAAATAATCATTTTAAGTGTCCAGGCTATAGATTTAACGAGCTCACAATGGCGAAATTTTCCTTATAAAATTACCCATTGTGACCTACGAAACATTTAGTCTGAAGATTAAAAATGATTATTAGTAACATTGTGCATGCAAACATAAAAACTTGAGTCAAATATTCACTCTGTTGTGAAGTGTCTAAAATAAACTTGCTGCGGAACCTAAGTTCGAGGTCCAACTCTTTTGCTTTCTTTACGAAGTAAATAGAATCAATCATTAGTGCGCGTGAAATCATTATTTCATTATGTTTGCTTATCTCTCTAAATCATCGTTCACAAAATTTTAAAGACGTATATTGCAAGACCAATTGTCGGCCTTTTTATAATGTCTGCATTGCGTTAGAGCTTATCAGGCCAACAAGAGTTGTTTTGTTCGTAGTCACATTCGAAACGCACCTAATGATGCACTCTTACCAACTACATAATTACACACTCGACTTTAAATTTACGGAAGCTCACAATTGCGAAAATCGTGTAAAAATATATTCACTGTGAACTTCTTGAATTTAGAGTCTTCTTTAAAAATTTGCTAAAATTAATTTTTCATCTCAAACTTCATAATGAAAAAAAAAAAAATTGTAAATGCATTACCATTGCTGCCATTTTAGCATTTTTAATGTCAATTTTAAGAAGTAAGAATTTTTTTAAAAATGAAAATTTGCTTAATGCTTTTTTTGCATTTTGTGTAATTTTTTATATTTTTCGATTTTTGTTCTTCTTTTACTTTGGTCATTGGAGTAAATCCTTCTACTTTCCCACGCACCAGATGGAATGTGAAATGTGAGTGCGAAGGACTTATTTCTTTTCTATGATGGACCTCATACGTCAAACAAATAGAACCACTGTAGTAAGATTTCTCGAATTGAAAGTGTAATTTTTGTTTTTGATCATAAATATTTTAAAAATAGCTGCTGTTGATATTAATTTTGTTTTATTTGTTTTTCTGATACTTTAATGTTTTATAAAAATAAAATTCATGTGTTCAAAAACATGTTTCTTACCTTTTACTATTTTCTAAGTTATTTTCAGGCACTGAATTCCTTGCTAAAGAGAGCTATATTTCATATTAAGACGAATGTGTGGCATAAAAGACAAAATAATATTTTTTTTTAGAAAAAGCTTATAAACACATTTTATTTTGTTTTGGCTTCATACATACTAGCATTTGTTTTTTTTTACTCTAGCATTTTCCTTTTTGAGATTCTAGCAACACTGCGCATATCTAACCTATTCCAGAAGGTGTTGATGTCTATTCAGATTTACAGGACTACACGAGAAAGTTCGGTGCAACCTAGTCGTGCATTCTTCAAATTATTTGAGACGGTACCATAAAAATAGACCGTAAAATATTCAAGAACTTTTCTACCCACATTCGTTTTGATGAAATTCTATTTTTAGTTTGCGCAACTTATTCTGGTTGACTTACCTCCATTGTACTTATGTCCACTTCACAATGACTTAAGTATAAATTAAAAAAAAACGACTTTCTAATCTCTCTTTTATTTCTCAGAAAGGAAAACTATCCAGCGATTTCGAGTGAAGGACACCGTCAGAAGTACACATCCGGCGTGGGATTTGTGTCAGATTAGCTGACACGGGGCTCTTCTTAAGAACTTAAAAAAAAAACACTTATATCAGTAGCATTAATTGTACACTGAAGAGGCTTGAATCTAATTAGAGGTAAGTGAGATTTCCGCGTTGCGTTGTTATACTCCTCATTAAAGCCGATTAATTGAGCGTTCGCACAATACTCGAACTTGTAAGGAAGCCGCCGACTATGTACCTATTATCTTAAATCACTTCCTCTTGTCTTAGTTTATTGGTTTCGCATATTTTTAGTTTCACAAAGCCCAATTGGAGTACCTACACACGATGACTGGGTAGGAATTTTAGTTGTTGTTTTCGGCTAGAAAATGAACGAGATAGGAGTCAACAATAATATGCAAACATTTACAACTAGTTATTAGTTCAAGTTGTGTTTAGCAAATAAATTAATTTTAAAACTTTGCTGGCCTTCAAGTTTTTTTTTTTGCAAATTGCACATAGACCTGGCTAAAGTTCTTTGTTTTTTCCACTTAATGTTGTCGTTTTGGGAAATGATTTATTGCTTTAGTTGTGCTCGTGCGTGCGATGGATGAGTTTCACACGAAGATGAACAGAATAAAGTACCTACGACTTATGAAGCTATTAACAAGGAAGTTGGTAACTTTAGGTGGTTGCATAATTTTAGAGTAAGCACATCAATGGGTATTGGAGACGCGTCTGCAATGAAGTAACTAACCAGCTGTCAATGGCTTCCGTATACTTGAGTTATCTGTCGGCTATGCAAACCCTTTCTCGAAATTTGTATCCGAAACAAGTTCCAATGCATCTGCAATCTGTCACCGCGAATGGCCAACTTAACAGATGGGTATCAGAAAACAAGTTACCTTCCTACTGAATGTCGGCAAACAGTATCATCATTCACTGTTGGGTCGACTGAAGATCAGCATAATAGACAAAGTTTCACTCGCTTCAGTGTAAACAGCAAAAGCGGAGGAATATTTATCACGTATACTTACTTATATAATTCATTTGAACAGATTTTCCGCAAAAGTAAACAAATTGTAGCAATTTCTCCAAGCTCGGTGGCAGCTGACATTAATATGTCTTTGGTAGTCGAATGGTGTGGCTGCTTATGCGACATAGGTGTGGGATCATATTATTTCGTTACTGATGCTGACTCAGATATAGCTTGAAGCAGATACGTTTGGGGGAGTAATAGGGAGATGTTTGAGTACCAGCAGTTATCTGTGAGTAACCTATAAGCAGGTTCGGAGTATAAGAATCCCTGATATAAATATTCATTCTCTTTGGCAAGATGAGAAAGCCTCGTCTTCAATGATGACCTGCCTTTAATGGTTTTCAAGTCGGGAGAAAATACTGGAAAATCAGAAATTATCTAGGCAGGTGCCCAGTAAATCCACAGTTACAGACTATACTGGGAAACAAATTGGGACTTATAGACAAGGGCTGATGTCGAATTCTTTAGGAAATGCTCATAGACTAAGATAGCTCCTGCATCTCTTACAATTTGACACCCGCTTAAAGCACTCTATGTCTCGTCGCCACCTAACATACGTGTGGGTTTTGTATTCACCGCGAAAAATGATGCCAGTTTGGTACAACATCAAATAAAGTAGTTAGGTAGTAAGTAGTACAAAGGAACTATCCATCCGCACGTCGATAAAGACTTCCAGTGGGTATGAGAATGATACGAACACACACAATTTAGAGATGTAATGAATAGGGAAGCGGAACCAGAACGATACTGAGGTCTACACGCATCCAAATAACAACACAAAAAGGCAGTTCACGAAGTCGGCAGAGTCAGTAGTCCACTGAAAGCGGTATTGGTTAAGTCGTCTGGAATACACAAATCCAATTTACACTTTAAGGTTTTTTTTGACGAACATTTAAAGGTTCAATTGCCGTGAGAAAGCGTCTCAATTCAGCCGTTCGGATATGTCATAAAATTCCGTTCGTTCCAGAAATAAAATAAAAAAAAACCTACACAATCGGTTATATAAAAAGCTTAGGTCTAGTGTTTTATATTGACAATTTGCCCCACGTATACGTCACATGAACCTTGTCATTTTGTACACATTGTGGATGTGGACCATGGCTACTGTCAAATAGAATGGGTGGCGCTCGAGCAGGAAAAAATGGTAAAAATTGGTCGCCAGAGATAACTTGTGGGGTTCTTGTCTCGCTTAGTTTATCAACTGAACAATAACTTACATAAGAATCGTGTTTTTCGACAAACTGCCGAAGGCGTGCTTCTGCATTTATATATTTAATATTTAATTTTTCAAAAGAACGTGAATGCCGGACTGCGACTAAATGCTTCCGAATTTCGACATTCCATTCGCCTGAACTTGTAATTTTTTGACGCCGCATTTTGCTAAGTTTAAAATCTTAGTTTATATTTTAAGTTGTAGGTACCTTCCAGTTAAATTGGATCAATTTTTTGGATGGTATCGTTAGCTGCATGAAACACAAATTTGGTTGATTAGCCAAAAATTAAACCGACGATTCAATGATTCCTGGATAACATCTGAAGCTTCAAACTTAATCTACTTTAACACTTAATTTTCTTAATTATTTCATGTGAAGTCCAATTTTTTAGGAAAAGTTTCACTGCGAAATGTCAAAATGAAAAAAGAATCCAAAAAAATTTCCATATTTCACAGCACTCTTTGGAGAGGTGTGAAAACTTCACATCACTAGAACAACGTACTAGACTAAAACTCGTTCAAGTTTACCCACAAGAACAGAGAGTAAAAAGAATCCGAATCGAGATGTCGCGACTTAGCTAATCTGCATTCAGATTGACAGAGTTCATTCAAACTTAGCGCTTTTTTTCGCTGTGTCAGCGCGTTTGATGTGCGACTCACTTTTGCGTGAAAAAAGCAGTCGGTTATTGCCAAAATTATTTAGTAATACGTTTTCCTTTATTTGTCTGCTACAATCTCCATGCAAAAAAAGTTTAGCGAAACTCTTAAGCTCAAAATGGTTAAGTGCACACAACACCTACTGTGAGTCTCGAAGTGTAAGAGCGTTGTTGTTGTAATTGCGTTCAAAAAATTATACTTTACTTTGCTTTGCTGCGATCGAAGCTAAAAAAAACAGGCCTAACTTCTAGGAAATCCAGTGCCCTCGCAATATGTAAAATCACTTTTGCTTTAAAACATCAATGTTTTTATCCAAAGCCGCAATAAAACGTCCCACATAGATCGATTACCACAACTTCACAACTTCGTGCGTCAATTGTCAGCCGAGCCTTGACCAAACTCATTTGCATCTTCATTTTCGCAAATTGGTAAAAACACAACAACACAAGATTGAGTTTGTCAAATTATTTACTTATATGGCGAAGTAAGACTACCACAAAGCCATATAAGATTCCAAATATGTCACTTGTATAAGTTGGCCAATGTTAAACCGTCGATTACAAGAAACGCCGAGTGTCAGGCGTACGCTAATTAGCTGCTAGACCGAAGATGAGTGTAATTAATTCTAAAGAGATATATGCCCAGCGGTATAAACATAAACAATTTTAATATTTAACCATAAAAAATGTTAATTGCTGTCGGCGGATAATCACACAATGGTGTCTTAGAACCACCTTTCCAGTTGTGGTTCGGTATTGCTGGCGGTGTGTGGTGACCCTCAGTATGCAACCCGTTTTCTCTCCTTCACTGTCAAATTGAAATAGAGTTTTCGATGGAAAACCAGTCCAGTATGTCAACAAACTCGAACACCAACAAAGCAGACCAGTTTGTGAATTTAATGCAACAACGCACCCGTCGAGCTCAACTTCAGCAGGTAGGTGTGCCTGCGCAGATAAACCAACAAAATATTGACTAAGTGCACACTTGTACCGACAAGGAATGTAGTGGAATATTTTTATGACTCCGTCGAAAGGATTCTACAGAAGGGCAAGTGGCACAATTCAAGGTCTTGTCTCGAACGAGTAAATAATGGTGCAACTTGCAACCGTCGCATCCTAATGAATCTTAATTTGCATCCGATTACAATTGAAGGCACAAGTTAATCTTTGTTTAAGGAACTTTTGCTTAAGATGCACAAGAGTGCCTCGCTACGTGTAACGTCAGCTTTACGACATAAAAGACGGGCACATACGCTGCAGCTGTTTCTACGCCTCTTTTGTATTTTCAAGCAAATCCACTTTCGATTTCGTATTCCACTTGAATTTGATGTTCTCATTTCAGTCCATCTACGAGGTACGACTGTGAAGGGAGTAGTAGCAGCAATGTTTCAGTGTCAGTGTGTGCAATGCAAATTAGGTGGAACACGCTTTAAACTCCACAAATGCGAAAGCGTTTCGGGGGGCTGAAAGCTTTTTCAGTGGTTCTGTACTAAGAAAAATGTTGAATCAAATGTGCTGTGGGGTTTTAGGGGTTTGAGTCTGAAATTAAGTGACGCATTCTTGTGACGAAACAAAAGAGTTGAGTAGCGAACTTGCAGAATTTTATATCATCCTTGCAACAATTGTGACCTCCTTTTCTTTAGAATGGTAACGGTATATGAATGGTTTTCATGATCTATAAAAAAGGAAGGTTATATTTTAAGGTTCTGCTTGTACTTGCCTGACGACTTGCGGTATATTACAAAAGTTGTATCTATTGGGAAGCCATTAGAATGGGGTTTTCTGGTAAAATCGTTTATATTGTGCCTTTCGCAGGCTGTCGTCTAGTAAGGTCTTGAGATAAATTAAATGTACAGCGCGGTATTTTTAAAATATTGAGCAGTTTACACTTCTAAAGTGTGTGGAAGAGAAGTTCCCGCGAATATGTGACATACGCCGATGCTTAGTTATCACTGTAATCTCAATGCAATCAATTCTTCCTCTTCCCCACTAAATTTGAAGAACTGTTCAATTTTTTCGGTAGCTATAACAAAAGGAACGCTAGGACAGTGGTCCTTCGAGGAAGTTTGGCTTTGCAAAAATGTAGTGTAAATCGTTTATACTCGAAATAATTCTCAAAGACCAACAGGACTAAAAGAGAAGACCTCGCCAACATATATGCCACTGCAAAGAAAATGGGTGACGATCAGTGGTCAATGATAAATTATTTGGAGATCGTATGGTCAAGTCTTAGAAACCAAATGAGTTTGTTGATAGTTTAAGGACTGCAAAAATAAAGAGTGCACCTTCTGTAATGCAGTATTCAGCACTCCTCGCCTGTTCTTCTTTCAGTTTTATTAAAACCACTTTCAATTGCAACATTACAACATTTATTATTTATGCACCACAATATTAACAAAACAATACTTTTAACAACAACCTAACAATTCATCTAGGCAGCGACCTATAAAAGGTTCTCCTGAAAGAATAAACCCATTTTCAAGAGAAAGAACTTTTTTAATTATTTAGTTACCGTTAGCGAATTTATTGCCCCGCCTCCTCCGCTTTGGCTGCCATTGCCTTCTGTTCCAAGTAGGCCTTGCGATATCCGCCTTGCGGATCGTAAAGCTTCTCCAAACGCTCCCAGTCCTCCGGTTTGTTGTCGATCAGATAATGTGTCACCTTTTCCGAGCCGACTTTCTGCTTCTCCGAACACTTGACGCACCCGGTTGACACCGCGTCGGGTAGTATCTCTGAAATACGCCAATGGTGAAACGATTGCTTAATCGAAATGGTATTAAGCCTCCACCCAGTATAATATTCCAGTGCACAACCTACCTTGAAGCATTTTTCCATCCGGGGTGCAGGGTCCCTCCCTCTCCAAACACCTGACGTAGTTCCTTAGAAGTCTATCGCTCGTCAGGATCTCATCGATATCAATGTTATCGAACTTCGTATCGTAAGTGTCAGCCGCAGGTGGGGTTGTAGGTGGATGGGCCACCGCCACTGCAATCAGAGCCAAGAATATCAAACGGCAGAACATGTTGCAAAGCTCTCAACACAAACCCCATCGACGTTTCAGCTTTTATATGCACAAATCAATGTGGATGGATTTTCATTCGCTAAATTGCACATAATTAGGACAAATTGCTCATTTTGTTTTCGATTTAGAGAAAATTGAAATAAATTTCCATAATGAGATGATTGTCTGGTTAAGTGTGCACATTCGGCAGTTCACCAATTATTGCGATGATAGCGTGATGAATGTGATTTGAAGGAACAGCTATAAAAGTGGTTGTCGGATAAGCTAACATGTTTAGTTGGGGAAAAAATTAAAAAAAAACCAAACCTCCAGCATTGCTCCTTTGGGAAATGGCCTGCCGTGACCAGGATTCGAACCTGGGTTACTACGGCCACAACGTAGGGTCCTAACCACTAGACGATCACGGCTATTGGAAGCTGATGTCTGCCTTGTACGTTTTCTAAGTGTGTTTCTCCGAAATTGGAGCAGGTTTTCATGGCAACTTGCATGGTCAAGTGGTGGAACTAGATTTTTTTTATGTGTTTCTTGCCCATGCATATACACTATATAATTAACACTCGTGTGGATTACTAACTGCACGTCATCCTCCGAGTTGATTGTTATTTATAAATTCAAATTAACTAGCATGTCGGGTTAGAATATAGAGGCTAAGGTAAGTGGGGTTTTCGTCGAACTGGGGAGCTCGCAACTTTGAAGTGTCTTAATATTCGAAGTTGGACATTTTTTTTACGGAAAGCTGACTTTGCATACGATAATGTTTCTCGCAATCACTGAAATGGAAAAAGATCTGCTGCGAAATATATCCACCCTTTAGGTGGCGGCTAGAGTTTGAGTTCGTATTTTCAAAATCTTTTAGAACGATCTGCAATTATTCGTGTCGGTTTGAAGACGTGTTTTTGAAGTGATAAAAATATTATATCGAACATGTTTTTTTCTCTTATATACAGCAAAAATTAAAATTTTGAACACGGAACTAGTGCCTTTTAGTTTCAACAAAGCATTTGCTGTAAATGTAAAAAAAACACCTAAGCCGTGGGTGCCCTTTTAAGCGACCCAGCATTTATAGCCATGCGCAATGAGTGCGGTTTGAAATATTTAAATTTAATTTTTAAAACACGCTCGTTACAGAAATCGATCGGTGCCTACTGCCTAAATGTATGCAAAAATATTTATATACTTTCTGCAAAATCAAATCCAAATAAACCCACCCATGGGGAGGATAGACAACTTACATCCGGAAATTGAAAGCAAACAAATGTCTCCCTAGTTTTTATTAAAGTCCAGTTTGCTCAAGCTCAGGTTTTTCGCGTTTGATCGTCCTGAAAAGCAGTTGATTATGCAACTATATTTGACTACAAATACTTAGCATTCTTTACTTCAACTTCAGTGTAAAAAAAAAATGTTGCTAGAGTTGTGATCATGACAAGCAAGCGATACTCTTTGGGTAACGTCTGAAGTTGAGCAAAGCGTTAAATCCACTCGACGGGTGAAAGTAACAATAATTAGGGAAAGCGACCACTAGCAGGAACCGACACGACTCGATCAACGAATTTTCATTTCAACTCACACCTCGAACAACTTTTGGGAATATCACTAGTAAAACAGTAAACAGGGCAACAAATTACATAACGCTTTACCCAGTAAAGGATCATCTTCAACCTTTATTGATTGACAACCATCTGCAGGGTTCTGTTCGGGAAATAACTGAAGTTGTAACAAAAACAACTATACGTTCACATCCGTCATTTATCTGCTCAAACTGAAAAGTTTCAGTTCCCCAATGATTGTCTTAAAAAAAAAAAGCTACAATTTTGGAACTATCTGTGCATTGTCTAAAAGTGGGCGAAAAGTTGTGTGCCGAATATTATTTGTGGGTAATTTACTTTGGCCAAAACAAGAATGCGTATCCCAGACAAAATGAACTAGTTCTTAGCTTTACTAGTCCACTGGTAAGTTTCGAGATATAACTTTGTGGAGCACTCCTTCAAATGAACTCAAATGCAGAGCAGTAAGAACTGAAAAATAAAACAAAACAAACATTGAAATTTATCAAAAGTGCAATAATTCGCTATAATAATATTTTTCTTGCGCTGCGGTATATGGTTCAACAAAAAAGTTATTTAAATTAATAAATTTTTTGCTTTTGTTTTTGACCACCCTATATAAAAGATGAATAAAAAGTGAATAATTTTACCGAATATTTATAGACTTGCACTAAAAAAATATTTTCGTTTTATTACTGTTATCGTTTGCGATAGATAATTGTGAGTCACCACTTACCGGTCAGTGAGTTCTTTTAAGTGATTATTGCTTCCATAATTAATATTCATAGGCATTTCTTGTAAACAACAGAACTGTATCTATAATTGAAACATTTTGATGTTTTCAACCACCCAATTTGACAGTTTAGCGCTGAATTGGTGACTATCCCTCGCACTGCCTAAATAATCGGAACTGCATCTAAAAGCCCAACTGCGTTTCTCAACTTTTACAAAATATTTCTAACATCTGACGGTCAATAACTATACTTATTTCTTATCGGGCCTTTAACTTGTAAATAAATTACCAAACAACCAAATACCCAAATCACACTCAAGCTATCAACTTAATTAGTTACAGATCAAGTCCATGGTCGATGTGTGGCTTATCTCAAACATATAAAAATGTCAATCCAAATGTAACAGGCTTGCATAATTCTCAGCAGCAACACTCCAATGGCACCATCCACACAAGCAAACACACGAAAACTTACACAAAACCAAGTGCCTGAGCCAAGATATTATAATGTTGCCAATAATTGCCGCTAACGGAAACGTAACGAGGTGCAAATTAAATTCACACTTCAAAGCCACTACTAACTATGGAAACACCATAATGTCAACAATGTGGTCATCAATGTTGACACTTTGATATGGAGAAACATAAAATACGCGTTTCTGCACCCAACACGCTTTTATGTGTCTCTGGTGGCAACAGCGGTAAAGGATTTCGTTTCACGTGGGTGAAAGTTTGTGACACACGACGTAATGCATAAGTAGCATCCATCTTGGAAATATAAACAACACTCGTTTTGTATAAAATAATATTTTCGTTTTATTTAGTTCTGCAATTTATGTTGCCTCTAAATTCATTTTCATTTTGTTTGTTTACAAACTAACTTTGCTAAGAGAGCAGAATTCGATGGTCTTTCTGTGGATTTCTGAATTTGATGATTGTTTTGTCTCCTTTCCTCACGTTGCATATGTAGCACTACTAAGCCTAATTGGTTTTTGTTTTCTCTGAATGGATGAGGGAGTATTTTGATTTTTGATTTTTTTTTTTTTTCTACTAAATATCACACAAGAACAAAAGCTTTGCTTGGTTCGAAACTTATTACTTTGCGCCGAGTTTCTTGGCCTCGGCTTCGTACTTCTTAAAGTAGACACCCTCGGAATCGTATTTGGCTTGAAGGGCCTTCCATTGTTCTGGCTTGTTTTCAATGATGTACTTGAGGACACGTTCGGTGCCGGCACGTTGTTTCTCGCTGCACTTGGAGCATTCGGTCTTCAGGGCGTCGGGGAGGACACGTTTTAGTTCACGACCATCTGGAGAACAGTTGCCATTCCCCATCAGGCACTTGTAGTAGTTGTTGAAGAGACGATCTGATTTCAGAATCTCTTCGATATCGATGTTATCGTATTTGGTGGTGTATTTGTCATCGGCGGCCACAATGCCAATGGTAATGGCCAACAATGCAACGATGAAAACCTTCATGGTGATCTGCAAATGGAAAATTGAAAATGTTTATTTTGCTTCTGAAGTATACAATGTTCACTTGAAAGTTGCAAAAAAGTTTTTTAGCAACACTTATTTGTTAATTGAGACATTTAATTTTTTTAACTTTGAAATATGTGTCCAATTTTAGGCAACAGGAATGGCCTACAAAAAATCTTTCAGTTGTGAATTTGAGAGTAAGAAAATTCTACAAAAAACAACGACAAAAAATAGATGGGCTAAAAAAATTATTCAGAACCTTTAAAACTTTTCCGCCAGCTTGTCGATATATTAGACCATGCACTGACATCTTTTAACAGCTAAACTGTGCAATAAAGGTCCAACGACTGAGGTAGCTGGGTCATGTTGAACGAATGGACACGAATGCTCGGGCCAGGAAAATCTTCGAATCCACACCTGAGGGACGGCGCAGTAGCGTAAGACTGCGACTGCGACGAACTATAAACTAATCTTTAATAAAACTTGACAGTTTTAGTTGATAGTTTATTTTTGTGGCACCCCAATTTGAAAAGCAATCCGCTCAAAATAATCAGTTTATAAAGATGAGAGCTTCAAATATCAAGTAGAGTTGCGAATTTGTGAACGCATAAAAATGGATTCATTTGTTGCTCTTAATTGCTGCTGGTTGACCAATGGGTATGAAAAAGCAGAAAAAAACAAGGAATTTGATATTTAGTAGTAAATGTTGCACGAAATTTATCTTAATGTACTTAATTTAATTAGTGATGCTTGCTGAGTAAATCAAGAGGAAATCCACCATTCAGCAAGGCATTTGAAAAGTTTACCAAAGTTCTTTAGTAATACAGGTTTTGCTGCTTCATTTCCGAATGTTTGTTTTTTTGTTCAATAATAAAGTGTTTGTTGGTCATTTTTTTCCAACGACTATTGAAAAAAGGATTGCGGTTCTCAAAAGCTCAAAATAATAAGATGAGCAAGTGGCATGAGGTGCCACAGGGCTACCATATTTGACCTCAGCTTTTTGACATATATTTTTGTTACTTGTTATTTTGTACTACAGCAGCCCCTGCATCTTACTAACGTTCGGTCTGGTAAATGTTTAACTGTGTCACTTTTGATAAACAACAATTATTAGAATGCACTCCTATCCATTTTTGTAACTCTTCAATGGATAGTTCAAACTTCAACGATCAACTGCCATTTTCTTTAATAAGTACATAGAAATCGATCACGCAATCGATAAATCGCATGATGCATGCGATAAATAATTAATAACAAATCAAAAGCAACCATGTAATCAATGCGCAATCGAGCGCAAATGATACCGAGACGATGTCTCTTGGCAACGACAACTTTTTCTGTTGCACCATTTTTTTTTTGTCTCTCCCTTGGACTTTGTGCCGTATCACTGGTCTATAGGAGAGAACTCCTTTTTCCACTATGAATAAAAAAAAAAGCAACTTCACTTATTTTGTTTGTATATAAAAATCACTTTGAAATCGATTTCCTTTGCAAAATTGAAATAAAAAACAAAAGAGTTGATCAGCGAACTGGACTTGATTTTCTTGCCTACACGAATATTATGATAGAGAAAAACTCACCAAAACAAAAAAAATCGCTTTTTATAAGAAACGGAAGCAAAAAGGAAAAACTACTTAAGTGTGTGCACTCTTGAGTATCGGTGAACCGACTGTTGTTAAGACATTGCCGGTGCTGTGCTTTTATAGTGAAAACTCTTCCAAAACAGTAATCGAGATCGAGACTATTGGAAAGCCCCCTCTGAGTCGGTGTCGCTGCCTGTTGGCCTTTAGGTATTAAGCATAAAGCTTAAGTGTGTTTGATTGTGTTGTTTGTCGTATTGTTAGTTCGCTCTCTGGTTTGCGTATATTTCCATTCATTATCGTCGATAATCACTCTCACTCTCTTTACATTGATTGCGGTTGGGTGAGGTTGTGCGGTCGATCATTTGCAGCATATCATCTGATTTCGCAGACTTGAAAATCTTCAAGTGGTCATAATCACTGCAAAGCGAGTTGTTGGAGTGTGTGCGCAATCGCTGAAATAAAGTTTTCATTATTATAATTCATACGAATGTAGTTCAGTATCGCAGTAAAGCGCGTCAACAGCGTTAAGTAAGATAAAAGCGGCCTCACAGGGGGGTACAAGAAGAACGATCCGTTCTGTGGTTGCTGGTAATTACCCCTCCGAGGATGTACTTGTTGCTGCACAATTTATTACAATCACGACTAATGCCGGTTAATGATGTCCATAAGGGTCAATTTGAATTCGCAGAAATGGCGATATTTTGTTTTTATTTTGTTATTGCTAATTGAGAAAAACTAATTGTTCTTCTATAATAATAGTATGTGTCATTTGCTAATGCTGTAACTACTATGATGCAGGACGTAAGTGAGTTGTCGTGTCCGTCCTCGGCAGGGTGTCCCTGTCAAAGCAAGACCGATTGAAAGCACTAACGATTGGAACTACATTGTGCATTTCTGAACTTTGATTAAGAATTCGGAAAAGAACATAATTAAATTTAAAGCATTAGCCAGTATGGCGAACACTTATACACTTTAAGCCCATTGACTGATTCTTCTTAAAAAAGAGTAAGACCCTCATTTCGCATGTGACAAGTTTCCGCTTTTAACTATTTTAGATTTGTACGGAGTTTTATATTTGTTTTTCATTTATTGTTGTCAATAAATATGTACCTCTTCAGATCAACAGAAATGACAAAAAGAAAAAGAAAAGCTGTAAAGTACATTCAATCTGTCAACACAATTTCATAAGCAAGAGGCAAAATCGTTTGCACGACGGTAACAGGTGAAGCTCACCTTTTCATGTATTTACTATTTTACTCATGATTTGCATTGCATAAAATCTCCATTAACAAAGCGAATTCTAAAGAAATAAATATTCTCCCAACCTTTCTTTGAAAACAAAAAAAAAGTTATTCTATGACTGGCCTTTTGCTACTAACTTCCATTGTAAACAAAAGAGCTGAACAACCGATCGTTTCATTTGGCACGCAAAGTAAATATTAATAGTACCTTGTATCTATAACTCCGAAACAATGAACAATAATTATAGTTGCTTACAGTATAACTATATCTCACGAATGGGTAGTAACTATACTAATAAAGGTCTTGTAATTTTTTAGTAGTTATGATTTCTAACATAGAATACATGAACTCTTATTATACACTTTTGCAACCTTCAATAGCGTATGTCTCAAAATTCGACGTTATTTCCACTTGCTTATTGGAAATAATACCCGAGACAAAGTTCAGCTATTCCGGGCAATGCAATTTTGCTTTGTTTACGACTCAGAGGTGGATGGCAGTATTAATTTCTCCCCCAAATACAGACTACGAAAATTAATTAATCCATCATTCATGCACTTCCACTTGCCACGCCACGGGGCTCAGTCAATCACAAACATTGGCGAAAATACAAAGGTTGACATAAGACATCATCAATCGCTTCGAGGCAGATGACTTTTTGAAAAGTTTGCATAACTTTCGTTTCTTTATCTGTCCGAAGTGGATTTTTGCTTTGTTTATCCGAAAAAGACAAACATATACCAAAGGGAACTTCGGAAAGAAAGTGTAAACGCAAACTGGCAAAAGATCCACTTGAAATTTTGCACCTTTGCGCCCGAAGGCATATAGGTGCTACCGACAATTAAAACTGATTGAGAAATGATTTTAACTTAAAGTATATTTTAAGTAAATAATTCCAGTTGTTGGTTATAATAATTATATTTATTCAGATTGGTATTAAATGGGAGTGAGTTGGACGCCAGTCGTTTAGCGATAAATTTTCATAGAAAGTACCGACATCTATTACGATAAAAATGGTAGCTCTTTAGATGGAGTTTACATTGGCGTTTTATGTTGTGGTGCCAAAACTTCCGGAAAGCCGATTCGACAGTAAGAGTATTTAATCTCGGAACTTATAAGCCTGAACGCCTCTGACGATGACTGATCGGTTTACACTCTTTCCATTTGTCAGTTAAATGTTCCTGACCTTCGTTTATAAACTGACGTTCAATTAACTTTACTGCCCTTGATGAATGGAATAAACATATTTACTAGGTCTATTATAATTATTTTAAAGTTGTTTCGTATTTTTTATACAATCAAATAAATATAGCACTTCAAACAGCTTTAATTTTTCTGAGTACAGTATAGTTTCTGATACTATAGATGCATTTTGTCGAGCTTGGAAAACAATTCCACTATATTTTCGGAGAAACATAATTGGGCGAAATAAATAAAAAAACAAAAGCAAACGAACCCGTTAAAAACAAAATCCCCAAATTTGTTGTATGCAACGCTCTTCATCTTATTTAGATGGATAGTCTTCGTAAAATTAAGGAAAAAACGGTAAAAAAAATAAAGCCAAAATGTCTGATACTGATTAACCAAGAACACGAAATGTACGTTTTATTCGCAATAGTCAATCATTATTGGTGATTACTTTGTGCGGTAAAATTAAATTTCTGATTTGATTATAGTTGGAGGTTTTATCACATCATTGCGAGTCGTGACTTTTAAATGTATATTCATGGCTTAATTTCGTCAGTTAAAAGTTAAGCAACAAAGATTCCCCAACAACATTTTGTCGTAATTGGACTTGGTTTGAATAGAACACACTTGGTATTAGTCGATTGCAATGGGAAAGACAAGAGATAACTAAAATAACGAATAAGGAGTGATTCCTATTTTTGCTCTTCATAAAGATTTCAGCTAATTTCTGTCAAATATAAATATAAGACACTTCGCGAAATGACAGTTGTATATTGGATTGAACCCATCTTTTCACAGATGGGTTATCATTTTTGTTTGGAAGTACTTTTGAGGAACAGTGAGTTTCAAATCTTTGCAATGTTTTCCTTCTTCTTTACTTATTACAACGTTTTCAGTTATTTTTTAACAAGACTTAAAAACTGCTTTGTTTTCCCACCGGTTTTTAGCTGTCACTTAGTTTTTTCATCTTCTCATTTGACACTGACGTCGTAGAGAACTGCAAGTAGTTTTTATAACAAAGATCGAAAAGTGTAACAATATGACATGGGGTTTACTTTTTTACTTAAGACCTGTGCGGATACTTGTCAAAGGTCGAAATAATAAAAACTTTGCTAAGAAACTGACTTTTTGTACCGAATTTGCTTAAATTTAGATCCGCTAAACTGCTCTGACTAGTTTTGATTATGATATTGGTTCATCATTTTAACGTACCAGACCAATCTGATCTCAAGATTTTTTGTGAAAACAAAAACTAGGGAAATGTCTTCCATATATTTCAATCAGGGTGAAAAAGCTTTTCCTCAACAAAAATTGTAATAAATGTCCATCACAAATTGCGACGCGTACCGCTTGTCACCTAGCTGTCAATAGAATCCGTTTATTTGCTTCAAAAAATAAATCCAAATGCTTGGTTTAGATTTTGACAGTCACATAAATAAATCAAATGCAAAAATATTTCCTAGGCTTGTCATTCCAATGCAATACCTAGTAGCTCCAAATCATTTCGAGGAAAACTGAACCAAATTCAGGTGTTAACCCACATTCCGCACTCGATTTGAATATAGTAGGACATAATTTGTAAGCCAATTTCAATTTCATTTATCATATTATATATAGCAAAAACTGGAAATACCGCTGCGAAATTTAATCTCACGTCATGTGAACGTAAAAGATACACAGTGGCAAACTGCCAAACTATAAAACTACCGACAACCGACTGTGTCAACTGTATGTCTCTCCTTGGATGAGTGATATTATCTCAACATGCTCTGGTTTTCTGGTTAAATTCGTTTGCCGATAAATATATAATATTTACCTACACGATAGGATTTGCATTTGAGTCGAATTAATGGCGCCACACAGTGGTCATGGTTTCCAAATCGGTGGATATTTCTTTGATTCGTATGAAGTACTTTTTGACGTTTAACGATCGTTCATTACGCGCATAATATTTAAAACTACATTTATTATCGTCGTATGTATGTATAACAGTTACGGAATATTTTTTCGAAATTATGCAATTCGGATGACATCCCATCGAAACGAATTTCATCCGCTTACAATATTTGACAGAAGACAATCGTATTTCGAATACCTATCATTTTATATGTTTTGGCTCTAATTGAACTTGGCTCAATTTGTTTCGCAGTTTTTCCTGCCAACGATCCACTGTGCTCCGCCAGACAAATGCACAGCATCAACATCAAACACATTGCTTGAGTACAAACTTTCCGGACAAACGACATTTTCGTGAATTTGGAGCAAGGTAAGAACACTAATTCAATGGCCAAATATTGCTCTGTTATTTTGAGGTGATTCAGATGTATTAAAGGTAAATCTTACGTAAAACGGAGATGCTAACTACTGAAATCATAACAATCGATACTGAGTGATTTTGCACTTGAAGTGTGTACCCTTAGTTAGTGTAGTTGAAGGTATCTCCGGATCAAGGGTTGTGACTTGAGAGCAGATTGTTTTCCCTCTCTTTTGGATAATGTGCTAGTAGAGTTGGTCATTAACACTCAATTTATTCACGCCTCTTGACGTCGGTGATTTGTATTTTTACGATAATTACCCTCGGCGCAGGCTAGAGGTCGATGGTGATGACAGATTAAATAGTACATACATGTACATATACATACATGCAATGCCTACATTTGGAATGCAAATAAGATGTAAAATCAGTTTCGCAATCTCATCTAATTGAATAACAAGACATGATATTTGCATTGCACTTGATGTTACTTAATATGTGATTAAGTATAACAGTTCAAAAGCGGGAAACGGGGTGGATCGGGCGGTGTATTGTAAAATTATTTAGGTAAAAGACCATATAGTTCGCAGGGTCTTGTATTCGTTATTAAAGGTTTTAAAGCACTCAGGTTAATGTAATACCGAGAAAGAACGTTCCAGGCAGAGACAATACTGAGACCACCAACTTCGGCCGATTTCCCGTTACTTAGCCTACAAGCTATATTTTTCGGAGTGGTCACGATTTACTGCGCTAGTATTGATACATAGAAATTCGTATTGACAAATGTCACGTAACTTCAAAAGTTCTGAGTCACCAATCCACTCCCAAAAAATATGAGCCACTTCCGCTTTGGGCAAAGTGGCTTGCAGCGTTCATAGAATTTTATCAGTTAAATTTGAAATTGTTCGTTACGTGTGAATAATATTTTTTTTTTGGGAAAAAGTGTACATTTGCTTAAAATATTTACGAAAAATTAAGAATGTATGTTGGTTGAGGGAAAATAAAAACATTTTAACCAAATTTTCTTTATTATTTAAGAAAAAATTACACACGAAACCGAAGTTAATTTTATCCAAAAGCGGGAAATACACAACCATATTTGTCCCAATATATTTCTAGTATATAAAACATCTCCTTTAGATAGTTTTATTAACCACACAAATCAAATTATTTACCTTCAAAAAATTTATAATTACTAACCAATGGCATTCAGTTATGGTAAAATGTGGTATTCCCGAACTCTTTCACATTTCCCCACGGCTGCCGAGGTTGGCAGCATTTATTTTTGTATTTTTTGTATGTTTTTGCATGTCATTCGGATTCATTCGGATTCCGAATTGATATAACACCGATAGGAATACAAAATGGCGAATTTGAAAAAAAAACTGAGGGGGCCAGCGGCAAGAGGATTGTGAGTTGGGGGTCTCAGTATGGTTTGTCTATGGTTCCAGGAAGTTCAACCCAAAACAACCGTCAACGCCAGATTAATTTTTTTATTTCAACTACAGCTGTTCGTAGTCCTTAACTTATTCGAAAGGATGTGAAAATACAAAAGAACTATTTCATTGAACATCTCTCCCAATCACAGTACAGTACTGCACAGCTTAAAAGAAACACGCACAAGGTAAACGCGATGAACTGATTAAGACGAATATCGATTTTGTGCTCTGAAAATATATGCAGGCAGCTCAAAAAGACCGAAATTTGATAGTTACATATTGTAGAATAAAATTGCAAACTAAATGTTGTGGAGGATAAGCTGTTAATAATCACTTCATCTATGGGTATCGCTAGAATTACAGTCATTCAAATAGTCTCTAAACCTAACCTAAAATCAAATTTAATCCAAGCTTATGATGACATGTTGCTTTTATGTTGTACATTCTGCTAAAGTGAATTACATGCAATAAAGAATAATTAACCTCATTTCTTTATCCATAGTTCTATCTGTGACCTTTAAAATGTCACTTAAGCTTTAAGTTTCGCGTCACTTTGTCTATTCATTTCATTGTTGTTGTAGAAAACTTAAAGACCGAATTATTCCATTTCTGACTTCGATCTACTTAGCAGATATAACTAAAATAGTAAACAAATAGAGCAATTTATTTAATCACAGCTTATTGATTAATTTAAAGGAACCAACGTAAACAACAAGAAGGGATGCCAATTATCGCAATTACAATAATATTTCAGTAGGGCTATTAATTTCTTACTAATTACGCATTTAGTCTCGCTAAATATTTATATATAAATAAAACCAATCGAAAAGATTAGTCACCCCTCATCAGTCAAAGCGATTAGTAAATATCACACTTGGCTAACTGAACTCATCTGTCAGTCTACGTGTAATTATTGTGAAGTCTACCGCAGTGACTGACTGTGTGTAGTGTACCTACCTTGGCATTAATACCACAGAACTCTAAACAACAAAGTCATGGCAGAATGTTTGGTTTTCCACGGAAACTACAAATTTCCGTAAAGTGGTTAGCTCCGCTGAGTGAAAATTCGTTGGAAGACGCTTTTAGTAAACTGCTGCAGAAAAATAACACAATCGCTGTATTTGTGTTACTTATTTGCGTTCGATTATCGATTACCTACGGTTTCTTGCGATTTAAATGAAATAGTATATTTCAAATGTGCTATCATAAAATACAGACATGACTTGATTGACGAGATGATTTGCAGTTTCTCGATTGAAAGTTGTATAAATGCGATATTGAAAAATTGACTAAGTTGTTGGAAAGACAGCTAAATGGGTTTGTTTGATCATTTATTTGGAACTGTTTACGTTTCGTTGTTTCGTAACGTAATGAGAAGATATTAGTGATAGTCCCTTATGTGCCAACTTATTTACTTAAATGATTTTACAGTTTAGAAAAATTGCATCCCTATTTAACATTCAAGTTTTATAGTTAGTTGACTTAGTGAATGATTTGGCCGGTAAGAGAGAAATCTCCGTTACAAGAGAAAGCTTTCCTTCGTCATATTTGGTTCGTCTTCACTTTCTTTCCCAAAACTACTGTACGTTGTTTCTAGAGTAGTATCCAAAGGCTTCCTTGATGGCGCGGCCCTTCCGACCTAATTCAATGGGCTCCTAAGGTTGGGAAGTGCATAAAACTGGCCAGCACACTGAAAGTCCACAGTTCGATCTAACAACTAGGAATATCCAATTTCAATCAAATAATTTCGAGTTATAATGTCAAAACTTGTTGATCTACCAATTTTATGGCACATCTACTAAATAGACTTGATTCGGCGGTTGTTTCCATATTTCTAGGTTAAACCGCATATATACCGCAAATGAAAGCTCACATAAAACTACCCCGATGACCTTGGCTCTTCAAGCCAGTCAGTCAGATTGCTGGCTCGTTTCGCATCTAATGCTAATAAGTTCCGAAGAAATTTGCACAAATTGATTTAACTACATCGTGCTGCCATCTAGGGATGACAAATAAACACGCATTAATATTCATACAGCTGAACCGATACTTCTTTTATTTGGTCAAGTAATGTATTCAAATTCATTTATTTGTCAAATGATTATTGTTGCGGTGTTACTACCGTTTAATTGCCTACACACAGTGCATATACGTGTGAGTGTGGCAGATATAAAAGTTGCTCATAATTTTGTTGTTTGTTTACGGTTGCAGTTAATATAAATTTAAATTTAGTATTTCTCTTGATTTCGCCGGCGTATTATGCAACGCGAGAAGCGTAAGGTACCTAAATACTTTGAATGCATCCGATGCGTTATGAAGGTGATGCTTGCTGAACATTGTGGTGTAATCGATGATGTCGTCGCACATGATTGGCGCCAACGCTCTATGAGGAGACATTTTTCCGCCATGTCACCATCGTATCGATGCAGATGTCATACGTACCGGTGGTAAAACAACGCGTAGAAAGTGGGCGAGTGCGGGTTATGCACATAACGGAATAATTAAATTTCCGATGCAAATTCACGGAAATTTTGTAATCGACAAGAGAAATGAAAAAACTCCAATGCACATTCGAATAACAAAATGCAGATGCGATCTTAATTGTTGCTAAAGGAGCAACTTTCAGTTTATGGTAATATTGCATGTGGGTATAAAACTTATATTGTGTTTTTGATGAGAGATTATTTCAGAAGACATTTTGGCGCGTAGGTGAGTAGTCTGGGCAGTCATTGAATATTGATGTGAATTGTGTGATAATTTCGCGCGGGGCTAAGTGGTTTTGTATCTCTAAAGTTGTAGCTATTATTTCCCGGAGTTTGATTTGGATGCGTCAACAAAAAATTGATAATAGTTGTATCGTAAATTATAAATATTAATGGATAATGGACTATTAAAAGCTGAAAATACAAGATCACGGCTAATTAAAAAATAAATAGCCTTCAATCGCTTCCCCAAAACAAAAGACTTGACGCAGGAACTGATGTTTGATCTGCTTTCGCAACGTGCTTTGTTTACAGCTATTCGATTAATTATAATAAATAATATATAATCACTTTGCCGACATGGAATTTATAAATTTGAAGTTTCTCACGAATTGGGATCCGGTAAATTATTGCTCTCAGCGCCATACACTTTTAGGTGGTATTCTATTGGGATTTTTCAGATTCGCCCCCAGATTTTAAATGTCGTGTGTCTAATCGAACATCACTTTCTCTGTTTTTCTTGATACGAGTATTCGTGCAATTGGAATATGTGTAGCCTTCGACAATTCGCTGGTTAAATTTTAGAAAACATTCGGAATTTGCGTCCAGATTGATTTGTAAACATTTGCAGTTTGGTAGATCTATACCCGATGCAATGCGTTTCCTTGCAGTTGAAAAATTTCACGAAAACATTATCAAACTCCACTAGTTGTTAAACTCAAACGCACTTGTATTGGTTAATCTGAAGCAACTCTGAAATCGGTAAAAGATTGCTTTTGTTGGTGACCTACAGCAAAAAAAAGGGCTTTGAGCTGCCCAATCAAATGCCACATTAGAGATCTGGTACTGCCAAATATACTGTCATTGCTCGTATTGCTAATCATTCCACTTACGAACCACAAAATGGCATCAGGTGAATTTCAAACTTAACCCTAAAAACGAACCTCAAATTATGTAATAACATCATGCTAATTACTAAATTTGTTGTCAAAACAATTTCAACGATCTCATGCGATTGGTTAAAATATAATGAATCATCAGTCGTTTAGTATCGCTTAATTACCACCTTGTTGCACGGAAATTACTCATTCAATGCTATTCAGCAACTTGATGCGTTATTTCGCTTGTTTGCTCGCACTTAATGTCCGCATTACGCGATTTACGAGCGCATAACTTATTGTTTTGAATCTAATTTCAATTTGGATCACGTCGCCATGTTTGGAAGGAAGGGGAATTTTATTCGGGAAGCGCACACGCACGCACTAAGTTTAGGTCCGTCAACCTAGGTAATGAACTCCCAGCAGGTGGAAAATGTCAATCTTACTTCCTCTCTTGACGCATTGACGCATTTGTCAGATAATTAAAAAAAAAAAAAACAAACAAGACTAGCTAGCAGCTTAAAAAAAGCACGCACACCGGATCGCATGTGTTTTTCGCGGTTTCACGCATCAATAGATCGCCTCTCGTTTGTTATGCCGGGGAGGGCGTCGCGTCTGTTGTATACAATTACAGTGGTAAGTCGCGATCAACGTTGCGGTGGGTTGACCGCTTGAGATGACTGATTGGAGCATTGCACGGATGGCATGCTTATTAAATGAATGCTTTGTATTAATGTAGCTGCTATATGGGTACGTGGTTGACCTTGACCATCCGTCGATATTCACTTGCACTTGTTCGATGCAGTGGCTGAAGTTTGATTGACTTGGACAATGTCTCGTATGGAATTACTGACTTGGTGTATAGATAGATATCTTTGACATAGTAACGTCGAATTAAGACGTTCGGCGAAGCGCATTTTAATCCGACTGATAGCTGATGCGTGTGTAATAAGTGAGACCTTTGAACTAAAGCGGTAGTCCTTGTTCAGATGGGACTTCACCAGGCGCTTTATATAGATAATTTTAATGCTGATTGCTGACCCTGAAGTGAGATTAAGAGATCTCAAAGCGTGTAATGAATAAAGTCCATGCATATAGTTTTGGCTGTTTTTTGTTGTCATTTTGGAATAAGTATTCAATTTTGCGATTAAATCGGCCAAAGGAACGTAGTTAATAGAAGCCGGCTTTCTGTCCACAATAAGAGGTCTAGCTCTGTTGCTTTACTTTTGAATTTTTACTTAATGCCGTTCCGAAACTCGAACATTTTTTGACATTTTCTTGCACCAAGAAATTTGTTGAGTAAAAACTACACGTTCATAGATGACGTTAACAAGTTCGAAAAACCATTTTTTTGCTAACAATTCAGTCAAAAGAAGGTATTTATGACGTCGCTTTTAGTCACCTCCAGCTGTCAAAGGAACGCCGGCTTTCTGTCGTTAATAATATAAACTTGTGTAGTTCAACCAAATCGCTGTTCAAGTAATAAAGTTAGATCCCGAGAAATCGAGATCTGAAAAAATTGGTCTAAACCAAAACAAAATAAATCTTTCTGGTCAGTGGAAAGTAGTTTAAGCAACTATTTTTGTTGATGGATCCTAGGTAACGCCTGTTACAATGTGTTGTATCAGTATTAGCTTTCGATTACAATTAAAAGTGGTCAGTTCAATGAACTAAACGAACTAAAGATGAATTATGCGCAAAGGCCAATGATTCACTTTGCTTACCCCCGTGTATTTTGTAAGGTTTTAATCGTAACCAAACTACATCAATTGCTGAGAACACAAACAGTGATTGATGATGGTGATTATAATGATTACTTCCCACTCCCGAACTCTTAAAAGGAAAACGGAATTGTTGTCATCACTGTTAGGAACGTGTGAGGTCTCTGTCCAGCACTGAAATTCTTTGTAATGCTGTCAATGGCATTTAACCTCAACCACCTTAATTCCGTATCATAGATTTGAACAGAATCACAATTGTAGCTGTAGGTAGGTACTCGTATTAATGGGGTAATACAAATGTTACACGACATCCAAGTTATCGTTAGGAAACTGAGAGCTTTTTTAAAATTGCTTGCATCTGAGCATTCACAAAGAAACGCTTACCATGCCACGACGATTTGTTGACCTTTGACGAACCAGCGAGTAGCAGAAGAATAAGAACAAGTTTAAACACCGCACTTGAGTCATTATCTCAAAATTAAGTTTTTTTCTTTATTTCTATTATACTTGAATAATATACAATACACAGTTAGAATTACATAAGAAACATACATAAAAATTACCCACATTCACTCTCCCTAAACCGCAGCGCCTAACAGCCGTGCTGTAGCTTCAACGTCTGCACCGCTTTCTTAATCTGCGTGCTTGTGTTCAATCGCGACGTGATCCCCAATGAAAAGGCGACTCTGAGAATCTCCTTGGCATACTCCTGCAGCAGGACTGTCATCTCCACTAGATTGTCGACCGCTGTGGCGGCCACAGTTGAATTCTCATCCCGCAGACACTGAATGTAGGCGTTTACCGCGCAGCGATTCACATCAGACTTGCCAGGGTGATGCTTCAGGTGGCGTATTAGCAGGATATACGCATTCGAGCGAATCTGTGCCGAATGAGAGAATATCAATTCGAGCAGTCGATCAAATAGTTCTCCCAAGAAGGAGTACCTTTTCGAGGTTAGACTCTCAATCTCCTGCAGAGGCCCGAGGATTGTTTCCTCCGCACTGGAATGTCGCACCAAATTTATAAGGTTCATGAAGTGCGGTGAGATATGCAGTTGCCTACTTTGTGGACCGGCTAAAGCGAAGGAGGCTGCTCCACGCGACTCAATGTCCAGCTGAGTAGTTTGTGGTGTGCCACTGGTTGAGGGCTCTTCCACATCTAATGGGGCAGCTGGTTGCGGCTTCACATCGGCTTCTTCCAAGTCGAACTCTTGTTTGACTTCGTCCTCTTTCAGCTCACTGCCGGAGGTCTTGTGCTTAAGCAACGACAGTCCCTGGACGAGTTGGTGTAGGTGGGCTAAGTGATTGTTTTTGGCGGCCAGCTCCTGGAGGATGCCGGTGTATTGCTCGATAAAGCTGAGTGCGCTGGAAGGATTTGTGTTGATGTAAGCTTGAAGGAGTTCGACCAGTTTAACAAGGATGTGATAGGCCTCTTTGGCACGACTGTGGTGTTTAAAAAAGGTGAAGTAGCACTCGAGTGCGTTCTGTAGACCCTGCTTATAGGCGTCATCAAACAACATCGGTTGCAGGAGTTCAAGGACGCGGATTACTTGGATAAACCGTTGGATGTGGTGTTCGTCGCGAAGTACTCGCAGGCTCATGTGCGCCTTGCCGTGCAGAAGAGATGAAAGAACTCCGAGCTGTCGAAGGAATAAGGCGGGATGAGATGCTGCTAGTTTCCTTACCAGCAGCTCGCTGTCTGTGGCCAGGGCTTCGTAGTCCTTCTTCGTTTGCAAATTCCCCAGACATGTGATTAGATAGTTTGTCACCTTGTCAGCCCTGCAGCCCTTCAGATTCTGCAGATTGGAGTTGTACACCTCCTGCTGGTCGTCCTCTTGGAGAAACTTGATCGGAGGATTCATTAGGTACATCTGCTGGATAAACTTCAGTTTCAGAGTTTCTGGGCACGAGTACTGCATCACGAACTCGATCAGCGTTTGCAGATGGTTGTAGCGCTGTTCGTCAATTACCTTCAACAGGAGATTCATTCTCGAGCTCAATTTCTCCGCATAAGCATCTGAACCGTTCTGTTCCATTTCTCTCAAGCCCTCCTGCAGCATATACTCAGTGAACACTTTGACCTCTTCCGTGTCCAACTCGAGAATGGTCTCTGTTTGGTCATGCTTAGAAATGGCCTTATCGCGTCCCTGCCACAGCTTGGGATTGTTGATCAGCGCTTCAATAAAGTTCAACACCGAGTTGCAGTCATAGTTCTCGCGATATTTCTCGAGCAGGTAGCTCACCGTCTGACTGAGTGTGGTCCAATTCGCCTGATGACACAGTAGCGATAGCAAATAGAACCGAAAATCATCGCGATTCCTCGAGAACATCACTTCGATCTGAAGTTCCTTGTCGGCGGTAATGAGCTCTGCGTCGACCTCGGCCAGCCAGTCAACAAGGATGCCTCGTCTATCGTACCCTATACCCGCAATATCGGCGGACTGTGGCAGACTCTGAAGGGTGCTGATGATTCCGTCGACCAAGTGAGTGGTTTTCTTGCAGTCGATCATGTCGTTGACGAACTTTCTTCCCTCGGATTCGAGATCGGTGACCCCAGCTTTTTGCAGAACCTGCAGAAAGTTCTCCTTTTCCGTGTACTTCTGCTTAGGGGAGGGCGTTAGCTGCCGCGAAAAGGACAGCTTCTTGCCTCGGAGGATCTGAAGAAGGGTGGCATTGTTCAAATTCGGCTGAAGGCTCAGATTATGGATGATCTTGTCCATGACGTGTAGCATAAAGTTGTAATCCTCTTGCTTTTCGGGGATGTACGTCAGCAACGCTCGGAAAAAGGTGCAAGCGTGCGATTTCTGAAAAATATTCTGAAAAAAGCACGGCCCTCGGGGGCTCTCAACGAGCCGCATTAAGTGCACCAACGCCTTGTTGGAGGCGTGGATTTGCATGTCCCTTCTGGCCTTTGGTGTGACACCATCGCGCTCAAGCAGCTGATGAATGAGCTTCCTGAACCGATATGTGTTCAATTTCGTTAGGTTCGGAGCTCGCAGCACCATCTCGACGATTTCTTCGACCTCTTTGGAGCTCTTCGACGAACTTGATGTGGCTGGCTTTTCGGGGGCCGGTGCGATCGCTTGCAGTTGATCCAAATTGACAGAATCCATTGTGTTAACCTGCGTCTTGGGTGGATCGGGTACGGTTTGCGAGTGCGAATGCAATTCCAACGCTTGCACAGTGATGTGACCGTTTTTAGCACCGCGTGCCTGTTGAATTTCAATCAACTGCGCGAGGTACGCCTTGTTGAGGATGGCATTTTTGACTGCATCGAACTGCTCGATCACAGCGCGGTCCAGCAAAGCCAACAACTTCGACATGGAACTGATGGGCGTTCCGAAGTTCTGGACAAACAAAACAATTTGATCGGGCGTCAGGTCATACATCGCTGCTTCAACCAGCCGCTCGACCGGACTGCGAATCATCTTCAGCTTCAACCAATCGGGCAGCAGCTGAACGGCCTCGTTGGTTTCTGGCAGATATGCCTGCGGAGCTGGACGTCCTGGCGGGAACCAGTAGTCAAGTATGGGAATCGATTCCGGCAGAGTAATGGACGAGTGTGTGAGCAGGATAACGAACGCATGGATAATGTTCAAGTGAAGTGGTAGCTGTGCCCCATCGTCAAAGTGGACCATCAGTAGATCGGGGTACTCAGTCCATTCGTACGGTTCTCGGTGCTCCCTCAGCTTGATGATGTAGTTGTTGAACATGACAAATATGCAGTTCAACGTCTGAAGGCGACATTCGTCCAAGGTATCGGAAACCTTGCCAGCCAGAGGCGAATCTGGTTGGATCGGTATTATGTGTTGGAACATAGTACTTCGCTCCACAATCAATTGAGCCATGTCCATGACATGGTCCAGCATATCGGTCACTGGATCGTGCAACGTGTGTGCGGCAATAAACTGGATGTACACCATGAGCAGTTCGGGATTGTTCTCGATCTGACAGGCTGCTCTAAGCTGCGGAATAATCGATGATCGTGCGTGGATAAAGTGTGGCACCTGCGGCAGAGAACACAGCAACCAATCCTCCTCTTCATCGGTGGTATTGAAGACCTTCAGGATAAGCTTGATTCCACTCAACGCAGATACCCTGGACTGCTTCACAGTGGAAGCCAGACGCCGAAAGATGTAATCCAAAACTTCGCACACTGTCTGCTTTTCGGAGTTCGGGTCCTTAACCAAATTCCTCAAATAATTCAGAAGCTCTGCGTCGCGACTGTTGTCCTCGCTTATTGTAGACGCATTCGACAGCAGAAACTCGCACAGACACTGGACTGGCAAATGATTGAAGTCCCCCTCGCTGTTCTGTACCAAATCGGATAACCACGGCATCGACTGTGTGGTTCCTTGTCGCTGAATAATGTCCAACAGCAGATCCGGCTTGCGGCTTCGACACAGAAGATGACCCAACTTCAGCGATTTGTTTAGATGTTTCAACTGTTCCAGGACTGCCGGTGGAACACGTCGAGCCGGTCCCATGGGATCCATTAGCATCACCTGCGAGATGAGAATCGCGTTTTCTTCGGTGATAATCGCCTGTGATGTTTGCGCAGCTAAATGTGTCTCAAATTCGATTATCTCGTCTCGCTCCAGGGTCATTAGCTGAAAGGAAATACACTCAATACACTCCACTTTCAACTCTTTAACTTCTCTACTCACCTGTAGCTCCTCCTTAGCCACCGATGTCTCGTTCAATTGATTTGTGATGCACATTTCCATCAACATCCTCATCGTCGGATAATGCTCCCAGCAGAACGCTCCAAAGGTCGAGGGGTTATGGGCGGAGATCATCAACATTATGGTCCACGCCTTCCAATACAACACGGTGATGGCCAACTTTGGCGGTTCGTATTTCTCCGGCAGTTTGATCTTCTCCGGATGGTGGTACTCGGCCATGCTGAACAAGAAGTCAATGATGTCGAACTTGTTTGCCTCCACAGCAGGGCAGTCCATGCTCCTGAGCGCCGACGCCCTTTTGATGGACAGCACTATGACCTCGATTGTATCAGGAATGGTGAAAGGAATCTCCTTCGTTATACCTATAAGGATTATTCGCAGGAGCGAGTCCTCGTGGATGGGCGTCTCTGAGACCATTCGCAGAAGTGTTACCCTTTCCGGCTCTGGCGGCCACTGATCGCATTTGGCATACTGGTCAGGGCTCTCGAGCAGCAGAATTTTATGCAGCGCCTGACTGTAGTCGTGTGCCTGCAGCTTGAAAATTACCGGTGCCGATTCGTACATCCAGGAGAGGGCGTCCAATTGGATTTGGGACATTTGCGCATAGAAGTTGAGCAGAACCGGGCTGCACTTCATGTCGCGGCCATTGCGGAGCGAAACGTTCGCTTCACGTACCTGCGGCGAAACAGTAAGCAGCATACAGAGGCACGTCAGGTCGACCATTGAATGAAAGATGCGATCCTTGTATTCCGATTGCTGTATGATGGGTGTAAGGTCTGCGCGGCTTGTGAGAAATGCTTTGCAAAACTCGACAATGTTTATGTCGTAGCGCAGCGTGCGGACAAGCTCCCGCAGAAAGACTCGCAAAGTGCGGAGGCAGTCCTCGCGCTGCAGGAGGAATTCTTTGTAGATCTCTGCTAGGTGGCGGGCTGATTGCTCGGGTTTAGTCTGGAACATGGCAGCTGCAAGGACAATATTTCAAGAAACAATTAAATTGAGTATGAAGGCCGTAAAAGTGGTAGAAAAAATCTTACCCAACATTCCCATATTGTTTGGATTCCTCGCATTGGAGAGCTCATTTTGCACAACATACTTCAAGCTGACTGGCAATATATCAGGCTGCAACTGAATCATTTCCTTCAAGCACATCATGTAAACGTTTATCAACGGCTTAGTTTTGAGTCGTATCTTGACCAGCGTCGCCAGAACCTCGTGATCCTTAACTGTCTGCCCGGTTATGTTGAAGCAAATATAAGTCAACAGCTCTTGAGCTGGTTTCATTAATTTTCCATTGTGAATCCACAGTTCTAGACGAGTTATGCACAAGGAGCGCACCTCTACAAATCCCGCGGTTGTGCAAAGAAATTTCAAAAAGTTTCTCGTGTAGCAGTCTTGCTGTTGTCGCTTGTTCAATTGCTCCTTGATGGCGTCCATTACATACTTTTCCACTATGTGCGCACTCGATCCATATCGATTCTGCACCGTGCAGTCCAACTTTAAGTCACTTCCCCGCAGCGAATCACCATGCAGCGAATTGTCGTTGGAATCGTCGTCAATCGAAATCGTAGCATCCCGCTGCGCAAGAGCGGTCATTTCAGGCTGGAGCATATTTTTTGGCGGAATTCGTGTTTTAAAAGCCAAACTGATGTTATCGACAAATGGGGCACAGTACTCGTTGTCAGCCCACACCCTTTCGTTGGCGGCATCGTCTATGTACGTGCGAAGGAACATCTCTGGCCAGTGACGCTTATCATGATACCCCCGTGCCAATAGGTTACATGCAACTACATGCGCCAGAGGATTCGATCGACTCTTAAATGCATGTTGGCTGTCGCGCCGCAATATTGAAATCAGGGCGGAGGTGACAATGTCATTACAGAACAGTGATGGCCGCAGTTTGGCCAAGTACAACAGCGATAGGGTTAGCACAGTATCGTTCTTTGTTCTTTGCGATGCCAAAAGCTTAATAGCTCCACAAACAATACTAACTACTGTGTCGGAATCTTGTTGATCTATTGCCGCGTATACTGTTTCGACCAAGTCAACCGGTTCGCATTCGATTGCCAATTGTTCCCATGGCTCCAATACCGATGAAGAACTGCTGCTACCCTCGCCTGAGAGACGTGGAACGTTTCCCACACTTCCACTTAACTTCGGTTTCTTTGCAACATTGCCCATGGATGTGGAAGGCTCACGCTTACGATCTGAGACTCCCTTGACCGATGACATAACCTTGCTTTTGTCATCACGGCTCTGAGAGGATTTCGTTCCCAATGCAAATAGTTCGCTTCCCATATGTGGGGCTCCAATTTTGGGTTTTGGCCCTCTGGAGCCCCCAATTTTATTGCGGTCCATGAGTTAAAGGTTAAATAATCTACTTTTTCGTAGCTGCAACAAAAATTCACAACAAATCCCGTCCAGAAAACAAATGCAAATAATGAAATTTTTGACATATCAAAATAGTGCTGCCAAAACACCGCAAAAAACATCTGTTCTAGTACATTCTTGATAGTCTTTTATGTAAATAGGTACACAATACGGGGGTCAGTTAATTGTTCATAGATTTTATATCGCAGATATATACAAGTTTTTTTATCGCTTAAAACGAAATGACTTTCGAAATTAGTGGTAAAAAATATTAAAATTGATATCGTCGAAAATATAAGTATGGATAGGAAAATTTTGAAAATTTAAATTCTCATATACAATCTACTACAACTTCCACCATTTTAAGAAACTTTTGAATTTTATATAGGTACTAAATTCACAGAGCTGTAACCTGAAGAATGTGCTTTGAAAATGAGGAAGAGAGTGCGCAACAAAATGCAGTTTTCTTGCAGCTTCATTCAACAAGTAGTTGTCAGGTAACCGTGTAGGTAAGTGTTCCGTTTCGTTAAAGCTAGAACTCAACAACAGCGTTCACTTGCGATACGTATCTGGATCTGGACTGGCATTGGTGAAGACTAAAATTGTACTAGATTCGGACGATTAATGAGTGTATATATTTCTATCTCTTATTGTTCCACGGCGTTTTGTAATTCATCTTCCTTGTTCGCTTTCGCACTTAAACATGTTTCGCAAAATGACAGTCTGCCTGAACCCGGCAAAGCTTCTCTAGTAAATTAGTCTCTGTTTAGAATTCGCACAAATGTTTACCGAGTTAGTTTTGTAGACGAGTCAACATTTAGCTTGCCGAATCCGACTAGTAAAGCCACGAAAGAAGCGCAAAATTTACCAAAAACAACACAGCAGTGCTCGAAGTGCGACATTACACACTTTAATCAACCAATTAACGAAAGAATTTAACAGAAAGTACGTTCAATTAAACTGCGAAATTCACGAAGTGCGTGCGTCATTTGTCTTTTGTTATCTATGTCGGTTGACCTGCCCACCCGCGAAGTCTATCGATTTCCTCGTTTCTTTTTCTTATCACCAACTATTGCAGTTGACAAGGTAGCTCATAATCTCTACCTTTTTATTCTAGGAAAACAAAAACAGCAATGGCATATGGAGATACTGGGAAGAGCGAACTCCTGCAGCAGCAGACCGATCTCTGGCTGAAGTGGGACAAAAATGAAAAAACGAACAAGGAAATCCGGTTGCTGTTGGAAGCAGGGAACTGGTCAGAGCTTAGTCAGCGTCTTCTCAATCGACTTAGCTTCGGGACAGCTGGACTGCGTGGACCAATGCGTGCTGGTTTCAATTCGATGAACGATTTGGTGATCATCCAGACTGCCCAGGGATTGAGTGATTATATTTTGAAAGAATTCCCAAACGTGGAAGATCACAAGCGGGGTGTTGTCTTTGGCTATGATGGGCGCTACAATAGCAAGCGTTTTGCAGAGTTGTCGGCTTGTGTGTTGATCAACAAAGGAATCAAGGTGTGGCTGTTCAGTAAGATGGTGCCGACGCCGTTTGTTCCGTTCACTGTGCTGCAGTTAAATTGTCTCGCTGGTGTAGTTGTTACTGCTTCGCATAATCCCAAGGAGGATAATGGCTACAAGGTGTACTGGGCGAACGGACCACAGATTATCCCTCCACACGACAGGGGTATCCAAAAATGTATTGAAGCGAACTTAACCCCATTGGAGTCGTCATGGGACACATCAATTTTGGATAAGAATGATCTGCTCGAGGATCCGTTTGCCGATATGCATCGGCTGTACTACAAAGCTCTTGCTGAAAATATTCCCGAAAAGTTTCTAAAGTCCAACGAAGCGAGTTCGGTTCGGTTTGTGTACACAGCGATGCATGGTGTAGGCTTTCCGTTCATTAAAAGCGCCTTTGAAGTGGCAAAATTGAAGCCAGTTCTTGCCGTAGCCGAGCAGCGTGATCCAGATCCTGAGTTTCCGACTGTCAAGTTCCCGAATCCGGAAGAAGGCAAGTCCAGCTTGGAGCTGTCCATCAAAAAAGCCGATGCTGAGGATGTCTCAGTTATCCTCGCTAACGATCCAGATGCTGATCGCCTGGCTTGCGCTGAAAAGGATCCTGTGACAGGAGTATGGAAGGTCTTTAATGGAAATGAGCTAGGAGCTCTCATCGGCTGGTGGGCCATCAGAAACTTCCAAGCACTTAATACGGATTTGGATCTCTCCAAGTGCTACACTATTGCCAGCACAGTCAGTTCAAAGATTTTACGCTCCATGGGCGCCATCGACGGTTACAAGTTCGAGGAGACACTCACCGGGTTCAAGTGGATGGGCAACCGTGCCATTGAGCTAATTGAAGCAGGCAACAAAGTACTGTTTGCCTTCGAAGAAGCCATCGGCTTCATGGTCTCTACAACAGTCCTCGACAAAGATGGTGTGAGTGCGGCTGCCCATCTCGCCACAATGGCCTGCTACATCAAAGCCACTGAAGGCCTGACGCTGACAGAGAAATTGAAGAAAATCTACGAGAAGTATGGCTACCACAACACCAAGTGCTCGTACCTTTTCTGTTACGAACCGCCGACCATAAAACGAATCTTCGACAGAATTCGCAGCTTTGACAACGGCCAGCCCGCCACCTATCCTCAGTCCATTCTCGACGGAGAGTTCAAGATCAAGTACGTCCGCGACCTGACCAATGGAGTGGATACATCCGAGCCTGATCGAAATGCTAAGCTCCCGGTCAGCTCCAGTTCAGAGATGATTACGTTCACCTTTGAGAACGGCCTTGTGGTCACCCTGCGCACAAGTGGAACCGAACCAAAGATTAAGTACTACGCCGAGATGTGCGCACAGCCCGAGGAGAAGGACTGGGAAGAGCTGCGCCATCGCATGGATCGTATGGTCACAGCAATCGTCGAAGAGTTCCTGCAGCCAAAGCTGAACAATCTGACACCTAAAACTGATTAAACTTACCGAGGTGGGGCAATCTCATTTACAAAGCATTCCGCAAAGAGGCAGTTAACTTATTTTATTCATCTTGTTAGTTCTGAATGTCGTCTGAAATTCTTTGTAATCCCACAAGCTATCGAGCCAGAGCGCCAGCCCTCCTGATTACCCGGGTCATAGGGCTTCTTTATTTATTTTTATATTATGTATTTTACAAAAACTGTTTTGTAAACCTGTAGTAGTTTTTCATAATTATTTATTTGCGCTCCGCAAACTTTGACTGAATAGAGTCAGTTGATGGAATAAAATAAAGTGTTTTATCGCAAAAAGCCTGCAATGTTGAGTGTTTTCATTCTAGATAATGTGGCTAGCACGTGACTTCCGAAGCGTTTGACTTATCAAATGCCTGGCAACAGAAATTGGCGGGTGGTAATTTATATGACTGAAATTGTCGGCCACGACGATGATAACAGTCCGAGTTGAATGTACGCTGCATGTAGGTATATTTTAATGCTGCTACAAATTTGAATTGGCTATCTTAAATGACTATTGTACTAGAAATAGAAGGAGCCACATTTATTCCGCACAATCTTAGTTGATGTGAGTGCTACATATAGCACCAATGACGAAGTTCGCTAGTCCGGTAAATCGTAAATGGAATATCTCTTGTAAATACATATTTAAGGCTACACATAAATTAGAGCGTCTATTTCTATACCCTATTCGAAGATTAACGTTAGTTCAAAGCCTATCCAAAACTAGACGGTTGACTGAGGGCGGAAAGAGGGCATTTTCCTACAAGTTGTATATATAGGTATTGGATATTCTTTGTAACTGTCAGTAATTAAATATTAATTTTTTTCGACGAAAGGTCTGTTCTAGCACGATGGCACAATTACGCCTGTATGCTGTTAGTTTGAATAGCGTTGTTCGAAAAGTTTATAAAATCTCTATCTCTACACAATTTCTAAATTATCGTAATAAAGATGCACATATTTTGTGTTCTTCTGGTTCACTGAGAAAGAGAGATGTGTATGACTGGTATCGCCTTGTTAATTAGGATATGCTGGGCTTGAGTGTTCACTTTCTGACAACTTCCTGGACGACGAATACATTGTAGGTAGATTTATCGCTTTTGTCGTCGTATTTAAGAAACAGAAAGTTATTTATTTGTCTTCCCTGCCTCGTGAATCTCCATTACCCTTCCCCAGGAAGTTAGATTTATCTCAGATAACACTATGGATTCATTCGCATTTTCTCCAAGTGCTCGAATTCTGTTCTTGCGTGTGCGTTCTACCTAATTACCAGCGATTCCTTCATCAACATTCGCCGCAATATACAAATAAATGCAATTGAGACACATAGATTTAAATCTTTTTGCCTCAAACGAATTTTTCTGCTAAGTTTAAATAATTTCACCTAATGTAGTCTTCACATAAGAAACCTGTATTTATTTCCCACCATTAAAATGTCCCTGGGTAAAAATAATAATCATAAAATAAAAAACCACAACAAAAACTCTGACACTTCTCGTTCTCCAAAAAAGCGTCAAAGTGTCAAATTTCGCTTTTCGCTAGTCTCATCGCTTTTTAGTTCTTTCCAAAAAATGATGGACCAAGAAAATGTAAAACCCTTCGATAAGGATTTCGAAGACGGAGAAGTAAGTATAAATATTCAAATTACCTGGCAGTCCCTAAAAAATATGACACTGTCTTACAACAGCTGTCGGACAGCGACGAAGGATACACCCCACTACAACGGCCAGGAACTACAACGAACCCAATCGAGGTAACACCTCCACAAACCGATCTGAATATTCCTGTTAAAATGGAAGAGGCTATCGAAGAAAGCGTTTCTGATGACTTTGGTGCTAGCAGTTCGTCCACCTCCGACTCAGATGATTGCACTCAACTCGGAAAAAGTCCCGATGAACCGAAGAAACCCCAAAAGAAAAAATCAAAACGCACTGTCCTGCTTCGTATCAAGGCAGAGAACGAACTGCGCGACAAGAAGACACGTTTCAAAAAGTATGATATCTGGGCATCTAGCCTTCAAGAGGATGCACTCACAGAAAATATGCGCGGCATCGGTGTCCATCACGACAATCGCTGTGATCGAAGCGTCGAAAGCTACGACTACATGCTAAAGTATCGACTGAACGGAGAGAATTCGTTGAAACGTAGATTATCCACTTCTAGCGATGAACATTCTGAGAATGACTACCATCAGCAAGCGAAACGATCTCGTGCCGGTGGCGTGAAGAGCCGCCTTGGCCGAAGATCAAACAGACCATCTGAGAGCAGTTCGGACTATGCCAATGAGCCGCGGCATATTGTTGATCTCGAAGAACCCCTTGAGGGTAAGCCACCGCATGAAATAGCCCGAGAAATTGCTAACAAGTTATACGAGGATAAGGATGAGTTGTTGGGTGAGTTTAAAAAACGCAAACAAGTTGTTACATTAACTCGATTTTTCTAATTTTAGTCAGAGTTGTCGAGGTTCTCGGCCGAGATATACCTGTTCAGATATTCAAGGAAACGCAACGAATCGAGAAAGATGGCGGCATGATGATTCTGGTAAGCGAAACACTCACTAACCATTGACCATACTTGATTTTCTGTACCTAGAATGGGAAACGACGCCGTACACCAGGAGGAGTATTCTTGTTCCTTCTGAAGAAACATGATCGCATCACTCCCGATGAACAGAAACTTATCTTCTATGATGAGCGAAAGGTATCCCATCGCGTACACAAAGAACAACAAGCGCTGAAGCGGCATCGCAAGGTGGAAGAGCTAAAGAAACGGCTGAGCGCCAAGGAAAAAAATCTCTCAGCACTGGCTTCCACGCGAACTGAACTCTTTCTTGGTTCCGAATTGAAACCTGATCCCAAATCTACATGTATGACCTACGCTTGTAGAGTGCCTTGAATTTTGTGTTAAACTTTTATTTTCAGTGTCGAATCCGCCACCGTCACCTGTTGGACAAGACAATAGCCCTGACTATAAGTCTCACGCTATAAACCACGTTGGTAGCTATGCGAGTCCTGAGAAGCCGTGCACATCGAAAGACATCGCTCTAGACATGGACCCGGTTAGCTATGATGATGACTGCCTTGACATAAACTGCTACGATATGGAGTTTTTCTAGATGCTACATCAACTGGGCAGATCATGGACTTGTTTTTGGATTGTTTTAGGGTGCTTTTGATAATTCAACTCAGCCGCATAGCCGTAGCTTTGTTAATTGAAAGTCAAAGCTCATTAACTTTCGTTTACTATCTAAAAAAAAAGTTGCCTGCTGTGTGAATGAATGCTGCGCAGCTACATAAAATGATTATAAAGTTTACAGGCAAATGAATTTTCAAAAGCGCCCTCTAACTGATACTATGTGTAGTAGATATGTTTAAATATTTTGTTTCCTGTAACTTTAAGGAGATTTTACTTTTATATGCAGACTTGCGTAGCAAAACAGATTTTATAACATTAAATGTAAGCAAAGTGAATCAAATGTCGAAGTTTTCAATATTTGTGCCTTTAGGAAACAAAAATCTACATGAAACTGAATCGAAATACGAATTCAATAAAAAAATGGCCAACTTACCACACAGCGTTAACAATATTCCCGGCTCATTATTAGTCACTGCTTGGTTGGTCTGGTTTGTGGGGTATGTGGATGTACGCCTACAAGTTTATCTGGAAATGCATTGTTTGTGTAAAGTCACTAAACGATAAAATAAGGTTTAAAACCTTAACCTGTTTCTAGCATTCGCTCGATTTGTATAAACGCAGAAGAAATTAACCGAAAGGAGACTGCAGACTGTTTGAAATGATTTTTGGCGGCTTGTTATTTACTTCTTCGTTTTCTGGTGAGTTTCATAAAAATCCTTTCAGACACTTTCGGTTTATTAAAATATTTAAATAAAAAGCTTACTAATGATAACTTTACTTATCAGTCCGTAGGTAAAATTATTTTCATTTGGAGAACACAATCATATGCTCAATGCAATCACTCCCTAAGCTCAAACAGTAACAGAATATTGGGAATTTTCAGGCAAACGCAAAACCGTCACGTTGGTAGTATTGCTGTTTGGATTTTTGAGTACTAATTTTCTAGAAGACTTCGCCTAAAAAAAAAACCAACTGCCTACAGAATGGACTACCTCTTCACCATTCTTAATGAATTGTAAATTAAAATTTTAGTTTCGTGCTTGCGTCTTTCTATTGTCCGAGTGAAAATCAAAGTGTAACACGTTTTAGTGCAATACCTGTTGCGAGTAACTTAATTTTATATAAATGCGAAAAACCCGTTCACAGACGCAAGCGGAAAATGGTACGGCTCCCCGAGGCCCTACATCATCTCATGCCGCCACTTCTGCTGTGTCTGTGCATCAGAATCAAATGGACAAATCTCCCAATAACACTCTACACAACTCAACAGCGCCTGCCGTACAACCACACGGTCAGCCGCCAGGAGTAGATGCTGCTAAGCTAAAGGTGAGTGGCACTCCATTAACAATTTTTTATCAGGCGCATAGTAGGATTCGTTTTCATTAATTGGAATGTACATATCGAGCGGTAATAATTCCGCGGACCTAATCAATTGTCATCCATTTGTCAACCTCAGCTGCGCGGAGTTTGGGGAATTTATTTTTTCTCTCTACCTATGTGGGAAATTTATTGCGCGCGGAGGGTAATTTTTTCTCAATCTATTAAGGAAGTGGTTGCAATAAGGCTAGCAAATTTGTTTAAATGTGAATATTTTGTTCTAAATACACTTGGTTGAGTTGCAATCGAGCACATTTTTAATTCATTAAACTAACACCAAACTGTCTAGTGTAATCAATTAATTTCCCAGTATTCGATGAGGTTGGGATTGGGATATTTTCCCTCATTGGCTGTTCCCCAAACCATCCGCCATGTTCATTTTGTGTTAACTTGGCGACAGACGAAGGGAGATTTCTTCTTTTTCATAAGTTTTGTATAATTGCGGTTCTGTCGCAAAATTGATACTATTTAAACTAAATAGATTAAAGTGAAACAAGTATATAAACGTATTCAATGGAAATATAGTTCTACACTAATTGAGGTAAATTGCAAATCAATTGAAAATATTTCGCTGCGAGTAGGATGGTCCCACAAAATGTATTTTTCTTTTCTACTTGTTCTTGTTCGCCGTAGCGCTACCTTCTTTTGTTATGTGTGGTATAAAATGCTGATTTTTTTTCTTCGGGAAAGTTTTTTTGTTTAACTGCTGTAAATAGAAATTGTTTGTTTTTGCAAAATATTGCATTTTATCCTTGACCGGCTTCAAAAACTGAAGTTGAGGTAGTGGTTGGGGACACTGCGACGTTACTTGTGTAAGAAATGGACTGGAAGAATCTGCGGTCTGCGGTGATAGGGAATACGCATGGATTATTCCCTCTTTTCGCAAATCGGTGCACAAAACTGTTGGTTGTTTAGGAGAGCACCTGCTTTTCAATTCTTTTGGTTACAATTTGGGGTCCATTATGATTTATGAGTAAGAAATAATTTTTTTTAAACATATCCGAATTTATTTTACATTGCAATCCTTAATAAATAAAAAATAAACGTGTCTACATATTATACGGAATAAGGGTAGGTTGGTAGTCAACAAACTGTTGGTGTGTAGTAGGTATACCAATCTATCCGTCTGTTTTTTCGACATTCTGCCTACCTACCCCACAAAATGTCATTCGCATTCGTGCAAATGCGTCAAAGCGAATACCTACCTACATTTGATTTTCTAAACAAAATCTCCTTCAAAACATGTGCCATGAATATGTTACGTCGAATGGGTTTTGCTCAACCATTTCAGGTCACGTTGCAACTTTTTTGCCCCGTGCACGGTACAATTTTTAAAATTTCGATAAAGATTCCTTTAAAATTAATTTTGAACCTGTAGAAAAAGTAAGAAAGACCAAATTGAACAGAATTTTTCAATTTGAAAGTAAACTTGTCTTTCTACGTCTGTTACAAAAAAGGTATACGGCAATAGAGCCTTTTGTAGGTTTCTCCTTCAGTCAAGGATTTAATATCGATGTTACTGTGCAGAGTTCTGATTGAATTTAGGAACAAAGACGCGTGCATTTTTAAGTTAAAGTTATCAACTAGTTACACATGAGTTTTGTCAAGTAGAGTGTGCTCTGTTTACAGGAAAAGACAAAACATTCTGTAACAGGTCTACAATATTCCACAGCTAACAATTCTATATACCGACTTTTGAAACCATATCTTTGTTTGTCTTTCAGGAGTACCAGGAAATGATCCAGACTCTTCGAGTAGTTGACCTACACAAGATTCTTCAATTTTGCAGTTTATCGGTAGCTGGGAGGAAACACGAACTTCAGCTACGCGTTGTCAATTTGTTAAAGACAAACTTTGATCTGATTTCGGCGAAATTACGCGAAATCTACCGAAGCACATTGTAAGCTAGTTTCATGTTACATTTACGAAATAATTATCATTCAAGTTGCAAAGGACCATCTGTTTTTTGGCTGTGCAAAAGTATTCAAAATTAGGTCCAATTTTAGGCCTAACAGCAGCCATCTTAAAATAAATTTATTAGGCTTCACTGATTCACAAAATTCAGTTTATTCTTTCTTTTCCTCCGGCAGAACTGATTTCTATCCCGATACAAACGTTCAATACGGACCGACCGAGCCTAAGAGAATGTTTTCGCACATGCAGATGCCCACGGTGCAGTCGTCGGCGGAAGTACGCTCTGCTATGGTCAGCGTGGGCAATGTAGGCGGTGGTGGCGGCGGCGGCGGAGTACCCGGCAACATGGGTGTCCCATTCCAACATGCAATTGGATCATCAATGCCAATACATCCTGATGTGCGTCTAAAAAAGTTGGCATTCTATGATGTGCTGGCGACCCTCATTAAACCATCATCATTGCTGCCGCGCACCAATCAACGCATACAGGAGGTCCCCTTCTATTTCACACTGACGCCCCAGCAGGCCACAGAGATTGCAACAAATCGCGACATTCGCAACGGCTCCAAGGTGGAACATTCAATACAAGTGCAACTACGGTTCTGCCTGCTGGAGACATCGTGTGAGCAAGAGGACTGTTTTCCATCGAACGTCATAGTTAAAGTTAATAACAAGCTTTGTCCATTACCGGTAAGTCGCAATCAACAACACTTTCAACGCATCACTGTACATATTTCATTTGCGTTTAGAATCCCATTCCAACAAACAGGCCAAACGTCGAGCCAAAGAGGCCACCGCGTCCGGTCAATGTCACATCGAATGTTAAACTCTCCCCCACCGTAACAAATACCATAATCGTGCAGTGGTGTCCGGATTTCACACGAGGCTACTGCCTGGCCGCGTATTTGGTAAAGAAGCTAACATCTGCACAATTACTGCATCGCATGAAGACTAAAGGTGTCAAACCGGCTGACTATACAAGGGCATTAAGTAGGTTTCCGCCTGTCATGACTGATGCCCTCCCACTAACACTGGTTATCCATACTTTCAGTTAAGGAAAAACTAACAGAAGATGCCGACTGTGAGATTGCCACAACAATGCTAAAGGTCTCGCTGAACTGTCCGCTGGGCAAGATGAAGATGTCCATCCCATGTCGAGCGTCGACCTGTATGCATTTACAATGTTTCGATGCAAATCTCTTTCTGCAGATGAATGAGCGCAAGCCGACATGGAATTGTCCAGTCTGCGACAAGCCAGCGATTTACGATAATTTGGTTATCGATGGGTGAGTTGACGCCTACGATTTTGTCTCGCAAGGGTAGTCTAATTGTTTTTTTTTTTCTAGGTACTTCCAAGAAGTCTTGGCTTCCTCATTGCTGGGATCGGAAGATACCGAAATTCAGCTGCACAAGGACGGTTCGTGGAGTACACATAATTTAAGGAATGAAACACAATTGGTGGACACACCATCCAAACCTGTGGAGAAAGTTGAAGTTATATCAGATGACGTTGGTGAGTTGGTGTGGGATATTTACTGAGTCTTTGACCTATTCCTAAACACGATCGGCAAATTGTCTTCTCCTTGCCAAAGATAATTTAAATGACAAAAAGCTTTTCTGTACGGTTGTCGGTTTTAGAAGGTGGCTATGGAACATCTACTGTTAATAGCTGATATGCGCGACGTGTATCCTCAGCAAGAATGCGAACATTTTAGAGCTGTGTAAAATTCAATGGAAGTCGGTTTCCCTGTCATTCTGTGCTTTCATTTCTAATTGAGAAATAGTTTTTCAACGCTCTGTTCGCCTAAACGGTGTCAACGGCTCAAATTTCAGTCCATTTGTTCATGCAAGAGGGCCACAAATAACTCGCCCTTAAAATGGTTTTTTGTATTCGAACGTGTAATGCGAAAGTGTTCGCTTTGTGTGAATTCATCGACTGCCGAGAATGACCAACCGGAAAAATAACGACAAGCGCCACCTACTACGCTAGTTCACGACTGTCTGCTTTGTGGCACAAGAACAATTTGTTGTAATGAAAGGAAATGCACATCAGTAGATTCAGTAAGTTTTGCGCAGCGCGGTATATTCATGACGGTCGATGTTGAGTGTGTCGCACATTTTTTTCTTTTTGCCGGTCTCTGAAGCGCTTATTTTGGAGTTGAAGGAATCAGGTTTTCTCTACATCATCTATTCTGTAGCACACTTTGTTTTGGATATTTTCATTCGTACTCGTAAATGAAACGAAATTCATGGCAATGGCATCAGTCATTTAATGTATCAATAATTGAAGTTACAGCAATATCCATTTTCCATTGATCTAGTTCAGGATTAACTGTCTTAATTTACCCTGAAGTTCAATGTCTTCTTTCATTTCAATATCAAAGACCCCCTATAAAGTAAGAGGGTCATCCAAAAATTCCGACCGAAAATTTTGAAAATCATCGACCGGGGGTTTTATTATAATGGGTGTCAGCATCAATGTCCTCACTAAACGTTCATTGGACATTATGCTCCCCAGGACAAGGAAGAAAGATGCGATCAACTTCTCCTTACTTTGGGTAAAAATATCCTCTTAGTGAGTGTGAACTTTAAGATTTGAACAAATTTCCCCTGCACATTGCAACCCCTGCCAGAAAATTTAGATATTTACAAACAATGGGGATTGTTTTCTTTCTGTTTGCAAATAGAAGTTGTCGAAGGGAAGGAATTTAAAATGCTCAGCGATGTGTCTGTGGATATACTGCGCATGTATGCCAAACGTTTACCGTTCAATGCTTGCAAATCTCCTCGGATTTTAAACGAAAAAAGAAACAAACTGCTTGTTTTGCTATGACAATTATTTCATTCCCACATTCATTACTATATGCCAAACAAACCGAAGCCAGACGTGCTGTGCATCGCAAAATACTCGTAGTTAACTACACATAGTGCGTGAAATTTAACAGACATTTCTGTGCTTACAAGTGAACTCGCATAATAAATTGAATTGATCTCACAATGAAATAGGAATACTGTATTGTTGGGGCTTCGAAGGAGTGCAACTTTCGAAATAACTTTCATTAATTTTTACAATAACTGTCCCCTTTTTATTATATCGAACCCTTTCACTTTATTTCAGAACTTATCTCAGATGACATAAAACCACCAGCAAAGGCCCCGCCGCCACCAATCATTTCCAATGAGCCCACATCAACAACCAACAGTGAAACAGTAAGTTGCATATTCTCGTTAAACATTAAGAAGCAAATTTCTTACAAACTAAAAACTTTCCAGGTCGATCTAACTCTCAGCGATTCAGACGATGATCTGCCACTGGCCAAGCGAAAGGCAGCCGCAATTGCCTTTGCTACGGGAAAGAATGCGACGACTTCGTCAGCGGTGTCCACAAGCAATGGGCAGCGATCAGCGTCGGCACAATCCAGTCACTTATCCAAAGGCGGTACGTCCTATAAAAATGCGTATTAAGTGTTTCTATTTATTTTTACTTAGTTTGCCTTATTTAAGTTTGACTCGTTTTCTTTCATGTTTGTAGTTATTATTATTTAAATTTTTTTTTAGTTAAATTTAGTTTTGCATTACAAGGACAGTACCTAATTTAAGTCTTGCAGTTTTGTTGTTGAAAGATGGACCCTCTGTGTAGTGGTGGTGGCCCAGAATCGTGAGTTGAATATCATCCTGATCGACAGTGAATTGTTTCCTCGTCCACTGTAGCAAAAATGAAAAAACAAATTAAGTGAATGTCTCGTCCTACTGACATATTATATATACATACTTGTCAGTAGTTGGTTTTTCTCCATATTTCGGCACGAAATTCTAAACATTTTCTCGGCGAATTCCCTTCAAAAAGATGGCAAATTATGGTACCATCGCAGAAACACTCCTCATCATAGCCATTGGGATGTTTTTGCATTCGCATCGGATCAGCGTGATCGATCTGAAATACTCAAAATTGCCGTCTCTTGAACCGAATGCGGCTTCAATGGTGTTTGTCTTCTCGGTGTTGTGTATTCTGGCGAGATTGCGGACCAGTTGTTGGCCGAGTTGTTTACGAAAACCCTCAAGAATAGTTGCCTTTATCATTGAACTGAGTCTAACGCTATATGCAACTGATTTTCTGGTCCGACAGTTTTGGATATCATCATTAAGGCTTTTGGATTGTGCTAGCAATTTCCTGGGACGGTATATTTTGGTGGGAAATCAAGAATTTATCTCTAAGCACGGACTGAAAATAGCCAATTGGATACGCAATGAAGGTTATTATGGTGCTCGCTTCGGTTTGGCGATGTGCACGTTCGTTGTAATGACCGAAGTGACTGGTGTTTTGGGCATGATGAAGCAGAGATTGAGCGTGGTTGGCAGGGCTGAAGTGATGTCCGAGAGAAGGGGTGTGTCGCTTTCGGAGGTCTTCAATGCGAATGAGTATACTGCGTTTATAGAGAGCTTGGAGGAGACTCAGAATCGTCCTGTCGCCGAGCGCAGGCACTCGAAAAGAACTTCCTCAAGGAAAGTACGAACGCCCAGAAGAAGGGCTGTTTTAAATTTACAAAAGTCAAACGAGTATCATTGTTGAGAGAGGAGGAGAGAGAGCGAGATGAAAGAGCGAAAGATGGTAGTCTAAATAAACTTGTTTGCATATTTGCGATACACTGGTGGTTTTGATTAGTTTTGTGGTGTCCTTAATTTGCGGAAAAAACGAAACCGAAGAAATGAAAGACAAACTTTTCATCCACTTATCGATTTAAGAAATGTATTTGAAAAACCTATGGATGCTCGACAAATTCATACTTATCGGATAGCTCCGACCGTCCTTACAAATGTGAACCCAAATTTTGCTAATACTGAATTTTAGAATATAGTTCCAATGATGGAAGGCACGTGGAATGATTATTTTTTTAAATGTCATAAGTGGCATATTTTTGTGTCAACTTTCTTCTTTGTTAGTCCTTATGGAGAAGAACAATTGCACGCGAAAATTGTGTGGACTTTTGAGGCGACAACCCCATTTTGTCTCGTCTGATTAAGTGCATGAATTAACTCCTAACGAAATTTCTCTGATAATTTTAAGCTCAACTCGATTTTTATATAGAAAATCAAATTTTCTAATTGGCAACGTGTCTTTAAGCTCGCATGTGACAGTCTATTCCTTCTTATTTTGTGGTTTAAGGCAACTCCTTGTACCGCCCCGTGTTTTATCGCCATTCGGTTTTGTTTTGAAAAGCCTCGTCATTCATAATATCAAACAGAGGAATTGGTCATCGAAGAACTCAACAACTTCTACAAAGAAAGTACCCACACCAGAGCATTGCAAGAGTAAATTTGAATGGCCAAAAGCAAATTGGTCTAATATTCACCCTGTTGCCGTTGGTGAATACAGTTGACATGTCTTGTTGTTTCAAAAAACGATATTCTTAATTTAACTCGATCTTTATTAACGATTTTATCAATTATTTTCGTTGTTTACACTGCCGTTTCAAATCGTTTTTCTTAAAAAAGCTGCTGATAACTGCTTTAGAACGACAAGTCATGTTACTTTTTAATGACAACGTGTATATAGTTCAATTTTTACGAATCAGACCTAGGGTAGTCCTAGGGTAGTTCTCCAAAGGCACTCGGATAATTTCATGGGTTTCATAGTGTAACGGGCGGTAAAACACGTCCGTTCTACTCGGTAGTAGTCGGTCGAGTTCTAGTTATTTATTTGAAAACTCAAAGTCTAAATCAAACTCAGGGGCCTAACTCTGGAATTCGATTCTAAAGTTAAATCGTTCGAATTCGGAAAATAGGTACTCTCTTATTTGAAAATCGAAAAGTGAAATCCGAGTTTCATTTATCTAGATACATTTGCTCGAAAATCGGAAATGTCGTACTCCACAACTCTATTTTCGTTGCTAAATACATTCGAATTTCGGAAATTTCATTCGATATCTAATTACCATGCGAAAAAGTTTAGTTGGAAGCTAAAATGTAAGTATTTCTTTAAAAAAATACATAAATAATATTTTTATTTATTTAATTGAAGAAAACAACAAATATTGATATGATGATTTTGTTTTATTTTAAAGGGAAATCACGAACAAAAATGGTAATACAAGGTAAGCCAAAAGAAGTCATCCGATGTTGTTTGGCTCTAATTGAAAAACTTCGATTCTGTTTTTTGATTATGTTTATAAATACCCGTTCTATGGTGGATCTAGCCCTACAAAATTTGTCATTAAACAATGATTCCCTTGAATTTTCCGGGGCATTCCGATATGGTACTAACATCCATGGTTCGAGTGGATACCCGGAATCTCCTATGAAATACAACGCTAATATCATAGTTTTGTTTATTTTTATAAAAAAAATATGGTTACCAATAATCCAAGTTGATTTATCTCCTTTTTTGAAGTTGTTTTCAATGTATTGCCGCGGATTGTAAAGATTCCAAACATGTGAGTCGTGAGATGCTCCACCGTATCGTCCATTAACAGCTCGGATAACCATCCGGTGATCACATATCTTCAAGAAACAAAGCTCCATAAATTAATTAAAAGAAATTGAGAACTAGGTTTTAAAGTAAACTTACCACCATTGCATTTATCAACGAATGAATTTAAATAATCAAAAACGAATTATTTGACTTTTTGTGAATTTAAAATGTCATTTTTGACAAAAAACAGCTCGAGTCTCGGAACATTTATTCGAAAGTTGCTAAATATTCTATGCAACATTTCCTTTCGATTCGAAAGTTATACAGAGTAACATTTGAAATTAGAATCGGAAACAACTTTCGAACAGTTTTTACTTTCGAATCGAATTACAGAGTTAGGCCCCAGATGTTGCCAGATACTACACCTACACATAGTTTTTCCAAACCAGCAATAATGGTTGTTGGAACCTTTTTGGTGATCTGTTCATGAAATTGATAGTAAACTCCTTTCAGCGCCATTCACTTTCAGCGAGAGGGAACTGGTAAGTCGAGACATAACAAAATGTACCAGTTTCTACTTTGCTTCTACTTTGCTTTGCTGCGATAGGTGACAACTGTCAATACACTGCAAGGCAGATGTTCTGTTGATACAAAACACACCACATTGAAGGGAACCCGTATGAGCTTTGCTTTAATTGGTACACCCTAACTCAAAGCGTGTTCGATAAGAAGATGCGTCTGACAGCTGGCTGACTTGATGTGTCTCTGATGTTTTGATTGGCCTAGATCGATCACATGAACAGTTTTTTTTTAGTTGAAGTTTATGGAGGGGTAGCCGACGAATCTAGTGAAGAATTCCGTGACTCAGTACCAAGTTTACAGATAGTATATGTCACTGACATAGGAAAAACTGACGGTACCGATCAATCTACTTGTTGCGTTCAGGTTGAATCTTATCCAGACCAATATATTCGACTAGATTTTTGAATATACCCTTCCCCAATGCTTGACTTAAAAAATGTCATCTGTCAGATGTGGTCGCTCAATTAAACATTGTTATTCTATACGCGTGGTTACCAACGCTTGCTCGGAAACAGTGACACCGAACTTACCTTTTCAGTAAGCCCACTTTCACACGTAAAATAAAGGTCATGTGTTTCTTCTCTCCATTGAGATTGTTGTCTGATCTTAACGTAAATCGAATTAAAAAGCTATCTTATGTCGTTGTCGAAACCCGATTAGCAAGTTTATTAATACAGGTAGAAACTGATTCACCCTTCTCGTTGGACGAATTTTCAAACCCCATGTTAGCTATCCTTGGTGTTGGTTATTGGCTCCCGTCTTTACCCATAAAATAGTAATTTGTTCCATGTTCGTGCTGTGATATCCTTTTCTAAATGAAGAAACTAAATTCGTATTTTTTGCTTTCTCTTCATTCTCCCTCTCTCAATAGCGGATTACATGAAACTGTTAAAGTCAATGCTAATTAAAGAATAAACGTAAAGCTTCTTCTGGTGGCAGAAAGAAAGACTCGGCAAAATATTGCTAAGCATTTAAAAGAAGTCGTTTTTTTTTTTTATTTACAAAATTTTGTCGAACCTGTCGTTGTCTTAAATGTTTCTAGACTTGTAAATTATCCCTTCAGAACCGAAAATTGTTTGTGTTCCATTTGTCGTTGGCAAAGTAATTTGACGTATCTGTTTTTAGTTTGTCGAAAAATTTCTGACTATTTTTTGATTCTCTGTTTAATGCCAAATTTGTTGGCAGAATTTGACAGGTAAATACGCATCAAAGAATCTTCGCTTTCAATATCCCCAGAGTTTTGTTCGATATATGCCACTTCGTGTAGATTTGACGACGTAAAAATCGTACCAAGCTACTATTGGAACCACATGTAGCCTTCTAAGAAATTCTGGCTTAACAAACTTGGGTTTCATGGCCCTGTACCACTCCCCGCTGACAGTTAGTGCGCCCGTATGCTGATATTTAAAAAAATAATACGATCTGACTATGCCATTGTCCCATAATCCACACCAGACACTCATTTTTTCGGTATTCAAAATGGCTTCACGTAATAATATTTCTATAATTATTAAACAAATGTAAAAATCTATCTCTGAATGGCTAGTATATGGCCTGCTTTTTAAATGTCAGTTTCATACAAGGCTGCATGAAAGGGGGTCAACATATGGTTTAGCTCTTTTGATTCACCGACTGCGAAAGTGTGAGGCTTTGCTTTCTATTATCGAATACAATATCCCACACGGCATTCTTCTTAACAAAAATTATGATCCACAATAACGATAAACGTATACAACGATCGAATGCATCAAGAGACCATGAGCCCATTCATAAATGCAATATTGCGCAAGATGTGCTAAGCAGTGAGTTCACAAATGCATGAATTTGAACAGCGTTTCCTGCTTCGCAGTGCGTTTGCTTTGCAAACCTTGCATTTATGAATGGGTCCTAAGACTACTGCTGAACTTGAGAAAAAAAAAACACGACATTTATGTCGTTTAGTGGAACAATAACCTAGTCGATTGACAATCGCAATAGAGCCCTTATATCACTTTGACAACCTGTAGTCTGTGTTCGTCATTATCTGTACCAGAGTCTTGTGGTGTTGCGTCGAAAATACAAACGACTGTAGCCGTCTTCTGTGTCTGTGGTGTTTATATCCTCTCGAAGGCAGAAAGCAACCTATCAAATAAATGTTACCTTTTTCTTTTCGATTCCTCTTCTCGCGCAGAGAGGATTCTGCGAGTTAAATCCAGTCTTAATAACCTACAGAGCGAGTGTGATAATATTGCACACTATCTGAGGAGTTATAACAATAACACCACCAGCTTGTTCCGAAGACGCCGCTTGATCTCCGACGATTTTAATGCCAATCAGAAGGCGGTCTCTACTGTACAGTACCGATAAACTGATTTAATTTATTTTCTTTATTACTTTTTGTATTTTTCTTTTCATACTTTATTCTTTTTTCTTTTGTAAAAATGCTTGTAATGCTATATATACATTTGTTTTATTGGATAAAATATTGTGTACATTGAAGATTTGGTAACATAAAAATAAATGACACATTTTCTCTTATCCAAATTTACCAACCAACTATAGTGGATGATAATAAAGTGGAAGAATGTGATGAGAGTATACAGTTCATGGATCACGATTCAGCTAGTAATAACTAGATGCATATTATGTTTCTTCTTCTCTCCCTCTCTTTTTCTCTCTCCCCCTATCTAGCTCATTATTTATATTTATTAGTTGTATAGAAAAAGTTGTAAGCGAGTATTTAAGTTAAGCCGAACAAGTTTTTTTTTCTTATTACTTTTTAGCTGAGGAATAATCAGATACCTAAGGTTTTATATACGCACTCATTTATCCCAAATCGCATCACCTTTCGTCTTTTGTTGTTATATTCGTTAGTATGTCATGGAAACTTATTTAATTCTATAAAAAGAAAAAAAAAACACATAGAACAATTTAATTTCTTAATAAATATTTATTAAACCGTAATGTTCCTCCAAAATAGAATATCAAAATGTAAATATTAAAATTAAAACATAAATGCAAAAAATTGGAAAAAAAATCTCACTTGAGGCTCTTTTTTTTTTTTGTTTGTGTTGCATTAGGAACTTTTCTAGATTACAATTTGAAGGAATTGAGCATATTATTTTTTTTATTTGGTTATACGAAGGTACGAACTGTAAAGAAATCATTTCTGTAGCTGGAAAAAGAACAAATTGCATTTTATTCAAATTAATGAATTTATTTTGTATAAGAAGAAAATAATCTAAAAAAGAAAAAAAAAGAAACACAAAATTGTATCGCAACCGTAAAAAGGTTTGAATATATTATTTTTATTTTTAAGTAATACATATGTTTAACGTTAAATAAGTATATACAAATAAATGTATGCCTATGTTTGTGTAAATAGTTTTGTTTTCAAAAAAAAAGAAAAAAAAAAGAGATATTGAATAAAAGAATATATTTAAAACAAAAGTACATGTGCTTTACAAAATGTTGTTTTATTCCAAACAAAATGAGAACAAACAAACTTCCTGGCGTCCACACTATTGAAATGGTTTCTTACAGTTTTTATTTATTAAATATTTTTATTTTCTTGTTAAGTTACATTTAATTCGTTTTAACGTCTTTGAGAGACAAGCTCTTCTTTATGAAGAAATAACACACCTTGTATGCATTATGTGTATATTGCGTCGTTTGTGGCTTTTCTATAGCTCTAAGAGTGTAGATAATTCCATCCATCCACACTAAAAGCAATTAGGGCACCGTGCTAGTGCAGCATAATCTTACGCCTTCCGCACGTCTTCATGGCATAGCTTGCAGGCGTCATCCTGTTATTAGTTTAGTAGAAAATAAGTTAAATTTACACGCTTTTCTGTGTCAATTTCAAATATGGAATCTAAAATATTAACGGCCACCTTTAACTTTAAGTAGAGCAGGGGTCGAATCGCGTCGTCCGTGAACGAGCTATACATTCACGGAATTATGTCGATTTTGCATGTGAAATAAAAACAAATTCCGTCACGTAATGCTCGATCACGGACGACGCGATTCGACCCCAGGACTTACGATTAAAAGCACATGCATTTAAAAAAAAACTGCGCCATTTATTTTTCAATTATGAGACCCAGTCGTTCGGTTTTCAAGTACGTACTCATTCATTCACTTTTTTAAACTAAAATCAGCAGGAAATGTTGCGAATTAGACAACGGCGGCTAATTTCCCTTAAACTGTTGAAAGTTTGACAACTATTCGAAAAACCACCGACGTCAAAACAAAAAGCAGCAAAGCAAGACATGGTTATACGGAGATCCTCTTGCCTTTCGTTGATCTATTACATTTTTTTCAAAATCCGCCATTTTGTAAAAAGAAACCAAAACTTTGACCGTTGGAGGCATGCCAAACTCCGTGTATGAAAGCTGGCATTTCTCTAGCGGAGCTTCTTCCATTTGGGATCTATGAAACGCGTCAATGTATACTCAAAGAATAGTAACAAAAGTTCTGGCAGTTTTATTTAGAATGATTTAAATTCGAACTATACATCCAAACAAATAGCCAAAACTCATTTTTGTGTAAATTCCAACCTAAAATATCACTTGTTTCATACTTTAAATTTTCAGAAGTTAAAGGAAGATCAGTAGCTGGAAGAGTAATTCCTTCGTAAAGCAATTTTATTTGATTTTATTAAACAATTCGAATTCTTTATCTCTGTAATTTGTATTTAAAAATCTAAGAGCCTACCAAACTTTACACAACTTTTCAGCTTTCCCTTTTGAAAGCGACAAGAATTTCGTGATGAAAGTGTGATCTAGACGCGAATTAATACTATTTCTTGAGTTTGTTTGTTATAAGTTCTTGTTGCTAATTGCACTGCACTAAAAACTGTGTTATTCTCGATACATTTTCCGGTTTAAGAAAGCTCTTGGCAATAGTTGTTTTCGATGCCACTTCTTCGAAAGCTACAAACATAAGGTTATTGACAAAAAACACATCTTTTGAAACATTTGCTACATTTTGTACCCCATTAACACTTTATATTCTTTTTCATTTTACTTAATATTTAATAAATGTAAAAAATACATTAGCGTAAAGAGAATTATTAAGTGTGTCCGTATGTGATGTGATTTTCGTGTTTCATTCGTTCTCCACTTGGCAGTTCCTTAGAGGGTCTAGGTGCTCAGGATGCGTTTTTAATGAGTTATTTCTAAGATTTTGCTAGATTCAAAATGAATCTAGAAAATGGTTCCTTTGTATTTCGAAAATATAAATATGTTCACATAAACAAAAATTTAGCATTGCTAAAGAAAGCTAATTGGTTGTATTCTCTATTTTCGTAGGAAAAAATAACCCCTATCATCGATGCCGGGTGTCATGAGCAACTGACGACATTTCTTTGATTACATTGTTTTTGAATTCCGTATCCATACATAGTAAATTCCACACGTTCACACACATTCCACAAAAAAATAAAACATGCTGGACGAAGTAAGTGCAGGCAAGAGCAATCGGTTGTTAAATTTGCCAGAGTTAAAATGAATCGGCTGCACTATTTAAATCAAAAAACATTTTTCACATTTAAATTGTATATTTTGAAAAACGAACAAATCAAACGAATGCACAGCAACAATTTCCGTTATAGAGCTAGGTGAAGTCCAATGGAAAGCTTCACGGTTTCTATTTATGTTTGCAATAACAATAACAAACAAAACTAACAATCTTTTCATAGAAATGTATACATTCACATGTTTCAAATGCAATTTGTTTATTGATTTATTCATTTTCATTGGTTTGATTGCGCTCATTTGTCCATGCGGTAACTGGCCATGAATTTAACACCATTTAACCTCACCTTATAGAGCCGACTCTTATTGTTTTTTTTTTGGGGTTTTACTGAATTGTGTTCTCGCTTATAATTAAGGATATCATCTTTGGAACCTGACTTTAAACCAACGACTTAGCATTGCATTTGTCTTTTTTTTTTTTTTTTAATTTAAAGCTCTCATCGCAGTTGGTATCAAGCTTCAGATTTAAAGGTTAAGAATTTTAAGGGGTGTAGTTTGCTAAAAAATCACTGTCAAAATTACGTTTGCAGTTTTAAAATTTCTTTTTATAATAGTTGACATGAAATGTTTAATTAATGTCGAATTGATCGTGGTTACCTATTCTACAACAGTGTCAAATGTGGGTTCTAAAATGATCACTTTATTCAACAGCATATCGTATATAAATATCGGACAAACTCGTAAGCCCCCGGCAGAGCTCCCGTTGACATGTTTTGTTTCACTGTAAAGTGAAATCTATTGGGATAGAGTTGTTAACAAACTGCTGTTCTGAATGAAGACGTGCTAAGAACAAAATGTATCACATATTGGTGGTCATGTCAAGGAACACTACATACCGCTTTCATTCTTCAATTTTACTCAATTACTCGTATTTCAAAGTCAACATATCTGTACAACCTTTTACATTGTCCATCTTTTTAAGCTTTCCTTACACATTTGAACATCGTATGTAATCTTAGTTCACCTCGTTTCGTACTTTGTTTTTCCAATTCCAGACTCATCAATTATCTCGCTGGACTCACCATCACCGCCATCAAGTCCAGTACAAGCTTCCGATGAAAACACAGGTATGTCATAGGGCTCAGAAATCGAAACGACGACGCGTTAAGCATTTAAAAATATCGCTCTCTACAAAGAACGTCAATTCTTTAACCACGTGAAAATAAATTCTCTCGCACAGGCGTCTCATCGACAACCGCATCAAGTACAACAACTGGCTATCAGACGATGAATTCCAATGAATGCGCTGGATCCGGTATGATACTTAATCCGCTGGCATTTAATAGGTAAACATTTAGTAAACGGATAAATCCAACCAAAAAACGCTGGTGAAACTAAATTTTTCAAATTTTTTGCGAAACTTAGCGGGCATAATAAAAATAAAAGAATGAAATTGCACAGAAATCGAAAGTCCTCGTGAGGTGACCCTGATGTTGTTTGTTGCTTTGACAAATTTCAAATACATCCGTTTAGATTTGTAGTGCCCTCTGTACTATTCCCTCATCCTTCTTCTACAAGCATCACTACCTTCACCAGTACTAATATTACTTTTATGTTCTTTATTTTGTTGGTAGATGTTAAGTGCTCTGTCCCGCCCCATAAACCACTATCATTCATTTTAAATGTTTAAGAAGTAAACATCATTCTTTTATGAAATATTGTATAATGTATCTATGTCACAACACATAATCATTATTCACCCACAGAAATGAATTTAAACAAAACAAAATTATTTGTTGATTTTCAACTCGGAGACCTGTTATCATTTTGTTGGTTTTATTTTTTATAAACTTTTGTTGTAAAAAGTTTTAACACTTCACATGAATAATATGAAACGCAAAATAATAATTTTAATGTATTTTTTAAATGACAACCCAAAACCTGATGTAAACCTTACAAAGTACAATGAAAAGGAACTAAGACAAATTACAATTATAAAAATGTTTGTGGACAATTAAATATGTACGTACGATTATCTTATAAAATTTGTTTTTTTTCTTTATTATATTTTTAGACGAAAACAAATTTTATGAATTTGTTAACAAATTCGGCGTTTTTTTCTCATTCGCTTTTTTAAGTTGAAATTGTAAAAACAAACACACCTTGGAACTTGATGATGTTTTTGCATGGCTTGTGAATGAGGTGTGTTTGTTTGTAAATTGTCAATCGTTAATTATTCTGAAAATTGTGACGAATATAGAGCGATCAATTTTTGTATATTTGGATGGTTACCATATTTACTAAATCAAAATACAGAACAGAACCAAAGTCAAACTAATAACCAAAAAAAAAACGAATTGCATAATTTTTCAGTGAAAAGGCGGCTGCCTGCAAGCTTCTTCCCGAAAAATTCATGAAGTGAATTGGACTTAAATGCAAGAATTCAGTATTCCATAATGTATATTCTACTATTTACCTTAAATGAATCAAATTCTCTACACAAACTTAAGAAATTTAATACAAAAAACAAAACAATTTAACAGTGCGATGCCACATGCCAGAAAAAGAAGATGATTGCTGGGACGGCCATTAGCAATATACTTTTTTAAAGCTCACTGCCATTTAAAAAAAAAAAAAAAAACAATACTGAAACTCATTATAATTTTATTTATTTAAAAAAGATATATCAAAGTCAATGAAGAAAAGAACTTCTGCTGAAGTTTCATATTCATATGACTACTACTGAGGCCGCTATTATTGGCCATGTTATTGACAGTGCGCGTTTCTTTGATTATATTTAGTGTCCAGCTAGATTTTACGAACTCCCAATGGCGAAATTTTCCACATGAAATTGCCCATTGTAACCTACAAAATATTAAGTATCAAGGTTAAAAATGGCAATTAATAAGGCCCAGTGAGTGTACCCAGTGCGAGTTGCTAAACGAGTAGCATTTTACTTTCGTATTAAGAAACAGCCCTCTGGCCCAATGGGCCTTTCTAACAATAAGTTTCAAACTCTTACCTTAAATATTAACAAAGGTCACAATGGAAAGTTGTATACAATGGAAAATAAATTTTCTATTGTGAGATCGTAAATCGTACAACTTATCCTGCAGACCTAAAGTGATTATTAGAACCACACAGGGCCTTACTAATAGTCATGTTTAATCTTTACACTAACTATTTTGTAGGTCGCAATGGGTACTTTTTTATGGGAAAATTCGTCGTTGAGAGTTCGTAAAATCTAGCGTAGACTTCAAATAAGATAAGTCTTTTGAAGAAAAAGAAGATTGTAATTTTTCGTTTGGCTGCGTTCGTTGTTTACGAACAAGTTGCGTCTATGAGCCCAAAACAAATTGACAGAACATGTCGGACTTACTTTCAATGGCCTTTTTGGTTAAATAAAAAAACGGATTTACGTGAAACTTGCATAAAGTTGAAATCGCCATTAGATGATTTTTATTTTTCCTACGTATTAATCATTGATTACAACAACTTGTACAAGCTATAAACCTTGAATGTAAATGATCTATTTTTGCCCGATAAGCAAAATAGTTTTCACTGCCACTCTAAATTTGTTTTATATGTCCGCAAGTCATATTGGGCTGTCGGAAGGATATAGAAAACTCATAATTGTGCACACGAATACGACTCTCATAAATGGCTAAAATATTGTTGAATTCCGCTTTAAGAAAATGCAAAGGAATTTCAAAATTTGTCCATTTACTTAACAGAAACAAGCTGCTTCTCCAAACAAATCTTTACCAAAATTGTTCGCTTTATATTATACGATTTACGAAACAATTTAATTCATATGATTTAAGACCCCCATGAAAATATCTACAACAAACTTTTTCGAAACAAAATTATAAGAAAACAAAATTAAAAAACGCCTTTTTGGAATATACAAATCTAAACATTGAAGATATATTTTTGTAAGCGGTTACACACATTTTTAGCTTTAAGTTTCTTCAATATTCTTATACATTATAAACAAATAAATTTACTCCAAAAAAATTTTTTAATTTATTTCATTTTACTTGGAAAAATCGGTGTTTTATTCTGTGTTCTGTTCGGTTTACCCAATTGGGTAAACGTAAATCGTGCGTTTTAAGCATGTAACTTAAGTTTGTGTAAATGAACATTAATTGGAAATTTTTCTAACCTTAAAACGAAACCCCTTCCCACAAACATCACAAGGATTCCCCTTTCACATTACGAATATTGGAAATCATCTTCAACGCTCCCACATCCTGTGCCATGAAAATTATAACAAAAATATACAAACCGAACATATGCATGACAAAGCAAGAGATTCAATTCCCAATCCCTTGCCGCAGATGCATCCAAATTTGCCAGCTCACATAAAGAATTCAACTAAACCACTCGGGGGAATATAACCGCACAACGATGAATCCTAAATCATCTAAATCACCCCCTTTAACAAGTAAAATGGAGGGCGATGATCTTATGAGGCACAACAACGTATAGCAATATAGCATGCCATATAGAAGAGCAACGTACAAGCGGATAGGTACTGCTAAAGGATATCATCCAAGCCCAGGCGCCATGCCACCCCATTACATTCCACAGTGAGAAGTTTCAGGGTGAAATATGCACACGTGAACAGCATAATTAAGGATTCGTTTACATAAAACATCAGTGATAGGAGTCTATTTGGGATTTGCGTAACAAAGCGTGTGTGATGTGTGTCCCTCTTGCATGCTCGAGTATATTATTTTGATAGAATGTATAATTGTATGGATGGCTGAGTGTGTGTATTTGAATAGAGATGGTAGTTTAGATAAATGCATGTGCTAAATCTAAAGGATTAATGAAAACAGCAACCCTTCGAACTGGCTAAGAATGCTGAAGCTGAAAGCTGTGAACTGTGACAACCCTGCTACGAGATTTTGATCAAGATTTAGAATCTGTTGCAATAGGGTCATGTCATGTCCTTGCTATTTCCGATTTTGATGAGTCAGGAAACGAACTTTCAACTTGTTTATGGAATAAGAAATGATTACTCTATAGATAATGTCTTCAAAATTAACCAAGTACGATGTAGTTTGACGAAAGGTCAGCCCGTGGTATTTTTAAAAGAAAGTAGAAACCCATGAAAAAAAATTATATAACAGAAAAGGAAACTGAAATCTCCTGATCTGTTTGTTGCTTTCACTGAATAAACCGTGCGTATTTATCTCGGATAGAGCAAAAATGTGCCAAAACGACCTGTCTGTCACTGAGAAGTTTGCTATTTTATTAAATCTCTTGATAATCGAATTCCTTTGTGAATCCCAGAGGATATTGCGAAACTCATTCGAGTATGTGCTTTTCTAAGCTGCATAATCCCTCGCTGATTGACTTTCAAAATAACGTCGTTCCCTCTCAACTTCCAATTCGTCAAAGATCCCAGTCCGCTCCACAAACAGTCGAGGAACAGAAATCATAAATCTTCCGAAGAAATACGTATTTACATTCCTAGAATTCACCCATCAACAAAGTACTCGTAGTAACGTTCGCAACTCACACAAAGGAAACGGAAAGGAAATTACATTTTTCTTTTACTTAATCATTCTTGCCCGGGCCGCCCTAAATGCCCCCTTCATCTGCATATATTATACTCCCTGCATAAGTAGAGTGGAAAATCCAAACTCAGCATTATCCGACTGGCCGAAGGATATTATTTGCGCAGTGCTATAGTATATCTTTGTTTTTTCTACATTTAAGCTTCAATAAACAGATTTCTTCTCCTGCACCAAGTCTTCTTTTATTCGCCCGTCTTCGCATCTACTTTGGAAAAGTCGTTCTTTTTTTCTTCCTTGCTGCATCTTGCCATACGTATAAGTACTAACATTACAATCTGCGATGTAATTCCCTTCCTTAAACGATTCAAAAACTTTTAACCCTACAATGAGAAAAGGACGAAAAAGTAGGAGATTTTTCCTTTGATTTTCTTCTACCTTCGAGAGTATATTTTGCCCACAAAAAAAAAAGAATTTATTTTGTGTACTTTTGCTCGGGCTGTGTGTGGCTGTGGGTATGCGCGCTGAAAAGCGTCCTTATCAGGATACTCATACAAGTTGTGCGCTACGCTTTTACTTGAACTCGAAATTCTATCGTTCAGAATATCCTTTTCTTTTTATATCATCCAAGATCCAACGCTCTTGGCTTCTGCCAGTGCTCCCTCTGTATATTTTTAACCAAACGGATATGGTGATGGTGCTGAAGGTATGAGTCTGTATAAGTATGTGCAGCGCGTTCAAATCTACTTTTCGAAGGACTCGCTATGTAGGTAGAGGTATATGTTCTTCTATTGTAAGTGGGTGTGGCATTTAGATCAATATCAACGTTTTCTTGGGCAAAAGCATAAGGAAAATCGTTTAGGGGTTTATTTTCGACAAGGTGAGTTCTCCGACTAAATGTGTGTTGAGTGGCAGACAACTTGAGGGGTTGAGAACGGAAAGTTTGCTGTTGAGGAATCACTTTGGTAGGAGGCTTGGTGTTGGTAGGTAATTAAGGCAATGACTGTGAGAAGTTTATTTATTTACGTACGCACGCAACACATCCCTTTGACGACATGTCAAGCGCTCTTTTATACAACCATCTACTGATGAACCTGTACATGTGTATAATTACATACACAATTAAGAGAAATACCGGAGATGATTTTTTCCTGGACTAATATGAGAATCGTTCGCGATTTTGTGGTCAACTGTAGCTGGCAACAATCTTGGTGTTCTGAAGTTTTTCAATTAATCTCAACGAGAGACATGGTTTGAGGGCGGTGGTAGGGTAACGTTTTAAATTCAATTAGTTTCTGTGGTGGAGCATAGAATTTTTGTAAAGTGTAGCATTTGTATGTGTCCTGAAGAAGTATATCCTGCACTATTGTGTGGATAGTGGTCAACGGGTAGGTAAAGCATAAAATACATTTTGGAACACATACTGCTTTTAAAGTGTGTTTGTGTTTGAAGCCACACAGCATCAATTTCGGGTAAGGGGCTACCCTTTGCCGACCAAGCAAACGTAGATTCGAAATGGAAAAGAACGATGAATAAAAAAATACAGACAGACATAAGTGGGAAGTGGTAAGTAGCGATACACGCTGTAGTTGTATTTAGTTCGCAAAATGTGTTGGTTTCCCTTATTTAGAACTTCCCCATACCGCAAGATACCAGGCGATTCGCATTTCGCTCGCTTTAGATTCCCCCCCAAGAAGGTTAAGTTCCCCGGCGAGTTCTTCTGAGGATACTATAGGCGATACACATATTTCGAGAGAATTAATTGTCATTTCTGCGAATTTCAGTGAGATACTGCTAAAAATCACACATTAGGCGGAGCCTAATGTTTTTCACACGATGGCTTTTGCTGCGTTATAATGGACTCTTTTTGTGAACTGCTGTCAAATATCTGCCAAATTTGAAGAAGTCAAATGCGGTGTTAGAGGTAAAAACAACGTCACTGCTGGCAATTTTTGACGCCTGCATATGTGGAAGGGTAGTGGAACGGCGGCATTCCACCTGAGGCCGGGCTTTACGATTTTCTAAAAATGTTTCGATTCATTTTTGAGGTTCTTGAATGTTTCAGAGTCACCATCAGTAAAGTGATAGCAAAAACCGACAAATACTAAAATTAAGTTTCATCGGAAAAATTTCGCTTGCCGATTAGTTAAAGAGTGATAACATTGAAAAAGCAAATAATACTGTTAAAGTTTATTTCACTTTTATCCTGGCCACAATCGTTTATTTATAAAAACCTGAAGCCAATTAAATTCAAGAATAGAAATCTACATAAACCGTTAATAAATAAAAAGAAAGCAAATTATTTTCCGCCCTTTTGCATGAACTTCCTGCTGCTTCATGAACATAGAAAGACTCTCACCCGTTTACACACAACATACATTTGCATTACATTCGAATGAGGATACATCCAGATCCACTACAGCAAACTAACAAAAATCTTTGGCATTTGGTTGACTTCCTGGAGGCAAATAAATAAAATCGTTTTGCTAGCCTGCAGCAGGTTTTGGCCCGGCCCCCTGCCTGCGCCCGTCAACAAAATCAGAACATTTTCGGTAGAGCAGGATTTGAAGTAGCTTTACATGGGTGGTATACACGTCCTTGTCGACATTTTGTGCGCACAAAAAAATAAAAGAGAAACTATTCGTAATAATGTTGAAAGCAACTGCTAACTTAAACACGGACTCCCGCGCGTTACGTGGGTGACGACTTTCAGCAGCGGGATTTCTCTCAACCGGAATAAAAGGATAAATGTTTTTTTTTCTCTTATCTTTTCCGTTTTCCCTTTTTTATTCACTTCTGTTCAGCAGAGCTCCTTCGTTCAGACCTTCTTCGGTCGCCGTAAAATCTTTTCTTTGCCATCCTCACTGTAACGGGTGCGGCGCTTGTACATGTGTAAGTATACAGAGTTTAGTGGCGCAACACTTGTGTGAATGTAATTTCGTATAAATGCGTCCTTGGGAGTAGCGCATCGCTCCTCTGCTCTGTTGTTATGTCGAAATAATTTTGAATTGAGTGGAACATGTATTGTCCCCTATTATTTGACAGACATGTACTTGAAGGCCATTCACAAGATTGAAGTGGTGAATTTGAATATTTTGGCCATCATAATGGTATGAATAGGATATGGCAGGAGAAAGGAGGCTATCCTATATAAACCATGGCATTGTAATACGGATGGGTATAGTCTGGAGATGTTATCTGAGACTATAAGGAAAGTGTAGTGGGAGGTTTTGTGTGAATATAATTTACCGAGGCATCTTCACATAATGAGCGGGTGAATGGGGTTAAATTGCTCCGGTGATTTGAACTTTTAGTTAAAGTACCTTTACGGGATTATTGTTTGGGTGGAAGGAACCTTTGTGGAACCTTTGTCGGTAATTTGTTTCTTGTCGCATTTTGGGGTAGAATTGAGGGTGATAAATCCTAACGAGCATAGGTAGGTACTTGGAATATAATTTCAAAGTAGGATATAGAAATAGTAACGTTCATTTCAGATGTTAGCAAGGTTTTTAGATGTTATTTTTTGCTAAAAATGTACTTCTATTGAATTGAATCGGTATATTACTACTGCTAAAAACCTTCAAAAAACATGTAGATATAACTATGTAATATGATTCAAATGCCGTGCGGAGGAGTTAGTTAGGCAATTTAAGAAAATGTGTAAGACGCGTCAAAAATGCACAACGCACTTAGAAACGAATAACCAAACGAATATAAAATGCACGCTTTAAAACAAGGGAGGCCATGATATACCTTATGGAAACGAGCCCAGAAGCAACAAAATAAACGTCGTAAAGCGACCAATACACATCAGAAACGAGTTTAAAGGCGAAAAGGTCTATACCTTTTATATTAGTTCTAAAACGAAATCAACTACTAAGCAGTTTGAAAATACAGCGCATCAGGGGGAAAAAGCCAAATTAATACCAAGAAGTTTATGTAACGCGTCAAAAATCGTGCTCAAAACGTTGAAAACGAGTTCAAAAATGATCTTAAAAAATGTTCAACAAATAGGTGCCTTAGAAATACAACAACAATTTCACCTCAAATGCTTTACGCTATAAATTATATACCTATATAAAACAAGAGACATGCTAAATGTTAACGAAGAACGCAATTTTTCTTGTAAGCTCTTTTGACTAGGTTTAATCTCACTTAAAAATTTTAAAGAAAGAACCAAATTTGACGCCTTCAAAACCAACAAAACAAGTTTATAAACACCGTGTAGTGCGTGAGTAGTAAGTTTTTTTAAAAGCAACTCTAAAACGCATCTCTAAGTGCTTAGGAAAGTTAATAAAATTTCCTTAAAAAAATACTAAAAGCAACAGGCAAAATTAAAAAGTAAATTACCATACCTGGAAAGCGAATATAAAAGCAAATGAAATTTTAAACTCCCATTTATTGCAAATATGCGTTTTTTTTAGTTCGTGAAAAGCGTCTTATTTAGCCCCGAGGAACACGTAAAACAAACATGCTAAAAAAACCAACAACCTTACCTAGCGTGTCAAGCAAAATTTCAACGGCCGCGAAAAAATATTCAATATTCAACCTCAGCCTTTAAAACGAGTAAATTGACACACGAGACCACGGAAAATTGCCGGCGATAAATTGCCTGAAAATGGCATGTAGGTAGGTACTCATTTAAAAGACAACCACGATAAGATCCTTTAAATGAGTCCCAATTCGCATCTAAAACAATGCTCGTAAAGCGTTACAACTCTCCCTTGATACTTCGTTTTAAAGATACACTCTTTGTACACGTTTGTTACCTACCTACTCTCACTTCCACTGCGAAAGCAGGTCGCAAGTGCAAAGTAATGTTTCTTGCAAAAATGTGACATTCAACACAAAGAACAATACTTGGCAATATAATTGGTTGGGTAAAGTTTCGCCAAGGTTGGGAAAGTTTTCTCCAAGTGTACGTTCGATTTCTGTTCAACGTTGACGCAAATATTACACAATCCACTGAACACGACTTGTAACCTTTTGAGAGCAGCAACTACATCGATTTATAAGAAAATCTTGTCCTCTCCACAACATTTACCCTATAGCCACGTTCAAATTTCAAAATGTGTTTGCAACAGTCTTACAATAAACTTAAACTTGTTATTGAAGTAGTTAATTGTTGGGAATGTATTTTCCTCCCCCGTAGGTATCGCCACTTCACTTGCAACCCCTTTTGCAATGGGAATTTGTGAAAAGCCACGAACGGTAACAACATTCATTCGTGCGAAGTCTACAAAATGCACCACAAAAGTAAACGAACTAAGTACTGGGTAGTGGCCATAACCAGGATAGACGATAACGCCGACGACACGGTGAGAACATTTTCAATTACGACGGCAGGTAGGTAGGTACTCGGTGTGTGCGCTTCTGGTTGAAGCCGAAGTCCTTTGGCTGGTCCGCAAGAGTTTGGACCGGCATCGGTTTTATGTTTATTGGATTTTTCTTTTTTCTTTTAACTTTACAACTCTTTCAGCATTTTTCGCCCATTGTACTGGTATGAAGACCTCGTGCTCGTACTGGTGCTGATGGTTGCAACCACCTAACTATAGATCTATCTACAGGGTGAGTGAAGGAGCCAGCAGTTCCCTTTTTGTGTACATCGGTGAAGCGGAATCCGTTTGGGGTTTATTATGAAGCGCTTGGAAAAACTCGTCTGTATCTGCTTGCTTTTGGCAGCCAGTGACTTAATTAAAAATATTGTACAGGAACTACAGGGATAGGCATTGTGGAATGTGAAGTCGTTTTGTCGGGAATGAAAACAGGCGTCGATGCTTTTGTTTTAGTTCTGAGTTCCTCAGACAGAAAGATATTTGCTGATGGACAATTGAAACGCAAGTCGTCAAGTGTGAATGTCTGTCGAGGAAAAAAAAGTGCACAAACCCCACCAATTCAAATTTGAATCCTTGAACGATTTCCCAGTGGCCCTTCCAACAAGTATGAACTTCATATTTCGTACATCTCCGCCTCCGCGTAGATCTGTTCATTTCCTCCCCTCGAGTAATCGTAGGAATTTATTTTTCCATCCACTGCCACTCAGTTACATTGCGCATTTCATTGTTCCAACTTCATCCAACAGAACAAGGACTTGTTAATCTTCCTTTGTATCGATTCTCCTTCTCTGATCCCATTATCTCTCTCAAAATGTCTTTTAATTAATTTTTAAGCATCCCAGCAAAAACTCGAGAACGCACAACTCCTCACAAAACAATTGTGGCAATTTGAATGCCCCTCAGCGGCTCCCTGCACTGCGAAACAAAAAACAAGGGAGCTCCATTTTCCAGGACAAAAAGGAAACAACCAAAAAGAGGAATCAACACCACAATTTATTATAAAACACACAAAATATTCTCCGCTCGGGGAGTTGGCTTGGTTTACCCATGCCCCGCACTTAGCGTTGTTGTGTTGTTCCTAACGATGGCTTTGTCCTCTTTTTGATTCAACTTCTTATTAGACGAGCTTTTACGTTGATTAAAATTATAAATGAGACGAAAGCAAGACGAGGGGGATACGGGATACCTCATCGTATTTAAATTCTAAAATTCGAGATTTTCCACGTCGCACAAAACGTATTCCTTAAGCGTCAGGCAGGATGTCGAAAGTACTTTATTTTGTTGAATAATTAATAAAGGACTGCGAAGACGATGATGACGACACGACTGTCAGAGTCCTGGCGCCGCCTAAAGTTCTGAATTTGTGTTTGTGAACGAACGAACGTAGTGTAATTTAAACGCGTGCCCTTATTGGAATGGGAGCTCTATATTTCCCTCTGCCATGCATGTTCTGATTACGTATAGTCGGTTTGTCCTTTATCCCCATCGTCGTCGTCATCATCATCATCAGATCAGAGGAGGTGGGGAGGCACGGGACGAAGGATTCATTATTTTATAATTATTTGTTGCTAGAGTGGTGCTTATTCTGCTTGGTAATTACTTTCATGTTGTTGTGCTTTTTCGTTTTACGCTGCGTGGCGTTGATGTTGAAATTATTATCCTGTCCCTTTCCTGGTTTCTGTTTTTTTTTGCTTTTTTTTTTTTCGTTTTGTGCTTTTTATGAGATTTACTATTATAAGGGTGGCATAAAAGTTGTGCATGGCTGTCAGTAGGCAGAAGCACCGATGGGGAGGTATTTAACTCGTTGCGTATATCCTTCCTGCTCCCCTGGCATTCCTTTTCATCGCTCAACTACATGGAAATTACATTTAATTAAGTCACAAACTTATGTGGGGAGGGAGTGCTTTTGTTATGCATATTTGATGGTATGCCGGGATTTTTGAATGAGCAAAACCAGCAGCAGCTGAATGAGTGTGTGCTTTTGTTTTTTGAGGGTTAATGCCGTTGCCGTCCTCGTCGAGGGAGGGAGAGTGGTAGAGTGAGATTGTAATAAAATTTCCTCCTCACATAATGGTTGTAATTAAAGCCTTAAGTTATTTGGAGTTTAAGTGGAGGTGATATCTATTGTTTCAATGGCGAAGGCTATGTGAGCAAAAAGGAGTGTGTGTTGGTGGGTGCGTGGTATCACTCAATTTGCGGGGAGAGACAGGAAAACCGATTCGAGTTTTCTTTAGCGCAGTTCATTGAATCGTTATCGATTTTTTGATTTTATGGTGCCAACATTGTGAGCAGCTTATTTCAGCTTAAAACACGCGGGGGAAGTTCTCATTAAAACATTTATTTCTGACACCGACGGGTTTCGGATTCTTTGGCTTGGCAAATGAAATTGCCAAGTGACTTTTCAAGTGCTGGTAATTAAATTGGGTACAAGGAGCGGTGTACCTACAGAACAGGAATAATTGGCTAACTACTTTTAGTTGCGCACTTCAAGTTGGTTCCGGTCCCTTCCACTCTTATTGGAGTCAAAAGTACTCAAAGGACTTCAGATCACAACTACAGTGAACTCCCTCTTAACAGACACCCCTCTTATGTGGACGATTCTTTTAAGCGGACAGTGGACAGTTTTTTCACATTTATTTGGTAAAAACATTCCCTTAAGTGGACGATATGAGCAATTATTCTCATGAATTTTTTTGTTTTCTTTACACATTCGTTGTTTTTGCGAAATATAATTTCATACCTTTGTAGGTATGTATGTATTTGTGGTCTTTTAAAAATTTCTTGTTTTTTTTTTATTTTAATGTTTCTTCTTGAGCGGACACTTTCTTATGTGGACAAAAACCTCCGGTCCCGTATGTGTCCCCTTAAGAGAGATTTCACTGTATAAGGTGAAGTTTATGTTTTTTTTTTAAATATTATTTCGCTATTTAGTTTAATAGAAATGGGATTTATAGATTCTACTCGATATATTGTTCAGCTCACATAAATACCGAGTAACGAGTCGAGATTGTGACCTCCCGTTGGCAACTCTGTTTTTAAAAAAATTGCAGCGATTTTGTTCCGTTTCTGTCAATACGATAAATTGTAAGTTTTAATGGCGAGTTTATTGTCTCTCTCTTTCAAATTAGACGGCTCGTTTGGCCTAAAAGGTTAATATAAAAATTCAGTTTAGACTTTTAGATCAGTTACCGCAAAAATGTATAGCTTTGTAGACAAATAACTGTACATCTTGTCACATCGTGTCAAATCGAAATGTCTAATCTACAATAAAACTTATTGGAAAACATTGCTTCATTCCAAAGCTCTAAATAATTTCAAAATCCACTTAAAACTTACGGGCCACCCTGTTGTACATCGCCAAAACTAAAAACTAATTTCTCAAAGTGGTTCATTACCCCCCTAACGGCCGACCAATCATCAAATACCATAAACCTAACGACAATGGTATCCATGGCAATTAATAACAAGAACCGTATCCGACACCGCCAAATCTGGTCATCATAACTTAATACTGTGGTTGATGGGATTTTCGTTTTCAATTAAATCCGAATTGCCATCGGATAATGACGCAACGAAACTTATAATCATATTACCCAGTTTTAGTTTATAGACGAATTGTTCCAGCGTCCGGCACGGCCCAGTATTACGATTCAACAAGAGGAGTCGGCTGCCCAATTGAATCATTCACCCTTCAGCCCCGAGGTATGAAGACTGCATGAAGCATAATGAAATTCCCTACAACGGCCATTCGCAACCAACGTCGAGTATACATACAACAAAGACTACAACTCTGACCAGAATAGAGCAATTTGCATTGTGGCCATGTTAATGGAGGCAAAAACCTAATTACCAAAACCAATGTACACACGTGCATGTGATGCACATGCCGCCTGCTGCCTGCTGCCTTTCTCTGCAGGACACCATTCCAAGGTAGGTATACCTACCTACACCTAAGTCACGACCAAAATGCGAAAACCTCCTCGAATGCGGCTGCTAGTATGGCCATGTCCAGAGTTCTTCGGTGCATAATGCAGCAGCAATTCCGCTGTCCCATCTCATAGCTTGGCGCACATGTATCCCCATCTATAGAAGCCAATTCCCTCGCTCTGTAGCCACACAGCGAACGTATGGGACCTTTGTTCCAGCAACCACTATACACAGTGTGCACGGTGTACGGAGTACATAGATCCACTGCAGGAATTTGAATAGGTAGGCAAAGATTTCCATCTTCCAGGAGATTAAAACGGCGACGAATGAAATATACTACAAAACATCTGCCCTTGCGCTTTCCCCCCTATCCTCTTGTGCGGTAGCAGTCGCAATATATCTCCGCAAAGGGCATAAATCTGTGGCGCAACATAAAGGACCGGTAGAGTCCTTTCCCGCAATAATATACCCCCCATCCTAGTGCCGTCAACGGGAGTATGTTTGGGTCAAAAGTCTTTTGCATATTATTATAAAATAAGAGCCATACTCCACCAAGTATACCTACGATATATGGAGATGGAGAATGTAGGGAAACCCAAGTTGGAAGCGCAGCCAACCCGAAAAGAGGACATCCACCACAGAGCACAGTGGCGAATGTATAAGGTACTATACTGACACAAGGACGATATGCTGCTGTGAAGCTTCTGATGCTGATGATGATGGTGAATCTGAATGGTGATGAGCACATTAAGGGAATGGCGGGAATGCTTAGGCACGTAGATACAATGGAGCTTAAAGGAATAAAAAGCAAAAAAGATTCGAGCGCCTGAAAAGAGGACTCCTCACTTTTCTAGTGATGGGTTTTTAAAATATATTTTTTTTCTTACTTTTTCTGTTTTCCTCTTTTTTATTGAAAGAGTCTTTTTGTTTCCATTCTTGTCGGTTGGTCGCATTGCTTCGAGGCGTTAGCATACTTCACCTTTGTTATTGTGAATTTATGCACTGGCAGCACTGAGATAGAGAGAAAGCAGAGCATGTTCACTTGACTGGTCGTTACGTTATTCAAAACGGAGGGGAGCTGAATCCAAGTAAGAGTAACCCTCAGCCTTACGATAAAAGTCTGAAGAGTCAAAGTCAATTTTTTACGTGCATAATGGTGCGGAAGGAATTGTAATTTCATAGATTCAAGAGAAGTTTCCGTTCGTAATTTTTTTTTGTGAATTGGCGAAATGGTTATTAAAAAAATTTAAAAAGGTTTTCCGACTTTTGTACTCAAGTTGTGTCTAAGAGCTGCCGACAAAGAGTAGTCGTTGCAAAGTGTCAACTGTTGTGACACTTTGAGCTGCTTTATGCGATTTGTCGTTGATGAAGCAGCAAGTTAAGGGCCAGTTAACACGATAGTGGGAGTCAATATGAATTTGTATAACGATTTTTTCGCTCAATTGACAGATCACAGCAAGTTACAGTCTCGTTGCTCGCACCGATTTCCTGTTTTAATTTCAGTGAGAGCGACAGAGAGGCGTAGTTTTAAAGTCATAAAAGTCAAAGGTACGTAAAACGCAATGCGTTTAGAATTGAGAAGCCGTGTGAGTGGACACATTCTAGAATCTAGTTATCTTAAGTCGACTGGCTTGGTCGGATGAGATGTTACCTGAACGCAGAAACTAAATTGGTCAGGAACGTCACTTTTTTTACGTCAGCCACATAATGCGCACTGTCAACTTAGTAATCAGTTACAAATTTCTTGACTAGATTCGTCGGCTACCCCTCCACAAACGTCAACTAAAACAGCTGCACATACGACCGATTTTAGCCAATCAAAACCGAGATACATCTAGTCAGACCAGCTCTGTCCGACTTACAAAACTAGATACTTGAACATCCCCAGTGCTATGCGTTCGTTCGGACTTGTGATTTTTGACAGGTCATAAGAAATGTCATAAGTGCTTTCTGTTCTCATTTGAAGTAGGAAGTTTCTATTAGAACTCTCCGCACAGTAACAGTTTTCCCGGTCATAAACTGTATTATGTAATGTATTAAATTAAATATTTAATACTTAGATTATGGTCCAGGTCAATATTTGCTTGAAAAAATTTAACGATTCAATTTTCCAGTTGGTTATTCATCGTGTGATATATTTGTCGCTATTATAAGAAATAGATCACCACTAACTTGAACTTAGTTATTTTCAGTTGATAAAATATTATTTCGTTGTCATTTTGCAATCGTTTCGGTGTTGGTTTAAGACTAAGCACCTACTGGAACATTTTTAAAGCTTAAAATAGAAAACGAGGTCAATTTGCAGAAACTCCGAAGACATGTTTTGAAAAAATTTTGTATTTGTGTTTACAAATAAAATAAACAGTTCTTTCTTACAAAATAAAGACTATAACTTGGAAATTCGTTTGCAAAAAATTACGGCACTAAAAAACGCGTTCTTCCTCTCTAGAAAATCACTTTTAAGAATTACAGCGGAGAATATTCAAAATAAGCTCATAAGTTTTACAAAACGATCGCTTCAGGTACCAACAACTGTCTATAGATTGAGCTGACGCAAGTCCCGCCTTTTCTTCTTGCACAACAAACAGAAATTAGTCCACCTGTCACTCATCACTTTATCAACAGCCAACTGAATTAAAAAGAAGCCACATTTCAATACAAATTCACATCTAGCGTCATCATATCTTAACTAGCCCGTCCAGCAAGCGGCAATAAATCATTTTAATTGAGAAACAAATTACGAAACCAGAAGGAAAAGCCAGAAAGAATGATTCTTGCTCTGTCCCATCGCAGCAGCTTTCTCCATCTCAATTCACTTTTTAAAGATAATCTCGGCACATTCATTAAATCACTTAACCCCCGTGTAACGTAACAATCGCTACTGCCGCACAATTAGCTATAGTTCTCAGGCACAAGTGCTCTTGACTTCTAACCTCAGACATGCATCATAATCTCCTGCAGCCGCGCGCCGCCAAGCGCTATCGAAAGAAACAAAATTGAAAGTATTACACATTTCAATTGCCTTATCGCATTTGGTGACGCAACTACTTCCAAGCTCGGACCGACTAGTAGCGGTTCCTGCAGAACCCCACTCAGTTTTATTTTGTCCGCGATCGAGAGATGACACCAAGAGCTGAGTTAGCATTCCGATGTATAGTCGCAGCGGTTGTCTTGTTGAATTGCGTCCCCGTCCAGGGATTGGGCAGTGATTGGGTCACGAAATTAGAGCAGCGACGAATGCGCATCCAGACGGATATTGACCTGCTGATTAAGTATTTCTGCTCCAACGATCAGAGCGATGTGAACTGCCAGAGAAGACTGCCCCAGTTGAGGGAGGAGCTACGCCACACCGAGGAACAACTCTTGGGCTATACGCGTGAAGGGAGGAGGAACATTGTCCAGGATGCACCGAGAGAGTTCAATGACTACCGACATATGAGGAACTATGTTCCGGACACGCTCCACGCGCCGCAGCGAGACTCACGCCAGATCGACGATCGGAGGGGTAATGCGCAGAATTCTAATCAGCAAAATCACGTACGGGGCACAGAACAGCAAGCGCGATCACCTACCGATCAACTTCTTATCGATCTAGTCCGAAGACGCAGCTATGGGCAAGCTGAGCGACGACTGCTGAACCAACAAAGCGAAGTCGATTCTGTTGTTCAGGATATCTACGACAATCGCAGTGAAAACTTCAACATCCTGGTGGACTTTGCCAGTGCTGTGCGAGATGGTGAGCTCAAGTTCCTGATTTACAAGGCGCTCCTCGAGGAGATTATTCGTCGCGGCCATGACGATCCGATGAAGATCGTTCGTCTGACACGTGGTCTGCAAGACGAGGTAGTGCTGGGAAACTCCATCGACGATGACATCCACACCAAGGCCACCAACATGGTGGACAACCTCAAACTTTTGTTCGAGAGTGCAGTGGCCAAACTCTGGATCGAGAGCACCATTAACCACTTCTTTGAGCAGGACACCAACCTTCCCAGGCTGGCTGACGAGGTGTCCACTCTAGACTCTGCGCTCTTCACACGAATCATATCGAAGGTCATCGCCGGACTGTACACCCACATCGACACCGAACATCTTATGAGGAACATGGAGAAGTTCCACTTGGTGCCGCAGCTGATTGACGCCTACAACGCGATCTACAATCAAATGGCGCAAAACAACGACATCAATGGCAAGCGCTACATTCTAAAGCTGGGCTACTACCTAAAGGAGCTACTGCAGCGCTCCAACTCAACCAGACTACAACTGAGCCCAGAAAAGAAGACCCAACTACTGCTGTTGGAGCAGAAACTGCCCACGTCCGTCCGAAGTCTCGTCTTCAGCGACAGGGTGTGCCTGAAGAACAAGTATGTCCACGACTATCTGCACATTGCCCATGGCCATCCGAGGCTGCAGCGGTACGCAATCATGGCACCAGGAACCCAGCTCAGATGGCATCCCAAGCGTGTCGACTACAGCATCTTCTTTGAGTTCCCCTACGGCGGTTATTTGTTCGCCGACGATCGCAACTTAAATGGACGCAATCGACTGGTGGCTGCGTCACAGAAATCCGATGACATGATCGAAGGAAGCGAATGGAAAATTGAGCCGCACGGTGACGACTGCCTGATTAAAAATACTGCCTACAACGAGCTGTTGTATGTGGGCGATGAATTCGATGAGGATCATCGATCGTACAAGGTGTTTACGACGGTGGCCAACGCTGCCGAGGTCGGCAGTGATGATCGATTCAAGTGGACCATTGAGGCGTGCTAGAGGATCTAGCGAAGTAGGATTTTTAATTAGTTAATAATATAATTTGTAAGAGCATAAGTGTGGTTTTATTTTATTATTTTCGGGACATAGTGGGGGTCCTCCCAAGACTTGGAATGGGCTTTTTGGCCAGTGCTCTGCAATTAGCTCCTCAATTTAGATACGGACAATGCTCAGCCAACTCTTATGGGTTTCTTAGACATAACGTAGGGTATAGCAATCGGCCAACTCATTCATAAAGTAAACGATATCTTTATCTCACGTTCTGTGGCTAATCTTTTTTGAAATTTGTTCAATTTATGCTAGGACCAGAAATGCATCCCTACAGTCGAATCTTATGACCTACTTTAGTTGGAAGCTTAGTACAGAAGGCGCATATCATTGTTTTGACAAGCTGTGAACAACCGCGCTGCGATCGATAAATAGAGTTCCGTAATCTATTCCAGGTAGGTATAATATTTTTTTTTCTGTTGCCAGTTCTCAACTTTAAAGACAAAGTCGCAGAGGAATGCGTCAGGTGAAAGCTAAGAGCCGTCATTTTCTCGTTTCAAAAAATACTTAACCTGCATACCTGTAAAAAAGGACAAAAAGCAGCTGTACCTATACAATTAATTCGCTGTATCATAATCCATTTAAACTTTGGCTCTTTTTGGTGAGTTTTTCTTCTTTTTTTAACTCCTACTGTGATCAACTTTCCCGTCATACTTTTACACGCACCCTAGTAGTTTTCTGTGTCTTTTTACTTCTTTTTTTTTTGTCAACATCCTTTACAACATTTACCCTCTGAAACATCGATTCTGGCGTTTTTCGTCGAATAACTGTAGGTAGAAACTGGCGTGGCGACGACCCAGTCGTCGAGGGAGAAGCGAGGCCGAGGACGACAATGATGATGATGAAATGCTCTTTCGTTTTGATCGATTTTTTCATCCTCCACTTTTCAGCTAGAAATTTTTTTTTTGCATTTCCCCATCAGTGAAAAGTGGAATTATTCAGTAGTGCTGGATGGAGCAGAGAGCTGGAAGTCAAAACCGTATTTTCAGAGGATATACGAAGTACATCAACCATAAGACCAGCACCCAGGCAGAGGTACAGTTTGAGTTCCTTTTTTTCCACTTTTTGTTGCCGTCATTCATCCTCACGCTCCTTCATATGGCTAATATTCGTTGTGAAAATCTCGTTAAATATAAATTTGCTCCCCTAAAAGGGAGCCGAATAAAAGAAAAAGAAGAAATATGGACAAAGGACACAAAAAATAAACAATTTATTGAATTTTTCTGAAATTTTCCTTTTTTTTCTGTCGATTTTGCAGTTGTTTTTTTGCTCTGCATATTTACATGGATGAATTTATCCAGAAGGGCGGTCGCTTGGTTGTTGGTGTTCTTCCTTCTTTGTTGTGTATTTGTTTCGGGAATTCTGTTGTTTTTCTGGATGCTCTCCTCTTCATTGAACAGTGTGGCGAAATTTTTTATCAATTTTCTATTTTGATGGCAGGAAATTCGTTTCGTAAATCCGTCAGTTTTACGGGATTTGTTTTTTTTTTTGTTTTCACGTGCGGTTTTGTGTACAAAAAAAAAAAGAACGGGACATCTCTACTGAACGAATCATCATCGATTTGATATTGGTGTTTTAAAAACCTCAATTTAATTGGAATCGAATGTGGGGAGTGGAGAGTGGGGTGGATGGAAGGATGCTGGAATGGGTGGATGGGACAGCGACACAAAAGAACGATAACAATTCAATTTCGATGAAAATAAAACTGTGTGTGAGCAGGCGATATGTTGAAATATTACTTTGTTTTTGCTGGAGCGTTTTAATGACGGGGAGTTGCACACACAAATCGAGGGAGGCAAATAAAATCGGTTTTAAGGTTAAACGGAAATTTTAATGTGGACAACGCTTAATGTTTGCAGAGGGGATTTTTTAACGGAATGATTTGTTTCGGTTTTTTGGATTGGATCGTTGTTGGTTCTTTTGCAGGCGGGTATTCCGCTGAAAATTAACAAATAGCGCGCAGAGCTTTGCTAGTTTCATTTTAATAAATGTTTTTAGGTTTCTTTATATGAAACTAAAGATAAGCAAATCTTATTAGGGTTTAGGTATACTTGCATGTGTTTTGTTCATATCTTTTTAATTATTATTTTTCGGTCAGTCGGGTTTTTTGTTTTTTTTAAATTTACTTTTTTATTCTTGTTGGTTGTCAAAAGAATCATCGTAAAAATAATTCCATTAGATATCTCAGTCAAAATTTTGTACCTATATTTGCAGCACACTTTCGCCTCGAAACGTAGTCGTATCCATCCATCATTATTTGAAGCTTTTGACAGTTGTTTGGTGCAGAACTTAATATATACCTACCTGTGTACCTATTATTAATAAACTTGGATTGTCTGAATTTTACTTGCCATTGTTTCATTATCCAACATGTACCTACCTACCTATAAATCAGCAGTCGTTTAGACGACTAGATTTGACAGTTCCATTGACACAAACTTGTAAGACTTCAGGCGCGAGTAAGAAATGTCAACTTAGAATTCAGTCACGAAAGCCTTGACTATATTTGTCGGCTAATCAATTCATAAACGACAACTGAACCAATTAAGGCCAATAAAGACTTGAACCCATCAATTCAGTCAGCTGTCAGACTTTCTAAAATAGAGTTTTGAACAAATCCATTGTCTAAAAGTTGCAAAGTCGTTTAGTTTCAATATAAACGTTAACAGTTTGTCGTGAAAAGTACATGGTTATTTTTTAAACGCATTTAAAGACAGAAAAAACTTATCCCAGACAGGATTTTATTTTTATTTTTATTTAAATTTGCGGTGCAAAACGGGAAGGAGCTAGTGGTCTATTCACTAGTATTTACTTTGCCGCCATAAATCTGCAAACTTTCTCATAGCATCTGTCTATAAACTGATTCACAGAATTTAAACAAAAACAAACCAACATGCATACCGTCGGCCGCCATTAAAACATAAACACACAAAAATTGATGTGGTGGTCGAGTGTGGTCGAGTGGTCGAGTGAGTTCAAAAAAAATCGATCTATACTAATACAAAACATAGTGCTTTTAATTGCCCTTTGTTTGCTTTCCCAAATTATCCGAGTGATTAAATAAAACAATCCAAAATGAATTGCCTTTGTGAGAAAAAAGTTGAACGCAGTGACATTAAAGTCGAATGCGATGAGTGCAAAAAGTTCTTTCATGGAAAGTGTGTGAATGTGTTGGCCGCCGATCTCGAATTTATTAGAAAAAACCGCAATACCTGGAGATGCCCGCAGTGCACTGCAGCGCGTAGAAACTCTTTTCGTGCTGACAGTACCCCCCTCCCTTTTTCTAATAAGAGACAAGCCGACATCCAATCGCCGAAAGAAAAAGAAATGAAAACGAATGACAATATTACTATTGAAATGGTCTTTAGTGAACTAGTTGAATTGAAAAAAGCAAACCATGAATGTCTCTCAAAGTTAACTTTGCTGCAAACAGAAAACAATGAACTTAAAACATCAGTGAGTGTACTACAAAAACGAATAAATTTTTTGGAACAATCGAACTTAAGTAAAGTGATTGAACTAGTTAATGTGCCAAATGTTGACAATTCCACTGCACTGGCAGTCGCGATGAAAATTGTCCGTAATGGTGTGGGCTACGAGTTGGATGAGCGCGATATAGACTCTTGCTATGTAAAAAAGGTTAAAGCAAAGAGAAATGATAAAAGTTCTCGCAATCGATATTTTGAAAAATAACTCTGACACGGATAATTATATGCTGTTAATGTCGTCATATGGATTGAAGTCTCTGATTTCGGAACCAACTCGTATCACAGATAGCTCGAAGACATGCATTGATCATATTTTTGTAAGGATTAGCTCGTGCTTCTCACATAAGTTGTATGCGGAAGTACTTGATTACAAAATAACAGATCACTGCATGACTAATCTGAGCATAGAAAAACCACCTTATGTAAATATAGATAAATATGTACCCTTTGCAGTCACACGTAAGACAGACTACACAAAACTTGTTGAGTGCTTAAAGTATGAGTTCTGGGAGCCTGTGTATGCCGAAAATAACCCCTCTCAGGCATATGATATCTTTATACAAATTCTAAGTAGACACATTCAAAGCTGTACTGTGATTGAGTCCCATAAAAACTCTAAATTGAAACGTTTAAGGCCATGGATAAGTAAAAGTTTATTGGCAAAAATTTCCAAGAAAAATCTGATTAGGAAAAAATGTTTACGCCATCCTGATAACATAAATCTCAGAAACTACTACACCAAATTAAGTGAAGAAGTAAAAGAGAAAGTAAAATCTAGTAAGGACAATTATTATTCTAAAAAATTTCACAATTGTAGAGGAAACATAAGGGATGAATGGAGGGTGGTAAATAATATTCTTAACAAACAAAACGAAAAAGAACAAATACTTAAAATTGAATTAGATAGTGCCGTGATATCGAATCCTGTAGATATTGCCAATCATTTTAATAAATATTTTGTGTCCGTTGCTTCTAAATCAAAGACACTCCCTACCGATGCTAACTGTGGTTGCAATCTATATGAAGACCTAGTTGACGACTCTTTTCAAACAAATAGTTTTGTTTTCGAACAGTTTACGCAAATTGAGATATATAAACAGATAATGTCCATGGACAACATGCTATCGTGTACCTCTGATAACATCACTAATTGTCTTCTAAAACGGATTTCATTTTTTGTCATCGATGTACTTAGTCATTTGTTTAATATAAGCGTTAACTGTGGTGTTATGCCCACATCTTTAAAAAGTGCTGAAGTTATTCCTCTCTTTAAAAAGGGAAATCGAAGTTTAATGACGCAATATAGGCCTATTTCATTACTTCCGACGCTTTGCAAATTATTTGAAAAACTAATAAAGAAGCGTGTGCTATCTTTTTTAAACAAAAATAAATTTTTTAGTGACGAGCAGTTTGGCTTTCGCGAAAATAGATCAACTGAAGATGCAATTCTGAAATTTTGTAGCGAAATATATGACAGTTTTAATAATAATAATACCAATTGCTTAGCTCTATTTATAGATATGACCAAAGCGTTTGATATGGTCAATCACAGTATACTTTTGAATAAATTATACAAAGCTGGATTAAGAGGCGTTATTTATAATTGGTTTTCATCTTACTTGTCAGGCAGAAGTCAACGTGTAAGACTCGATGATGGTACATACAGTGATTTCGAATCAATTAATATTGGTGTACCTCAAGGCTCAGTTTTAGGACCAGTGTTGTTCTTGATATACATAAATTCAGTATTCAAACAAAACTTTAACAGTCAGGTAACAGCATTTGCTGATGATATGGCATTTTCTTATGCCAATAATAGCTTATTTGAATCTGCAATCAATCTTCAAAAAGACTTACAAATACTCAGACAATGGTTCGCAAAACATGAGTTAATAATAAGCGAAAAAACTAAATTGATGATATGTAATTTAAGAGGTCCCTGTCCACTGAACTGTGATATTGTTTTCCATTCGTCTTCTTGTGAGAAATTGTCCTTATGTGCTCACACTTGTGGCAAACAAAATTATTATGATGATTTAGCATGCCACTCTAGATGTTTTACAATAGCTGGTGTCGATAGTTTTAAATACCTAGGAGTTTTAATAGATAGAAACTTAAATTGGAAGGCTCATGTGGATGAACTCAAAAAATATATGTTGGCTGTTACTCGTAAATTATATTTATTGAAACCTCATTGTTCTAGAAAAATACTTTCCATGATCTACTACGGTCTTGCTCACTCCAAATTACAGTATGGTATTGCAACTTGGGGTGGGACTTATAGTAGTACAATTGACGTTTTGAAGATAGCACAAAAGCACATTATTAGAATCATCTGTGGAGCTAATAGATTGACCCCCAGTTGGCCACTCTTTTCTAGTCTTCGTGTTTTACCAATAAACTATCTATATATCTTTAAGGTTCTAAAAGTGTTCTTTTTACGCAGCGGGTACAGTACCACTCTCAGGAACTCGAATTTGTATAGGTTGAGAGTAAATGCTTTGGGACTGGTTAATATTCCGATTTCCAAAAAAACTCACTTCTCGAAATTTTATACAGCGACAGCGCCAAAGCTTTTTAATAAATTGCCGCAAGCAATAAGGAACATAAGAGTTTCCACCTTATTCCTAAAAAACTTAAAAAGTTGGCTCTTCAGTTTGGATAGTTCTGCAGTCAAATTATTGCTAAATTCAGCTTAGTTCAACTAAATATATATTGTATCTCGTTTTGTATTTCTTTGTTTTTTATTTTTCTCACATTATGAAAATGGTAGTGTTAACCCCACACACACACATATAACTTTTTATTATATTTTTTACTTAAAGGATCATTCGCCTCTAGCCACATAAGTGCTACAGAATGATACCGTTTTATTCTATATCTTTCAAAAATGTTAACTTAAATTTGAAGTATTCGTATTGAATTTTAGAAACTTTGTAAATTATACTAGTTAACACTTTTGGTTTATAATGAATAAAAAATTTAAAAAAAAAAAAAAAAAAAAAAAAAAACTTGAGAGCAATAGGAAAACTTGTCTGCATATTATGCAAGGAACATAATGGTTCATAAATGTCACTGTCATTGGAGCTTTTTAATTGCCATTCGATGCACTATTTCCTCAAAATTATGCGATATTGCCCATGGTGGGGAAGCTTTTATTTCATTAAAGGTATGAACCTTTTATTCACTCAAAAGTCAAAAGCATCAGCGCAGCGGCAGAACACTCTTTCTGTTTCGTAGGAATTTAAAACCGATCCACATTATGTACATAGATGTCAAAAAAAAACATTAATAAATATCAATGGTGCTCGATTTAAGCATTCTAAATAAATGTACCTCGTTTGTCTTAAAATATCAGCAAAATTGGTAGCCGCTTGTGTCCTTGTGAAATGTTAAGTACCTAACAACGAAATATTAGATTGTTAAAAGATTAAAATATTTCATCTATAAAAGAAGTATTCCAAAGCAGGTATAGGTATGTATATCTACAGATCCTTACATTGCCCATAGAATTCCATTAATTATGCCCAAATTCAATTAAAATACAGACGATTCCGTGCGCATCACACCGAAGCAGACTAACCCTTTTGATGGTACAGTCCGATGTTCTCAATTAATCACATCTAATGGAATTAAATTTTGAAATGGCAGTGACAATCGATAAAACTCCACCCTTCCATCATCGACTTTGAAGAGCGAACGTAATCATTATATTGGTCACAGCATAAATAACAAGGGCTTACATTAAAGTCCACTTAAATAAAATATTATTATCCTTCCAACGATGTCATGGCATTGTACAAACATCCATTATGCGACGAGTATTATACATACCTACATCTATGTTGGCATCAGCAATCCCTCTTCAAATAATTTGAAAACCATTTAACCCAAACCATACTTATCTGGCAACCGGGTTATTCTATAGGCAATTTAATTACCCATACAAATTAAGAGACCATATCGTCCTTCCTCTGCATGAGATGGGGATACTTCAAAGCGACCTCGTCGGTCCCTATACAGAAAGCAGCAGCAATCAAGGGATGATCTAAATGTAATCATCCATTCAAAGTCGCACAAGAGGACATTGAAATTGGATACTAAAAAAGGATATATACAAACATAATTTGACATGAGGTTGACCAGTCACATAAGCGTATGGACAGACGCGCACCTTTTAATCACACAAAAATCAACCGACAAACATCCCTTGGCTAGGTGTAATTTTTTCGACACACAAAAGGACATGGACTCTGTCGTGCGAAGTTTTTATTTAATTGCATACCATGGTTGCTATTTTTTGTTATAAATATCTGCCTCGAGTTTCTTTATTATTATTACCGGTACAATGCAAATTACAAAAAATAAGAGGTAAAAAAAACTGAAATATCTCGCAATTTAATGGGATTCCATTTTGGGGTAGTTTTCAGCCCAAAAACACATTACACTCCCACTGTCGAATTGAATAAAAAGTTGGTTTGCCTGCACACGAACTGGTCCCGTTGTGAGTCCTCTTTTTTTGCTGCAACAATTCATTTGGCCCTCTTCGTCCACCCTTCCTTCAAAGGGCAGCTGTGTCAATCATCGTTATGAATGAACATGAAAATCATTGACGTTCCCCCAACAAACAACCAAAAAGAAATTTAATCCATAAGGACGAAGGCTGGCAAAAAAAAAAACAACGTCCGGAATATCCTTATTCATCGCGCACTCAACGAACATGCCCTCATTCAACATAATACAAAAAAAGGGATCACACACATCTATAAGCATTTGCCCTCTGTTCATAGGAGCGCAACCGGAAGAGAGAGAGAGGTAGATACAGCAGGTGGTGGAAGAGGAGGACACACGAGAGCGGGTGGTTAAATAAAATACATATAAAACCCGATACGCAAAAGGAAGGATAGTCGCCGAAAACAGGGAGATAATCCCCTAACGGATATTGACTAAAGAGCCATAGCTACAGTTTTGGCATACAAATGCGAAAATTTCCAAAGTTCTTCGCCCTATACGTACGCTATATAGCTATATACCGTGCGTCCCCGTTTCGTATCGTCGTCTCTGGCACAGGATGTGGACATGTGGCATAAGGATCATCGGATATTGTTGTATAGCAGAGCAGAGCACGTCACTGGGTACGGGGGATTAAACACAAATGCTAATAAAGTTTCCAGGATTCATCAATTGTCAAGGGGAATCTCGTTCTGGTGCTGGCGAAGAGAAGACTTCAAGGGTCGACGTCGAGTCGAAAATTGCGGGACGAGAATCAAGTCGAAATGATTGCAGAGCCAGCAAATGGATTTTGGTGTGTGGATTTTTATTCATTTCTGCTTTGCAAATAAATGGGTGCACGTGTGAGTATATTTGTTTAGTTGAATGTTGTGCGAGTATCCCTGGTCCTGGTCCTGGTCCTCGTTCTCGCATTTGAATTGTAAATTCGTTCCGAAAGCGAGAGGCTAAGGTGTGAATTGAATTGGTTTTCCGTTTCGTTTTTTTTTTTTTATATTTGGTTTGGTCAAAATATTCAGTCTGTGGGCGGGCGCCCTGTGCAGTGGGAGTGTAGAGAAAAGTGTGAAATTCTGATTTTCAGATTATCCTTCGCAAAAGGGAAATTTACTTCTGATGATTTGAGTTCTTTTGTGGACGGGAATTGTGAGGGGAAGTCAATTAGTATACTCACTCTCGGATTGAACGTTGATTGTATTTTGATAGATATCCAGATATCCAGGATGGGGTATTTCAATTGGGGTTGGCATAAATAAATTTCGCTTTGATTGAAACTTAAAAGAAAAACAAAAGTAGTTTTTCAATCAAATGGAAACGCTATTCATATTGTAGAAGAACCTAGACGCAAGCGATCTTTTTCCGGTTTCCACATTGTGCGCCTAAAATTGCGCAACAAAATTAATTGGCTGTTGCCTACCTTATAGGAACGAACGTCATTTCTATGGGTGGCCAGCTGTCCACATTAAGGTCAGACCCAGACCGCACATACTTATGTGCGTAAGAGACAAATTAATAAGTCTGACAGTTGGCTGACTTTTGATGTGTTCCAGTTTATTGGCCTCATTGGTCACGAACAGTTTTTTCAGTTGATGTTTATAAAGGGGTACCCGAAAAAACTAATCAAGAAGTTGTACTTTAGCCAAAGGAGTCCTACAAAACGATCCCGCTCTCCAGCTTTTTATGCAAAGGTTTAATAGTTTACTTAGGTCAGCTATTTCAATGTCGGGTGCTTACTATTTACCGATTAGCTATTTTCGTAAGTCCATTCTTCGTAAGAAGTACCTAAAATTTTAATGTCTTAAGTCGAACGTGGGAAACCAAAAGCCACCCATCTTATTGACCTTACCTCTGTCAGTGGGGTTTCGTTAAGTTTATTTGCAAGATCTTATGTATTCTCTCTTGTGTTTTAATGCAAGTATTTAGCTTCATTTGAAAGCTGTAATAATACTCCTTTTATGGCAGTAGAGTGGAAACAAATGAGTCGCAGATTCCTCCTTACCGGGGACAACTTTAGGTTTCTATCAACCCTTCCGCCATATTCTCTTTCTCATAAACACTCAGCATATAGAAATTTGGGCCTATAAAAAAAAATTTCAACGTAGGTATTTTGTCATTGGTATATCTTTTTATATAGTTTTTTAATGCCCTCTTTGGGACTCAAAAGTTATAGATTAACACTAATTCTCGATGTTCATCTCTGATAGCCGCCTATAACTATGAACGTCTGGATATTTATCAAACACCGAACCAGACTCCTATTTTGGTATGCAGATGAAATCGGATAACTTTAATGCAAAAAAGATATTTACGGGTGAAAAAAATCGAAATTCCCTGTAATAGATACTCTAAATCTACGCCCTGTCAAGAGGCTCTCCAAATATCCAATAACACAATAATCCCTCAGTCGAAATTTATCCTCTTCTCCTCGTTTTATATATACGGATAGAAGACCGACCCATCGAATTTGTATCAATTCTGTTCTCCTTGTCTCTCTCGGGTGTGTGTTTGTGTCTTGGGCCGAAAAGGAGAAGAACCCGTGTTTAACGCCTCACCGGATACGGCATGTGGGATCATGGCGGATATGTCGATTGCACTCGTAAAACTTCCGCTTTTATGTACCCATAAAGTGTTTTGTTGTCCTCCCTCAACCTCTGTCAGCCTTGGAGTCACTTTGTCTCCTCCCTCGTACTCGATTGCTAATGTGTGATGTGGCATTTTGCACGCTTTATTTATTGTTATTGATTTTTCTTCAATTTTGTTGTTGCTTTGCCACGCCGTAATAGGGTGAATATGTTCATGTTAATTTTTTTTTTCTCTCCTTTTTTATTCACCCTCATTCGCATTAGAGAGGAAGGGAGGGGGCTTGTAGAGGGCTGCTTGCCTGATGATTGTGTGCATGTCAATGGATTCGTTTATGTAAGACGGTTTTTATGGATTTGATATGTCAGGTTGTTATCGAAAAGGGATGATGGATTCTGTATACCCGGAGGGTGAGGGTAATAAAAATTCCATCAATTTGTTGAATTCGACATGCGATGTGGTGACGTGGGTGTGGCGGCTAAAATATGAAGTAACAGAACAGCCTATTCCCATAATGATGGCACAAATTACAAAAATTAGTTATTTCGAAGGAGCTTAGAACGAAAAAATGATTCTTGGCAAACATGCTATCGTGTTTTTATAATTTTCAGGGTTTTTGATTGTTTTCGTTTCGTTTTAAAAGAGGCAGCCCAGCGATGTGTAAGAGCAGGATAACCTGTTTATTATATTGAACTTTTGATCAGCACCTAACATATAGAGATGAATCTTATATTCATTTGTGAATCGGTATAGATAGTGTGGATGAGGAGAGTGTAGGTATAGGTATATCTGCGATCCATTGGAGTTGTGTTATCTCCATCTGTATCTTTTCTTTGTGTCTCTTAGAAGGAAGGATTGTTAACTACCTGTAATGACTGGTGACCTCAAAACATTTCATTCGCAACTGTTGTACATTCTGAATTTGTTGTTATCAGAATTTTTAGGCTGCTGTCAGTCATTACTGCAGTTCATTTCATCGATAAACACTGCGAAATTGAGTATAGCAAAGACAGTCGAAGTTATTTGTTCGGAGGCCTTAGCGCCTGAAATATTGTTCGAAACATGTCATGAACCATTCTTCATAGAAAATAATAGGATCTATTGTTCGAACTTAGTTTCATTCGTTATTGTTAAAAACAAAAAACTGGTTAGAAGCCAGCCAACCAACTTACAACCAAGACCAACAACTTTTGAGTGGGAAAATTAAGTCTTATGGTTTATGAACCAACTTACTAGATTTAATGCTTCTCAGAGGATCAGCGAAAAAGCAAGATACAATCAGACTTGTACACACAGTCCCCGGCTTAAACTAGTATTTATAAAAGAGGTTCGAGCATAAAGTTCCAAAAGAGACAAGTTCGTCAATAACTTCCTTAACATGATAATCACACCGCACAGCATCATAACTAAGTTTAAGGGATTCACACTGGGTATATGTATCTTGTACAAATTTATATAGTTTACGGTTTCCCTGACGCTTTTCATTCGAAGCGGTTTGTACATTTCTGTGTCAACATGCCGCCACGCGTCACCATCAACCCCGACAGTTGAGTTAAATCACAAATACCATTATTGCGGCCATAATTCCATCATTATGCAAAACCGTCAGACACAATCATCCATCTTCACAGCATGCCAAACCAGCCCGAACGCTCCCGAAAATGGTTAAAGTCCGTCGCTCCATTGTATTCCGGTTATTATAATTATTACACTCTCAAGGGATGCCAATGCCAGACGAATTTCCATTCCCGCTACCTCTGCGCCAACAACATTCGCTCAGCTAAAAATACAACGCGCACCCCCCACCAATTTGATTAAGTATTCAGAATGTTGTAGTCCATATAGTCCTGCCTGGTATTCTTGTTGCAGCAGTTGGCAATGTTCAATATTTCGCTGTTGCTACATGGCTTCCAGTTGGTGTGAATTTTATATTGTGGTGTGCAGCATGGAGAAGCGCAAAGCGCAACCACACAATATTAGTCCGGAATGCAAATGAGTTAACCAAAACGAGATTATAGCCATGTCAACTATTTGGAAGACTGGCGGTGGCAATGGCAATGGGTGGTATACGTACAGTATGCATATGCATCCTCAATTGGGGTGGAAACTCGGTGGGTGGGGTGGTTTCACACAAAAGGCGCTGCCAATGCCAGTCGGGTTGGAGGGAGACTGAACAAACATCATCAACTGGAAACGGACGTGCATACATTTTTGTATATGTACATAGTCGTATACCGTACCGACTCGTATATCTTTGCATGCATAACTACTTGACTTGATTCGTATATTGTCCTGTGCGAGTTGCGGCTTTTACATTCTGATTCGTTTTTATTTGTCGATTCAATGAAGTTTTATTAAATTTCCACAGTATATGCAGTGAATTTTATGGCAGTGGTAATTTGATCAACGAACACATATGAAAGGCAATTGAAAAAAGGACGAATGTTGGAGTTTTATGGGAATCGTCTGTATATGAGTAGATATGTCGGAGTCTTTTATTTAAGTGAATAAATGTTATAGATATACATTTAGTTGATGAGTTATAACTGTAAGCTGATGTACACCATAATTGCGTCGACTGTTTGCTTTCCTTCAAGTTGTTGTTAATGTTTCTATTTGAATGGCTTCGAAAAATTTTAAAAAACACTAAAACATTCTGACCCTTCTTCGATGCCAAAGAGACACGTATTAATTGACAACAAATGATCTCGACTGGAGTTTGTCGACGCGTCTTTGATGCACTTCTTGCTCCTTGCTTGGCGTGTTTTTGATTCGTTTTAAAGGGCTGTCTTTTTAATACATTTTGGACAGGTTCTTAAAGCATTTTTTATGCGATTTTTGACGAGTTTTTACCCGTTGTTGAGTAGTTTCTTTGTTTTTCACGCGTTTCTAACGTATTTTTGACGCTTTTCTTGATGCCTTTTATGATGAACTGTCGGGGTTGTTTTTTGAGTCATTATCGATGCGATTTTTTTAACGTATTTCCAAAATGTTCTCACCTTTTTTGATGTGTTATCTGATTCACACTTTTTAACATGTATTTTTTCGTGTTTCTTGATGCGTTTTGTAAAACATTTTTGATGGAATTTTTGGACATTTTTTTTTTACCTGTTTTTGATGCGTTGTCTGATTCGTTCTTCCTACGATTTCTAACACCAAGTTTTTGTAGTGGCTTCAAAGCGAACTATTGATTTTGTGGGCTACACAACTTTACCTTAAAATTGTTTTAACCCTGTGGTAGCTGTGCCTGTATTATTCGATGACGAAGTAGTTGCCTTTCTATAGTTCATTATTTGGAATTCTAAAATATGGTCACCTTATCTATGACGGACGAGATGTTTCTACACAATTGTTTCCACAAATGTCTAGTGATGCCAATGCTACTCGATGAACTTCCTGAAAATATTTTCGAAGAGGAGCCACGTTTTTTAAGAACAAAACTTCAGTTCATATTTTACAAAATCAACGAAAAATTAACCTACTCGTGTCCTCCAAACAAAAAATCAAAAACTTTTCTATTTCCCTTGTCATAATTAATTTGGAGTAGTGGTGACATTTAAATCTTTTAGAATAACTTCTCACTCAACCTCAACCAATGACATAAACAATAAAAATTGTTGACCCGCAATGCCATTCAAATGTCAAGTCATTACAAATCCTCCAAACAATATATAGGTACACACCACAAAAACAACACTCCGTCACAGGGTGTCAATGTATTTGGTCCACTTGTAAAAGGGTTTACGTGACCCCAACCATCCACCCATCTCACCGATGACTTTGTAAATAATGACATCCAATGCAAGTTAAATTATAATTGCATAAGCAATATAGTGATGACAGTAGATTCCATTCCATTTCGCATATTTCAGTTAATTTGTTTCACCCCATTTCGACATTCCGCATCCAACCATTATGGTTGGATGATGAAGAAAGGACTTACGATCCAACCCCTGAAATCTACTCCCTGGAATGTCAACTCACACAAAACCAAAAGGGATGACTGTGCCAGCACAACAATGAGCCTTTAAGCTCTTTGTGCTAGGGAATAATGTGGATTTATTATTCTCGTAATATTTCAAGTACAGTTGCTGAGGCATACACAAATCCTCATTCAAACACACAACGACAGCGAGTCCAGGTATGAAAGAGTGTACCTCGTGAATGTGGAAAATGTGTAGCAAACAATGTTTAAATGTTCACCTTTTACAAAAGTCGACTTTATCATCTGCAGGAAGATAAACGGAACTGTGCTCCGAGTGTCACACATGGAGTTAGATGGAGTCTGGGGATTTCGAAAGGATCTCTTTCCCTGTACCGTTGCGGGGGTAAATGGTGTTGGTGTTCGGTACCAATAGCGAGAGCAAAGGCGAAAAAAAAAACAGAAATTGTTTTATCCACATTCTGTGAAATTCCATTGTGGGGGTAGAAAGAGTGTCACATTTTCTGTAAATAATCTCATTTAGTGTTCACAGCAAATACTCCCGTTGTGCTTTGGGGTCTTCGTCTTCCTGGCTATGCCCAGATAGAAAGAGAAAGATGAAGACAGCAAGGACAGGGGGAGGAAGGAATGAGTGCACAATAAGGAAAGTCAGATGTGTTGCTTTGTGTCGAACTACGGTGCTAAAGTGGGTTGTTATTGCCGGTGAATAGGGTTGCCAAGTCCCTTTTAACTAGTTATAATATGCTGCGCCATTTTCCTTTTACACTCGATGGGTAGTGGGACAGGCAAGAACTGCAATGTCAGGTTGGAAAGCACTAAAATCGTGAACCTTAGTAAGTGACTACGAACTTCTGAATTTATTGCCAAGAGAAACACAACTTAATAAATTAAGCGAGTTTTTTTTAGTATAAAACAATCTGACAACTGACACTCTCTTCTTAAGTATTAATATATATAGATTCCTAGTACCATCGGACGATCATCTCTTGCTCATTGATTGGGCGCTTGAGCATTAGGAAGTCGATTCACTTGCGTCAGTGCTTTATGGCAACCCTATGCAAATAGTGTACCTTCGGGGAAACTGCATAAATATTTACACTAATATGTATGCACAGTCAGTTAGGCAAACCTTTCCAATTTAGTTTGGATGCTTGCAACACCAGATACAAATAAAAACGAACGAACGAGAAAAAGCGGGCACAAAAGCGCCAACAGAAAAGAGCAAATAATATGTTTCCCCATAGATCGTGGTCCTTAAATCCCAACGTAAGGCTAGGATACTGTGGATAAGGGTATGGGGCAATACCGTTGCAGCATCAATGTGCATACATAAATATGTATATATATATACTCACCGCTAAGAGCTTCAACTCGCTAGTGACGATATAATTGCTGATGCTTCTGCCTGCTGCTCCCTTGAAACCGTACATTGTCTTCACTTCAACCGCTGCACTCCCCCCAAAACAACCCCGGGGGACAATTCAGGACATCGCACGTACAGTGTGTAGTGAAATTCAGGAAGGCGACCACACTCATATCGTACACCATACATACTGTATCACACTGTAGTCGACGAAACTTTTTCTGCACTCATTCCTCGGTATGTGCATTTGCTTAAAACAGAGAGGGTAGTGTACCGTGTACGTGCAGAGGACACTGTACGGTGAAAGTTGGATGATGAGTCAAAAAAAAAAAACGGAATTATTTTCCAACCAAACATAGCATCGCTGTCTGTTCAGCGATTATACTATACACATGAGGGTGTGGTAGGTGTTGTTTTTGTATGTGGACGGAGGGTGTCATTTTTGTCTGCCTGCCCATTCGTTTTGGAGTTTGATTTCAAAAAGAAAGAAAAAAAAATCAAGCTCACAACAAAATAGAGCCCACCACTGCCTCCTCCTTGGGGACAACCGTTGAATTTCAATTTTCTGTTAGATTTATTCAGACCGTTTGCACGTACTTTTTGTTACACATTTTTCCTGGTACATTGCTGTGTACAGGACAAACACAGAGAAAGAGTGCATAAAAGCGCACAAAGTTTCGGACAAAGTTTTATGGATTTTCGAATGACATTTCGCAGAGCAGGCGAAGAGAAGCAGCGAGCTGACTTACACCTTGTTGAACGGACTGCATCCTGTATACCTTTGCCAAATGGATTTAAATTAAAATGTTAAATAAGGACGACAAGGACTGTACGAAGAGTGGGAAGTGGATGACTCCGACTGGAATTAAACACATAAAAGTCATTTGATTTGCAAATATGAAGGAAACGTTGATTTTTTAATGAACTCTTGACAAAGCGGAATTTTCATTTGCACTAGATATATGTCTGCTATTTGTGTTGGTCCTTTGGAATTAGATATCTATAGTTTCATTTTGCCACTGCAGTTGGAATTGGAATGGTTATTTGTGGGATAGTTTTCGCTGTTATTTTAATTAACTTCAGACAACATTAAGGGAGTGTGAATGTTTGTAGAAAGAGGTGGTAAGGGAGGGTAGGTATTAACCATTTGATGAGAATGAAGGACTGTTATTTTAATGAACATTAAGCTCAAGGGGAATTGGACTTTTGACAGTTGAGAAAGTGGGGATGAAAGTTCTTGTCACTGGGATGACTGTACACAACATTACAATGTGACTCGTTTTTCTTTATTCGTCGTGGTCAAATGTATAATCACTGTAACCACAAGATTAGCTATGCCCTGTCTCACGGATTGTTCGTGGCTCAAAGAGTGTCTTGTTTAGCCTTTATCTGTTTATCCTATAATCTAATAAGACATCGGAAGGTCTAAGCGGTGTCATTTCTCTTTTGACAAGAGTTGCGGATAGATTTGAGACCTAAGCCCCAAATATGATAAATAAATGTTGTAGCTTTTACAAACAGCATCTCTAAAATAAGTTACGTATATCACACAAATGATAAGTTTTGAGAGAATTGCAGCAATTAGGTAGGTATAGAATTATAATAAGAATATCAAGCTCAAACCCAACTTCAACTTTGGCAACCACCTTTTTTTAAGACGCAACACATTAGCACAGCAACAAAAAAATCAGAATCATTCAAGTGGGAGTCTTTTTGTTCTCCTAACCTTGATGCAAAGTGAACTGCAGAAGACAAATATAATGTCAATCCAGGTTGTGTAAATTGTAAGCCTTTGACAGCGAAACCAACCACACATTGGGCAACAAGAAGAGTCCATAGAATCGAAAAAAAACAGTTCTGAAACCGTTTCATTGACACAAAAAACACTCTTCTGGTGATTCTGAGAAGAGAATTTCGCTTCTCGATTTGAAGTCAGAATCCACTCTAGAAACACTTACATAAGTGTAATTTATACCAGCCGTAGATTTATTTTTTGGCATTTCACCAATGCTTTTGTGGATTCTATCTACCTTTTTGAATTTTCATCAACTGTCAATGCTTTCGTCCATTAAGTTTAAAAGTGCAGAACTTAGAATGCACCCTGTAGATTCCGTTCCATACAAATCAAGTGCTTTTATCAACCTTATACCTAAAGCTATACATCAGGACAGGAAGTGAACCTTGCACTTCACTTCTCCATCAGTTGTCTCATCGAAATATATGCACACTGACACTAATTGCACTGATTACGTCACTGCAGATAAGAAATGTATATTCTTTCTGACTTACAAAGCTTTTTCGGTCTTTCGAGCCCTTCTTTTATTCGAGAGTTTAATGGAAGTAACCTGAAGTAGCTCAAATTGTGTAAATTCGATTAACGCCTGCTTTAGTTTGACTGCGAAAACTGTAGCTCTGTTCGTCAATAAGAAAGTAGGTACTAAGAGAATCGGTCTGCATTACCTACATTTCCATGCAATCCTCGTAAACCAAGTCAAAGTGTCAAAAGTTTACCCCAAATTAAAACGAATTATACTGCTAAGAGAACAACATCAACAAACATACAGGTATCTGAAAAATACCACCAGTTCCTTTGAAACAATCAAATTTCCTAATGATCTGAAGGTCAATATTGTAAAATTGACAAATTTGCAATTCGCATCATACCTACAATGCTCAAACAGAAGTTTGTGTCTGGTAAAAGTTCAATGATAATCCTATAAATTTTTTAATAAACCAACTCACATTCCCCAGAACCCGACCGACATTTTTTGTGACTACAATGTACATATATACCTATAAATTGTGCCCTCTAGTCCTTTTTCGATTAGGAAACATGCAAGAGTCTCATTCTGTCAGTCTAAACTTGTCCTCCATTGTTTCTACCCTTGCGGGTAACTTATTTCATAAATATTTCACACTCTATGAAACTTCAGATTGGACTTTTCCAAGCCCACAGCAAAGTCTCTCACAAAAATAAAGTAAAGAAAAAACACCCCATCTCCCTGTTAAAACATTAGAAACGCCCCTCGATCCTTAGCATTCCTTTTAAACTTTCGCCTCTCGAAAATCTCCCTCAAATAGACAAAAATCACACTTCTGCCATGATGAGCAAAGTCCATGCCCAAAAGCGAACAAGAAACCTTCCTCCTGCCAAAATAAAGAACAAAGGCAAATCTGTACAACCTTTTCAAAAAGTAGAACGTCCATGCCACGTTCATCCGCTTCCACTTCTTCTGATTGCGTAACGCTAACGAAACAATGGCCATTATTCGGATAAACCTTAAAATTCCAAGAAAATTGATTTATTGATGCCATCGAATCAATTACTTCCCTCAATGTAAAGGAACTTTTTTCGCTCTCAAGAAGTTTGCCTTTCTATCTGTGGTGTGTGTGTTATTCTTTAAAGGATTTTCCGTTGACGCTTGCTTGGCTGTGTACAGCCCTCCCAAAACTGGCTTTTATCTTCACATTGCCACTTGTACTGACATCATCTATTCGACTAGTGCCTATATACCGCCGGCATCCTGAATATACTCTCCGTTCCACCATGAAGCACTTTGTAAGGATAATGAATTTATACGTAGCTTCCCAAGTCCACACAAACTCAAGTCGTTGTGGTACTACATGAGAGTTGGGTGAATGGGAAAAACTTTTCCAAGTGGCAGGTCCTTAAAGGACGGAAAGACGAAACGCAAAAAACTGAATGCAAAAGTATTTTCCACAAAATGTTCCCTCTTACAGCAGATTTTAATGGAGATACTTGAGTTTTATTAAAATTCAAAACTGAAAAGGATATCTACGGGCATCCTCCCTTGGTTTTTTCTCTCTTTCTTTCTTTGTTTCCTTTCCCCCATCATAATTGTATACGTATCTAGTACCTATATATGGTGTTGATCCCTTTTCTCAGTGCTGTGCTGTTCCTCTCTTTTGATTTATTGCGAAGAGATTTGCAATTTGAGTGCGGAAGAGGAGTGAAAACTTTTTCCGGAATTAATGACAGAACAGCCAGCCAACAGCACACCGACACCGACATCTACACCAGTGTATAGTGAAGATGAGCAGTGGCGGAAGGGATATGTCGTCCCGATGAGCTCATGAAAAATCACATCGGATAGATAAATTTAGGATTCTCCTCTAATCCTAATTGAAAGTTCTTCACCGAAGTGATTTGTAGTCTGGGTGAGGATTTTTAACGGCAAATTGTTGTTAAAAAGTTTTCCAGGTGAACGTGTCTCAGTTATTTATCGTCGCCATTTTCACGACGTGACGACAACCGACACGACGTTTTGCTTGACGAAATTCCCGGCGGTGTTATTAGCATTCACTTGAAAGATGCGCGGGGTGGATGAAAAGAAATAAATGCCGCAGGGGATGATATTGAATAAAGTTCAGACGGAATCCCGAGGGTGGTATTTTTTCTTCATAAGCGGTAATTTCAGGAAAAGTTTTCGGTACTATTTAAGTGGCTGTAGGTCCTCGAAAACTGCGTACTTTCCTACCGGTGTATACCTACTTGTATAGAAAGATTCTGTTTACAGATAGTAATCCGGGCTAAACATCTTCGTCTACTTCTACAGGTAGGGTGGGAGTGAGCAGATTTTGTGCTATACTGGGTTTTGTTTAATAGCTTTTGATCTAAAACGTGGTTTCTCAGACGACGTCTCGAAGGATAAATCCATCCACCAGAAGAACATAAACTTAAGCTGTCCCTTACAAGTATGAGCGGAGCGTCGCAATCTGCACCATTTTATAAAATTTAATAGCACTAAACATTTACCACAGCATTAATTCAAAAGCACTCATGTCCCGGCTTAATAAAACGCCCGTCTTCTTAAAATCATAAGTATGCGTCAAAGTTAATATACCTTGAGGCCAACAAAAAAGAGAAAAACACCCCTTTGTATAGGTACATCGTACATTGAACAGACATAAAGTATACGCTTCCAAGTTCCTTCACCCTTGTGCTCATCAACTAAATCCATTTACGCCAAAAGTGTACGTCTTGTCCTTGTCGTTGTTGTTGTCGTCCCTCCGGGGCGGGGTGAAGTTGATTTCTCTATCAAATTAAGCAAAGATCTTTTCCGAGGGTTCAATTCAGCTGCCAATTTCATTGCTTTCCTTTTTTTGCCCCTTCTTCACGATTTTATTGTCTTTCTCCCTGCCGTTTGCTTACTGCATATAGCAGCATATCGAAGGCAAGGACAACGACGATGAAATGAAAGAAAAATGTCCATCCAGCTCGTTTTTTCCTTTCTTTTTGTTTTGTTTGACAAACCTTTCCATTCAATATATAAACTTTATTGAAGCAAAACAAAAAAAAAAAAAAACACTTTCCACTTTGTGCAGTCCTTGTTGTTGGCACTCAATCCTGTGATTCAGTATAGAATCTTTCGAAATGTTTCGAAAACGATATAGAAATTCAGGCAAAGAAAGAATATTCTCGGCAGCGAAATATGGGCGGCAGGGACTGCAGAAGCCTGCAGAGAAAAGAATTATGTGATTGAAAAAGGGGTGATTTGCCTGGCTGGTTGGAAAGTCAACAAGGGGGAAAGGGATTAAATTGCCTCAATGAATCCCTTTGTGTAGGTGGAGCATTTGCCTTGAGTTTGGTTTTGATTTTATTTTTTTTTCTTACAACGAACGGGGTAATTTAATGGCAGGTCTTCTGGAACAGGATTCCTTTTTATTGGTTTTCATCTTAAACCAGATGGAAATGGTGTGTTTTAGGTTAGGCGATTACTTTTATTTTGAACTCGAATAAAGGGACAGCAATTTCCGGTAGGTAGGTATCATTATCATACTTAGGATGGTGTTTTTTTGTGTTCAAAAAGGATGTTTAATGACGCTTGGCATGGATAGACTTCCGTCGCATACCCAATTGGCATGCAAATATGAAAAACGTTCTAGCTGCCATTTTAAAAGTCGGTATTCGTGTGACGCATTTTAAGGTCGGTTATTTTAAACAAACCTTCCCACACAATGGCAACCATTTTCAATCGTTGAATATAAAACGTATTGTCCAGATAAAAGTATTCCCAGTCTTCCTCTTAATGAAAGCATATGCGACATGAAACTCTCCCCTTCTCATTTACAACTCCATACGACTCCATCATGACTGTCACTTACAAGAAGAAGTCGCCCTTTGAACTTGACAATTCAAATCGATAACCACTTCAACTCAACTCAACTCAACTTCCTGACAGTTGAGACCAAATAACAAACATAATTGGCAGGTCCTTTCAGTTCCATTGTATGGCAGCTCGAAGTCACTTATATTAAGTGCAGTACTCATCCCTAAACAAGATTTCCATTTTAATCCTTTCATTTGCCTGAAGGGATCGCCCATTTTATATATAGAATGAAGGAAATTAGGAATTCCAGATATGTACTCACACACCCATACACATATCCTCGTTGTAAGCCTAAAAGCCTCTCGATTGCCCAACAATGGCCCAATCACCAGACCTGTCCGACTACATTCAGATGTTAATATCAATCATTCAACGGCATCATCTCGCATCTGTGGGCATCTGCACTTAATTGCAATTCAATTTGATAGATTCTCGCTCTCGATTCTCTGCCCAAATCGATTGCTAATCTCAATCACACACACAGTAAAATGTATGTGCCGAACGCCCCGACAACTCGTCAGTCAGTGCTCGAAGCAGAGCATCATCCTTTGGCCTGTGGGTGGCAGTCAGGATTTAGTATAAGTAAAAATCAATATTCATCCTGTCCGTCCACGATTCCAATGATAACACTGTGCATGTTGGATGGCCGTTGGGAAATCACTTGTCAAGGGACTCATATACGACCGACGCTATGAAAACCGGACCGGACGATGTCCACGTCTGTGCGAACATCGCGTAGTCGTCGTCGTCGTCGTCTTCGCCGATAATTAATGAAGCAAATTACCGGTTAATTGGTAGGTTCCGCCATTCGACTCTTTTTCTTCGACTTGGTTTGGTATATCTTTGGATCTTTGTACACCCATCCAGTGCATCAGCGCGATTTGCCTTAAAGGTTACACTGGCGCGCATATACCTTGTCCATAGGCAGAGTCGCACAACAAAGGGAGACCGTGTCGGTCGTTTATAAAGTCATTTGACTGTAAGAAGGTAGGTATGTCCGGGGGGATAAAAGTTATCGACTCTGCCTGGGACGGTATGGTGTATATACAAAGATGATGAGTTTGTTCGTGACGGTGATGGCATCAAGGAAAAGGCCCCCAACATCATGGGCATGGCTCACGAGCGTACAGTGTACACGCCGAAGATGGCGCATTATGACTTTGTGCGAAGAGGAACATGGTGTGAATTGTGCGCCATAAATACGAGATGAAGTGTTTCTTCGTCGTTTCCATTTTATTTTATTTTTTACTCGTTCTCTCTGACGCTCCGTTCGTCGCGTCGCGTCGGTCGTCTTCTCCATACCGGCCTGTGAGTGTAATATAATTTTTATGCTTTTAAGGGCCCCATTGGCGCAACGAGTTATTGAAGCGGAAAGTGTTTCGTAATCGTGAACGTGAATTTGATCCGGTAATTCATTAAGGCTTTGTAAATCGTCTATGAAGATGTATTAGGTATTCTTTTGGGGCGGAATGTAATCAATCAGACAGAAGTAGACGAAGACGAACAAGTCAAAAGGGCAAGCCTTTGTTGCTGGGAAATGTGCGATGATCTCGGCGGGATGTCTTGGTATCCCGTCGACTGTAGGGGTGCTTATAATCGGATTGGATTTACGAATAACGAAGGAAGTCAGGCGGACGTCGTTATTTTAAAAGGTTCATTAATTTTTGTGAGATAAAAGAGGTGTACCTATAGCTCTTTGATATGAAGGGTTCAAGTGCTTAAGCCACTGAATGCCAAAGAGTTTCATTCGATAGATTGGACCTTGTTTGTTTGGGAACTATTTAAAGTAGATACCTACCTATCAAGTAAGCTGAGTCGACTTTTTTGCTGTTGGGTGGATGGGGAAATGTCAACAGAGGCAGAAGAAAATATCAAGGCAGTCGTAAGTGGGCTTTTAAGATGCAATCTACTAACATTAATCCTAATTATCAAAATGCACTTCAATAGAACTCAGTTTATGCATGGCCTGTATTAAAAAAGAGCAAAATAGAAAAGAAGACTTGAAAGTCCGACAAAACGTCGTGAGACCACTCTTTCGTATCAATAACTGGCTTCGGCGACCTAGTGCTCATCACCAGTGATGCCAACCCGAGTCCGTGTTGGTTAGAAATATAAAAATTGCCTTGGATTCTAGGATTGTAGTACAACGAACAAGGTAAAAAAATATGTTAACAATATGTTAGTCGATAGGTGTGCAATTGAATCCAAGAACAGAGGATTTTATTCCCACGTTTTCGTATATACCTAGTTTTGTTAGACGTCTAGTAAGTCAAGTAGAGAAATGGAAAATAAATATGGCGAACGGTTTAAATTGAAAGTCAGCGGTGCGACTTTGATTAAAGTTCCAAATCAACTAAATTTAAAATTTATTTGTACAGGTTCATTGTAAAACAAAATTTCAAAAATGTATGCCATTTTTTACAAATTTATTTCTCAATGCCAAGCATGGGATGTCTAATTATGTCTAACTGTGTCTAAAAGGTATAGGGGCTAAGTTGGCATCACTGCTCATCAGTCAGTTGGTGCAAACGGCCGGCTGGTAGGCGCAAGCTCTATTGACAGCGAAAAAAATGCATAGGTGCACTTCCTGACAGGGGAAATTCTATATCGGTTTCCGAGCCTAATTTATCTATAAGGAGAATCGGATGTCACAATTCAACAGTTCTTGCAATCTCCAACAGAATTCGATGATAAATTATTTAATAGTTATGCAATTCGAGACTGCTATATTAATTGCAAAATAATTTGTTTTTTTCTCTCAAAACAAACAACATGGTCTATTAATATTTTACTACTTGCAATTAGTAGTGATTTTACGATTAGCGCTACAAGCCACTTGTCCCCTTTTTAAGCAATTTATCGCCACAATACCCGGTGTGCATAAGTCTGTCTCTGTACACCCCTCTCTAGATACGTATCTCGCTTTAATCCATTCGTTAACCGCACCATCAATTTGTTAACTTGCAACATGATCTTTCTAATGCGCTCGCACAAATCCCCTAATAGCACTCGCACACAATGCTGTAAACACATCCGTATGCACACCTTTTCCATATATGTGTGTACAACCTGCGCAACGCCTTTGTTAGATACCATCAGCAGAGTCCTTTTGCCCATAAACTAACAACCAACATCACCACGCAAAAATATTGTCGAACAAATCCCCTCTAGATTATCCACAGAGTAGAATCTCCCTCTAAGGACTTATCAATTTAATCATGTCCCATGCAGTATCCTTCAACCTACAGCACACAACCACAACGGAGTGCCCCAACCCCTACCCCAACACACACAAACACATATCAGAGGGGCTAGGTTAACTTCAAAAGCGATTGCATAAAACCGCCATTGCCAGCGTTGTGTCATCAGAACGGTATAAATAAACCGAATGAGGTCCCCGTCGCTAAAAGGACACTACCATCAGATAGAGACGAAGGACACCGCAGAAAAAAACAACAAAAAAACAACTTTGCCAACGTTGTTGTTTTCGCAGCGTATTGTACATCGTATAGCAACCCCTACAACCTACAGCACAGGGGTTGACAAAGTCCAACAGAGTTCCTTCTTTTGGACCGCACTGTAAGTGTATATATACCAATTTCATGATAAAAACCTTCGGCTGAAAGTTTTCGTTCAACATTGTCTGGAGGGTTTTCTTATTCGCGTCCCCCATTTATTTTATAAATTCAATGAGAGCAAAAAAATAAAACCACCCTAACAACCCATAAATTGACGACTAAGCAAGATTAATCAAGACATGGATATTAGATCATCTTCTTGCGTCGTTTTTGATTTTTTCTTTTTTTCTGTCCTGCGTCAAAGATATACCGAGACTCATCTTATAGACGTAAAAATCCTTTTAATGAAATGCCCTCCCCCTGGACAAAGGATAGCCAGAAGAAATCCTTCGTTGTGTGGACATTTTCGCACAACGAGTGTACATAAATAATTTTTACAAGATGTCCTTTCTTGCTCGACTTCATAATCGTCCCGAAAGTGAGGGTAATGCTGATTAATTTAGTAAAAAAAACATTTCAAAGAGGACAAGCAATGTTGTTGTTGGAATGGGGTTGGAATCTGTTTTGACCATATTAAATCGATATTTCAGTAAACGACCATATTGCGGTTAAGTGCAGGCAATAAATCCTGTAATAAAATAATTGCTCTACGGTTTTAATAAATGTTTTAAGTGCGTTGGTGTGTCGAGGACTTGTGCGGTCTTGTGTGTGTTGTTGCATGGTATTTTAGGGCACACAAAACAATTGCAGATTAAGAGCCCATTAGTTGGATTGTGGCTTTTCGGGGGCTTATGGGCTGTTAACCGGAAAAATGTACCCACTAAACATTTTGTCACAGCAATGTGTGTGAATAGTAGCGGCTTTAATTTTTGAGTAGATTGCTTTTGCAACCCCCTTTCGATTACTTAATTTATAGTCCATTAATCGTTTCAATAAATTACGGACTTTCCATCTGGTAGTGTCCTTGCTGTGCATATTTATAACTAAGTTTTATAGGCGGTATAGTTTAGTGCTGTAACAATAGCAACAACATCTTACCACCATTCGCATGAGTGACTTTTATTTTTTAAATTATTGTAAGGAACCTACAATTTAATAGGTTTGTTTGACGTGGCTGAGAAGTGTCACTTAGCTTTTACGCCTGTCAAAAACTGTTTGAAAATGAATGACAGCAAAACTCAGCACTAGTGCGCACTAGGGCCCACATCAAACAAACCTAATGCCGTTTATGAACTGCAAAACTGACATTTTCAAAGTACAGTAATGCTCGCGAGTGTTCGTGGGATGCGATTGATTGATTGATGATTGAACTGCACTTACACTTCAATTTTCCGAACTACGTATGTCCACCAAAACAAATTTTTCGTTTGTTTTCGAATATACTAAAGTATCAGAGCTCTAAACGTACCTTATGCTACGTTTCCACCAGACACTAATCTCCAGATTAAGTACAGGAGGTTTAAAATTAATCTTGAAGTGTTTCCACCGACTAAAAGATTAAGTTGACGTATTACGTATATTCTCTTTGGTTCCCTCCATTTGAGAGACAGAATGACGTTTTATGAGATTTTTTTTCCATTTTTGACGACGTTCCTGGCAAATGCAGCTCTGTTTGTTTTAAATTTTTGACATCCCGAGCTGTGGAGAGTGTGTTAACAAGCCGGCGGTTTATAAGGGATTAAGTGAAATTACTCCTAATTTTGGAGTTAATCTCCGCTGGAAATGTAGCATTAACTAAAAAAATAAACAAAAATAGCTCTTTTTAGTATAAAAAGGTTTCGCTACAAAAAAAGTTTCTCCGAAAAGGTATTTCTTTCAAAGTTGGTAAATTATCATTGATTACTTTCAAGAATTCTTTTTTGGAACCTTCACGGCTTCATTAAGCTTCATTAGCACCTGTGCGTAACAAAGTAGTGGAACCGAAACAATAACTTTTGTGGCTCAATAAAGTAACACTCTTCACTTTCGCTTCTATACTGAGATTAAATTAAAGGGTCGTGGTCAAAATGATCAACTCAATGCAAAATTATATCGTCTGCCATCAACCCATGCACTCACATTGAATTGGTTGCCACCTATCCAGGGACCCAGGTCGGAGCTAATGTTTTCAATATCATTGGCACCGTAAACTGGTAATAGGAGGTACTTAATACCGATCCACTCAAAAGCAAAATCCTAGCACAAAAAGCTTCACAGTTACGGACTCTATTTAGCTGTGGGTAGCAATCGCAGCATACCACCGCAGATATAACCACTGTGTGTGCGGATTTAATCGCGCGCCCATCGAATACGAATTACACGCGTTAAGAAGCAATTTGCAATACAGATGTACGGATGGCCCCCACCAAGGGTGACGGCTCTGTGCGCTGACCCATGCAATTATTGTTGCGTAATCCTTGGCTTAGTTTTAGCACTGCTCACGCTGGCATATGCATGGCACGGTGACGGATGGATTGTGTGCGTTTGCTTTGTTGTTGAAACCCGACACGAAATGCGATATTAATCTGATGAAGATGTTGGACAAGCTAATTGTACGGTGCAAGTGCAATCGTCAGTCGGTTCAAATTACCAATCCGGTTCGCACACGGCGATGGCGGGACAAGACCGCAGTGAACTACATTTCAGACATTTGCTGCGTACCGGCCAAAGCGTCACGTCATCGTGCAGTACAATTAACCGACTCATTAATCATTTCAACGCACCAACTGCATCTTTGGCTTGAATTGCTCAAAGGACGTGTGCAAGTGTGCATTGCATATGCCATGATCTTTGCTCATCTGTCTTGCAGTGTACGGTGCAGTGCAATTCATGCAATCGATCATTGGGAATGTAACGGTGCGACGCACAAAACGAACGCAAATCAACTTGAGATTTGTTTTGAACAACTCAGCGAGACTCGACGATGGGATATCTCTCTGTTTGGGGTTGCGTACGTATAGCAATCTGTTGAATTCATTACAACACACGGAAGTCGAGCGTGGAGAATCTGATTTCCTTTATTTACCGATGATTGCATTTTGAAGAGTCTGTCGCTGGAAATGCCAGTGAATTATCGGACTTTTTTCTGGCATTTATGGGCATCCTTATAAGGACCACAATATGTGGTAGATTTGATCTTGTGTTTACAACTTGAAATTTCTTTTGGGTGTAAAATTCTTTGCGTGTCATTTACTGACGTCTCTATCATTCTCTGATAGATGCCCATTTCCAGTATCGAATGGCTGATGGTAAACTTTCAAGTGACTCCCTATCATTTCCACAATAAGATGTGAACCCCACTTATCCTCAATCGGATTATACAAGTTTATGCAATAACATTTGCGTTTAAATGACACCTCGCCACACCCGCAAACAAATTCCCTGGGCACCCTCAACGACTTAATGTGCGTTCTTAAATGACCCATTTAAGAGTGCCTCTGACATCCTTAGCATTCTGATGTATAAAACAATTCCACAGAGGGATAGCAACCAAAAAAATTCCCAGAAATACAAAAGGATCCCCAGAAGAATGTCCCATAAGAAAAAGCTGAAAACCAATCAAATCTAAGTATTTATTCATAATTCACGTAACACATGCCACTAAGCATACTTGCACATGCCAAAGACCCCAACCAAAGGCAAAGACACACACAGCCAAATGGGTCCTTAATTTTATTTGCACCCAACATAGCATGGCATGCGTATAGCCTTAATATGGAAGCAACCAAAGCGAAATAATAAACATACTCGGTGCTATACCGAGGCACGTATACTTGTATACGCTGCCACCGCCAGCCCCGAAGGAAGACGTACCATAAGCATTCCATTCGAGTATCGCAATCACCGACAGAATTATCGGAATGTGAGTACATCTGTACTGCATCTACCGGGAACTAAAATATTCATAAGAAACACAGACGCGCAGAGACAGAAACAGAGCCAGAGAAGCAGCAAGCAGAGCTCTCAGTGATTGAGTCCTTCCGATAACAACAGCATCCGAAGAGTGCGCCATAAAAGTAAAACCTCCCCCACAAAACGTATGTTTGCCAAATTGAATTCCATTTTCTTGATGCCTCATCCTGGGCTTGGTCTCCACTTTGGAAACCTATCTCCTTGTGCACTTGATAGATATTTAACTCGCAGAGGAGCACAAGATAAAATCGGAAGTACCTACTATACACACTCACACACCGACCGACCGACCGACTGACAGATCAACAAACCAACCGACCGACCGGCTCCCAGTGAAAAAGGTTATGGTTGCGAGTCTTGTGTACGTAGGGCAGACTAACGTTGCTCGACTTGTATACGTATATCCGTATGTGTTACCATATAGCATCTTCTGTTGAATCGATTCGATCCTTGGAAGAGAAGATTCTGTGTTATGGTTCCCTTAAGCGGGAACGATAATTACGTAGCTATTTGCTCCGTAAATCGTTTTGTCAAATATGCGGTGTATGCACGTTTGTCGTTGTCCCATCCTTCGGCATTCTTCACATTGGAGCCAATACCAATTAAAGGCGATGGCGAGCACATGCAGTGCGGAGTGGTCGCTTGATTCACCATCACCATCACCATTCCTCGATATCCTTCATTTGAATGCATTAAGTTGTGCCATGCAGCATGCGATGGCAACCTATTAAAGGCGTTAACTTGGATGCTGTTTTTTTTGTCTGCCTGCCACTTTCACATGGGAGTCGTTAGGGTTAATGGGCACTGCACCAACTGCGCACATGAATATACAGATGCAAATGGAAAGGAATGAGCAATTAATTGTCGGAACGACACCTCAAGTGCAAAAGCAGGCGCTGCCTTCAAATGTAAATGTTGCAAATAGTTGGGTTACGCCGTAGTTATAATGGGAAGCAGACAATGCAACTTTATAAGTGATTTGTGGCTTCGGAGGACTTGATGTATACCAGGCACCAATTTGTGGTTGAGTATGAGATTGAATTATTGCGGTCTAGAGAGGTGTCTGATTGATTCATTTACCTGCAAGGAAGTGTAGATTTCAAAGCAACGGGTCGCTTGTGGTTAAATGGAGGACGCGATGATATTTGAGAAAATTATTTGGAATCTGGAATCTTTGAAAATGCGAGACCGAATTGAGTCTAAGTAATTGTTGCGGTTCCTTTGACTTTTGCATGATATAATTTTTGAGGATACAAATTTTAACAAATTTTTTGTTATCAATTGTAAAGTTTGACACATTTACCAAAACAAACATCTTTTAAAGAAACAAGCGAAAAATAAATAAGTCTGCGTTCCATTGACTAGCTGTGTTCAAACCGAATATGCATATGAAAAATTGAAATTCACCATGTGTACCTAGATATCTACAAACTGTTAAATTTCGCTTTGAGGAAAGTTTTCCATATCAACAACAAAATTACCAACTAGTTTGAGCTCATTCAAAAACCTAGTTATCTTGGTCGGTAAAGTCTGTTTTCTTCTGCTAGCCACATAATGCGAACTGTCAATTGTTAACTTAGTACTCATTGGGCACAGTTATCTTAAGTCAACTAGATTGGTCTCGATAAGATATTACCTGTACGCAAAAACTAGATTGTTCAGGAACGTCACTTTTTCTACGTCTGCCAAAACTGTCAACTTAATACTCAATCACGAATTTCAACTGAAAACAAATTGTTCACTGTAGTGCATATGTTTTCATTTTCTGCGTTTTTTCATGGTATCAACAGGCGGCATGATTCTTCAAGATTCTTTTCGAAAGTGGCGACGAAATTTTTTCTCACGGTAAAAAGGGACAAGACAATCTTCTCCACGTAATTTTGTATGCAGTGTCTCTTTTCTCTCCTACTCGAATGCTTGTAGTGCCACATACTCGGTCTCGGATTCATCAAAAATGAGTTCGATTAATTCCAAATCACTTTCATCGCTAGATGAACAAAAACTGACGATGTTAATAAATTAGAAAATTCTTCAAGTTTATCAGACATTTTAACGACTTTTCGTTGATGAGTTGTTTTTTCAACCCTCTTCTTGTGCAAACAGCGCTTAATTAGAAGTTATTTCTTTTTAGTATATATTTTTAAAATGCAGTTCCATCCAGATCCTTAGCTGTCCGAAATCCACTCTAAAAGTGTCAGTATCATCTGCCTCCATTACCTTCGTTAAATATTTGTTGGTGTTAAAGTCTAATCCAGCCAAATTTGAAAGTTTCACTCTAATCCGGTCAGCCGTTAACTTCCTGTTATATCCTTAAAGAACGAGCATCAATCCGAAAAGTTTCCATTACTTTTTCCTCAGCATTCACTCTGAATATCTATATACAAACGTAAGTTACCCGCCCGTCTAACCAAACCTCCTGAGGCACAGATATTGTGCACGTGCTTGAGTAACACCCGATCAATATTCGTGTATATATTCTGGTATATCGTATACTTAATAAGAGAGTGTCTACACCCAAGTATCCTTGATATTTTTTAACATTGCGTCATATCCTGTTCCTGACAGATTGCAGGTTGAACACAAGAGATTCATCTCCGCATTTGCTTTTTCTTTCCTTCGATATGACAATTTTATATAAGAAAAAAAAAAAATACAAGCCTATAGCTATTGCTGTGTGCAGCAAGGATTGAGAAATAATGTCAAAATAAAGGGCTTCCACGATTTAGCATTCCACACAAGAGAACAACAATTCCTTCTTTACATACTCGTCCTTTTCCGTGGGTATTTTTATTATTATTTCTATCAAAAGGATGACATCAAACGTTTGTGTACACGGGAGCACAACCAAATTCACTGGTAATATTCTTTTCCTTCCTAGGGGAGGCATGAAGAAGGAATGCTATCCAAAGGACATGTGCGAGATGTCATGATGGAACAAAAACGGCAGAGACGAGAGAAAAATCAAATCAGAATAAAAGTATGAAGAAGGGACATTTCTTTTAGCACCACCAACAGCAACAACCAACAACCCCCCGGGCATACAAGGACTGCTACAACCATACACATCTACGCCATAATAACATTCAATCTACAATTTGAAAGAAGCAAATTTCATGATGTCCTTATTTCGTTTCTCGTCCGGAATAATATCATTTCATCTCGATTGCTATTTACGACTGAACAAAACACATACTCCCACACATATAGGGTGCACCACTTGGATCTGTGTATCTAGCTATACAGCTATGGGTATACGAGTATCTCGGGAATCTATTGAGCTAATAGAAATGAAATTGAGTGAAGAAATATGCGCGTCAGCATTGTTATTAGAAATTGAATTGAATTTTTAACAAAAAAAAAAGAGGAATATATTTATGGAAAAAGGACGAGCAAAAACCAAAATATTATATGAATGGCATGAGATTTCCCATGATTCCCTCTGTCGTCGATGTATTTTTTGTTCTCCTCCTTTTTGTATTATTTACTCGATCTCGGTTGGGATGGATGGATGGGTCCTTTTTTGGGGTCTTCAACTTCAATGGGATTTATGGAGTTTAAAGTACATTATTTGGGATTGTGACAGGACACCATAGTCCAATAGTGTCGCGGCAGTGTGTGTGTGTTTGTGCGAGAGTCAAAGGGACGTTGTTGTGGGCATTCGGATCGCAGAGTTGGAAATTGCTTGAAGGATATAAATTTAATGAACGTTATTGACTTGACCTTTGTGTGAGTTGGTATTTTAAATGGAAATTTGTTAACCTCAAAATGTTCGGGTGAAGGAATTTTGTCTTCTTGCTGAGAGATCAGAGTAGTTTTGTGGATTTTATCCTTGCTGCCAAGTTGATGGGGCTGTTAAGTGCTGCAGACGATGGTGAGGGTGCGAGGGTGTAGATTAAATGGGACGAGTAAAGATGCCCTTTGAATGACAATTGTGGAGACCAGAAGACACTCTTGTGTAATGTGTAAACATAGATGTAGGTACTGTGAATGCTTTGGGGATGTAAAATCCAATAAAGCACAGTTGTCCTCTGCAAGGGACGAACATGTGGGATAAATGAAATGTCAACATAGTTGGCAATAATATAACCAAATGGTGATTGAAGCTGTGGTTTGTTATAGTTGGCACAAATGGCTGGGAAAATATGCTAAGCATAGTGTAGTTGTTTACCAGGGTTGGCTATTATATGTCCATGACATATTTAGGGGATGTAAATTGTTATGGCTTTAGTATGGGACATTGATGAAGATGGTGGCTTTGATAAAGTCTCGGTTTTAATTAGTTTTATGTTCGCAAATGATGGTGTAAGCAATAAGAAATAATGTTGTAGTAAAAGATGTTTATTGGAAGGTACTTGGGAAACTATCCTCCACTTTAATGGAAAGGGTTTGCCAGATATGCGAAGTCTAAAGAAAAATATTGGCTTCTTTTTGAGGCAAATATTTAGCAGACGAGCGGCAATAGGAATGTGAGTTGAGGGTCGAAGCAATAATATCTTAGCTCGGATACTTTACACTAGTCGGAACTTTAGCCATGGCTTCTTTGTTTTTGAAAGTATTTATGCTGACTGAAATAAATGAAATATGTTGAACATTTTAGTTTTTAACATTTTTAGTAGGATTTGTTACTTTGCACGACGAGGAACCTGTTTATAGTTTTACTTGTACTTATAACCAACTACCTCTATATACTTCACCGTTGTGAGTTTTTTTTAAAGTTAACTACGGCATATCCTAACCCTCAAAAATATTAAGGAAGCCATATCTTGCCATCAAAAATTTAACGACATTATAATAGTTATAACAAAAAATATATTAAAACAGGAAATCTGAAACAACGACATCACATGGCCTTAATGGCCAGATGTCTTCATTCAAATAATTTATAAATTAATCTTTTTTTGTAAACTTTTTAAACAAAAATAAATAAATCAATTAACTAGGGCACTAAAAATGACTCTGAGTTGTACAGAAAATAATACAAAAGTATAAGTTTTGATCATGAGAAATATTGTTCTACTACTTTTTTTATGTAGGTACCTACTCTCTAGCACACGATTTTCTGCAGCTACCTCCAAGAAGGACCAGACACATGAAAGTGTTAAATATAGGTAGCCGCTTTTGGCCCAAACTGAATTTCTTTTTTAAAAAGGTATCTGGTTAAAATTGAGTTCATTTTGCTGCATTGAATCTCTTCAAAATTTAGGCTATCAATTGTCAGCCAAGTTTCTGCTACTACGAAGACGAACTCTAGGGTAAAATAGCCTATTGTTGGCACCACTCCATTGATGGCATGAACTTAAAAACAGTGCTAGACAATAGGTTGCGTTTGCGTTATTTTCTTTGTTAAATAACATTAGGGAAATGTCAGTGATATTCTATTCCAAACGCTAAATGGCTGAAGATGTGTTGTCTTCAGCAATAGGATGCTGTGCTTTTCTGTGCTGGCGGCTCTTTTTACTATATTAAAAAGTTTTACATACCTATTAGGGGTACCAACCTATGAACGATCCGATTTTTATAAGAAATTTTTACTCCAGCAGGGTAGGTATGTAGGTATTCAGCTTTATAATCAAGAATGTATGTGGGTAGTTATAGATACCTAACGCGCTTAATTTAGTTTACGCGTAATTTTCATTATACCTAGGTAAGAAGGGACCTACCTGGGTAAGTAGGTACCATTTTAACGTAAAGTTCTAGCACTCTACTAGATTAACATGCTCGTTATAAAACCTCTGACTTACCTACCATAATTCAAATTTCACTATCGCATTGCCATATTCTGATTATCTCTTCTTAGTAGCATAGTGCAAGCTTATCCATTTATCGCAATTTTCCTAAACATGAAGCAAGAATGAACAAAGAAAATATTACAAATATAGAATGCATAACTCCTTCCAAATTGATCCCTCTCAAATAGGTAGCATTTATGGATTTTAAATCCTTAATAGAGCTTTATTTTCTTCCTCTTTACAAAGAAAAGCCTTCTGCATATCCCATTTCTTTCCTATTCTCTATTCCACTTGATTTTCACAAACCAATTCAAAAGAAGACACATATACCAACACTTACAGAGGGAGAAGCAGAAGCAGTTTGTATGTTTGTCAACAAAAGCCGGTAGATAAAAACGATAAGCACGCTCTTTGTTATACACTTTGAAGGCAACTGATTGGTGTACGCAATAGCAAAAGAAATTATTATTTATTTACAACAGTATGAAGTCAGCAAAACTCAATCTACCTATCAAATGAATAATTGACACAAGAAATACAATCCAAGAGAAGAAAACCGGCCACCAAGTTAAATTATCTCAACAATTTTTTTTTAATAAAATCCTCCAAAGAGAGGTATCACAGTTTGAGGGCTAATGAATCCAACTCTCTCGTAAAATAAACATCAAAAGCGAAACAACATCAAATGCCCACTTTTCGAATGAAAGAGATGACACACTTTCGAAATTCATCATGGCCGCCAATGACCTGTTCACAAACACATGAACTTCAACAATTTTCAACTGCTGCTCTCAAACTGTATACGATTCCGCCATTAATAAACACCAACACTCGCTTAGATATGAGCGCATTTTGAAAGTGTGCACGAGAGCGCCGCGCGTTGTATATCAGTATATGGGTTGTTAGAGAATCTGTGAGAAATATCTACAAGATTTTCGCTTCATAGAAATTCCGCGTCGCTTTGTGTATAGATACGGGAGAACTTCGCTCGTTCGCTGTACGCGCTGTACGTTGACGTTCGTTCCCGGTTGTACGGTTCGAACGAAGATAAAAAAATCCTACTTGTTTCCCCGAATAAAGGAAAATTACTACAAAAATAAAATAAAAACAGAATTATATAAATTAACACAAAGAAAATAAAATAAATTATCTGCCAGCAATCATTGCGAAAACTATTTTTGCTTCACTTGCAGAGCCAACAAAAGATTCATAAAATTCACTTGGAATATACCCAGAAAGTGTTTTTCCTTTTAGATATTCAGATACCAAACGTATCTTAGTGTTCATTCAGTGTGACAAAATTGAATAGAAAATATTTTTATACAATCAGCAGTCTCAAAGAAAAAGTGCGTAAAAGGAGTATATCTATAGATGGTGTGAGAAAAAAAAGTGTATCTTTTTTACGGGAACTTTGTTCCAAATAAGCAAAATTTATATATACAAGGAGTGTTAAAAAATGTTTTATAACGTGCACCCAAAGCTATGAAAAGTGTGTTCAGATTTGCATCTTGAAGTAGAAAAAAAATTGTATTTTCCGTGTGAAAAAAAATTCTCATTGGCGTTGTAATTCACGGTGTGTTGCGTTATTTTTTTTTCTTTTAGTTCTTTCGTTCTTGTTGGTGTCCTCTCTTGTGTTCAGTGTGTGTTTTATCCGCCGCCTTTTACAATTCGTGTATAACAACAACAAGAAGAAGCAAATAATACGCCAGCCAGTGGCTGCGCACTACCAATTACCCACCAGACCCACTGGGGTATGGATTCGGTTTCGGAATAATAATACACAATAGTATACCCGAAAAAACAACAACAAAAACAAATCGAAAATCATCGTCATCCAAATCGGAGCGAGGAATCGTCGTTTCGTTTCGTTTCGTTCGCCGTGTCGTCGTCGTCGCTGTCGTATCGTCGTGTCGAGTTCTTCTCTTTCGTCCCCTTGTTCGTTGGATTAAAAAAAAAAAAAAAAATTGCCTATACATACACACAACTAAATAAGAGAGATAAAGTGTGAGAAGTCACTTCTCTCCCTCTCGCAAGTAGGGTTTTCGGCTTTTCGCACACCCTTTGCTCAATCGTCGTATGCGTTAGCATTAACCCCTTCATCAGGAGCGCCCCGTGATTACAAGGAGTTGTAAACGGTGGATTAGTTGGGAAAACTTTTTTTTTCATTTATTTTTCACTCGACCCCTTCTGATGGGATAAAGCAGCTCCACAAAGATTTTGAAGACACATTTTGTTTCAAGTTGGATGTTTCTATGAAAACACGCCGAAAAGGATTAAAATTTCTCGCATGTGGATTATAAATTGCGATTAATTATCGTATTTAAAAAGGTAAGTTGTTTGCAAAGACCTCCGTCTTTTACAGGTATACCTACATATTTACCTTGTGGATTATTCTTATTGGATTAAATTCCTGCAAGTGATTTGCATAATGTAGCAGGTAGGTAACCCCAGCATTTTAAATTAAACTAAGGAAATCCTTAAAGGACACCTAGGTACCGAAGAGACACTATTATTGGGAATTTTTCCCCACAAATGGATTTCTACTTGGATTATTTTATTCACAAACACAAGCCGCTCCATTCATTCGCGTACATACACATGTTACTTCTCGGAAAAGACCTAAACGAGCTTACACAGGCACAGTGTTGCCATATTTACTTCGCTAAGTGTTGGCAAATGAATATTTATAAACTTGCATTAGGACGAGCCAATTTGCTCTTTCCCAACTTGTTTTGTAGGTTTATTGAATACAGAAAGGTGGAAAAAAAGCTAAACTACCCTTTTTAAAGATTAAAACAAAAAAAAAAAACTTTTCTGTAGGTATGGCATTTCCTTTCAACTAATGGTTATGTAGCTTTCTCTTGTCTCACCAAATGACTACATCAAAGGACTGAGCAATTTCGACATTTATAAATTTGATGGCAACACGTTACGAATATTTTACTGAAACCTATTTTCGAAATCAAAATTTCGTAAAAGGTAGACCAATTAAGAACAATTTGCTACGCAGTCATAGCTATTTAAGTTCCACAAAAAATCAACTGACACTTGTCGTACAAAAAGTAGCCCTGAATGTATTTAAGTAGAATTTGGATAGTAATGAGTTTTACCTATCAGAAAACGGGTCTAATACCCTTTTTGAAAAAATATGTCTTAAAAATTAGGACTCCAGAAATTTTGTAAACCTTACAAATGGAACAAAGGCTGAGCTGTAAATGCTTCAACTAGCTAGCAGACGTCAGTTATGATGCAAGAACTTGACGCGTAACTGATGTGCAACCATTTCATAAATTTTGCAAAACCTTTCTTAATACGATGGGCTAGAGTTTCGTAAAGGTCCTATACAAACCGCTCCCGTATCTGCATCTGAGTTATTTTGGGTGCGTTCACAATTGGTGAATCGCTTTAACCCGCTTTTGTGACCGCGTTCAGTCGAGTAAATTTTCATTTCCTGATTACGCTTCTTTTTTTTAACATTTTGTTTTTGTTTAGACGATTATATTTAAGTTTTCAGACAAATGTGAGCCATTTCTCGGAGCTGAAATATTTAAGACAAATTACCCAATCGGGTACCTACTTGGGCAAATAGAAAATAGGAAAAGACTGAAGACTCTTATAAAAAAAAAATATTTCTATTGCCGTCCAACTACATATATGCCGCAAGTGGCAGACGATGGGCAAATTGACAGAGAAGAGCGGCTTAAGGTTCTCTTCTTGACAGAGGAATAACTAAGTCTACATGTCAGATTCCATCTGTTCACCAAATTACTCTCCTGTAGTTCAAAATGAAGATATAATTTTACCCAAAGTATTTTTTTAATCAAATTTTTGTTCTCTCCAACCAGATATATATAAAGTATGTCTACATATTGTGTAGTTCCATTGTGTAGGTACAACTAAACAAAAACTGGCCATTCTGGCAACTCCACCGAGGTTAGTCGAAAAAACGGGGGAAAAAAGTCTGCGGTTTCACGTACAAACCATTTTTTTCTGGTCCCTTATCCTTCTAGCCATTAAGTGAAAAAATAGAGAAATAAAGTTTTTCCACTTTAGATGCGGCGATATCTGTCGTAACTTCGTAAACTCGGCTCGCAGTGCATATTGCTTTTTCTCATTTCTCATGTGTGTGAAGGTTTTTCTTTTTTTATAACACATGACATCTTAATGAAGTTGGATTTTTGTTGTCCTTCTTTTCACTTTTCTTTTTGGAATTTAAAAAACGCAATCAGCGTATATGACATTTGGCTTGCGTACAGTGTAACTACTACTACTACATCTGTATGAGGTATCTTTTCATACATGTGGGTAACCCGGCTCTCTTGAGACTGAGAGCTGTCAATATTGGTTGAGTTGAGTGTATTGTGTATGGGATGTAGGTATTATTACTTTTCCTTCAGTTGTCTCGTTTCTTTTCGATTTGATTCGATTTTCCTTCCTGAATATTTTTTTTCCATTTCGGTTTTACTGGCTCTATGGACTTTGGGGGTAATAATCGGTCAGTTTCAGTTTTCATTCGTTGAACATTTTTGTTTATGACATTTTTGTTTGTGTTTCATACGGAGTCACATTTTAAAGAGAAGGTTTTTGTATAGTACATAGTTGAACAGAAAGTATGACTTTTTCGCTTAAGGCTGAATTGGCAGTTCGTTTGAGTAATTTGTTAAGGGATAGCCATAGTTTGGATTGTTGAAATATATTATATATACCTAACCCCGATTGTAAATACATACAGCAAATAAATGCGGGGTGCACCCGAACAACTAGGTTGTTCCAATGGCGCATTCCAAGCTGTTAGGGCAAGTGTAACTAAGAATTAATTCCTAAGAAATTACAGTGCCTTACTTTCTCAAAGTATGAGCTGAAACGTTTTTTTTCGGTTCGTCGTTTTTGGGATCCCTTTTAATATCCTCTAGTAGGTACATACTAAAGTAAACGTTGTGTAAAAGCTACTAAACGCTTGGACGATGCCGAGCATTGATGAATACCTGCCTTTTGGCCAGTGGATATCAACCCAAATGCGTTGGCAAGTGTTCTAAAACAGAGGTTATTCGTGATAGCTGACTAAATCATTGTGGAAATCACACCTTTGTGCAAAAAGATATAATTTGTATACCCAAGAAATGAATAAGTTAATCCTGCAATAGTTACTTGATGCGCATCAGTCGCACCAGCTATGCAATCCCTCTGGCAGTGTTGCACCTGCGGTAGGACTCATTATAATACATCACGATATTTGAGAAGCACAGGTTGCATGGTATGCGAGTACATTCTTTAGGTGCCTTCTTAGAAAAATTCCAGTCGAATTCCACTGAAAAAAAGTCACTGTCCACTGGCGGCAAAAAGCCGTATTTTAGCCCAAATTTCATAAGAAAAACTATTCCAAATTTGCTTCTAATTACATTTAAAATGGGCGCCTTAAGAAACTCAATAGATCTAAGATATACCAAAAACAATGAGAACCCTTCTCCGCATATTGATAGGCATACCGCATAATGCATATCCACTTCTTCGATGACTCATGAAAATAACCCCAAAACGATTTGCATAACCCCCCATTAAGTATGTATATGAAAAGCCCATCTAATGCCCGTCATTAGCCTTAAAGACTTCTCGTTCTCCGTCGCAAACGTTCTCATTAGGCAGCCGTTACCACCCCGATGCTTTTGGAGAAACTTGAGCCGAATCACCATCCACTCCCATTAAGTGTATCTAAATAACTTGTAGAGCAAGAGTACTGGGTAACCTACTGGGTAACCCACCTCTCGCTCTCTCACCAAACACAAAACACAATGGAAATTCAAATTGTATACAACATTGTCAAGATATAGGCATGTATTTTTTTTATTTTTTTTGTTGTGTAAGATCCACTCAAACACCAGCAGCCTTCGTCATTTCCATACCATCATCATAATCATTTACGATACGATAATAAAGTTTCAACAACTTTCCTAAAGCACTCAATTATTATTGTTGCCTTGCCTCCTCGATACGCCGCGCCGCCGGCCGCCGACACTGCTGCCCACCCCGTTGTTCTATCGTCATCGTCAAATCAAATCCAAGCGAATTTAATTTCGTTTCTGTTTGTGTTGTTTTTTCTCTCCTCTTTGTATCTAGATAAATCCTCTTTTGGACAAAAAAAAAAAAAAAACAACGAGAAGAATGAATCCAAATTGAACAGGCAATAACATAAATCGCTGAAGAGATAACCATAAAAAAAAAAATACCAAACACAACGATAGTCGATGGCAATTTCATCTGGCTTGTTGTTATTATTGTCGAAGGTAGATATATAAACCTGGAGAATTGTTATACAAAACCGCAAGCTAAAAAGCGGAAACAATTCCATTCCAGAGGTCATGTCTGTCATGTGAACTCCAACAAAAAGAAAAATATCCTAAAAAGGAAAATTCTGTATCTACACCCTCTTGTGACTATGTATGTGATGCGACACACGATACGAGTTACCACTTGAAAAATCGCTCACATCAAAATGTATCTAGGTGTGCATATTGTGTAGATGTACACTCGGAAAACGGCGATGGAGTAATATGGCAACGTTTTGGGGTTCGTCGGATGCGGAGCAAAAGGAATTGCCACTGCGAAAGCAAATGCCGCCCGACCACACTGGAATCACTCTACAGCTACAACGGCAGAGCAGAGCTCCACTTGCTTCGTGCTAAGGAGGACAGACAGTCAAACTCTATACAGTAGCAGTGGATTTCGATTCATCGCTCTCTTTGCTGCCAGCCATGGCAATTTGTAGTACACATGCGTTGTGGAGTCGAAGTAGACTGTTCACTGTTCGTGCGGGCGATGGGACGACTGGAACACATGTACCTACTCGTATGATGTGTCTCAGTATCAGTATCTCTATAGGCTTGCTTTTCCTGTGGTGGTTTTTATCCCTCTCATGGGAGATGAGCAATCGCATCGCAATGACATCGGCATCGGCATGGCAATGTATTATATTCACCGACCAAAACCAGGCGAGGGGATGAATTTCAATTGAAATTATCGTAATGCGCGCTGAAATTGAAAATGTGGCGAATTATCTGCATGGTTCGGTTGATTGTCTCAAAATTCTCATACACACGCACACACAGAGCTATAGCCTTGGGCATAAGGATAGGAATGACTTCATGCGTGCCTTGGGTAGTTAAAGTGCCTCTGGTAACGATGGCAAATATAAATTAATTGAAGTGTAATTATATTTTGTGAAAGATACAGATATCGTTTGTATCCACCTACGTTGTTCTGTTTGGGGAATGCCAACGGTACACATTGCCCGTGAATTGCTAAATAGAAAGCCACACACACTACCAAACAAAAAACTAAAATCGTGTGGCCATACTATTCGGAAGTAGAAGAAAGAGAATCCCCACCACCACCCCACTCAGCCCTTTTGTTGCCGGTGGTTGGAAATTAATTGAATTTGATTTTGCCTGTAATTAGGGATACTGAATGTGGCCGCATACATAAGGTAGAGGTTAATTGGAAATGAAATTGGATTTGTTTTCCAAATAATTGTGGTGTTTGGTTGATTGATTATGAAATCATTATCGAATATTTGTTTGGTCACTGGTGACTCACCAATATTGGGCTTAGTGCTGTGTTGCTGTTAGTTCTTGTAGTGATTAGTGATTAGGTCACTGGTGACTCACTTTATAGTGGGTATGAGGGATTTTTCGTTTAAGGTTAAGTGTGTCTAGATTGCATTGAAAAAGTTGCAAAAATAAAAGAGCGGTGTGCTTCTTCAACGAAAAAATATCTTCAAATTTATTCCCGAGCTACACTCTTCCTAAAGAAGATTTGTGTATGGGTGATGGACTAATGCATTAACTATTTTTAGAGCTTTAGTTGCGTGGGTATACTAACTCATTTACTACTTGGCTGAACCTCAGCTTCCACTCCTGCGCGCTAACTCGTTAAAATTTTTCCCACCAGCTAATTGCCGGATATGGGTCAACCCATAGCCCCATGCACCTACTGGGAGTCGTAAGACGCGGACTTGATGTAAAGGCTACAGTTTTGATAGCTTCAATAGGTTCAAGGTTAACTTCGTCCTCTCATAAAGGTTAGTAGGACCTTTAAGCACTGTCCCGGAGAAACACAACACAAATTTCATCTTAAGGTAGTTACCAATACAAACACTCTGAGGTCAAGAGGATATCCGCACATTGGAAAACTACCCATGCATGCTTGAAGTTGATGTGTTTTAAGACTCGACAGAAAAATTGCCGTCTACGATGTTAAGAGGATGTCAAGGCGAGTATGTTAGCCAAGGTTGGGTGGATTAAGGAAAATGTTCTCGCCATCGTAAGAACATCCGACTCGAAGACTGGCATGATGATGGTTTTTCCGACGTGCCAGGGTCAAGTTCCCATGCTCTCCGCTTAGGGAGCGGGTGCAAAGATGCCAGCAAGGACCCAAGACAAGGCAAGCATCACGTTACAGAAGCTGATGTTAAACAACAACCATCTCTAATCAAGTAGGGAGAATGGTTATAGAAGTAGCACTTTGGATTAAATTCGATGCTGCTCCTAATATTTTACAAATGAGTCAGTCAAATTTTTAAACGTTACAGCATCCCCTGTTACTCTTGACCCCGTTTTCCCCTACTACATATATGGTTGAAAATAAAGCCATTTCCATAAGCTCATCATCAGACTCCTTAAAGTGATTGTTTAATTTACTTCAGTCCGACCGTGCATTCATCTTGAAAATACTTTTCTGTTCTTTTCTTGCCAAGAAGTGACGTTCTTATTCAAATAACAATCTTTGCTGTAACAAAAACTGTTAAAAAAATTATCTTTCTATTTATGTCCCACCTTGAATTAAATATGCTTATAAATTTTGAATACGAATCACCAGAACTTCATTTTCATTCTGTATGAGTATGCCTTTCGAAAAAAAAAAACAACTTCGCCACTAAATCACTGCAATCAGTCACGCGTGCAACGGTAGTAACTGGCGTCCATTAACGTGGTTATCTGCGCCAATAAACAAATTAGCAGACGACAAACTAATGTCCTAAATTTGCCATCAACATCGCCATCTCCGCTGACCGAAGGCAATCAATTTCCATTAACACCGTTTAAGAGATTGCCAAACGAATTGTCGCAGATATATCCGTATAGGCAAGACGCAACAGCAGCTGTAGAAAATGTCTATCGACGAACTGCTAACACAGATATTTGATTAATTAATGTCAAATTACTGGCAGGTTTACGTTTAGTCTCCCATTTCCAAGTTGAATTCACACTCGGCCTTAGATTTGCCTAAGGCGAGCACTCTCACGTTCATCCTTCTCGGCGCGCCTCTATCCAGCGACCGGTGAAAATGTAGAATGAAATTTCCATAAATGCTGAAGCCGTAATTAATTTGCACTTTTGATTGAATGGAATGCGTTTAGAGCGAGAGCAGTGCGCGGCGGCAACGCACTTGCTACAGGGTTCATTGTATGCTGGTTAGCAATATACTCGCAGACTGTAGATGTAGATACAATTTGCATAGAAAAGTAATCGTGACAGCCAGTCAACCTCATTAGGTTGCCCACCACGAACAACGAAAGATGCAGAGATAAAAATTAAAAAGCTGTGCGTGCAAAAGTAACTTTGAACAAGTATCTGCTTGTGTTTGTATGACACAAACCGGAGAAACAGAGCATAAATGATCGCTCGTTGTGGTATTTAATTTGCACAGGCCACCAGGGGCTGGCAGGGGATAGGGATAGATGAGATCCGCACAAAGATGTGTACATATACAGTTTGAGATACATTTAATTTTTCCGCTGTTAGCTCAGTCAATCATGCGGCAATTGATTGATTTTTGCTGTTTGGATTTTTTATTTTGCTCGCGCGAGTGAGGCGTTTCATTTCCACCTTCCTTCGGCTCCCCACATCGTATTATTGAGATTGAGATACATTTCATCTGGTTTGTCTGGTTGGGATTTTTTTTTTATTATTATTATTCTTATGCCTTCTCTCACTGTAGATAGGATAGATGTAGCTGTACACAGAAGATGGTCGGAGTTGGGTTTGGATTTTCTTCTTTTTTTCGTCATTTTTTCGCTGGGTAACGAAATGAAATGAAATCCTTTCTAGAGTATCGAACAAGGTGTGGCATGAGTGAATGCATAATAACGCAAACGAGCAATCGACGTCGCACAATGCGGGGAGAATATAATGAATTAATGAAAGCAACCGGCGCGGGCACAGGAGATTTTTTTGTTGGTTGTTGTCCTGCTTATCGTATCTAAAGTGATTTACGAGCAAGTTTCGCTGGGTGCGGTTTTGTATTTATTATACGCAAAATGTAGGAAATCTTGAGTGACCTATTCGGAGTTTTATTGTTGAATATATGGGGACACGCAGAGGCGGTTTTGGGCGAGAATAGTTACGTCTCTTTTATTGCACTGCTCAACAAGAATTTTCGTTTGGGGAGTTTATTGGCTGTGGCGTGAGTTTTTGATGGCAGTACACGATGGGGAATGTTGGCAAATAGTGATAATAAACGGCAGTTAAAATGACAGAAGTTTATATAGGTATTTCGGTTAACATGAGCTATCCCGTCTAAGCCCAGTTTCGAAAACCAAGTTCACTCAATATTGTGCCCATTCGATGGCTAAAAAATGTAAATAAAATAATGTTTCCTTCGGGAAATGTGGTTCTTAGTCTATAGCGCCTTTGGATGTTGGCAGAAGCAGTATCGATAGTCCTCTGAAAACGTGTCTCTAGTAAACAAGACATTGGGCATCACAATAAGTCCACAAGGACCTAAAAGTAGTATAACAGAGTTTACTTTACCTAACCTGGTCAAAAGTCAGCTGGGTCTGTAGCTGAAGGTGTTAAAAAACTCTGATGTCCTGGCGTTTTCAGTTACCAAATGTTGTGTCAAGTAATGTCCGTTGGTTGTTTGTCTTTTTAAGCGCTCATATGTTGCATTTCGAAGAATAGTTTCGTTAAGTTTCAACGAACTTCTGCCATGAAAGTAGCTTAAGCAAATGCAAACTTTAATGACTGACTTACTGACTGTGATCCAGCTGTTGTATTTGAAGCACCTTCCACTAGTTGAGCCGCACCTAAAACTTGTTAAATTGCAGAGTTTTCTTAACTGCTTGTATCTTAAGCTGGCCATTTCTGATCTACTGAATACAAATCATACCGAAGAAATGAACATGAATGTTCCAAATTTTACAACTTCAGCTCCAAAAAATAGCGTCTGGTATATTTTTTTTTTGTATGGAGTGCCACGCCCACTTAATGCTAAATGTTTATCAATTCCCACAGACAGTAAACGTCCCAGTATTAGAACTTTTAATATAGGCCCGTCCAGATCGACAGACTAAAACATATTTCGTATAACATTATAATAAACAATTTCACTAAATTTAAATTTTTACTACCTACTATGTGGGTGCTAAACATTTACTTTGCATATTAAATAACGTATTGCCACAAGTTGGACATTAAGTTGTGTTTCTGGTATATATAATCGATTTCTCGAGGTTGTTGGCAACAAAAGTGCGAAATTTTATTGTATCTCAACTGCCTGCGGCTGTTGAATATTTTAAAAGATTCCCCACGATTCATTGAGATAACCTAAAATCATTTGGCATTCATACAAGACACTATTCGTCCGAATAGAAATAAGTTCGATAGAGATTACCACTCGTTTTTTTTCAATAGCATGACGCACAAGCTGTGTGTGCGATGACGACGACCCTCGCATGAAAATTATGTTAATTTATGCTGACACCTAATTACGAACACGAGGCGACACAGATATGGTTCGCATTTGTAACCATTTTTATCTGTAATCAAAGGAGAAACAAATTTGAATTCGCTTGGCCGCATGGCTGGATGGAATTTCTGTATCTTCGTGGGTGGCTTTGAAAATTCACAAAGATGGATGTGAACTAAATACTAATAGCCCACTCTTCAAAGTATCCATTCGAAAATGGCATTTTTGAAAACACGTGTCTGTCCCACGTTGGGGTGATTGTCAAATAAGTAACCGGGCATCGTCGTGTCGGAACCATTTAGTAAAAAGTTGTTAAACGTATTCAACATCAAATAAAATATTATGGTTTATATTGTCGAATAAATTTCATTTGAACAAAATCTGATGACATCGTCAGGAACACGAAAATAATGTGTCTGCCTCTATTTTTTTTTCTTTTATTTAATTTGATGTCATATAGATTTTTATGGAGGTCTGCCTCTATTTTTAGAAGAAGAAAAAACAGAAACAAAAAGCAAACACACTTGCTCTTTGGGAGGCTTGCTCATATACCGCACAAAACGTGATGTTTAGATTCAGATAAAGGCTGCATTATAAATCACTGAAACAAAATGAGTCTCAAAATTAAGTAAAAGAGACGAGAATTATTTGGTGTTTTATCTAAAGTGTCTTAGACTGTCTCATCGCAGAAGATTAATGGGTAGTGTATTTGAAATATGTTAATGTTGGGTGTATTAATTTAGTTTTTAATATTTTTATGAGAAATGTGGTGTCTGTGTTAGCTTCGAAAAATTTAACAACTTCATCTGCGGAGGGGAAATTGTGTTTTTCCTACCGAACCCTTTCAACCGTGAATTTAGGGAATTTTTGAGGTCGTTAGCTGCGTTAAGAAATGACAAAACATAAAAATAAAGTGTCTTCATAAATGCATACATTTTTGTGTCGACGCTTAATGTTAAGAATTTCCTAATAACAGTCGACATAAAATTTTCTGGTAGGTGACGAACTACCAATTTAAGGGAGAACATTTTATGCGATTGTTAATAAATCCTGTCTAAAGTGGGTTTATCTCGGAGACTATAAGGATAAACAGCAATCGAAAATACGCGGGAAGAACTGTAAATAAAAAACATCTAATAACAAGAGCGCTTTCGAAACGCACACATGTGTGCGCAAACAAAATAAACTATATTTCTGTCGACACTTCTCCAGATAAATTCACATTTGAGCGCACACTTATGTGCGCAGTTTACTTGCAGAATTCACATATTCAAGTTGGAATGTGACTTTTAAAATCACTTTCTGTATCCTCCTCTCTACCACGGTGAATGGAAGTCTACTTGAAATCTTGTTGAAACAATCATTTGTTTATAAATTGTCAGAAATTTCGGTGTACTTTGATCAGCTATAGTGGCACCCATAGCTTGACTCTCATCAGAAACCTAGATATTCAAAAGTGAATTCAGAAACGTCAAAATTAGTAAAGGCATTAGAAAAAAAAAAAAAGAAATCCATTCACACATAACATTATACCTCCACACGACCCATTTTATCTGCAAAAATGGACTTGAAATGTGCATGTGCGCTATGCATTTCAATTATAATTCTACCGCACTTTTTTACTATCGTACAGCTATTTGCGCACATGAAACTTCTTTCCAAATCATAGCTCACTGTTATAGGCAAGCCATTTTATAAAGTGCAATTTTTTGCGCTGTGTATGCCAGCGATTTGATAAAATATGTGATAGCTCATAAGACTGCAGATGTCTTGAACGTGTGCGCTACTTTTGAGCTAAGGTGCAACTAGGTTAAAATCAGCTGTCTGTCTATCGCAAGGAACAGCCAAGTTGGAAAACTTGTACCCACGATGGTTTTAACCGATTTCCAAATACCACTTTTACGATCACTTATAACAATATACATATTTCATTACTTATACGCAACTTACACTCTTTTTGGATTTGAAATAGCTACCTCTTTTATTTATGGCGCATTAAAAACATAAAAGTGATAAAATGTGTATCGCTCTTATTACCCATCTATCTAAGCTTTGAGGCAAACTGTACTCACACACAAGTAGTTAAAACTAAAATAGCTAAGCGCAAAAAATCGCGTTAATTGAGTACAATTAAATAGCTTAATGTTGGCAACGTAAAGATAAAATTCACCTGCAGCACCGTAGCACATAAAACAAATGAACTGTGCATGTATCTATATTACACCTGCATGTGGCGTCATAATTAATGCAGTGCTACCAATCAGCAGCAACTGAGTGAATTACATTCACATCTGCTCTACTCTCATGCCTTGTACCGCACACATCATCAAAGACGAACAAAAAAATAAAAAATGAAAACAAAAACGCACCTACTTACTTGCAGTCGCAGCTAATTTCATTCACTTCACGTGTTGACGCACATTATACGAACAATCACAGGAAGTAGATACACTCGTTCGTACACACATCGGAGCCAGTACTTAGATACATTATTTTAATGCCATTCCAAGGGGTTACAATCCACTACAAGACTGCGCTACCATTTCGTGTACACAAGCCACTGCCACTTACCACTTAGCATTCTGCCATGAAATTCCATTTAAAACGCTTTAAGAGTTTTTTCCGCTTCATAAATCAAATGAATGCCAGGCGCGCTCGTAACGCAAGGCGAACGAAAAAAACAACCAACCAAACGAAAGACGAAGAATAAAATAATAATTTCTCAAGAAACTGTGTGTTTACGACCCAAGAAGAGAAAATGCAAGAAACCACTTTTACGTAAATATTTACCCTTGCATTTACCTATACGCATATTACATGTATACCCGTTTATTCATTTTTGGTCGCTTTTCACAAGGATCTCAAAGAGTGCGCACACTCTGCGCACACAAAAGGAATCCCAATACAAAAAAGTAAATACAACAAACAAGCAAAAGTAAATAAAATGTGATACAAGCGGCATTTTGTCAAGAGGTGCGAATTTAATATTTACACTCTATTGGTGTGTATAGATGGCAATATTTCTCGTTCCGTTCTATATAATTGCGTATAAATGTGTATGGTTGACGAGAAATGTCGGATATTATATTATTCATTTGTCTATCTGAGCATGACTTCCGTGTGGAGTGGAGTGATGACATGATGACGATGTACTGTAAGGATGATGAGATGGATGGAGAGGTTGAGAGTCGATGATGTTATTAGAATAGAGATCACAGCGTTACTTAAGATTGAGATATGAACCTGCGATGAAAGACAAGCGAAAGTTGTTACAATTTGACTTCTGTCTTTATTCGTAGATTGTCTGCATCTTTGGGTGTCTATAAAGCATGTGCGTTTCCATGTTTGTTTCCCTTTAAATAAGAAAAGTTCCTTCTTAACTTGCGCACCTGTGCGCGATTTTTCCAGCTTATGCGACTTCAAGATGTCGATCTATCGATGAGATTGGAATGAACCGCTTTTGCGACACAGTTAATGGATTTAAAAAGAATGTGCACTTCCATTTTTGTAACCTATAAGCCGTACAAACTGGCACTTATTTTGCGCACATTTTTGCGTATTACACATTTCGATAGATTTATACATTCGGATTGGAATGGTTTACTTTTGACACACAGTTTATTATCGAATCATTTGTAAGTTAAGATGGTCAAAAAGAATTTGCGCTTCAATTTTCTACAACGCTGGGTCATGCAAGTAAGAACTTACATTGCGCACATGAGTGCGATTGCTTAATCTATTGCGATTTACACATACATATCTGTTTTTTCATATTTCTGTGGTAAGGTCCTTCCGACATATTTCCAGTCGCCTCGCATCTTCACCTGTTTTGTAGGTACTCATGGAATATTTGCGCATAGTTCAAGCTTGTGTCACTGTAGTCGTTTTTAATATTCCAGAAAGTGTTTAAATGTCACCTTAAAATGTTCTTCCCCACTAAAATATTTCTCGGTTTTCTTAGACGGTTGTATCCCAACAGAGATAATTTTTGTAACCTTGGCCGTACAAACTGGTACGCTTTCTATATTTAGGTACTTTTCGCTTTCCGAACTCAAAGTAGCTATGTTTAAGCAGCTTTCTTATCAATTATATACAGTTGATGGATTTCTGTTATCTATAGATGTACCTACCTCAGTTTTTTGTTAGATTCTTGTTCCCTGACTCAGTTGTTGTAAGTCTTCTCTGTGATGGCATGCGTGTCGAAGGGCGGATTTTTCAACTAATTGCATTCGTGCACTCCGATTGGTAACACCCAACCACCATTATCACTTCGAACCCACCATTACCGCTAACGACACATCAGCTCGAGCTAATCCATCGACTAAGTTCAAAAGAAGGCCAAATGTGCGCTTACACGCCTGCTAACCACCCGTCGTCACCTCATCACAAGCGAACATATAAATTGCATAAATTTATAACGCAAGTCTTCTTTTGAAGGCGCCCACCCACCCTACATATAGGCGTACATATATATACAAAACTACAAGACCGCTCGTTCGATATATCGATTGCAACAAAGTCTACAACCAAGAACGGGTAAACATTTACACACAGCAAATGTGCGATAACTCAGATTGCACAGTAATAATAATAGCACTTGCAGCCCACGTCGCCGCTGCCGCCCGTCTCAATGTGTGTCTAGATTGTGATAGATAAACAGACAGATAGCATACGAGTATTTGCCACTTCAACAAATTGCACACATTAGACTGATTGAATGGAAATGGAAAAAAACAATAATTATGTGTGTGCGCGAAAGCAATAATCACCCATTAAGCCCTATAAATGGCCGGTTACAAGCTTAAAGGCACCGTCATCGCTAATAGGTGAAACCTAAATGTTCAGCGAATTATTGTTTTGTTTTATGGCTTCTCATGGGTGTCATTGCAACATCACACGCTCTTTGTAGGTTGGCATAATGCCTGCATTTCAATAATCACTCACGCAACCGAGTAAAAGTCACCAAAGCGTGAACTGCCAGTCGACATCATTATTAGTTTAATTATTCGCCGTTCTTTTGTACATAAATTGTAAACAGTCAGGTAGATAAATAAATTATCATCGACGGCAATCTCTCGCACAAAAAAGATACACTCGTCAGCGAGTTGTTTTATTTGACGGTTCATTGCTGTCGGTATTCGGTATACGGGTACCTATGCTGGATTAAGTCAGAGGTGGAGATACAAAAGTATCTACAAACGTACAACAACGACACAAAAAAAAAATCAGTTAAAATATTTATACAACAGAAGCGAAACTATAAAGCAACGAAAGATATTTAATTACTCAGCCACTACCCACTCAAAGTTGAAGGCACGAAAAAGGGTAAAAATATCTATCTACTGGCTGGTATCGCATCTACCTGTTTAGTATAGAAGCCAACAGCCATCAAAGCGAGCAGCCACCGTAGCACAGAGTATCAACATTCACTCATGCATCGCAGAGATACTTTTCTGTACAAGAGTGCCAGTGCCGGTGCCCTGCCAGGCCATCGAAAAGGAAGATTGCATGGTATGGCGGCCAAAGAGTCTTCTGTCATGGATGTTGTATCCCCTCTTATTGGTTTGGTATCGCTGTATCTCTGTTGGACTGCCGATTTGTGGAATTATAGCAATGTTAGTAGTTTTTGTTGTCTGATGATTGTTGGAAGTTTCTCGCTATACGGATACGAAGTCCGGAGCTGGGCTCTTAGGCAATAATTAACGAGATTCCTGACTTTGTTTTTTTTCCTTTTGTTGCTTGCACACAAAAGGGCAGCGGAGCGGCAGCGGAATATTTGTCTTTAGAAACCTGATGCGCGCATATGTTAAACTGGCGTCAGATACATTACCGTGGGCTTTGACACAGAGTGAGAGGTTGAACGGGGTCGCCGATGGTTGTGAAAAGGTGGCGGCGCGACAACCGCTGGGAGTGGTAATTAATTAATGTAATTGACATTTTGACAACGATTTTTCGCTGTTTTAATTGTGCCTAGCCAGCTATTGGTTTTAATACTGGGATAGTGTTTTATGTTGAGGCGAAGTGTCTGTCATGAGCGGTAATTTAGGTTGGGAATGGGTTACAAATTGTGTTTGTGTTGAAGACGAGTTAAATATGACTGTAGGTAAACGCACTCTTATGTGCGTAATCGAAACTAGTGCGGGGTATGCCTTTTCTCTTGTTTATTTTTAGTTTTTTTTTATCAATTGTAGGTGAATCTCACGCACCTATGTAGGATGACTAGGCTGTTGACTTAACTATTTTTTTTTTAACAATAAGTATTTTCTTACAGTACAATTCTTAAATCAGTTGTGCTCATTACAATGGAATAAGCCAGAAATTCATAACAGAAACGAAAATTATAGACAAATAGATGATTATTAGTATTTTCTATTTAATTTCGGGGGAAAAAAATTGCGCACATTTATGTGCAATATACAATTAGTTGAGTAATATGTGTGCGCTTGTGAATTAAATATTTTATCTCATTTATTTTAACAGTTTTGCTTCCGAAGATTCGGGAGAGAACAGTACTATTGATTATTTGTTGGGTGATTCATAGAAAGAAATTATACTCTCACTCACGTTAAACGAAAGGTGTCCCCGCAACTGATGATTTAAGCCATTTAATGCTATTAGGCTATCTGCAAAGTACCCTATTTATTTGTCGCGTGCGATAGCAGACTTTAAGCGTGCATCGAGAAGAACGCAATAGTATAGTAGACCTATTCGTATAACTCTGCAATGGCCTGTAATTGAAGAAAAAAATACCATAAGTTGTCTTTTAAACAGTCCAATATTTGACCTACCTACCTAGCATAGGCCCAGGTCCACCCCGGACTGTAGCGCCACCTAAGTAACATATATGCACAAAGCATGTTGTTTCTCCACCACCTCAACACCCATTGGCTATCTTTCACTTGCTCTCGAGTGACAAAAATACACCAACCACAGTCCAAATTTTGTGGATAGCCTTTGAAAGCCATTGTCTGACATAAATAACTGCTGATCAATGCCTGAACCATTTGTCAAAAGTTCATCGAAGATTAAATAGATTTGATTCACATTTCATTAAGCAAATCGATAAGCCTTAACCCGCACCGCACATTTCCTATTAATCGGATTATTGTTGTGCTCGCATTAGTTCATTTCCCCCCTTGCATAATTTTTTATGTTGCTGTCAGACAATCAGCCAAATACGATGATATACGCGAGTAAATCTCAAATCAATAGTTTTTAGTTCAACATGTATTAAATTATTTTAACACCATAAACGGCTTATTCACTTCTCTCTTGCCCAGTCTACCCAAATTGGTGTTGAACGCGAGCTGTTTACCCCAACCCGGTTATTATTTCCAAAAGCGATTACTCAAAAAGCCCACCTAAAAAAAAAGACGTTTCCTTCTTCACAATCACATTCCCAATGTGTTCGTACGAGTATAAAAAAAAATCAATAAATAGCAATAAATACAAATTGAATATGAAGGAAAATAAAAATAAAAAATCATGAAAAATCAACGCGCCGCACTGGAGTGTAAGGCGATTAGGGAAGATACGAGGTATTCACGTACCTGATAATTTTCATGTCACTATTAGCATGGCATTAGAATGCCATTAGGCAATACAACAGAGGAGGATACAAAAACACACCGACACAGCATAATGCGAGGATAGCACACCAACAAAAGCTGAGTAACGTTGAAATGTGTGCATCTGGCCTGATACTCGAGAGTACACATTCTTTTGTGTGTTTCGGTCTGCACACAGGTTCGTCTATATACATAGATACGAGTACACTCAACGTATGAGATATATACTTACAAATCCGGGGGAAATTCGAAACCCTCCCATGTGCGGTGTGCGCAATTGTCCGTCAGTTCTTTGCCTTATGCTAAAAGCCTGCCTATGCACTTGGCAGTATCTATAAGGCTTGCAGTGTTTGGCTGTGTGTCCATATTGCAATACGATAGCATAACATATTCGAAGCGATAATTCGGCACTATAGTCGGTTGGTCGGATGAGGAGGATTACCTTAGAACCTGAGGTGTAAACGGGGTTGGCTGTTAGCTGTTGGGGCCAAACGGACTGCAGAAGGCGATAGAGTGAATGGACTTAGAGAAAAAGATTTTCTCTAGTCAAATCGCATTCAAATACAGACAGAGGTAAGGGGGGCAGACAAAACAGTGGTGCTCTCGAGTGTTGGAAAACAATGGCCCCTCTAGTGGTGTAAAATGGTTGTGGTTGCTCGCAGTAGTAGATAAGAATTCGCTTGTGCTTGCATTGGCAAATTGTTATTATTCGCCTTTCGTTCTCACTCTCTTCCTCTCTCCCTATCTTTCTGTCTGTGTCTTGCATTTGGTTGACTATTGCTTTGCCTTGCTTGGCTCGATTGTGATCAGCAGCAGGAAGTATAAGCATAAATGGGTTCATTTGTATATAGATATGTTTCCTTTTGACCGCTTGGACCGTTTCCAGTACTAACTACGGTATTTATTGGGAACTTTGCAGCTGTTTATCTGCGGGTGACTATTTTAAAGACATACAGTGCGAAGAACATATCTCATTTAAATGTATTTTTTTAGTTCACAGCTCGCCCTAATGCGCACATTTTGTGTGCGATAAGAAAACTTCGCCGCTAATATGTGTGCGCTTATGTTTGAAACTTATTTCCCACTTTCGTTCCCTTCAAAAATGCTTTGTTGAATCCAAAATTGGTATATTTACACACTTTCTTTCTAATTCGCTCCAGGTCTCTTTAACTTTATAATCTTTTAAATCAATCGCGTATTTTTGCAATTAATGCTTTTCACACTTCCCCAGAGCCATAAATTGGAAATTAATTCGAAAGCATAATCCACCATCTATCCCATCTTGAAAAAATATTTCTTCTTTCAACGACACACATTTGTATGCGTAATTTTAAATAAAAATCCTATTCTCTTAAACAAAATTAATTATGCCATTCAATTCACTTTTAACTACACAACACTCAAAACCAGTCAGTTGTGAATTAATTATTTAACAAAGCAAAATAAATATTCAGCAGTATCGAAACGAATCGCAGCATTAGCAGTCACGAGAAATGTATATTCCCTCTTGTTGAAAATAAAATTCGAAGAATTTGTTCGGTTTCATTCATCCGCATCCAGTATACTGTATACTCAACATACACAGTATACCTCCCAGAGACCGGAGTACAACTCTGGAGGCGCATCTCCATCATCGAAGAAAGAAAATGTGTACATACATAATATATACCCACTGTAAATGTTTGCTTAATGGCGAGAAAGAAAATCTTCTACTCTTAGCCCGTAGCCTATAGCCCGTCCCGCATTTGTGCCTGTCTCCTGCTCCGCTACTTGCCGGCCGCCTCGTGCAAGATAGAAGCGCCTACTTCAAAGAATTCCCATCTCTATACGCTACGCAAAGGCAACACAGAAAAGATACTGAAAGTATAAAAATATAACGAAAGCAAAAATAAGAAGATAAACTTCTGCCAGAGTGAGGTGGATTTGCAGAGGTACTTCTATTTTTTTTTTTTATTGAATTTTGCTTTGAAATAACCCCAGTGTCAATATTTGGTTGAGTATACACGACGACGGCAATAAGCGAAATATAGAAGCAAAGTTCAATTGTCAGTTGATTTTAGACTTTTATAAGCCTGCAATATTAACCTGGGTGTGGGTGTGTGCGTTATAATCGCATTCCAGTAGATGTTATTGTCAATTGTGTGTGTACACATAATTAAGATGGGAGGAGGCGAGGTAACACATCTGTCAGGAGATTTGTTAGGAAAATTTATCGCCTAAGTGGTTTGTTGTTTTGTTTATTTATAATGGGGCAGTATTCGATGGAAATATATGGAGATATCTGACTACTTGTAGGTTTTTTTTTAAACGAATCAGAGGAACGTATTTGTAGTAAATCACTGGCTTTTCAAAGTCGTGCAAAAGTAGCAAAGGCGATTTAATGCGCCTCAATTGATTTGGGTTGATGTTATGCTTTAGGTTTTTTTTTTAAATTTAAATAAAATATGCAGTACAGTGGACCTATTTGGTCTAACTGCAATTCATTGAGGACTACTCCTTAATCAATGAGAAGTGAAATTGCACTTAGTCCCAAATGTTAATCCAATTTTTTAATTTTTAAAATTGCCCTAAAATGTAAACAAATACCCTCTTACAGACAAAATACAGAGCTCACGAAACAGGCCACTTATTGACTTAAACGCAATTACGCAGTTGCAATTTAAAAGGGATAACAGACGAAGACAGTTTTCCATTTATTGTCGTGCTTTAATCTTCTGCTTCTTACTTACTTACTTACTTACTTAACGGGCTCCCGACCCGTGGAGAGTCTCTGCCTGAGACACTGCAGCCTTCCATCCTCTGCGATCCCGGGCACGCTGCTTCCAGTTATCCAGACCAAGCGCTCTGGCATCCGCGATGGCTTGATCTTTGAAACGGAGGTTCGGTCTTCCTTGTCGTCTCGAACCTGGCGGCTGGGATTCGAAGATCCTCTTAGCTTCTATTTATCACAAAAATATTTTTTTAGGAATCGATCAGTATTACAAAATACAACACGACTTTTATGAGAGCGTAAGTTTCATAAAACTGATTAAAAATTTACAAACCGAAATCCTCTCCTAAACCATACTCAAGGAACGTAACGAAAAGTGAAACGCCATTGAATGCTCAAAATAATCCTAATAATACTATTCCTTTATCTGTTTAAAGTCGGTTGAAAAACGCCCCCAAAAAGTGGGCGGGCAAATTATGTGTATCTACATTAAGATATAAATCTTTTATAGTACTTAGTTATAAGGCATGCAGCTATTTCACAGTAAAAACAAGGTAAAGAAATTACTTAATTTTAATTTTAATTTACAATAATTAGAAAAAAAAAGAAAAAAGAAAAAGGAAAGGTGATGTGAGATGGAGATAGAAGAATAGTCATGGGAAATTTAAGGTAGGAGGGAGAAATAAAGGAGGACAGCATTTTTGAAGCGTGTGGCATTAGAAATGTTTCTTATAACAATTGGAAGAGAGTTCCACAATTTAATTGCATAAATAAAAAATAAACGAGATGAATTAAGGTACCGACAACGTGATGGAATTATGGTGAATGTCCTAAGGGATCGAGCAAAATTAATCCTTTCATACAAATACGATGGAGTCTTATTCATTACAATATTATGCAGGAAAATACAATTTCTTGCATCAATGTAGTGTTTTAGCGTACATCCCAATAAATTTTTAGAGCACTGCGATACATGGTCATATCTTCGTAGACCGTAAATATATCTATACATATATATCTAACCGAGTCATCAACAGTTCATTTTAGAGCAGGGTATAAAATTAAAAAATTGACTGACTTTTGTAAATGTCACAACTGATTGAGATGGAAAGCTCGACTGAATATTTTCGTAAATGGCAAGAGCAGTTTTAGTGAAATGAAATCATATTACACCAATTACTAGGTACTAACACTTTTCGCTAAAATGACGGTAGAGACGCTTGGTCAACTGCTCGTGAGGTCCATGTTTCACTTCCCTGTCCATGTCAAATATAAATTCAACTGAACAATGTGCAGATATTGACTGCCAGAATTAAAATTGAGCTAGTAATATAGTTCGAAATTGCAAAATTCCAACCAAAGTTATTAAAAAACAATTGTCTATCCAAAAGTGATGAAAAACTGACACCAAATGAAGAGTTGGGAGAAGCTAGGCCTAGGGTCCTTATACGGACCTGTTGCGCCAACTATTTATTATTCAATAAAACAGGATTCAAAATTCCAAAAACCTGTTACATACATTTTTCAACAACAATATCTCAACAAATTTGTCAACTGGTACATCAAGCTTTTTACGTTCAGCAAATAACTGCTAACAGCCCACGACGTTTTTTCAATAAAAACTGACTTTACGACAAATTATAACAGACTTCCCAGCGCCAAAGTAAAAGTTAGAGTCTTCAAATTGTTCTCCAATCTCGCCACAGGCGACACACACAATTCGCTCGCCAATTCAATTAGCCCTTGTCAGATTTATCTCACTGAGCTAATTGAAATTCAAAATCACGTCCTGTGCTAACAAATTTACTAAAATTAATATCCAACGAATTTTCCCATGATTAAGACAAAAAAGAAAAAGAACGCCTGCTATAAAAATTAACCTCGAGGCAAGCTGCGAGCTCATCGCTACACAAATAAGCAGTTAAAAGCCAACGAAGCAAAAGCCCTACATGAAGATCAGGTTAAGAACTAAAAAAATAAAAACAGAAATAAAAACCCCAACCACGAGCCGAGTAATAAAAGAAGAAATACAAAAAAAAAAAAAAAATGTGTAAGAACTTGAGAACAAAAAATGAATAAAGAATGAGCAGCCAACAAGAAATAAAAAAAAAAATATATAAAACGTATAAAAGCAAAACCAACCAACGAAACAAAAGAAACCGCGACGCGAAGCAAATATTCTGCTGCTCCTGGCTGCCACATTATATAGCAATAACGAAAGAGTGTGTACTTTTGTAACATGATCACGTACCCTAGCCATCATTGAATATGTGTATGTGTGTTTGCATTGGTATCTTCGTTCCACAAGAAGAAAACAACAGCAGCAGCAAAGGACTACAAACAAGCAAAGCCAGCTAAAAGAATTATTGAAGAAGAAACATGGAAACTCGCTCCTTCGCGACTCCATTGCCATTTGCAGTGATATAGATTCCTGTATACGTATGCAGCAGTGCATGGCTCTTTCACAAGGCTTTTGCTGGTGCCCTCAATGACGACGTCGACGTCCTGTTTTGTTAAGTTGGCTCTTAACAAGCGCGGAGATCCGACGACATAGCAAACGATGTTTTTTATTTTGTATTTTAATTTTTGTACGTAATGTAGTGGGACTATTATATGCAGAGGGGCAAGGAAGAGATACCAGATTCGTTTCATTATTCCGTCCTTGGTACAGTCTTGTGCCATCGTTTTGTATTCCTTCTCCCTCTTGGTTGGAAATTCTCTAAGAGGTTCACTTATAATGATTTGTATTCTTCTTTTTGTTAACCCTCTCGGTGTTCTAGATACACTAAGAGATTGCCAAGGACTTGGATGGAGTCCTTTCTTTATTCACACGCCCTCCTCTACATTCGAAACAAAAGGCGCACATAATCAAAAATATAGGAAAATCTCGCAAGGAGTTATGACTCCAACTCCCGATTCCAAAATCACCATAGCAAGAAGTTGCCGTCACAGCACGTATTTGTCTCCGTATATGGTCGCAGCGAATGGTCTCCTGGTGGAAGACAAATTCGCCACGGGGGTAGTGTTAAAACTCCACTGAATGTCTATTTGCACGTAATTTATAGTTGAAAGTCGACTTGAAAATTTGTTACAATTCTTGTACAAATGTACACCGCACCATGAAATTGTGAAACCACACAGAGCAAAAGAAAAATAGAAGCAGAACTGAAAAAATACTTCGTAGTCATAATAAAATTCCAACAATAAACGTAATTGAGAGGTACACATACGCACACACGTTGGAGTAAAGGGCCGACCTGAGTTTTGCAGCCAAGCGAAAAACAGCTTTAGAGGAACTTTCGGATGAGGTTATGTATCTCGGGCAGTCTCACTCTACCGTGTGTTTCAGAAATTATCTTATATGTGGGGTGTAAAAATTAAATTATGCAGAATGGGTGAGATTTTTTTTCGTTATTTGCTTGTTTTTATTACCACCAGGTTGTGGTGTTATTGTTGGTTCTGTGAAGTGCGTGTAATTATTTTGAGTGTCTCTTGAAAGGTGGTATCACATGAAAAGGAAGAGTCTTGCGAGCGGACTGAAATCTTAACGAATGCTGTCATCGGAATCTTCTTGTATTTGTCATCATTTGTCGAGGACAAATATATTTTTTTTATTCGACAAAAGACCCCACGAGCTTGCTTATCACTCACTGGTGTGAGTTTCCAGCCCAGGCATCAATCAACAAGTTTTTTTCTGTCACCACACACCACTAAAGTGAAGATCTTTATCTTTGCGTATTCTTCCACTTGGAATCGACAACCGACAAGTCTTGCAAGCGTAGCATGGATTGTCATTCGCTCTCTGCCAACTTTGCCATCTTAGACGACAGATGACTCCGATCAGGCCAATGTCTTGCAACTAGAAGAATTCGCTGTTTAATCTTTCGTCGACGCAACGGATTGAATGCCATTTGGTGAATTTTATGTTCAAAACGACGGACTTATGTCGCGGCACTTTGGCTAACGTACATCATTTGTCACCAAACAACTAAGTAGATGTTGTCGTTCGATACCGAGTTTATATAGTGAAGCTGAGATGGACAAAGTCTGTCTATAGTCACGTTTGTTTCGTCGAGGATTTTGGGCGTCCCTTCTTTCTGACAACATATACCAAAGGCACCAAACTAGACTCCAGCTTAAAACAAAAATAACCACGCAGATCGGTCCTCAGTAAACCCAATTATGGCTACTTGTGCGATTAGTTAGGAATTTGCTATATAAGCTCTTGTATTTTGAAACCATTTACAGTAAAAGCATTGGAATCTACGATTGTGAATGAAATTAAAGTCCAAATATCGCAACTCATTCGTACAGCTCATCCACGAGTTCTATGAACCGCTGGACAACTCAACCTTGCGGACAGCTTGATTTACTTACAATAAATACTGCTCACAAAATCGCTTCTAGTTTACAGATGAGTACAAAAAGCAGTACGTCATTACCAACCCTCTATTATCTCCACTTTATAGTTCATTTCAAATTTCATTTATCCATATCTCTTAATCTACCCAAATGAGGATGAAAACAAAAAAAAAATCAAAGCTGCTACTCTACCCAAACACTCTGCCATCAGCTTTTCTGAATACACTTTATCTGGGGCAAAACAATCTTCAGCGGAAGAATATCCTCCTGACTACTCACGAACAAAAGGATACGAAATTGTATAGCAGATGTTTCTGCTGTTCTTGTTCTCAAAAAGAGAAACCTTCGACCACTTCAAGTCCTTCAAGTCCCAGTAAATACAGTAAGAGATGCGAAGCGAATTTTTATCTGCTTGTATTCACAAAAACTATAGATACATCTACTGAATTCGAAATAATTAAGGAAGAAAGTGCCGGTCTGTCTACGACAGCATTTGTTGGTATAGCCTGTTTCCATGAGAATAATAAGTATTTGCCGACTTCGTTCCATTTATGTGGCCATCGTTGTCGCTCTATAACAATGGAGTTAGGAAACTCGTCTACTTGGTTGAGCAGAGAGCTACTCGTACCTATAAGTAAGTACGGGTGTATGAAGTACGAAACAGCAGGCAGATAGCCGAGACAAATGGACAAATTAGAGGTGTACGTACACGGTCGGTGTTTACTTATTTCCCCCTTCCTGTTCGGTTCGAATCTTCAAATCATCGGTAATATAACGGAAAATAATTGTATTGATGGATAATAGGTCGAATACAATGGGATATGGGATTGACCCTTGTGAGGTCGTTAGGGACGGTCTTTTCGTTTTGTCATGCGAAACGGAGGGAGGATCATAGGGCGGGTAGTTATTGTTGTCACCATCAGTGAAATGCGAGTATAAATATAGACGCACGCACGGTTGGGGAGTAAATGAATATATTTTGTCATTGTTGTGCCACGATTGAAGGGAAGTCAGAAATTATATGACAAACTCCCCTTGTGTGTCGTATTGAATTTGATTTGGAATCGATTACCTACCTTTTCTGTTGTATGTGGAGCGGAGTGGTTTCATTTCGATTACATTTTCTGATATATTACCAACAAAAAATCACATATCCTCTAAATACGTCTAATAATGATTTTTCTTCTTTCTTTTCAGGTAAATTGATTGACTATATATATATTCGCCAAATAATACTGGGAAAGCCAGTTTCAGTCTTGAGTGGTATGTATTGAATTGATTTTCATTCCCACACACGAGTGATTTTTTTTGGTAATGGGGTGGACACAGATGGCTCAAAGTTCGTGTTTTTGCCAGTTTAGAGGGAAATACCCGAGATCGTGAGTTTCATTTGCGTTTTTGAAGATCTCTTAATCATTGCTGAGATAACAACAACTATTTGTTAACAGGCCGTTGTAACAATAGTTGGTATTATTCTCAAATAAATGCCGATTGCAAAACAATACTTTTAAGCTTTTTTTCTACTGCGCAATCTATCGCCAGTGGCGACAAGCACTCGCCAGTATTACTCTATTTTTCAGCTTCTTGATTCACCCGCTCGGAATTTGCATACAATTGCACGTCCCCTCCATTCGGCCCAAAAGAAAATCCTACTCACACAAATACATAACTGTGAGCAAGAAGCTAGGTTTTATATGTATTTTTAAAAAGACTGGAGTCTAATTCTGAATCGAATCCTCTTATTTATTTATTTTTTGTACTTTACTGACAATTTAATTAAAAGCGAGACTTATTTCCATCAGTTCCTACGTTGCGCACACTAATGTGCGTTCTCACATTCCTCCCAAAAACAAATGGAAATATCGTAAAAAATGCAACTACTTCCGTAGCGCACACTTATGTGCGATTGCATACTCTGGGCCAAATAATTGGCCCCCAATCGTGCAATTACATTTGCTAATTTGACACATTGCTGCGGTTTTAATTAAATTCGTTTTATGCATCTTACACGAAATGAATAACCAATTAAGGTCCGGCAACACAAAACATAAACCACACGCTTCAGTGGTGTACACATGTCAAAGAATTACCTCTCCCCTATTTCGCTGCGGCACACCATGCGCGTACAGCACTTAAATTTAGTGCCTATCGTTAACATTTTCATGTTTTTTTCGTTGACGATGTTGGTGCGGCGAAGGGATTGTCGTCGTCGATTTGCGGTAATAAAACGAAACCACAAAGGTCTATCGCCGCCGCCGCCACCATCAACCATCGTCGTCGCAGCGCAGTATTAGTTTCTAATTCACCACCATTCACCCGATTCAATTTCATCATTTATAGGGTCGATATACACACATAGCACGCAACACATCTGGGTGACATTTAACAGCTGCCCATGCTGACACATTGTCATTGTGTTAGAGATCAATTTTCGCCAGTCACAAAAAAAAAACCCCAGAGAAACGTCTAAATTACCCCCGAAAATGAAAGCCACTCTGGCATGACTGTGTCGAAAAATAAAAGTAAAGAAACAAAAACGTAAATGGAAACCCAAAAGTGGACACGAACCATGTTAATGTTGCGCCGGCATACTGTGAGCCATTTCCCTTCAGTCTGACACACAATGGACACGAGGCACAAATTGGAAACAATAATGCACACGGCTGAGGGAAACGTTAAACAAGTCACCACCAACCATCATCATGACGATACCCGGTGGCGGTGGGAAATAGAATTTCGTTCAATGAAAGCCGGGCTACACCAAGGAAGCACTAGGCGGTCTGATCGGTGTGGTGCATACACATTCCCCTCTCGTGTGCTCTGTCGGTAACAATAGAAGGAGGAAACGAACCGACGAAGGGACATTAGGCGGACATATGGTGTGCTTATTACACTGGCAGGGGGGCTCTGGCTGAAGAATTATTTCTGCATCGTTACACCGACCGCCGAACCGTACTCGGTGTGTACGTATTCCGTTTCTATTCGACGTCATTATGACTGAGCAGGCTTCTCTATTTCCTTTGCGATAATAAAATTCTTTTATCAGAAGGAACACTGTTTTTCCTATTTTGAGCTCAGATATGGAAGGGTGTATGAGGAGCTCTAAAAACTACAACGGCACGGATGGGCATCATTAATTTCCATTTGCCTTTCTGGAAACTCGGTGTGCCCTTCTGCCAGCTTCTGTTTACGATGTTTTTAGCACGCACTAACGCGCGCACCTCGCTCTCCGGCCCAAGGTGTGCGATAAAAGTACAGAAAGGCATGTTGTGTTGAGCGCCCTTCAGAGGAGAAGCCGTCGGCGTTTTTGCTGCAGACAATCAAGCAAAGGGTGAAATTGAAGAACCATTTCTTCTTGTTTTTATTTTTCCTCCCCCTGGTGGGAATTTTACGCTCCGGGGGTTGTGAAGGAATGACTAATTTCGGAGATGGAAACGTCGTTACTCAATACGGTTTACGGAGTAATTCTGTAGATTTTCAAAGGGTGCTTGGCGAAACCCTTACGAGGTCGTAAAATTGTTCGCAACACTAAAAAAAGACACAAAGTCTCATCGCGCCGAAGGGTTGGTTCTTCGTTTGGGGTGTTATGGTGCTAGTCCTAAGGAGCAAACGATGACCAATTTGAAGTCACTCGCAAACGGCTTGTGCGTTTTATGGTTAAAAGAAAAAACATTGTCTTGGATTTGCTTTCTTTCTGCCTTTTTATGGGGCTGTAAATATTTCATTAAATTCAGCAATTTGCTCATTAAAATTTCACAAACGTACGCATACAAACTGATTTGGCATGCGGAAAGGGTAGAGGATATAAATCAAAGACAAGCCTGGTTTGGGTCATATTTTTCGAGTGCGGAAACGTAGGTGTACTGGTATCCTCCCGCGGCAAGGTTAATAGGGCTATAAATTTATTCAATTGACAGTGCGAGTTGTAAAATGAAATATCTCTCTGCCAAGTCAATAAAGAAAATGCTTCAAGTGGAAGGGAACACAATTAGGATTTCGTGACTTTGCAGTAGGGAGAACGTCCCACGATTGCGGGGACTCCAACGCCATGCGATAGCTGTTTGTTTTTATGTCCGTGTGGCGAGCACATTAGGTTTCAAAGTCGTTTCTATCCTATGTTTATGGGTGGGGCTCGTTCGAAGTGCCTTATGGTGACTACTCACCTTGACCTCCGTAACTGTTGATAATTGGGGTTTTTCGAACTGGAAGTCGAATCGGCAACGCAACCAAAAATGGCTAGTAGCACGACTATTGAAATTTGTGCGGACGAGATTGAGAAATGGAGGAGCTGAAAACCAGAGCTCGTGAAATGCCGATTCTTTAATTTTTGGAGCGGGAGGGAACCTTCATTTGTGTTTCGCTTTTCGTTACGCTAATTTTTGAACCTCATTTAGTTTGTGTACCACAACATCGACTTTAGATATAAGTATGCAATGTTTCGAAAGCCTGTTAAAGAGAGGGCGACCCATTTCGGCTGCGTAAGGAGAAGTGGGGGACTCTTAAACGTGTTCCATTTTTCGTTACTTTCTTTTTTTAATTAACGCGTCCTGTAGATGGGCCACCGATTATTTAATGGAATCAAATTCTACACGCTAATCCCGCACTGTATAGCTTCTATTGGTCAATTACGAGAAGAGTATGATTGTACCTTCTGTGGCGTTTCAGTTTTCGTTACCGCCGAAAACTTTATTCGAAATAAAGTAAAAAAAACATAATCCAACCCAAAACCCTGTTATTCGGTAAAGCAAAAGTCTATACTGAAGAAACTATAGGGCATTACCATCATCAACTCTTGCTCGCCCGATATAAATCTATGTGCAGTTGCAAACATTTTAATTAAATAAAAGCCATTATTTGGCTTTTCTGATCTACTTAACTACACATATTTATTTTGAACCCAAATGTCATTCACAACAAGAGAGAACAAAAAAAAAAACAATGACAAGTCGTGCCAAAAACGTCAACAACTATTCGAAAACTCTTTGCGCTACTCATTAAATCAACACAACCAAGTGCCAAGTATCTTGGATCGTCGCCCTCTTTTTCGAGCAACATTTTCTTCAGCAACAAAATCTACTGTGTGTAGGTAACCCAATCCGCATACCACTTGCCACAGGGGTCAATGTAATCTAAATTTGCCGACAACAAAAGCCAAACACAACGAGATCAAGTGTTTTATAGAAAAAAAAGGAAAAGAACAAAATATGTCACCTGTCCGAAGAACACTTTTCAAACCAATTGAAAGATAGGTGAGAAAAACCCTCGCAAGCTTATTATCAATTCCAACAACACGTGTTATAGTTTCAAACTGTCAACTAATTGCTTCATTTTAAAATAAATTGTTCAACCACGACCGATACAAAAAGAACTTCCAACAAAGAAACAATTGCTTTGAGGTGTGGAAAAATCGATTTCTAGAACGCCCACTGAGCAAACAATAAAATACCGATTCGTCGTCGTTTGGCATATTACTTGTTCACAGTGACAGAATGACATAACGACGTTAGCAATAATTTTTGAGGGGAATCGCAGATTGTGGGGGCATGGCGTCCCGTCATTATGTGGGTGTTGACACAGAGATGTTTTTTGTTTTTTTTTTTTTGTTAAGCAAACGGCAAACGCCCACGCAACGACAAAGACCATGTACTGAGTGCCAGTGCCAGTGCCACACACAGTGGCCGAAATGTGCACACAATTTAATTCGCATGAGAACGCTGATTGTCTGTGATAATCGCTCCACAGATTGAAAGAGTGGGCTCCGTTCTGCGGTTGTTGTTTCTTGTTTGTGATGTGCCGGAGAGAGAGACTCGAACAATTTCTATTTCCGGTCATTAAAAGCCAATCGCTGAGGTCAGCTACACACAGTGACTTGGTACAAGAAGGATCCCCATGGCGGCGGGTGAGCAGGGCACAGAGTCGCAGTCGCTCGTCTCTAAATGACTGATGATATTGAGATAGAAGGCAGAGATGAAGCTGGGGAAAAGCTGACAGTGACTGTGACTCCTTGAGAGTACTTCTTTCTTCAGTCAGCGGGAGAATGTAATGAAAATTTACGCCACGATGAAGAGGAGAAACAAAAAAAAAATAAAACACAACCTAAGCACAGATCTCAAGGGAAACTCAACGTTTCGGATGATTGCTGGGACTGGGAGTTGTGTTTCACGGCAACCCATGGGAAATTAGGTAATTACTGTGGAAGAGCCAAAGGATGGATCGGGTATATCGCGTGATTTGCCAATAAGTATCTGTCTTTGGAAATTGGACATGTTCTTCTTCGTTTTGTAACTGCTGGTGATTCTTTTTGTTCTACGATGACCTTTGATTGTTAATTGGCGCTGATTGCAATTGCGCTTTGAGTATTCTTTTGTCAGTTGGTCTTTCTATTTTAGCACAAGCCATTAGATGCAGCCAGAGGAGGGGAAATCCACCAAAGATGTGATTGGCAATTAGTTTGACTCTTTTTCGTGACTGTATATAGAGGGTTTATGTTTATGTTTCAAGCTTTCTATGAAGTCCTTGTCCCAAACTGACACTAGACTGAGTGAGTATAGAAGCAGTCGTTTTCTAGCAGAAAATGCACCATTAAGTGTTGGTAAATGCATTTATTTTTGTTCCCTCCACATTTCGTTGAAATTCTCATAAATTTCCCTCTGGCTTATTTTTGAAACAAAAGGCAAACGGATAAATTTTTAAAAGCTGTCACCATAATTAGTCAAAATTTTTTACCTTTTTCGGACTACTTCAAAATTAACATCAAATTGGTAAATTTCCCACATTCTAATAACACTGCGTTTAAATTTAAATGGAACGGATGACAAATTAAATCAAACACAACCATAAGGGAAAACTTAAACCGCTTCACATTCATAGAGAAAGTCAAGCGATGACGTTCATATATTTAGGATTTTCGTGGGAGCACGTCATTGCGTCATTCGCTCCGGTATAAAGGACCATCCACGAAGGGGGATGGTACACCCTCTCTCAGACACAGACCAAAGCGAAACAACCATATATCTATTTCAAAAGAACATTCAGTTTTATGCAAAAACTCCACTCTTTGTGTCGGTTGGGCGGCACGCGGGTGAATACGGCAATTTTGTAAAGCGAACCAGCAGCCAACAGACCAACAAAACGAACATTAAATCCGAAAGGCAAAACAAAAAAAAAAGTGTCGTCCCCCAGCCCACCCTCGACTATATATGACTTCGGTGACAGTGCGCCATGTCGACATGCCATATATGCATTGCATAAGTCATAAAATAGCAGATAGCCGGAGGACTGCTAGACACTGCTGCTGCATGTGATACAACAATGCATTCGATTAATTTGTGCAATCGTTAGACCAAAGCAGACATGAATAGATTCACAGATACGTAGTCAAATCATATACGCACGTTGCTAGACGTTTGTCGCCCGCCGCCGCTGCAAGTCCGGTCGGGTGACTGCGATCGATAATTTGTCAAAGTGCCCCCGAATCAAAGCCAATCACCATAATAAAATAGTAGCGCACGTTGTCTGGCAATCTGCATACGTGTGTCTGTGCGCAGAGTTCGACGACGACGGCACGGCTTGCCATTATCCTAGGGGATTGGTTTTGGTTCGCTTCAATATTATTTCATACTCGTATCTGCAAGGGGAAGCCTACTACAAAAACTGGCACACACATTCAATTAATGCGGTTCCACTGCATGCACACCGATGCCAGTCGCATATAGCGTTCCCCCTGTCTTTATATATATCGTGACAGAAATTCGTTAGACAGAACGCACTCCAAATGCAAATGTATCGCGACTACATGTGATATGCGCCTAGCCCCCCCGACAATTTGTGGTGGCCAATTCCTGTGTGCTGGCCTGGTTTTTGTACGCGTGCATCTCGCTCAACATGGCGGCTGGGAAAACTGTAATTTCGATTCGCTGCCAGATTGATGGGGATGATGTATCTATATGCATTAATATTGGCTGCACGCAATTTCGCAGTCGCATTAGTCTGCCGCGCGAGTATCTTTTATGTTATCTGATGAGCGGCTTTCAGTTGTTTTTTTTTTTTTTTTATTTCTTGGTCGAACAAAGGCGTGCGCAACATAACTCACTTAATGTCCCGGCCAACGCTTGTCATGTAAATGCGCTTCTCTGCCGGTGTGTGCCGAGTGTGCAGTGTAATGAGTGGAATTTAGTAGACGGCCGGTTCCGTTGTACGTTGCTCATTTGCAAATGCAAATTCCATTTAATTGAGTTGAGCAAATGACTACCTATACCAGCGGTGTGCCTGTGCATGCGGATGATGATTCTAGTTCAATGAGGATTTGCGGACAGGTTTTCCGCGCACAAATCACTGAAAGTAAAGAAGGCGATGCGACGCGGACGCGACGATTCCTTTAGGGTGTGTTGCGTAGTTATCTGTACGTTTTATGTCATTTAAATGAGTTAAGATTTATCGCGAACTGGTTTCCAATAATAATTTTCTAACTTATCGGAGAATAAAAACTGCAGGGGTATTTTATGATTTTTTATGGCCAATTAGCTGGGACAGCAGAGTAGGAATTTGCGCCGATTGGCATAATGCGGCTTTGGGATAAGCTACTGTAATTGACCGTCTGACAGGTATGCTTAGTTGGAGTCGGCTTCGTGGCTGTCTTGATGCGAATTGTGCACCAACGGATGCGCAACAGGAAAGTGGTTTTGTCCGATATATGAAGTCACTTGGTATAAACGAGCGTTTCATTATATACTACGACGAATACTAGCTTTGGAGGGCATTAACGCTCTTTAGATAAATTGCTGCTCATAGGCAACTAGATTCAGGCTTCGAAATGACGGTTTTTGTGAATGTTGTCGCGGATTTCGACGCCATCATTTAACAAAAATGATTGCTGCCGCTTTAAGCAATAACCAATACGAGTATCTAGCGAGACAGGTTGCCATCTGGCTCACATATTGATTTCAAGAAAGTACTATACCCCTTAAAAGACTTAACGTCTTCAAGGTCGTAAATCAGGCATAACATATTATGGCTGGGAACTATTCCTGCAGAAGGTGCACAGTTGAAGAAGGTGACAAGAACGATTTTCATGAGTAGTAGGTTTCAAATTCGTGCATGCTCTCATACAGACTCCTTCCATCAGTCACACCAACTCTCCTAGTCAGTTTTATAGTGTCCTCCATATTCACCTTATTTTCTGAACAATTCTGTCTTCCTTCTCAATTTCAGCAAAAACCCCGCCCCTCTTAATCTTCGTGGGAAATACATCAGCAAACTGAGTTCTAATTATCATAAAATACACAATAAATATTTTTTCGGTTCCTGTTTTCAATAACTTATTGAGTTTATCTCAACACAAAAGAAATGAAACAAATCTTCATCCAAAAACAAATTCAATATAACGTTTGATCCCACCCGCTGACAACCACTTATGGTGACCCCCTCCGGGTATATGAAAAGCAAATAAGATTAAATTTTATTGCCGTTTTTTATTTGCGCCAGTTTTGCGTTAAAATGTTTGAGTTTCATTCTCAATTTATTTTAGAATGAGTACAAAATTATACAAGGAAAAAAAAATCACTTTGTTAATTTAAAACTAAAACTATTAAATAAAAACTAATTAGCATACGAAAAAAATGTGGGGAATGTTTATCTGTTTTGGATAGAGTAAACACAAAAGTATACGAACCGTACCACTAATGATGGCCCACAGACGTGTTAATTGAATAAAAAGTATTAGCATTTTAGATTAATGAATGAATAATTTAAATCGAAATAAATTGACTAATAAATTTTGTTGTATTATTATTGTCAAAGGCGAGGTTGCCTGGTTCATTTGTGTGGTGTTTGGAGATAAATTTGGGCACAAGCAAGGTATACTGGGACTGAATATATGCTGCTACTTGAATTGAGCCAAATTGTTGGAATTTTTAAAACAATGGGTTCAATGAAATAGGTTGGGAAGTCTCAGTTGTAAAAAAGCCTTAGAATACTATCCTTTGGAAGGCGTTACCGAAATGTTGAGTTTCGAGAAGCTCTTTCAGAAGGTGCGGGATATTGCATTATTCAAATGATTAGCTTTGTCTTTAGCTCTAAACTTCATTTGGGTTGTCATCCTCTCTGTAGTTTCTAAAAAAATATTAAAATTGTTGAAAGTCTATAAGTGGCAGTGCAGGTAGTATCCGCTTCATCAATTCATGACAATTCGAACCAAGGTTCACTTCCTGACTGGCGACAACAAGAACGTACATATATTTTAAAGCGGATTTCCTGTTTCTGTTTGTGTCGTCATAATATTTCGAAAAATCGCAGAATTCAATGTAAATTGTTCGCAGTCATTTTTAAAATTTTGTTTTAGTAAATCAGACGTAACAATCCGGAAAAATGCATTTCCATTGTAAAATCGAAAAAAAATCATATTCCTTGAGTATCCTATAAGAAGTAGGTTCCAATAGGCTTTTGTTTGTAGTTTTCTAGTAATTTCTCAAACTGGAAAAAAATCAATTGAAGTATACGTAGTCACAGTCTTCAGTAAAAAAATATTTGAAGAAAAAATCTTACAAAATCTTTTCCCCAAAAAAATCAATTTCAAAAGGTTTGATTCGTTTTCATATTTGATTGTTTTATGTCCCTAAAATCTTGTCTTGCTTAGGTAACTATTTTGTAACACATCAACGGTGTACGGTTTGCAACCTGTCTAACCAATGTTAGCATACAACTAGCGACATCTTGAGACCAAAGATCAGAACCTCTAATTGGTTCCTGAAAATGGACCTACATGGTAAAAAGCTGGACCGACATTTGTTTTTGACGTGAGATTGTAGTTAAGCGGGAAAGTTGCACTTAACATTCAATCCGGTCTTTTAAAGAGTAAAAATTATTTCTATTTCCCTAAACTAATTTTACGTCAAATTTAACTGAAAACCAAAAAAAAAGTGCATGTCTTATGATTAACTATGTATAGCGAACTGTCAAATACACCACAATTAAGTTGTCACACTTCGCAATAAATATGTACTTTAATTATCTGTCACTTTTCTCTGCTATCACTATCATCCCAAATGTATGACACATCTGTCGGGTATCAAATCAAAATTTCAATTCAACATAATTTGCAAACCCGAAACTCGCAAATAACAACGGTAAATATTTAGTCATAAAACTCTCTTCACTGAAGTATCAAATATTTAACTCGAGATAAGAGAAAAAGAGAAATAAAACTCCAACCAATGGCAAAGTAATCTCTTACTTAAGCACTTTGCAAGAGTGTGTTTTGCGAAAAATGAAAACGAAAAATTAAATATTTACACTTGCAAATTGATAGCGAGTATTGGTGTACCCACTAAATCAATCGTGTGAATAATATTTTCAATTTTGTAAGCAATTGACACAAGAGTACGTAACGTATCTCCGACATTGCCCTAATGACACTTTAATTAAAAACCGCAATCGATGACACTTAAGACGCCAGTTAAAGTCTCGCATTTCATATATGCGACGATGGTAGTTTGCGTTTTTAATGGAGGCGGTACACCTGACAGCATATGTGAGCTATCCTATAAATCATCATTTTGCGCGATGACACTTGCCAACAACAACGATTGCATGTATGCAAGTGAATTATTCAATTAAAATGAATAGCTCTGTGAAATGGGGTCAACCCCTTCAGTGGGAATAAACAACACTCCGCCACTATGGTATGGCTTTTTTAATGACTATATAATGGCACAAACTTGGCTGCCAACCGAGCCACCCACTTTAAGCATTATCGAGCATAATTCACCCTCTCTGATGTGCACTCTCATACAGCTGCATGAATGCATATACCTATACAATGTGAGCAGTTGTGTGGTATAGATACTTCATATTTAAAGGCGAAATGTTTATGAGTTTCGTCTCATTACGAATGGCTTTGGCCTCCTGCCACTTCTAGCTGCATACATGTATCTAGGACCATTCAAACGCTGTTGTTGTATGCAGACAACGTTAAGCCACCGCTATTGTGCCAGCACAATATGTAGGAAAATACATCATCCGATTGTGTGGCATAATACTGCTGCATTTATATACGATATATACCCACTGATGGTAATATGTGCCACCCGTTTCCTCCCACCCCCAGATTCTGTTCCACCATCCTTTCCGGGGGTTGAGCGAAGTCATTAAACGAAATTTATTACCCACTTGGAAAATTGTTTCTGGTCTTGTTTTAGAATTGGAAATTGGCTTTCCATTTTGATAGTCCCCCCGCTTGTTTATGAAATTTTCCGAGGGTGCGCTGCCACACGGGTGGCAATGTGCAAATATTTGCATATAGTTCGGCTATCCGGCGACTTTGGGTGTTGGGTGTTCGTTTGTCTGTTGCCTGTGAATGGTTTTCTGTTTTTATGTAAACAATGGCAGAACGTATTGTGAATTGTAAACGAATAATTGGAATTTAAATTATTTTATTGGTTTCGGAGGCAGCAATAGCTTGTGCGGAACATGAAGCGATTATATTCGATATTTACGAGCGTGGATTTTCGGCCACGAAGGCCTTGAGTGTGATTATGTAGGTAGGTGTTTGGGGGAAAGTTTTGTGTTTAAATTGATTGCCGGTGGTGGCCATAAACAAACTGCTTGCGGGAATATATTTTTCAGAGGGAGGACAGGGGTGTCTACCCTTTTAATAGCATCCCTAGGAATGGTATGGATTTGTCATAGTGATGTGGTACGGTCTGTACCCTGATGGACTTCGATTGGCAAATTCAAAAGGCCCTATGGACGGTTCACTAGACTAGTCCGAAATATCCGTACATCTAAACGATCCAAAAAATTTCCGACGCACAGATTTTAGCTACTGGCGATCTTACAGTTGTTTGGAACTAGGACTTGCCACTCGATCATTATAAAAACCGATTCCATTAATCACAATATTGATTACCCCACCATAAATGACATAACTATCGTTCACTCCTTTGTTTATTTTTATAACAAGCAATCAACCGAAACACCAGCTTGTCGCTCCTAATTCAGTGTTGCAAACGCAACAAGCGACTACCCATTTTATAACAGCGCACAAACATAATTTGTCTTGACAGCCGAAAAGCCTTGTCTTTTAATACCCGGCGGCCTTTTCTCAAAGTATATACGTGTCGCCGACTCTAAATGGTAATCATAACATTTTACAAATGCGAAAAACAACTATCGCCCAGCACTACTGGCTAATGTCGCTTGAGAGCGATAAATCAAAAACGCGCAACACTGGCGGCGGCGACGGCGGCGGTAATCTCCCGAAAAGCTTACACTTCGACTCTGATGAGAACACCCTGAAACACCTTTCCAAAAGACCGCGCACCGTCTCTAATAATGCTTGAAGTTAACCCCCAGAGCGAGTGCCAACTCAACGCAACCAAGCGCAAGCATTGCCCAGATAGATACACATCAGCACATCGTCATCATCATTATATGGTCGCTTGGTGTATCTATCTATCTACTAGATTGCTATTCTTTACCTACAAGTAACATAAAGATATCTATCTGACATTCTGCATGTGTAGTATCTGTAGTTGTGCTCCTCGTGCGCGACACAAAAAGATGACAATGATAGATAGCCAATTAGTTGTCGCTGGTGTTGCTGCTGTTGTGTTGTTGTTATTGTTGTTGTTATTGTGGCGTGCTGCTGTAGATAGTTCCAGCATTTAGTGTGAGATTTTAATAGTATCTAATTATTCGTTTTCGACATGCACACAAACACATGCGTCTCTTGCGGTAGTGAACAATAAAAATGCTCATCAAGTGCTTCCAATTGCCAACCGAGTGTGCCGCATGTATCCATGTGTAGATACGGGCTAAAATGCCAAAAGATACAGCATCTATAGATATCCGCTTTATGATGGTACTCAACTCAGATGTCGAGTGTATTATTTGGTTGTTGTTCGTTTAACTGCCGTGCCACTTGGATCACATGCTGTTAGGGAAGGAAAAACAAAATATTTAATAGTGTTTACTGTCAGAGAGTGTCCGTCGTTGTTTTGTTAGAATCGGTTGGGCTCTTCGTTCAGAAGATAAGTGGTTGACAGCCTTTACAGCAGGGGGTTGCGTTAGGTCGAGTGGTCATTTCGGAGTGGTCGGTCGGTAGGTATTGCCGGTGCAGTGAACCTACGAGAATGATGTTTTTTTTGTGTTTTCGTCCATTAAAGGAATTTTTTGTCTGTGTGCACAATTTTATTGATTTTGACAAGTTTTCGAGCTGTGATTGATTTCTTTTTTATTTACTTGTTAATTGATTGAGATGCTAATTTGGAAGAAAATTTGTGTAACAGAGTCTTCTTTGTGTCAGGCATTTAAGGAAAAGGTAGACGGACACATTTTTGTCACTTTCACACCTTTTGTCTGAGAAATAAGAGCTAATTTGTCATACGATGGGAAAACAGTTCCACAAAAAAATAAAAATAAAATAAATAAATACCCCGGGCGTAGGTTTTCGCAAATATTAACATGCTGCAGTTTTTATTTTGCTGGAGGAATTTAGGAGTAACTTTTGTTTTCATGGTATCGAACCTGAGAGCCCTCACTCAGTAGTCCAGCACACTGAGCCTTTTGTAAATCATTTGGAACGTTTTATCTATCAAATATAATAAATAATACGTTTAAAGAAATATTCAGTGTGAATCGGATGATTTTATCAAAATTTCCTGAGGTCCCAAACCCTAGAAAGTTATGAGAAATGTTACCGCAGTCTGAAAGTAGTCCGGAGTTGAATTTATGCACAATTATTCTTTGCGCAAATATTCCTTGATTTTACCGCAACTGACTGTCAGGCTTTTAAAAGGCACATGGCAATCAGAGTAAAAGCTCCTGTTTTCTATGTCTCTGTGTCTCTCAAGACAGCATCACCCATTTCTAGATCTTACAAACTCTCATCTTGTGGGCTTCGCGCCTTTCTATGCTTAAAGCTAAAATTATACGGAAAATATAATCTCCTTTGTCAGTTCGGAAAATCTAACATTGGGAATAAATTGGAAATAATTACATTTGCCACGTATGACCCAAGAAGCCTGTTCGAAAGTCCTCTAAATAAGATCTAAGTTCAGCTGGAATCCCTCTTCAGTTCAAGTGCTTTCACCGTCTAATGGAAAAGTTGAATAATATGATGAAGACCGTGTTTTTTTGCAAATTGTCTGTGTACATTATCCAAACGGATTTCGAACGTCAATCAAACTTAGAAATACGCAAAGTTGTTTCAACTCCACTTAAAACGCCGTCAAGCATATATCTGACCCTGGCCCCAACAAATCAATCAAAAATCGCTTTAAGTATACGTTTCACAATGATTTCACACTCTGTCATCTTGTTTGCCGAACGACCAAGTCCAGCAATGGAAGCCCATATCCAGGCAAAGACAACCCCAATCTAATTGAATGGCAACGCGTAATCCATTTTAAAACCGCAAAATATCGCACTTCTAAGAAAAAGACCCGCCAACCAGTTCTCGCAGCCAAGCATAACCCATCCCAGCCAGACATTAATAAAGCATATTTGTTATCGTTAAACTGTCGTAATTTGTCAAATGGAATCCACTTAACCGCAAAGGAGAAGCATTCATAAAAGCCAACCACAGTCGCCGTCGTCCGCATCGGACCATCAAAAAGTTTCAAATACCCCAAATGATTTTTTTTTTATTTTTTTTTTCATTTCGGGTTTCTTTGAGTTCGAAAAAAATAAATAAACTGTCATCCTCCATTTGGCGCACATGGGTGTGGGACTGGTCGTAAATTAAAATAAATATAAAAACGAATCCCAAAATCATCGCCCATTCGATCGAGGCAAGAGACACAAATTTCGTAGAGATTTCACATTTTCACACACCAACACACCTTTTCGGTTTACGGGGGGGCTCGGTCTTCTTCTTCGTGTTAACTTCACCCTATTTCCTCGGAAAGCCATAAAAAAAAAATCATACGACCTCATTTCGTTTGTGCAAAAGCCAACAATAACAACAGAGAAAAAGAAACTTAAACTGATTGACGGGTGATAAAAGTAATTTATACACATCTCCATATGGCCACCGCACAGATATCGTGAGTGGTATTGCCACTTCGAAGTGCGGCTATAAATATACACTGCGCGCGAGTATCTATGGGATCTCTTTGCGAGAGCCACCACTAATCGAATCAAGGTAATTAAAGCTAATCGGATGTTTTGTTGCCAATCAACTGGCACCGAGTCTTAACTTGCCAAAAATAGACAGAAACCAGATGAGAGTGCTGTGCTCTGACTGAGTGTTTGAAAGTTCGCACCTTTTATAATTTATTATGTGAAGTACACCCACAGAAATAACAGAAATACGTAGCTTTTACGTGCCGTGAATTTAATGAGAGCTGTGTGTTTGGGGGGGTTTTCTTTTCTGCCGTTTCTATGGCAGGTTTTCGTGTGTGCAGTTCAGTGAATTTTATTTTCTAATGGCACGTTTATTACGATCGTACGTATTTATACGAATTGGGATGAGTTTTCCGGTTCCGTTTTATGACAGAGCTGAAATTTTATTACTCTTTCAGTGAGAGTCTGAGCATAAAATGAAATAGCTCAGATTGATGTGTCAGAAATGTATTTTCAGCCGAACCGAAGGCTGGCGGGTGTATGAGTGTATTTACATCGTTAAATCCTGAGATTTCGAGTTTACAGGCTTGTGGATCCCATCCCATGGTTTTTACGAGTAAAGAAGCAGAGCATTTGCCGATGAAGACGGTATTTGTTGCGCAATTAAACGAGGAAAGTGGAATTCGGCAAATTTTAAGATTTCTCAATTTCAGAAATGTTGTGAAAGATACATGTAATTTTATTTTTTCAATTTGTATATTCTATGTGCACAATCAGAGATAACCAGTTGTGGTGAATTTTCTTTATGAAATTAAGAATCTCCTCTGGTTCTGAAGACATTGAAGCTGGTGAAGATCTGTTGCGTCAACTATTGACATAATGAGCTTAAAGAAAAAGCTTCCGAACCATGTTCCCATGCTTAGTAGTCTTCTAAAATCATAACATCGCCTTTAAGTTTAAGGTATGCATTCGATAACTTGTTAAACTTTCCGACCATTATTCATGACAAATCCGACATGGATAATGGTCGTGTAAGGTCTGTCCGTATAAATTAATCAGTCGGATGTGAGGACTGACATTCCGTCAGAATGTACAGATTTTCATATCCCAGAATCATTTCTGGCAATACTGACAAGAATAATGATCGTATTTATGATTCGTCGTAAATAATCACTAGAACTGGTTGCCCGACATTGTTTCTTAACCAACAGAGATTTGTCCACTTCCCTATAATTCCATTCCATGTCGAAGATGAAGCTTGAGAGTTACAACTTCCAACTGGGTGAACAAACAGTACCAGCACTGATGTCAATTTGTAAATAATTAAAAACCATCCACGACTGACAGAAACCATAATTGATATTCATGTTTACACATCACAATCTGTCAATTTCGTTCACTACTTTGCCCTCAACATCCCTGGTCAGGAAAATAATCAATAAACTTAATTAACAATTTTAATTATTGTTCTCGATTCTGCTTGCCTTCAAGAACAAGCCACCTCCACCAAGAGTATACAACGTAATTTGCAATCATGTCACGAATTATGAGAACAACTCTTGCCCAAAAGAAAACGATTACTTTTATGATTACGTTCCTTTTGCACAGCCCTGGGCGAAAATTAAAAATTTCGTACGCGTTTTTATGGTCGCGCACACCAACAACAAACAAAAGGAAAAATGCTTTTATACATTAATTTTTTTTTATTTTGCTGTACCTCAACTGTTGTGGCTTATATTTGATGGCGTCATAAATCATTGTCGTAAAGTATCTCTTGGTTATTTTTTGTATAGCTACATTATTTTTTTTATTACATTCTACAAGCAGCAAGTTAGTTGTGATTTTATGACGACTTGTATGATGTATGTAGGAGTTTATTGTATTTTTAGTAATGGTTCTGTTTGATGCACGAAAGTAAAAGTCAAGGAAACGCTGATATAGTTTATATATGGCCGCGTTAAAAGCGATGTTAAATTTGTATTTTACGATGGATTATGTTGCAAACAAAATTGAAGTGAATATAAAAACATAAAATATAAATAAAAATATGTGAGATATGACATCGTAATCGCTTAGTGTTGTTTAGTTTGGGTTTTCTACGAGTTGAAAGCTTCGATTCGAATAGGTTTTCAAGCAAAAATATTTTGTTTTGTTTAATTTTTTAACGAGAAGAAAATGTCTTAAGACAGGTTTTGTATTTCTACGGTTAATTCACAAAATATTAAGCAAATTTTAAACTGAATAAACTTTTTCTCTAACTGTCGCTTATGAATTACAAAACCAATTGAAAAATCGTGGACAAAATGAAACAATTAAAGAGAGAAGTCAAATATGTGCCGTGGCTCAAAGAAGCCCTCTCCTCTTAAACTTGTGCTTGTAAAGAAAACTTATTAAGGCAGTGGGTTTTTTGATCCATTTGGACCGTGATGTGCAGGAAAAACCCTTTCCCTTTTCTGATTTACGGTGCAAAAAGTCTTTCTGTTGTAACTCTTAACTCAGCTGTTCTGACTTCTGACGATGCAAATGGTGCTTTTTCGTTCCAAACAACAGCCAGAAATATTTGTTTGTGAAAAATGTAACCAAATAAAATTCTATAGCGCCGTCTTGCTGTGCAGTGCTACCTTAGAAAGCAGTTTCATAAATCGCCTTACAGTTTCGGGACTAAAAAGGATTCGTCACTGTGAAAAGTACCAACACGTTACATTTTTTGTAAAAATAAATCAGTCGGTGGCAGGTGACAGCTCGTCACATTGAATTCGGTAGAAGCTATACCTATGCACAACTTATCTATCCGACCTTAGATAGATGGCAAATGATCGTAAGTAAGGAATGCATTTACGAAAGCACTCGACATTCGGCTCATTCATTTGAAATGTAGAATTTAAATTTTTATGTATTTTCTTGAAGAAGTAGAATATTCTGAATAAGCAGCAAATCGAAATGCCGTCACATTAAATAAGGTAATTAAATCTGTAAAAGCACTTATCATTCTTCTGCTGATTCGGAAAGCAATCTCTTTAACGCCAAAACCGCGTGGCCCCAACTTAACTCCGTCTTTGTGGTTCAAACCGATTAAAACGACCACGCACATCTTCAGGTAACCATTAGACTCTGGTAAATACTTATTCATTTAAATTCCAATTTCACCCAATTTACATCATCAAATCGAAGCCTCCCACCCCGCAGCCCGCCTCAGGAAAAACCTAATCCCCTCAACAAAACCTAATCCCCTCAACAAAACCCAAGTTAATTAAAACGAAGGAAAATCTGTCACTGCCATTGTAGCCAACATAAAATCTAAATAAATACCCTCCTTTGTTTTACAACGTTCCACTTCCACCCCTCAGTTACACAGTGCCAGTCTGATAGCCTGACAGCGCAGCATTCGTCCTTTACTCCTAAGGAAATGCTCAAAAATTCCATATACACCCAGCAGGGAGGCACCCTCTAATATCCGCCAACACTATGCTGCTCACTGACCTTCCACTGACATTTATCCCAAAAGACACTTTTCGCTGTAAATATACCTACATTAAGCATACCATCTGTGTAATAAATCTAGCGTTCGCTCTTGCTCTGTATAGATACGCATTACAACAACAAAAACAGCACAAATGTATCCTATGCGCGTGAATGTGTTCGTTACGAATTAAAATGGAATCCTGGCAAAACTAAAGCCGTTCTATATATGTACGTAAGCTTAAATCCACCGTCAGGCAGCAAATCGTGCTATCACCCTGCCGCAAGCCATCCCTGTTTTTTCTATACAACTCCCCAGTCAGAAACACCCCATTTGGCCACAAATTGTATGAAATCCTCTCTGCTTCTCTCTGTGTATCCTGTGTGTGTCATCCGGATTTATATTTGAACAGTACCTAGAACGAGGGAAGGAAAAAACCATAGTAAAATGAGAAAAAAATAAAACAACAAAAGAAAATAAACGGGAAAAAAGCGGCAAAAGAACCTTTTTTCTTCTGTTTTTTCCCATTGCTGGAAGTTTATTTTCCCCCTGCACTCTGTGTACTTATCTTCGCACACATAAACTTTTTCAAGCATTATTTCGCTTGTAGAGATAGAGATTCGCTGCTGCGCCACCCCCCCTCAACATCTCTGGCAACACACAGGGATGGAATGAGGTGGAAGAGGAAAAAAAAAGAAACACAACCGACCGACAGTAAAGCGGCAAAATAGCAGAATAGCTGTTTGGAAGAAGAGAATACATTAAAATTTTCTCGTTGTCCTTTATTTTTGCCTTCCTTTTATTTTGTTTGGATTTTTGTGTTTCCTTTTGCGCTCTATGCTGTGTTGTCCTTTCTTTTCTCGTTGTTGAAAAGCAAAATGGCGTCAAGGAGCGAGATTTTGCTTTTTATGTAACATCTTTTCAGTGTTTTGCAAAGTTTTTCCTTTCACTCTGCCGGTCCTGTGGGTGTATAAGTGGATGTGTATAAGGAAAATTGTAACATGTCACGTTTCTAGATTGTGTCCTGTTAGGGTTTTAGTTTTACCCTTCTTAAGTGCGCGCTCTTTCGGTTATATACATTCTTTCATATATTGTTCAAAGGAAAAGTTAAACAAGACTTTAAGCGACACTAACATATCTGAATGCGCACCCACACACACACACATATGATATTGAGCGCCCCAGCAGCAGCAGCAAACAGCCCATAAAAAAGGACAATTCTCAAGATGGGGGTGGGTGAAATGAAGTTCTCTTGGAAGTTTTTGCAGAACGTGAACGTGACTTTCTACAACGTTGGGGGAGAAGGTTTCTGAATTGTTTGTTAGTTAGTTGAAGTTTTCTGTTATTGAATCAAATGCAGAGAATGGGTTGTGTTTTGCGGCTCGCATATATGAAGGATGTGGTGGTGCATTTAATTTTGTGCAAGTTTCCTATAAGTTCTTATACTTTGGGCGAGGTAAAAATTTCGAATTACTGTTACCCTACTTTTTACAGTTCTTGTCCTTTGCAGGTTCATTGGGGTGTCGTAAAGGTTTTTAAGAAATTCCGTTTAAATGGAAAGTCTGAGAAATGTCGCTTCCTTTGTTCGATTTTTAGAACAAAAGGAGAATGGAGTTGAGCTTGTCGCATTTCCTGATGGTTTTGTTCGAGTAAATCCAATCATTTGTATAGAGTAGGGTAAATTATCCTTTTTTCAGGACTAATACGATTCGTAGACTCGCAGTTGTGGTAGACTACCCTCCAGATATTTTGTGAATCGATCATAATCGTTGAACAGCTCGTATTTAGAATTGGTCTTATGGTTGACCAATTTTGAGTTGTGGGAGGGAATATAGCTGTTAACGATGACATCGAAGAAAACAAAAAAATAATTCAAACTCAATATTGATACGCCCCTGGACTTGAGCCAATGGCAATTCTTGAAAACAGAGGGCACACTTTTGGGAAGATATATATCGGCGGCCTTAATTACACTTGGTTACATTTTACTCACTAACTTGTGGAGAGATTAGGATTTGCGGAGCGGAGTTTCCATCCAGAAACTTGGTGTTCGGGTCATTAAAACACCCTCTTAAATATTCACTCAATAACACCCATGAAACTTTAAGGCTAAGCGGTTGAACTATAAAACACAGAAGAAACCCCGAAAACAAAGAAGTACTCAATTGTTGGCTATGATACTTACTTCCTCATTAAAAATCTCTCGCTGACCTAATAACGCAACTTGACAGAATAAGGCGTGCAAAACATAAATAAAACCTTCACACACTTAAAAGCTCATTAAAAGGAAAATTTACTTCAAGAGGATGATAGTTTTTCGCTCAATAACAACAACAACAACAACACTATATACCAACCAACCACATCGAAGGTGAAATGAAAATAAAAAAAAATCCTCTACAACATAATGTCCTCATGAAAGCAAAAACAAAATGTTAAGAGCGTTAAACCACCTCGCACACAAAACCCCAATTAAAATTCATCATGCCACCCGTATATACAGGCAAATAAAAATCAACAGCACTATATCAAACAGTAGAGGAGCAGAGTCCTTTATACATGAAGCAGGAGCTGGCAAACACGAGTACACATTGTGGGGTAAAAGCATTTAACCGCACCAAAGGAAAGAAAAAATAACACGCAAAAGCGATTCATAAAGTGTAGCAGAGTGTCCTTTATATGCACGTAAGCATATCCTTACGAAAATAAAGTGAATCCAGCATGGAATCGGAACGTTAAAAACTGGTTCCATTGGAGAGTCACGGAAAATTAAGGTCCTTTTGCAGCAACACAAAGAATATTCCAAAGTGATTGCACGAAACTGTAAAATCTCGTTTGAGAAAAATAGAATAGAGAAGAAAAACCTTCAACTCAACCCTCATCAAAAAATTAATTCAAGAATAATTTTGATGTACGTATGGGAGAGGGAGACTTGCCCCTCATTAGACCTTTGCCCTTTGTACTGTGAAATGTCGTCCTTTTGCGAAAAACACGTTTGAGCGCACAGGACAGAGGACGGTTTTGTTTTTCTTTAATTTCTTCGTAATCATTCAACTAAATGTTTCTGCTAACATTGTCATTAGTTTAATGGGGTGGTTTCGTTTTACAGCACTTCATATACAGACACAGTCACAAGGACCCAACTTTTACAGTGCCGTTCGTGCACATGTTTAAGTGTGTAATCTTCATAAAAATTGGATTATAGCCAAGCAACAAACGGGCGCCGCGCCCGTGACTTTCCATTTACGACCACCAGTTAATGACGGAATTATAATGTTCGCTCAAGGATTCACCCGGATACACGATACACAAGCGCATATACCTACAAATACATCTGTATTCAACTTCTATATTAGAAGAGATAAACGAATTCATTAAGAATTAAGAAGAAAAAAGAATCACATCCCAGGTGTCGCTTTTTTGCTGGATAATTTCAGTTATTTTACCTGGAAGGAAAATTCTTAAACTAAACAAATTTCTCAGGGAGAAGTAAAAACCGCCCTGAGGTAGCAGGTGATTTTATACAAATTGCAAAAACAAGAAAATAAAAATGTCCTCGACAACTCCAACTGAACTGCAATTAAAAGAGCGCACAAGAGCAGGAGGAGAAGGAGGACAACACTGATATAATGAGAAAATATTTCTAGTTGGAGAGATGTCATAATTAATTCTCATTTTTGCTTTCCTCTCCGGCAAAATGGAACCCAGTCTATCCACTTGGCAGGAGAAATTTCGCTTTATTTCATTATTTGCAAATGGGTTCCAATTATAAGGCAAATCTGTGTTTTCCTTCTTTTTTTCGAGAGATAGTCTTTTGCGAATATGGTTCATGATTTTGGCAGTATGCCGGAATGTGAATAAATTGCTGTAGCAAACTTTTCACTGTTGTTGGATCGATTTTTGAAGCACAGGGAGGCGACACTTCCATGCCACAGGAGGGTACTTAACACAATATTCGGCAGCTTGTTTTAATGTCATTGTTGGAGAGGCCTTTCTGACGAGAACGGAGGGCCATATAAACGGCTGAAGTTAGTTTGTAGATTGGGAAAAGGGAATATAAGTAAAATTAAAGGAAGTGGTCCCATTTAACAACCCTGTGGTACTCCGATTAATAATGCTCCTGTTGGCGATTTAGGGCTGTTTTTTCTTCGTTTTTCCGTAGTTAAAATAATGTGGTATTTATTACGGTAGCACGGCTATTCGATGTGTTTCCGGAAACATAAATCAAAATATTCCCAAAATGCTATTCACCTAAAATAACATAAAAGTAATGGTTCCACTTGCGAAACTTGCGGTAGTCCAATTTTTTTATTTTTCTGTTCGCTGAACGTTCTGTAGATGTAGAGTCGGTAATGTTGCGCACAAGGCCTTAGTGTTAAACCGCTGATGCTAGATTGAAGGAAAATATTGCTTAATGGGCTAGAGAGTCGTTAATGGGTCATATAGCCGAGGAAAATAAATAAAGTACACCCCGGGCTATTCGTTTGCGGGAGTAACATTTTCGGAAAGAATTTTTTTTTAAATAAAATGCACTTTGACAATTTTTGTTGACACAGTTCTCTATTGAATATTGTGGTCTTTAGTACAATCGGACTACTTTCCTTTATCTCTTTCGTCATGCATATGGCAGCCATTTTCTGAGAAATACATGAAAGTGTCAAGTTAACAGTAGTTTCGGCTGAAAAGTTAGCGTGTGCGATAACGTTTAGTTCATGTGCGTTTAAGTATTACATGCGCTCAGCAAGTTTCGGCTGGGTGTTTAATTTTTAGTTCGCATTAAAATGTACTTTTGAATTTCTTTTTGGTATAGATAGTTAAATTTTTATAATTTTTTGCCGCAGTTGCGCACATTTAGTGTGCGTAAGTAAATTTATTTGCGCGGAACTTTGTCTTTTGTTAATCCATTTCTGTTCCATAAATTTTGAGTCTTGTAGCTTTCTACCATTTTTATAAGAAAAAATAAAAAGCACAATCTAATCGTCTTTTCTTTTTCTACTTTCAGGTAATGAACGTCTGCGTATAATTGTTTTGGGGTATAAATCCCTCGTAAGTCACTAAATTTAAGGTAACCCTTTACCCAAATATTATCTAACCCAAGTCTAGCAGCTAAATGTTATCTTTACTAGTTAACCGGCGATAGCCATAAACTTCCATCACGAAATAGTTTCATATGTATTCCTGAAATGACAACCCATTTCCCCGTATCTAATCAACGAAAGCAAATCACATTTGGTATATCTACTGCGATAAGAGCTCGTAACCCTAATTTGACATACGGACGTCCTGTGTTCCTTGATAATTAAATAATTACGTCTGGCATTGCCTACTGGGACAGCGATTCGTGGCTTTTATTTCCCCCACAACAAGACCTTAATTTGTTTTGCGATACTGAAAAGCACTAAACCAACCAACACGGAACGCAAGTCCCTCCTGAATGCTGCATTTATACCTCGTCGCCAAATGTCCTTTCTCCGCGCAGAGAAACGAAAACCATCAAAACAGCACATTCTGTGTTTCAGCGTTGCCTGAACACAACCGAAGCGATTTATAGCCGCTCGCCACGCAACCAACAAAGGGACAGCAGCTACAACGATAGCGACTTACCATTTTTCATTTTATACCTAGGCTCTAAGATCCCTCCGGATCTTCACCAACGCCAGTTCGTTTTCAGTTGGCCAGTTTCTTGTTCCACGTCCACCTTCCATTCGTGGCTTTCATGCTCGAAACCATGATGCACAGCAATAAAGTAGAGAAAAAACAAAATTAATTTATGGACATTTTCCGTTCCCCTGATGCCGCCACCAGTTGTTGGTCATATCCCAAAAAAAATGTAAAGGAAGGCATCGCCATTACGCATATATACGAAGGCTATATGTTATGTTAATGATGATGATGATGGCTGAACACAGGGAATACAAAAACACAGCAACGGAGGTGCAACTATCGCACGGGCACACGGTACACACCAATCAAAATGATAAAGCAACCCAGAAGGACTGCGAAGCAATAGGGCGCGGTTGAGGATATTTAATTCCCTTCATGCCATTGACGGGGGCGACCGACCGGCCGACAACGTCGACGTTCGAAACACACAAGTGTGAGCTAAGGACACCCAAAGGCTACACGAGGGTAATTATGGGTCCCTTGTAATGTGTGTTATTTCCCAAAGTGGAAAATTTCAGGTGAACACACAAATGCAGGAGCAGGAGCGCACACTCCACCACCAACAACACAACGATGTACAAGTGAAATTACATTTTTATCACCCCAAACAGGAAAAACAGCAACGAAACTTTTAAAGCAAAAATTAAGAAAAGAAAAAAAAAAGTAAAAACCAAAAGAACAGAGTAACGCAGACGCAGGAGAGCTAACATGGGAAATAGCATGTCCAATGGCTGTTGACCATGGAACATGCAATCCTCGCATGATATCGAATTTCGGAATGTGTTAAGATAAATGGCTTAAATAAGCGAGTGTGGATTAAAATGACACCTAAGTGCTGCTTTGTTGCTGGTTGATCTGGTTAATATTTTTTTCTTCTCTCTCTCTCTTTGGCTGTCCGGGTGGTTTTTTTTTTCTCCACATCATCGTCGTTGAGCTGGGGGTCTGGTAAAATTAATTAGGTATATATCTAAATGATATCATGAACCGGAAATCGCTAATTATCATTAATCTACATATGTAGAGTGAGTGAGGAAAATGAGAAAATTGATTTGTTTCTCCTGAGTAATTGCGAATTGACAGCTTAATCTCACGAAAGAAAGAGAGGTGGTAATTTGATGGCGTTTTATATTTAAGTGGAATGTCATTAAAGGCAATTACCGCGATAGGGGTATAAAGATTACAAAAGACAAAGTCTCGTGTCTCGTGTGTACATATTTTCAATTAACGATGAAATATCTTTTCAGTGCGGGGATGTCATTTGATCCGGAGTGAGTGAAAAATGTGACACTTGGAGAGAGGACACTAAAAAGATAATATGTTTGCAAGTATACCCTACTTGTCTGTTACATTTTCTGTCTCCACTTTTAATAAACGTGAGCTGTCAGCTGTCACTTTTTTTTTGCGTTGGCAGCACTTTATCACACAATTGGCGCAAAATTTGAATCTTAGGATTTCTTTTATTACGTACCAACGGGTGGTGAAGCTACTCAGTAGGTACCCAAATCAGTCGGTGTTGTTAATAAATTCACGGAAGCAATTTGAGCATCTGGTTGCCAATTCGCCAAGATTGTCAAGAAAGAGCAATCTCATATACAAACTGGATAACTTTTCTTAGGAATAATACAAGAACATTTCATCATTCACAACCAAAATGGTGAGCAGAAGAAAAAAATAAAATCCTTCAACTAATTAAACAACTTAAATGGAAATGTGTAAAACGAAAATCCGCCTGCACATACATACATATGTGCATTGTGCACTCTATAGCCATACACCCATCGAGCAGATGTAACAGACAATGGGCGAGTTTTGCGTGCCTGTTGTTTGTTACCCCTACGACAAAACGTTGCATTTAGTTGTGTATACACCGTGCCAGTAAAAATAAAAACCAAAGTGGATACACAACAAAACCGTGAGTTTATTGTATACCTTAGATACAACAAAACGAACTGAAAACACTCTCTAAATACTAAAATTAGCATACTTTACATGCTCGGTTGGGCACTGCACACTGCACAGGGTGCAATTGCCTCCGTTGTACATTTACCATTCACACTCATTGTCTGATGCTGACACTGGTGTTGTTGTAATAATAATAATAGCCAAACAACAACAACAACAGTGGCTGTAACCACCGCTGAGTATTGTATAGTCGGTAACAATGACTATATCTGTAACTAAATTGAAGAGTGGGCTGGTGGGAAATTTACGGCTGCTCAAATGGGTATGTGCTATACAGAGAGAGAAAAATAAATATGATTTTTTTTTTTTTTTGTAAATTAAGGCCAATTTGCAATGTGATGTATACCGTTGGGGAGCTGTTGCGCACACACAATTATTGCTAATGCGATTTACTTTGTCATCGCCTTTTTGCAAATGCATGTACCGAAACTGATTAAAGTGGATGTGTCCCGAGATATACCTATGGATGCGAGGAATGCCGGAGACAGACAGCTGTGCTGCGCTGCTCTGTGATGATTTAATTTGCTGTGTTCGTATGTTGATTGATTGGGTGGGTTAAATGTGGTTTTGAGGAATTCAAAACAATCACTGCTCTGGGGGTTTTTCTTGATTTATTTTTAAAGAGAGCGTATGCGACTGATCTGAGCCGCGTATTTAAATGTGCCCTTGGTATGCGTATATGAACCGAAAAGCAATGGCTTGATATAAGGGTTGCCGTCCATCTTTGGTAATAGGTTGCAAACGAAAATTAAAGGAATTGTCAAAGTTAATAATAAGTGAAGTGAATTATATCTGCCTCCGTTTTGTGTCTGATTGAATGTGGATTTTGATCTGTTAAGACACCACGTTAAAACTGTTGACCCACTCCCTGTGGATTTCTTTGACACAACAGAGAATTTAATTGAATCAACATTTTGTTTTAAATTGATCGCTGTTAGCCAACTCATTCTAAAGAAATTTTTTTTCAAAATTGCTATCAAGTTTTATAAGTTCAGAGGGACCCTCTTGCAAATCGTCAAATTTGCTCAGAGGTTTTCATGTAAGAGATGTGGAGTCAAAAGGTAATGAAAACTGAAATCATCATTATTTTAATAGGCATTATTTCAAAACTGAATCAAAAGCACCAAATAAAAAGTGAATTTCTGTAGGTGAATTTCCCAAAGTGAATTATTTTATTTATAAGACTCTCATAAGTTTTGCGTCATTTAAATTTATATAGTTTTGGGTCTTCTAATCTACTCAAGAAAATATAATTTTTATTTATTTTCTTAACAAAAATCGCTTCTTCGCGTGGCGTGCGTCCAAAGCATTCATGGTTGATATGGTTGATTTTGCGCTGACGTCAAAAGCTAAGCAGGCTGCTTTGCCTAAATAATACAAGGCATTGCCGTAAGCAACTGAGCAACCGCATCGTCACCAGACGAATGAGGAAACCTATAATTACACTACAGTTCCATAAGTTGTTGTTGTTAATTATGAGATGCTAAACGTTTCGCATCGAAAGTTACTTCTCGTAGGTAAGGTTAGGTTAGAGGGGAGGTTTGCATTAAGCCATTGAGGTTAACTGTGATTGCCCTCTTCAACATTTGGATCCCTTGAGGAATCTTCTTAAACCTGGTAGAGGTATCGTTGCTAAATCTTCCAAGTTATCAAAAAAGGTGCTCCCATAAAAGAGGAGCGGCGTTCATATTGGGCTGGACAGTGACAAAGGAGATATTCTATACAGACTCCTTTTCCTCTTCATGCCTGATGCAGCTTCTGCATTTATAAAGATACCCAGCCTTTTGGCCATATTTCAAATGTCCGAGACTTAGTTTCTATCAAAAGGTGTTTGAATTTTTGACCTTTTTGTGTCAATTGCCGGCTACAGGCTGCGAGTTAATAATCTTAAGTGTTGTTCCATCGCCCCTTAGACAAATTTAATGTGCGTTGAAAGCCGGTAACACTTGTCTGCCAGCTAATAAAATGTCCATCCAAAGGAAGTTATGTAAAAAGTGTTCTGGTTACATTTTCCATTTAAGCCGCCACTTTTTGGAAGGTTATTTGAGGTACGCTCTCAATAATTTGATTCGTGTGTTACCATTTATCAAGTTTTATTTTATGCGAGGGTGTTTTTGGGAAAACACTTTTAAAACAGCCCCACAAATGTCGCGTTTCCAGGTGTTCAATCGCAATCTCACCACATTTGTGCTAATTTAACCAGTTTCGAGAAAAACTCGCCTTGCAACAATCCAATTGTCACCAGCACATGCTTGAATATTGTACTTTATAAAATATTCCCCTTATTTGTTCATTTGTCTAAATATCTAATCTGCTGCAATTAATACGTTCAAGTAGCTACAAGCACCATATTAATTTACAAAAAAAAAAAAACTCCATCGCTGATAGGAAACTAGTCGAGTGCGGTGCGCTCGCTTATGCGTGTGCGGCACTTACTTGGTCGCACAACTGTATGGACACAAAACATAACAATTAATATTCCCCTATTCAGTAGAAAACAACGCGATATAATCACAATACAATTTATCACTACATCATTTATCACGAGAAAATAAAATGAAATTTTTTAACTTGTTGGTGCTGCAGGCGCGACCCACAGTGTGGTCCCTCTGAACCAGCTTCTGTTCGTGCACCGACCGACTCTTGATTTTGCCTTTCAAATTGAATTTTATTTTTTCCGAACCTAAATTTTCATTGAATATGAGTGTTGCACACTCGTTTGGAAAATATCCGCCAGCAGTAGCCTGAGGAGCTATATATCTGACTGCTATAACCCGCTATATGGTCGGGCCTAGAAAACTTTGCATACACGTAATAATAGCAACAGCACATTTGCATGTAGCCGATGTAATGTGATTGAATCGGTGTTCATGGCACCACCAGCAGTTGGCGTATGCAATTTCAGTTTGTAAATGTTAATTTAACATGATTTCTTCATGTTTACGCGCTGATGATGATGCACACACCATATCATAGATGCAGAGATATACGGATCATCATATAGTCGCATGTCGAGCTAACAAATTTATTTGATTACCCATACACGGGATGAGGTGGATAAGAATGCCTCATCTCATAGTTTGACGCGAGCATGGGAGCCATTTGCATGGAGATTTTTAGCAATTGAATGGAAACACATTGGCACAAAAATTTCAAGAGCAACTTTGAGAGCCACAGTGACCATAATGAACCATTGGTTTGAAAGGGCTTATGACGCACCATTTTAGCATAATACGACTTTTGCGGCTAACAAAATTTTCTTCGTTAAATCATCTTTTAAAGCCATACGTAAAACAAAAACCGTATCCCCATTCTTTGTCTCTGAATGTAGCTTATGAATTATTAACAAAGTTATCAAAATCTAAACTTAAAATTACCAAGAAAACTAATTTCTCGAACGAAACAACTTTTCCCGATCCACTTCGCTGTCAATTTCATAAAAATGACTTCCATCGATCCACTGAAATGTGGAAGTTAAAGTTTTTCTGTTTCGCTTTAGTTATGATCACAAATAAAATGGATACTCTAAACGGAACATTTTGGAAATATAACGTTCTGTTCTTGTGGTTAATGTAAAAAGTGATGCCAAATCGTTTTTGTTTTCCCATTTTGTGGGTATGTAAACTTTTTTGCAAATACAGCTTTTATTTGTGCTTATCATTTGACATAACCACATTTGTTTTCGTTTGATTTGGGTTAGGATTTAATTGAAGTCTTAGAGAGTGTGCTACAAATATTAAGGCGACCAGGGCAGCTTTACAGCAAGTTAAAAGCAGCGCAAGCCATATATAAATTATAAATTCAGAGCAATTAAATAAAGATTAAAAAAATTCTCTCTCCAAAATTTTTAATCCATAAATATGTACTAGAAAATAAATGCACATCGAAAGACCAAATGGCATCACTGCTAGATACGATATTCATTCACAGCACGGCAATTTTCCAGACCCTAATTTTATTTCAAACTAAAATTATTGTCTTGATCTGTGCCACTCATTTCGAGAATAATCATTTTTAGTGTCCATTCATCCATTGAGACCTACAAAACATTTACAGCCTTATTTATAAACGTATTATAAAGAGTGTATAAAATTATTCACGCTCTAAAATGCCTCTAAACGGATAAACCTTATTTAGAAAAAATTTCAACATTGTAAAGAGCTTGTATAAGCTAAACGCGCTTGGATGTTGTTGTTGACTTAAAAAATCTGTCACATTTTATTTGAAATAAAATCAAAAATAAATTTGATAGATTGAATCCACGTTTTTATTTTGAATTTTAAGGATTCTACAAATATTCTCGATAAGAAATATGTGCAGATTTAGATATTTTAAGCTGTTTTAAAAAAATTTTAAATTTGCATAGACTACCGTTTCATGGGTCCCACATCTCCCATTTTTTCTTTTTACTTTTCCACTTTTTTATTCCTACTTGTATTTGAATTTGCAATCCTCACAAGCTGCTTAGGTTTTTTTTTATCTTTTCGGACAGATAAATGTAATAGATTTCTCCTTTTCAGTACTTTTTTTGACACAAACCCTGTATAACTAGTATGCATGGAAAAATGGTTTATCATCATCATATCATATAAATAAAATTGGTGTAGTTCTGTTCGACTAAGATTGAATTTGACTGCATGTCTTTAAATGCAAAAATCTTAGAAACTACTGAATATATTCTGGTGCATTTTTCTTAGTACTATAGAGGATACCTAGGCCTACAATCTCCACTTTGTTTCAACTCTCTATCTCTAGAAATTCCGTACAAAATTGGACCAGAGTAATTTATTTTTTCGTTTCGTTTCGCTTTTTTCTTTGTAACGCTTTCCGTTCGAAAATACTGGGAGCATTTAAATATAGTAACCAACATCTTATAGAGGATATCTTCGGGTACAACTTAGGATATCCATTAACTCGAAAACTTAAAAGGTTTTTAAATAAATTGGCAAAATTTTAAACATTTCTACGATTTTCACCTGCGTGAGTGGATATGCACTTCACTCTCAAATCAAACATACTAACCGCGCGATATATTTACATCTCTTTTAACCTTATTTTACTCCTGTAAGGGAGAGGGAGACAGATAGAGGCAGTGTGCTGTATGCTGTTTGTTTGTTAAAAAAGGAAAAGAAAAAACATTAAAAGAAATGTCAAATAATTATAGGTATCAGTGATACTAGATCGTGGATAATTACCCAATTCGCGGGTATTTTGCCTTTGAAAAAAAGCTAAAAGAGCGATCAAGGGCAGTAAATTAGCCGCTCGAGTTTTTAAATAGCATTACAGCCCATGGCCTTCCTGCTCATAAAGTTGAAGTTCCCATTATGTTGCTTCGCAATTTGAATCCCCACAAGCTTTGTAATGAAACCAGATTGAGAGTGATAACAGGCACTTCGAGACTTTACAGTAGAGTTGTTGTTATCACATGCTGAAAATTGTACTTTACTATGCTTTGCTGAGATCGAAGCTCAAAAAAACACGCCTATCGTTAGAGAAAAACTTTATTGATGCGTTCATTTTAACTGGGTGTGGTTAAGGAGAAACGGTGTTTATAACAAAAATACCTACAAATAATTCCCAGCAGTTATTCATTTCAGTTTAAACGAATTCAATTTCCTATTAATGTTTGTTCTTCCATGACAATTAATAAGTCACAGGGTCAAACTTTAAGAAAAGCGGGAGTTGATTTAAGAAAGAATTGCTTCACACACGGGCAGTTATATGAAGCGTGCTCCAGAGTAATTAATGCAGGAAATATCACTTCTTAACCGATAGAAACAAAACCGCTAACATAGTGGTATACAAAGAAGTGTTACATTAATAAAAAAAAAGTGAGTTAAGCATTATAACATTATCTTCTCTCATTTTCATTATCCACTCAGACTCAGTCTTCGGGAGTTTTTTTTTAGTTCGGGTTCAAGCCCCTCACTATTGAAGAAGGCTTCCTCACTTTATACCTCTACAATGTCGATGATTTTTTGATTTTTCCTTCCAGGGATTATCAAAAGAAATACATTTTGTGTCCCCTAGAAGACAGTAATTTTTTTATTTTTTTTTTCCATCAACTGTTCCGAAACCACATTTTACACGGGCGAAGCCGGGCGGGTACAGCTAGTATTTAAATAAGAATTTTTGGAAGGATGTATAAGGGCTGTATAAATACTTATACACTGCATAACTATACAGGTATAGTCGTGTTTAGCAAATTCTGATAAATAAAGCTGTTAGAGTAAATGATTTTTAGCAAGACCAATTGACAGCTAATGGTCTGACGTCTTTCATAAATAAATCAGATCGCTCTGGTCTGAACACACTCGAGGTACTCCAACTCTGTTCAGTGCTCTACTCTGATGGACAAATTGATATGTTTTTCGTTGACGTTTTCGCAACAGTTTATCAAACCTTGTGTCTATAAATACTTTACTTTATTAGGAGTAATGCCAATTGGTTGTGTTTCCATCATTGCTTTGAGGAATGATCCAACGTTAAACTGCATATTAATAAAGCTTTTGTGGCTAATATTTTCAAATACCCTCTGACCCATCAAGAATGTGATTTACTTTACTGTCAAACCAAAACCTCATGAAACGACAGAATTCATGGAATCCAAGTATGAAACAATGAAACCAACCACCAGCAAAGCTATTAATTGTCAACACGTGCCGGCGTGCCCATGAATTCGGTGGCCTCTTTCTAGACCACAAAACGAAAAAAAAAAACTTAACATTTCATTCAAATTATATATATATATAGGATGGCGAAATTTCCTACAGCTATTCATCTCTCTCGCTGTGGCTATTATCAAAACGAATTATCATTCGTTGAGTCCATTATTCACATCACACAGTCTGCCGGTTAGAAAAAAAAATAGACTTGCGAATAAGTTTCCGAATTTCAGCCGATTTAATTTTAGTTATAGCTATTTTTAATTATTGTTTCGTTTTCTTTTTGCTGTCGTAAAAACCGAAAAGCATTGCAGACATATTTTTAAATAGTTTTTTTTTACTTGTTTGGCAATGACCCAAGAGAGGGGGTATACTACTACTCGTATATAGGTATCCTTCTACTTCCCTGGCACAGTTCTAAATTCCAATGATCGATGTTGAGGGCATGGAAACAATCAAAGAGCGTTTGCTGTGTCGAAATAATCGAATGGGTCTGTACATCTAGTCTAATAGAGATACAAAAAAAATAAATAAGAAGACAATGCATGTGCTAGCTTAGATATAGATACAAACAGTCTAAGTAGGTACTTTGTGTGTTGACAAATTGAAAAAATGCTGATGATTTGATTTGTTTCGTCTTGGATGTGTTTATTTTTGCTGACATCATGTTGTCATGTCAATATGTTGGCAGTTGGCACAGTCCACGGTTGTAGAAAGAAAATGTTATGGGGTATGGGGGCATTAGTGCGCTGATGATGTGGGGGGATTTTTGTGAGTTCAATTTAAATCTATATGATCGATGAGGTCTCCATTCGAGCTGTTTGTCTGCATTAACGTTTATCAACAATTGTTTAGCAGTTAATGGGCATGGATTTGTTTTTCTGGTAAAAGTGAAAATGTCCCGCGGCGATTTGATTGTGCCTGGGATGATGCTGTAAATTTTAATTTCATAGCTCCCTGTACATGGAATTTGGAAACTTTTTTTGGCGTTTGCTTCATCGCAAAATTTGAACTCACATAAATGCTTCCTCACTTGAACCCACTTCACCTGCACTACTCATGTAAGGATGTTTTATTCCAAACATTACTAACGCCCATAAAAGAAAAATTTTAAGAATAGTAAGAAAACCCGGTAATCCAGTCAATTCGCATTTTGTTCGCTTCGAGTTCCGCGAAAGATTATTTCGTTCCCCTACAAGTTCTTCTGAGAAGCTCTGGTGAAGCGTGTTCTATGTGAAATAATTGACTATAGCGAATGCCGGGAGGAATCCTCTTCGAATCACCAAAACACATGCGGGAGAACAAAATGCAGACGATTTAAAAAAAAAAATTATGGAAAAATCTTTGAGAACGATACCAAATGATCGTATGATTGCTAATGGCTTCATGACTGTCAACTGTCTGGTTTAATAATTTTTTTTTTTTTCGATTTCGCACTCGCAAAACAAAACAAACGAATGAATGTAGTTTCCATTCGGCGACTCCCATTACTATTTAAAACTGACTATCACATTTTATTGGCCACTAACAATTGAGCGGCAGTTGTTTCTCCAATGACTATCGAGTTTATAAATGTTATTTATTTTTGTTCGTTTTTCCTTTCGTGAAAACTAACGAATAAATTAAGTTCATTCGCCGATTCCCATCACTAGCCCTGGGTGGAAACAAACACGATCAACTCATCATACAAAACTAGGTCATAAACCAATTGAATTCAAAAAGGAACCCCCATTATTGTAGGCTCATGCCTCCCATCCCTAACAACGACCAAAATACATAATTAATCGTCTATCTAAAATTTGTAATTATATTTAGCGAATTAGTGGTGCAACTCAAAATCTAATTTATCTCTCTTTACTTTCAGGTAAAACCGCATGCAAAATGTATTTAACCCAAATGTTATCGTAATTCATTTCGGTAAGATTGTGATTACAAATTAAATGATTGTAGCCCTGCCAAATGAAATTTATTTGATAAATCAAAAATCCGATTCCCACAACTAAATTAAAATATTTCCGCCAAGCGCGGCCAAACGCCTCATTCGAAATGAGACAAACTTTTAATTACATTCTAATTCCGTAATTTCGGTGCTTTCCATTAATCCTGCACTTCTACTCGATGGTTCACCGAAAATCCTTTTTAAAATATATAATGCATATTTCCGCGAGTGATAATTTCAATTCAATTAGGCTAACAAAAAGCACACCGACACTTGTCGGTCGTGTTGTCGACTTCTTCGGGGAGACAGGAGCAAAAAAATCAATCAGAACTTATTTTCTGTTTTTTAATTAACAAAGTACACACAGAAGAAAATGGTATTATCCTTGACTGGGTGGATGGTACCCTCGCACCCATTCGTTTTCATTCGCTCGCTACAATGAATTTAATTTTAATTGGGGCAAACGCTTTGATGTTATTAATCTTCATCCGGGACGGGCACGGGATGGATGGAAGTGCACACCGACGGACGTGGACGCTGGGAAAGAAATATGATTTTATTTTTAGACAGTTTTTTCTCTCTAAGCCCGTCGCGCGCACGATTTTCCCTCGTAGTTTATTTGCTTTTCGGATTTTGTTTTCTTCTCGGGATCCATTTCGGTGTGGAAAGAGCGGTGGGGATATTTTTAAATTGAATTTTAAAAGCCCCCCGTGTCGTCTGGTACTGGTGTCGGTGTGGCAGCCCCTAGAGAAGTCAATGAGGCCAGAGCTTCATACACAAAGTTGCAAAATGCTGCTTTATTATTATTTTTCGTTTTAATTAATTCAAATGGAATCGTTAAAACTTGTAAAATGCAATAAAACAAACAAAGAGGTGAAATAATAAATAAATCATCATTTTAATTTGTTTACACACATGGAGGTATTTTGTTTTTTTGTTTTAAATTTTATTTTCGACTGCTGTTTGTTTTTATTTTTGTGTTTCAGTTTTGGGGGCGAGAATGTACGTATGAGTATTTTTGCGCATGAAATGGGGTTGTGCGGATTGATCGCAAATGGAAATATTTCCGTATTTCCGCAAAAATGTGTTGCAATGGTTTTAATTTTGTTTTGTGCAACGAAGCGAATATATTTAATTTTTTGTTGCGGTGCGAAGTTTATTTAAATGTTTTTATAAATTTTAAAGTTATGCGATGGCGGGGGAAATTAAAATAAATTCTCTAATAATGGCGCTGTGGGGAAAATGTTAAATGTCATGGATGCGTTGTGTGTGCGAATGGAATAGTTAATATCTGTCATATAACAGCTAATTAAAATTAATTTTATCACTTTTTGTGGGATACTTTTAATGGTTTATTAGGTTTCACCGGATGATTTAACAAACTTGCTCGAGTGTAAATTATCAGTTCATTAAATTGAATTCGAGCAGAGTGTTAAATTATGGGAGACGTGGAATAAATTTATTTGTGGGCGAGATGAATTCGGCGGGAATTTTGCGAAAAAGTGCAGTTTTGGGAATTTCTTTGGTGGGCTAGTTTTGGTGGCTTTCGTTGATTTAATTTGGGAAATGGGGTTGTGTAGTGGGTGGCAATAAATCTCTTTCTTCTGCAGATATTTATATGGTGCTACTTTTAAGAATGTTGATTTCAACGTTGTTTTTGAGTGTCCCTAGTGTGCGATCAATCCAGAACCACTTCTACGACAGCTTTTAAATCTGTTTAGGTGATATTTACCGGCCGAATATGAAATTTACGGTCAATAAATCTTAAGATTCTTTGTTATTAACGATTCCGCCACCAGTGTTTCCCAACTACGTTTACTCTGCGTAGATTCGTCAGATTACAATTTCATTCACATTTGACTCTATGAATTACACTAACTTGTTGCCAATAAGCGAGTGAATTTCGTTGACATTTATACTGTGTATAGTTGCGGCGGCTTCTGCAAAAGTGTTCCTTGCTGAAAACCTTATGAAGTGATTTAAAAACAAACTCCAATGAACTATGCATTTTATTCGAAACAAAACCGCATTCCCAATGGTAGTCAGAGCCGCAACGACTTGGAGTCTAAATCTAAATTAACTTCGCATGGAATTTTAATTTGAATTCCCTTTTGCCACAATCTGGCGAATTTACACAAAAGTTAAAACTACAACCACACAGTTACACTAAATACGTCATCCACCACAAAAGCAATAAAAAAACCCATTTATTTCCTTCCGCTGACGACGACGATAATAATCCACATACAAAAACCAAACCAAATCAACAGAACAAAAAAACAACAGAAATCCCCCATAAATCGAATAAATTTCAATTAAAACCGAAATATTTCTGCAAATATTTGCATTAATTTGAAATTTTTAATATATCATCATCATCATCATCACTGTTGGTGGTGGTGATGCTATACTGTCATGCCTAGCTCTTCGCCGCAGCTTCTGCCGACTGTCACTTTTAATTGAATATTTACCTCTGTCGCATGCAAACGAACGACACCCACCCTGACTTGTACCGCAGACTGTCATAAAATGTGAATGCATATGGATAGACAAATGCAAATTTACATCCGGATGAAGCATTTTTTTTTTTCACTGTTTTTTGCCCCATCCAATGATGAATGAGTCTTTGGAAACACATTCCTCTGTGAATGTGATAAAACTTGCACAATGAATTTGCTGAATATATTTATTGTTTGTCATATCGGAAATTTTGTTAGCAATGGGAGTAAATAAGTCGAAAAAACGACGAATTAAACAAATATGACAGTTGGACGTTCTGTTTGATTTGAATTAATGGAATTATATTGTGTGGGCGTCAGTTTGACGGCGGTAACCGCTGGTTACCGGTGGTAACCGGGAATGTCAATGAAAGTGCGGTCTGAATGTCACGTGCAAAATTGTCGGGGGTTTTAAACAATGTGACGGCGAAAGTGCATTTACGTCATGCGATGGCTAACTTTTCGACAGGCAACTGTGCTTAGAATGAAGCGTGTTTATGGTTTATGGAAATAACAATAAGCACGAGAGTAATCCAGCTTAAGGCAGAGTGCAATTATATTGACCGATTAATTTTTTTTTTGGTCACATTGGCGTTGACGTATTTGGCGGAGGGTAGTCAACGACGAACAGCTACTTCGAATTAGTCAAAATAAATACAGTTTAAGCGTTTGTCATAGCTTGTACATATAGATCGATTAGACCCAAAGACTCCGACTCAGACTCAGACTATAGTACAGAGGGCAACGTAGTAAAGGAAGGCCTTGAGGAGAAAAAACCTATGCAATAATTGTCCAATAACATCGGACAAGCCATTTATAAGACAAGTTCACCGTTTTGATAAGTCGATGTTGAATTTGTAATTTAGAGACCAACACTGAACTTGTTTCTGTGGTGTTTCCAAACGTGTTACACATGTAAAAATTTACACATGAGAACTCCACATTTCAAGTTACTTTCCCCATCTATCCAAAGACAGAATTTCCGCTAACTGGCGCCCATGTTGAAATTAATTTTCCTTTAATGATTCGCAAGTACCTACTCTCAAATCCCCTTTTCACAATCAACTGTGCGAGGACATTTTTATAAAGAGCATACGTTAAATGAAATCCCTACATCAACACACAAATCCTCATCGTTTGTCTGCTCGCCTTGAAAACACCAACTATAGGGGAAAAGAAAAACTTCCCAATCCTATCCAACATTTATGGCACGAAATTGGCAGATAAACCTAACCAACCATGACAGATGTATTTTCCCATCGACCGAAGAATGGACGCAAAATAGAGTAGATATCGTAGATAATCCCCCTATTTGTATACACATCCTGTCACAAAAGACAACAAAAAAAAGCAAAAGATACAATGTCAAACTAACTCACCGAAAGGACCCCGTTCCACTCGCCGCCCTTCGTAAGCATTTATTTGATATTCGATGGTTACTCGTCTTCTTTGAACTTTGCCCAAGACAAAATATCGATCGACGAGGAGATGTGTTGCAATGTCCTGTTCCTCCCATTTTCCCTATTTTATTCAATTTTCCATTTTTCTTTGTAGATATTTGTTGTTTCCTTTATTTTATCTTCATTATTATTCAGTTTGGTAGAATTCCATCAATCCTACATTTGAAACGTGTTCCTTGAGGGCAAAATGCAAATATCTATATTGTGTTTGTGTTGGGCATATGGATCTCCCTTTTTCCCGTTTGAGCTTTTGTTCCACAAGAATGGCAAAAGTTATATGTATATCAAAAACCGGGTACGGTGGCAAAACGAAAAGCCCTAATAAAAATACAAAAAAAAAAGAAACACACAAACAGGAAGCGTTCAAGGATTTTTTTTCTTGTACGTTTTATTGCTCAGAGGAGATCCTTTAGGTTGACACGCGGAGCACGTGTATTCAAGGAATTATTTATTTTTATAGATACATGCTTGGAATTTTTTTTTTGCAATTGGTTTCGGGGACAAAAATGAATCATTCCATGCTTTTACGGTCACAGTTCGATTTGAATTTAGGTGAATGACTTAGTATCTGAATTTGGGTGGTTATACACATTTTTGACAATTTCGGGAAAAACACTTTGAAATTGTGATGAATAAGTGCTTTCCTTTCTTTACTAGGTCGTTGCTTTGACATTCGCAATTGGAGCTGCGGGACTTAGTTCTAGTGAGTTCTAAATACTCTAGAATACTTTTTCTTAAAAATCTTTAAGCATTATTTTCACTCTCAAGACGAATAAAGTGGGCAGTCTTAATGATATATTTTTGGCAATGCGACTTTATAGTCTCATGGTCGTGAATCTTAGTCGTTTTGAAAGCCTATTTTTGCAGAATATGATTTGGGCGACATATTTTTTTGTAAATTAAGACATATTTCCGAAGGACGAAATACCTTTTACATCGAAGCGGTGTTTGACTTTCTGAAGAATTTTTTTTAAAATGTTTCAAATGTTCTTCAAATAAGTACATATATAATTTTATTAAACGCAAAAGACCAGTTTAAGAGGAAATTTACATTTCCAAACCAGCTTTTAAGACACCATTTGCATAATTTCGAACATAACAAAAACCATCGTTTCTGACTCGAAAGCACTACTACACCATATTACACACAAACTGTTTTCTGGTGGACCAGAATGTTGAAAAAAAAATTTAGCATACCTCAACCTGACCGGATTTTCGCGTGCCAAAAAGAGCATTGTTCAACGTCAATGTTCCAAATTTTACAACTATGTGTCTCCAGTGCGGAGAAAAGTGTCAGCAATTTTTGTTTGTATGAAAGGTGCTACGGCCTTTTACTCATTTCTGCCCACATTATGTCAAAACTTCTATCCGACAATGCGGAGACGTCCCAATGTTCCAAATTTCAACGCTGATTTCAAATCAAAGTGTTTTAAATATTTTTTTTTTTTTTGTATAGGAAGTGCCATGCCCCGTAGTCCATTGCTGCGCTAATTTTGTAAAATCACCCATGTGTCGAGAAAAAGAGGTTTGAATATTTATTTTTCTATGGGATGTGCCACGCCATTTTGTTCTACTTTGACCAAACACTTGTCCGAATTTGAGCAACACTCTCGAGCTATAAAATGCCTGCAAAATGCAGCTCAATCGATTTGCTGCTTTCGAAGTTCACAGAACACGTAGAAACATACAAGCATAGATTGATGTTTATGTATAATATGGATAGATGAACATAAGTATTCCTACTAACAAAAATTTCAAAAATAAAAATAAACATCGTTACTTCGACTACCTAATCTTTATGTACCGAACTCTTTAACTGATTCTTTTCACTCCTCCGCCGAGCAACTGTGCCAATGGAAATATGTTCATTCACAATCCCGTGTTTCATTTATTCAAAACCTAAAATCGTCTTTCAATATTTCTGCGTACTGTGTGTGAGTACAGCTGAATCGTGTTGAATGGCGTGCTGGGCGCCATTTGCCACTCGCTTAGATTTCAAAATCTATTCGATTTTCATTCCACACGAACAGCATGAAATTATAAACATTTCGCACTGTGTTTTGTTGATAATTGATAGATAATTTGTAGGAATTAGTAAAAGATTATGTGGTCAATACCTAATTTTAGATATTACGTACATGTACCGTGCACTCCCGCATATATTCCTTTTTGAACGAGTTGTTGGTTTGTGGTCAAAGTACTCGTATATTTAATTCCGTTTTAATAGCACGAACTATTTTTTTTTTATCTATTTTTACTGGATTACAATGAATACCAGAATAAAATGTACATTTGGGAGTTTGTATATGTATGGATTATCCACAAAATTTCAGCCCACCCGTGCATAAAATCCGTGAGCGAACATAAAGTCCTATGCAAACGAAATGGTGTATGAAAATTTGGCGTTTTATAGACCGAACCCACTAATCCCACGTATTAAATTCTTCGCGAGTAAAAATTACGGAAATTTAAAACAGTTCTGCGTTGTGAAATCTGCATAACCCGAGCGCGGTATTGGCATATATGTGTGTGTGTGTGTATGTAAACACCGCCTGAGATAGATAATAAAAATTGTTAACCACCACCTTGTGCGCCCGGATTGAAGTGAGAAACAGAAATTCGGTTTTATTGCTTCCTTCTTGGCTAAGATTTTATCTTTGTTTATACGATTTCCATCCAGCATCCATACCTTCTTGATTCGCGCAGTCCGGACCGAGGGAGTGGTTTTAATTGAAAACGTTCCACTCCACTCCGAATGCTTTTGGATTACAACACCAACACAATAGGAAGGACGTGCACAAAGCCACACCATTAATGGATGAATGGATTGACATTCAGTATTCTCTGGAAATCTGAAAAGCTTTTCTCTACTCCACTCCACACGCAGTTGGTTGGCTTTTCATACTGCGATTGTGTGTGTGTTTGGCAAGCGATTGAACTGGCATTTCTGTCTTCGCAAGTAAAACGAAGCAAACATAAAAAGTTAACACAAATTGGTTTTTGTCACGTAAATTGTTATCCTCGGCTCCTGCGTCCTTAGTCCTATGCCGGCGTCGGTTCAAACAGTCAAACACACATCACCACATGCGTTGGCAAGGGTTAACAACAATAGCTATATACGGGAATCACTCTTCACACATTTGTATCTGCAATCTGTCTGTGTGTATCCAGTGGGGTTATTTGCACGTAATCACATCAAATGCGAACACATATATAAAATTGATGGAAATCGTATTAACATCAGCAAGAGGATTTATATGCGGGAATAATTTGTTTTGTGACTACCCGCGCCGACGACCGGTAGGAATATTTCACTCCGACTGTTGTTTGTTTACGGCATTTCGATGTAGCAATGCGAGCGAGGATTTGTTATTGTTTGACTGAAATGGAAATCTAATTTGTGTGTTACTCCATAATTTTAAAATTTGAACGAGTGGATGCCGTTGCGTGTTTACAGTGGGACTTTGTTTGTTTTTACACCGCGCGTATTTACTTTTGATTTATTTGATATTCGAACGGGGAGAGTCCTTGATGATGTACATTGTTTAAGAAGTGGAATTAATATGCCACTGAAAATCGTCGAGGAATGCACAGATGAATCGATTATCGTTTGTACACATAACCTCATAATTATCTTGATCAGTTTGTGGATCGAAATGTATGGGGTGAGGCAGAAAAATTCGGAGTTTGTTTCCGTTTGAATAATCCAGATTACTGTAACCTAAAAAATATATTAATACCGTATCAAATGTAAATAGAATACATGGCTTGCAATACAGTCGTTAACCTTTATGTGGCGTATTTGATGAAGTGTTCTTATATTTGCAGGTTCTTCGTCGTTCTTTGCGTCGTGGACAAACTGTGAAAGACAAATTCATCGACTTGTCAGTGGGTGTACACTGTACAATCTGATTCTCTATTTCAATCACGTTCTTCAAAGACGCATAACATTGAAGAATATATTTCCCCGGAGCGCAACTTCAAAGACACAAAGTTCTGTCTGTCTTAGACTGCAACACCTCGTGCTGTCACTCTGAGGCAAAATAAACCGAAATACAGAAACTAAAACTTGTTTATTGTAACCGAAATGCCGCCCAACTTTTCGGTGTTTGGCACAACCAGATTTGAGTTTCTTCATTTTGGCACACACACAATGCTCTCAATTTGGATCCTTTTTGGTGGCTTCCACATTCATAATGCTCTTGTTGCTGTCGTTTTAGTGTTTCTAATTCGAGGAAGTTGGCGCAAACTTCATCCGTGCTGTTCCGCCTACCTCGTCAGTAATATGACAAGAGTACTCGGCAGTCGTTTGCCAAAAGAGGGCGCGGTACGGAGACCGTCATTGTACTGAAACGGCCGACCGCTGTGCCGCATAGTTCCAAATACACGAACGAATCGTATCTTCTCGTAATTCATTATGCTTTTCACGTCCATGGATATGCATGTGTGTATGTATGCATTTTGCTATGTTAATGTATAATTTGTCATGTTGCCACAAACATATACACAAAGTTGCCATGCATGTCCTACTCCCGATGATAGATGATGGAAAATTGCTTTTGATGAAATTCTCTACACCTAATGGATCGATGGCTGGCGTAGAGGAGTTGTTTTAGATGTCATACACAGCACACAGTCCTTGCTATACCGCACTGATGTAATTGAGTTTACCTCGTCTCCTGCCACATGCATACCGAGTCTATATGGAGTGGAGGTGGCTCAGAGGCTCGTTCGGTGTCCTTGTCGTCGTTTGCAACCCACCTATAGAGAGTGGGGTGCTTTTGTACACATTTGCCATGCACAAAGTTGAGTTGGGTAAGCGTTTGGGGTCGACTGGGGACGGGGTTCATTCACTCGTATTATCTGGCATGTTAAATATGTCTACCTGTGTAATTAATTTCATCATCCTGGGTGTTGTGCGGCGGCATGGTGCACCTCTATCTAGTGTATGGATGTGCACTCCGTTGGGGAATTGTGAGCGCTGGCACGAATTATTGGATTAGAATTTAGATCAAAGTGTATTTGTGTAGAACTTTGCGAATGCTTACCAGTTTTGTTGAATAATTAATTAAAATGTTAATTACTTGGAATTGAGCAAAGCGTCATCCAGCAGAGTTGCAGTATATCGCATCATCGTCCACTCATAGTTGTTGGTTTTGCTAGCATTATTTACATATGCATTGCTAGTGCTGCGTATGCATGAACAGGACAATGCATTGGACAAGCACTATCATTTGATTGATATCGGGATTTCAAGTGGAATACGTTCGAGTTGAGCAGGAGATTATTTGCATAATTTGTCGCTCGTTGATTTCGGGTGTGTGCGGTAAATGAGCTTAACTTGTTCAGTGGCATTCAGATATTATGCCGTCAAATTACACCTGGTGCAGTTAGGCTTTGAACAAGCGGGGGAGGTGACACCATAGAAACAAGAAAGCAAAATTAATTTTGTTCATTCAGATTCAGGTTTATCACAATAGGATTAAGTGAGCTTATGTAAGTGTCAAAGGTGACCGAAACTCCGGTTCAGTTAAATCAAGCGGATGAAATATGTCACTTAAATCAACAAACCCTATTTGTCGTTTTGAGTTACCACTTTGACGACACGAATGGTTTGTTTATCCAAGTGAAGTATTTCATCCGCTTGATTTAACCACATTTTGGGTAACCACTTTGTTAAGGTTTCGAAACTTCTTACTGTTTGGAATTATTTTTTTTTTTCACAAACTCCCAGTACAGACAATTGAAACTAACATTTTCTTCTTTATTTTATTTCCAGGTAAGATTTTGTCCTCTTTTTGTAATGGAGTAAGTACCTCGGATAAATTTTTACTACCAATGAGCGAAAACGTTTTGCGCAATCCAATATAGTTAAATGCGACTCAGTCTTACTTATAAACATTTTTGACTGTTTGACAAATTTAGATACGTTTGCTAATCACCACTCGCAATAAATGAGATAGGTTCATGTGCCTCGCTCTTGCATATTTTACTTCTACAAGTAGGAAAGATATATGCCAACTTTTTCCGACCTTGCGCTGCTGGAATGCATTAAAATTTTCTCTAACTCATTGTCAGCACCTTAAAGCTTAAATATGTTTTAATGTGAGGATAACTCTTATGAAGGAATATACCTCTCTTAGGCGTAAGGTACAATAGACCAAAATGTTGCTCTACAACAACCCCTTTCACATAGTATGTAATAATAAAGAAAGAAGCTCATACTGTGTAAGATATTTTGATAAATACCCTCTTCAATTAAAAGCTATATAGCGAAACCATTTTCTTTGCGGTCAGTGTTACCAGACGATAGCCATAAACTTTCCCTCATTTCTATTTGAAATGTACTTCTTACCGCAAAGGAGAAAATATCGCCTCTGGCATAAATTGAGTTGTCTTTTCTTTAAAATACTTTACCTTTAAATGTACCCTTAAAAAGTGTGGCTAATTTATTTAATAAAGTATTATACTTTAAAGTGATAAGATAAAATAATAAATTAAAAAAAAAATTACCATCATTTGGGTTTAGAGAAACAAAAAACTGAGTCGCTTTCACATTTTCTGATAATTTATTTCAGCGCTTTCCTAAGAGTAATTTAACGACATTTTTGTAAAAATTTCCCACAATTTCTAAAAATGTTTCCCCACTAAAGTGTTCTTCCGGAATATATTTCAAAACTACTGCACGGAATTGACTGCGGTCTGTATAATTGCATTGCAAAATGTCGCGATAAAGATGTCATATTTTATCGTTATCCGTTGTCGGGAAGCGAGGTCTAAGCTCTATATCAGACCTAAGTATAAGGTCAGTATGGTCTTTTTTTTACCCGTAACAGTTCCACAAATACTAATCTGAGCTCTATACCAGACCAAAGTAAAAGTTCCGACTCTTTTTTTCCATAAATGTTATTGCTATGTTATTTATCATTCAGAATGGTAGGCACTTGTTTCAAAGTCACACCACATTCCGTCAAGACTCTCTCTTAACCCCCCGCCGCACCATTTATTCCGACGTCTCCACCCCTATTTCAACCATTTGCATTTATCAAGAGCTCTCCTGCTGTTTTACAACTGAATATTTAAATACCCACTGCACAGGTTAAATTCTGCCACCTCGCTCTGTTGTGCGTCCATGAGGCTTGCAATTAAAAGCCCATAAGCCACTAAAACATAAAAACATGAAAGCATAAAACCTCGACTACATCGTTCACATGGCAGCATCAACAGCAATGCCAAGCAAGGAATTTTATCCACTGTACCTATATAGCACAAGTTGTGATGTTATGAATGTTGCCCGTCATACCGTCGAAACGCCATTATTTTTCTTCTTCCACACCATGTAACACTGTGCTTATATGAATAGCTTAAGCTGTGCCTACATCAGCTCGCTGCACAACACATAACAAATTGCTTTTGATGGCTTTTCGTTATGAAAATGTTTTCATGGAGCACAATAAAGAAAATAAAACTCCGCTTACAACAAAAGAATTAACAATTTACAAGAAAATGGAAAGAAAAGAAAACGGAGAAAAAAAACCAAAAGCGGAAGACGCTGGGAAATCTTCCTCGCCAAAGTACATCATGCAAATGCATGCGCATAAACTGATACTTTTTCTCTTTCTTTTGCATAATGTTTGCTTATGCGGTACATGATGATGGCTGTGGCGGGTGAGGGAGCGCTTGATAAAAAACTCGACATCATCTTTCACGACCTACTACCGCCGCGCCACCGATCACCATCGCCGTATATAGGAACACAGGAGGTTGAGACTTTTATAACCTCTCATCCCTATGGTTGTGCACACGGAAAGTGATTGCTATTGTGTGGAGAGCTTGCAGAAAGAAAACAAGTTTGCATCTTCTTCTTTTGCATCGTCATCGTCGTCTTTATTATCAGCATCAGCACGGTCTCCATCGCCGTTGTCGTCTTTGCCCGTATAAATGGACCGAAGATGCACAATTTGCGTAGCGAATATTTCTTCAAAGTCCCCGTGTCAAGTCGCATCCTCCTTTCGTTATTGTTGTTCCTGCGCTGTGGTCTTGGCTGGATGTTCGTCTCGGAACGATGTGTTCTCGGTTATGCTATTTGTCAGCAACTCGATTTATGCTAATCAGCTTAATATGCGAGAGGAAACAACGCAACAAATTCATTCTCTTTGATTTGATAATATGCGCAGCGTCGTTGATTGATTATTTCTAAGCTTGGTGCGATTGTTGACAATTGGGTAGTCACTGATAGACATTCCATTGTTGATAATTTCAGTCCCGCCCCACTCATCCTAGTTGACACACATATTTGACTTGTGTTGCTGTCTTTCCGGGTGTCGCTTTAAATGTGTTGTCTGATTGTCCGAAATTTTTCTTCATTCATCGTGATACTTTTTAAATATTTTTCATGTACTACATAGTCAAAAAATCAGTCGGGGATTACTCCAGTGAAATAATCAATAACAGAAACAAAAAATGAGCGAAGGAAATTCAAGACGAACAGATCTATTGAATTGTCACATCACATGTGTGACAGTTCAATAGCTCTGTTCGTATTGAAATTCCTTCGCATGCGACAGTTCAATTGCTCTATTCGTCACATCACATGTGACAGTTCAATAAGTCTGTTCGTCTTAAATTTCCTTCGCTCATTTTTTGGTTCTGTTTGTTTATGTCACTGGAGTAATCCCCGACTGAAGTGGTCAGAAAAAAAGTTTAATTCGTGATTTTCTATTTGTTTCTTCTTCGTCAGTCCAACGAACACACGCACTATATTCGGAGAATTAACTTACCCAGCAAACGTCAAACATTTGGCGCAGTAAATTTGATACTAGTTATGTTACATAAATAAATATAGGGTCAACAGATAACGCAAATTATCCCCAATCTAAGCAATTTTTTTAAATTTCATATTTGACAGTCTTTTTGACAAGCCTTCTTCACCCAAGGTACGCTTGGCAACTTGGGTATTTTCTGTCTAAGCCCCACCGGCATTCCACCGAAATGACACATCTTAGTTGTACTCTGCTTCATCACGTTCAACCGGAAATTTAAATGTAAATCCCGATAACATAGCCCCTAAGCATTAGCAAATCCCCCAATCACTTGTTAAGTGATAACAAATTGTAAACGAACACGTCATTATCGGATCGACTGATTTTATTGCAAAAATCAATACAATCGTCGTTTTTGTAGTCCCCCTTGATTGAATTACAATTTATTTCCGTTGCATAATTTGCTATTTGTTTGTGCATATTTTTTATGACATTACGCCGGCATGTTTGAGCAGTCATGAATTATTAATTATTCCTCAGCTTTAATACTTATCGCCGCTTGATGTTTTTGTTTTTTACAGCATTGCTACGTGAGGTGATTAAACCATGCATACGAATGGCTGTGTGTTACTTTTATTTGTTTTCATGTTATTTTCACCTCGACCTTAATCGAACATTGAGCAATTAAAAATTATGAAAAAGAACGAATGAAAAATGTCAAGTGTGTAGGTATTTCCATTTAGCAATTAAAAATGAAAATAAAAAAATAGGTTTTACTGTTCCTGGCGACAACAATAAAAATAAACGAATAAAAATCACACACTGCAAATAAGTGACAAATTTTCAATTCGATTTGACATTCGATAATGAATGTTAATTTAATTTTTAACAAACGAAATATAAATCAAATAAAATGCAAAACAGGCAGTAAGGGAGAAAGAGAGCTGAGTGAAAACAACAATCTGTCAATAATGGTTTACTGAACAGCGAACTTCGCACTTTATCTGGTAAATAATTTATTAGTTCTTCACGCTCACTGACATTTGTGTTTGGTAAATAATTTAATTTGCGGTATATTGAGGTGTATTCTCGTATTTTATCTTAATTACCTTTTTTAATGATCATATGTCATTTTGGAATGTGGAATTTGTTGTTTTCATTGCTGTTATTTTCATTTTTGACTTGTATTAATAGATTCAATTTTTTTTTAATTTTTAATTTCAAGCAATATGCGATTTCGTTTGTATTATAGCTTAAAGAAGAACGCACATAAATAATAAGATTATGGAATTTAATGTGTGTTGACATAAAAATAAAGAAATGAATTAATAGTCAATCAAAGTCAAAGAGCCTAGCTTCACACCAATTTGTGATTTACTTTATTTAAAATAAAAAGCTTGCGTTAACTTTCGGTTAATAATAGTCACTTAAATTAGTTTCTTCTTCACACAGTTAAGAAATTTTAGTCAAACAGACATTAAAAAATGACAGGTTATCATAGGAATATAATTTTCCCGCGATCGTGACTTTTGGTGTTATACCGGACTGCATTTATTGCTCTAACTTTTGAGAAAAATGCACTTGGAAAAAATTACGGATCGTTTTAAAACTCCTCAAAGAAAATATTTCTGAATAATTTTATAAAAGACTCGGCATTTGAGGAAAACGTTGTTATCGGTATATATATTTATCGCATCCGTAAACGTTAACACTTACAAGACGTAAGTTGCTCTTATTTTGCAATATAAAATCTGTAAATAATTCTGTGACGTATTGCTTGCTTACGGGTAAGGTTATTGCACCGCAGGTTACACATGTTTGCAATCAAAAGGACCAAACGCGCTGTCAGCAAGTTGCACCGCAAACCGTCAGCGTAGTAAAGATAACTTTTATAATTATATCTGTTTGCCCATGTTGTGAAGCCCACGTAAGTACCATAATCTCTTTCTATTTTGTGGCTTTTCATGTCACTTTAAATTAGTTTAATGCCACTTTAGTCGTAGACGTCACTTTAGCGAATTTCTCTATACCCACTGCGCTAAGTTGCACTAAATGGCAAAGATCCAAAACCGCACTGGCAGTAAACGACACCAGTTGCATCTTGCATTTGATCAAACAGTTTGCTGAACAAACTGTCACTATATTGCATGGTATGGCAGTGCCATAAATTATTCGCTACAATGACATTTAACTGGTCCACCATTTCACTTATCTCGGATATGATAGCGGCGCCACTTGGTTAATTAAATTCAATCATTTCCTGTAGATGCCAATTCGGTTACTTTCCTCTGACACATGAGCCCCACCTTACCAATATAGTTAACAAATTAAAGATGCGTGCACCCTGTTCAAGGTAAAACAAACAACCAAACCTGAACCACCTCGCGTAACACGCTACCTCATCACTAATTTAACAGTAGCCTTTAAACAATCGCATTTACTGATCTCAAGTGGAAACAAAAAATAAATCTATAACTTATTTCAAATTTATTCCGACGACGACAGCTTGCCGCTTGTTAACTTTGTTATTAATACACAGTGCGCCAAGCGATGAAGAAAAAACCGAGAAAGGTATCTCAACGATGAGACATAATGACTCCCAACCTCATTCCCACTTGGTGTCTCATTTTTGTATCTTTTTTTTTTATTAAAAAGATTTTCCGTTCTCATTCCCGCTAAGTGGTTTCATATAAAACTACCTGGAAGATACGATAACAACACTCGCTTGCAAGTAGCATAAAATCATCACCATCTTCGAATGTTTTTTTTTTTTCTTCTTCTCTGTGCTTGGTATCTCCGCTGTATAGATCTCATTTGCTGACTAAACCAGAACCAGATTTGTTCCCCCTCGACCATTGACCCGTTTCTGTGTGTAGGGAAGCAATCCAAATCCAAACCCAAAGCATTCCATAGCAGCAACATCATTCTCTGACTGAGTACATTTTTCGTTTCGTTTTGTTCTGCGCTCTCCCTTTGCCCCGTCAGCATCATCACACATAAAAATATACAAAGAAAAAATAAACAACAAAAAACTAGCTGATTCGTTGGACGTTTCGCAAAAATGAAATGAAAAATACGGAGAAGCAAAAAATATGGTAAACCACAGACTTGTCTGATTTGCGCTTTAATGTGATTATATTCATTACAAAAGAAAACCACATAATAAACAAAAAATGCCAGAGAATAGCACAACAAAAAATATACCACATTGCACAAATTGGAAGCAGAAATGAATAAAAACAAAAACTGCTCTGACGACAGCCTAGATTTGTTTTTGTTTCTTTTTCTTTTAAATTTTGTCCCTTCTGTCCATTCTAGACTAGAGCCAGCTAACCAGCATTTTATAGTTAAATAGGTTCAGAGTGTGATTGCGCCTTAGCTGTGGCACATTATAACTGAGATTGGAGTTTTTTTTTGTGAAATACATTTAGACTGCGGAGTGGGTAAGGAAATAAGGATTAGGTCCAATTTTGTATGCTGTGATAAGAAATGACCTAATGGGAAGCGTTGGCGGTTTTTGCATCTCGATAAAAACATTAACATTTCTGCGATATGGGTCTCTGTGTATGGTTTGAACGTATGCTGGTATCTGACATAACAAAATAAGAAACTTGAGACTTTGCAAAGTGCTGCAGCAGCCAAGTAAAAATTGTTGCTGCCATTCAGTATATATTTAGGACACAAATAATGTTTTAATAAACCTCGAAATATAATTTAATATTCAGCTGTCAAAAGTCATTAGTGAATAGACTCAGTACATGCAGCTCAGTATAACGCACACGAAGCTACTTTCACATAGTTTGCTACTTCGCATAGTTTAAGCAAATAAAATGGTTATCTTTTTAACAAACAAGCGATAAACAAAAGACATTCACATGCGCACACATTTTCATAGCATGTACCCACATTGTGCGCGCAAACATTGTGACCGCAGAAGCACTTTTACTCCTCTGAACAGGAGTCAAATTTTGAGATATACATACTTCGATATTCATATGCAAAAAAAAGTAGTTAAACATGTTTGGGCACACGATGTGTGCGATACGAGATAGGCGTGTGCGCACACCTGTTTTTTTAACTGAAATTTTAAACAAAAGCCTTTTAGATCAAAAGCAATTTTACTGAGTCTGGGTTTTCGGAGAGGGGGTGTCAGCAATCGGGTTTTGATTACAGTATCTGTTGACAAATTTGCTTACCGATCACAAAAAAGCTCCAAAACCAGTCTCCTTTAAGTTTCAAGTGCGTGACAGGGTTGGACAACATTAGAGCGCACAAGAAGTATTAGGAATACTCACCCATATTCATAGCAAAGTTTTCAGTTATAGAACCCAGCAAATTCGCTGTCAGAAGTGCTATACGAATTGTGGTTGTCAACTTTTCTATGCCCACCCACTCTCTCACTGGTATTCAAGTTCTCTCTCAAAAATTGATACTACTCCCTAACAGCGTACGATTGAAGAAAGAATCGCTTTAAGCAAACACGGTGCAGCAATCTTATGAATAGAGATACATTTCTCTTAAAATGGCGCCCAACTGACCTCAACGAGAACTGCATAATCATGGCAACTAATAATAAAAACGTCCAAATTGCCTATAGTGCCTCATTAATGTTCATTAAAAATATAACAAAAACCCATAACCACAATGAACCTCCAAGCTCAGTACTCTTAAAAAAAAAATAATAATAATAACCACCGCCGTATACTTTCATTGCAAAACTTGAAACCAAATCCACTTGGGGTAAAAAATGTTTCAACTCTCAAGTTGATTCACTTAACTTCATAATTCCCATCCGAACGAACGGGCGTGGAAGCGAAGAGGCGAAACAACAACAAGAGGACGAAGAAATAAATAATAAACTCAGCGAATGCTCTTGACTTGGAAATTAAACACGAAGGACAAAGCATAGACGAACCTACACTAAACCATTCCGCCTGAGAACTGAAATTCATCTACGGCCTGAGATAGATTTGCTCCTTTACCTCTCCCTGACAGCAGAGAAAACCGCAACACGAAAGTAGTAGTTGCATCCAATTCGAGCAATCTTGAAGCCCTCAGCGCCAAAACATTTTCAATGTGGTTTTGGCTTTGATGTTTCCTTTGATTAAGTTTCCGGTTGTTAAGCGAGTTGAAATGGAAACAGGAGCAGCCGCAATCGCAACATACGACTATACGGCAAATTTCAATGGTCGTCCTCTTTTGATTCCTCACGAGAATTTTATTGTAAATAAATTCTAAACAGTGACACACTCGCTCTTGGGTATACTTATGGAGCATCTGACATACAGAGGGGTGCAGCAGTGTGTACTCCATAAATCCGTGCTGGCTACCGACGTGCGTCTAGCTACATGCATGTAAGTCAATTTAAACGAATGAACACACCCGAAGGCAACTGAGAAGGGTTCCATTTGCGAATGGAGGGGAAAAGGACGTGTCTCGCTGTGGTGCTTCCATTCCGACATTACGAAGGAGAAATACATCAAGTGCCTGCCTGCCTTCCTACACTCCCTGATGGCAGACATTCCAAACCGGCAAAGTACAAGTTTTAATGTCTTTTCAACCATCACCATTGCTGCGCCACCATCACCTTGGCCGCAGCAGAAGTAGCAGCAGCAGAAGCAGCCTCCAAGAGGACCAACACACCATCAGTGCTATAATATTTAAGTAGAAAAGTCCAACTTGAGCGAAGTAATATCCCCAACAAGACTCAACTTTGTTCGAAAAGTTGTTGGTGGTGTACAGAGGAGTACACACAGCGTGTACCAGTACCTGTACACTGTGCGCTGCCATATAGCTTAAGTGGAAGTCATTCGCTTTGTCCTTCTTCGCATCTCCTCCTCAGCTCGGCTTGTATAGTAGTTTACGGCCATTGATGAAGATACAGTGGACTCTGCTATTCATTAATTATGGAGATCGGACAGGCACTGCCAGAAGCAGCCAGTATTTTCCTCTCCACTTCACTTCACTCGTGGAGGTTGGTATTTGGATTGATGCTTAACACGAAGTTGGGCTGGAATGGCTCCTTTGGATCCCTCCGTAAAGAGGAAGGTGTCGCGTCATGCAATTATGTATGGGCTGGTATTCGTTGCGGCTTTTCTTCTCGGATTTCTGTATTTTTTTCCCCCTCTCATCAGATGCACCGAGCGTTCATTTGGATTACGAGGATTGAAGATAAACATCGTCGAGTGTTGGAGGGCGGGAGAGGAAGGAGGTGGAAAATGTTTACATTAATTATTTTGTTATGAGTTTTAACGTCCCGAACGAATGCACTTTTAGGGAAATTAAAACTAGAGTGGGCTTGCGTTGGGCGCCATTTTTTTTTTTTTTTTTTGTTATTAATTGTCTGTGGGGTATTTTACAAGTATTTGCGAACCGGAATGAGTTGTTAGGGATATATTTATGAATTTAGATGAGGATACTTGTGGTTGGTGGTAGAAGGTGATGGATTTTGTCGGTTGTGGCGTTTTTAGTTGAGTTGTGGAGCAAGAAGTGGTCTTCCTTTTTTAAAAAGAAATACAGTATTTTGACGGTAATTTGCGTGATTTGCGGGCATGAGTTTGAGAAACAATTCAACCAAAAATGAATGGAGTTCACTTTGTTATGTAGTTCTTTCTTTAAATTAATTTTCACTTCTAAAACGAATATGCATATGAAAGAAAATATAATTTGCCTTTAATTAATTCTATTTTTAAATTCAACGATGAATTCCGCAGCCAATTTTCTTTGGTTTTCTCTTATTTGTTTAGTTTTGATAGATTTGCTTTGACAGCATTTATATCAATCTATCAGGTAATGGGATATTGATTGTAGTAGATGGTGCATCGAGTTCTTAGAGACAACGAACTTTAAACTTAAATGAAAGCCCACGTTCGGATTTAAAGTTTCCTAAGTCTGACAGCATTTGTAACTGTTTCAATGGAAGCAGTTGACGGTTCAATACTGACATTGACATTTAGATGTGTCAATTTCTTTACCAACTCATTGAGATATTTAAGCAAGGTATTAAGCAAGTGGCGTCATCTCTGATCTAAAGCAAACGTCATATTGTTCTGCCCGTGACAAATGTCACTTTGATTTAATTTCCAACTGTTCCAATAGCATTCCCATCAGAAGTTAAATTAAATTGTCTATTTGCGTTGGCAAAAACCTAAAAATCAATTTCCAAAGTCATCAGTCTATCAACACTCTCAGCTACTCGAGTGCGCCCATACACACACACTACACCACTTCTCTTATCCACTCACTTATAATCTCAATCATGATTGTCGAAACCATTGACTCGAAAGGCGTATTAAATTACTACCCCAGGCTATTTTATTGCCGCCGGCAATTATCCATATCGTAAATTACTTTAAAAAAAAACCATACAAGAGACAACATGAGTTGGAAAAAAAACTGCAACTCCACTTAATAGTCGCTAATACTCGCACACTGCTACCCTACTGTACACAACACATGGCGTGCAAGCGCAACGCAGCCAGATCTCCATAGCATACCGTCAGCTAACAAAGTTATTATAAAACTTTAATCATAGATAAATTTACAGAGTGTGCGGGCACACGGTGCATGTGTAACCAGTGTAGTTACGCGTTTTGTACCTGCTACTGTGCAGGTCGTAGTGGAATTGAATTTCCATTTTTGAAATCGTGATAATATGGAAACACCGCTGCGCGCCTTTAGTTTGGTGTTAACTGACGCATTCCGGCAGGTAAGCAGAGCAGTTTTTGGAAACAAATAATACAACTATGGTTGGCTAACCCGACAGGCAAGTCCCTTATTTTCGATAGAATTCTTGGAAAAGGGTAGATTTTGTTTGAAACTGACATTTGGGTGTTCACGCCGCCGCGCTCGCGCTTCCAATTAAACTCAATTCTGTCTTAATTGAATTTGATTTGTTATCGACAGCGAGTTGTCTCGATATCTCTGCATGAGTTCGGCTCATGTTCTATTGTTTCACGGCGGTTTTTTTTTATCCAATTGCAATGGCATGATCTACGAGTATTGCTGTGCGGCCAGCGCGGCGCTGCAACATGGACAGAATTCCCAAGGCAATATTTATGTCAGTTGTAAAAGTTTATTACATGAATAATTCATTAATCAATGTTGCTATTTGCGAGATAAGAGAGGTGTTGTCATATATTATTGATGTATAAAGAGGTTGTTTTAATTTTTCTCGTCTAAATGATTTGATCATGAGAAATGAATAATATTAGTATCAATAACAATTACGTACTTTAATTGTAACGTGCTTGTTTTTTTAATTAATACTAATTCGTTTTATTTCATTCTTTGTACTTGCAGGTTAGTTGACCGAACGAAATAAATCTGTAAGTAGGTTAGTGGTAGTTTTAGATTGTTAAAAATTAGTGGGTCCTTTATGGACGTTGTGTCTTTTTACGTCACGTCTTTATTTGTTTCTGCGCAGACAAAAATGCGCTACCTACTTCTTAACCTTATTTGGTTTCCTCTATCGGCTGAAAGTTACCGCTTCAAATCGTGTCCAGATCGGAAATATTGAATATTGAATAATATTCGTATGTTAAATATATAAAACAATTGCTAAGCGATGAGAATTATATATCAATCCAGCAATTATTAACGAAATCTGACAGTTAGCTGACGTGATGTGCCTCTTATTAAAAATTACAATTTTTAAGTGTAAGTATTTAATTTTGGTTGACGTTTACGACAAATATTGTCTTGACTCAAATTGACATTTTATGACAGTTGACATTGTAGTGAAAGTGACTTAAGCAACTTGTTTCGCGCCCAGAGAAAATCTAGTCCACACAAATGCATTCCACTTTTGAATTCTCCGAGTATATATTTTAAATGTGAAATTGAAATTAAAAAGGGGACAACAAATTTGTAGCACATTGTTAAATATTTGCACTTTAAAAAATGCGAAAAAATTTGCTTCTTCCTATTTTAGCTTAGGACTTAAGTTTTATAGTGAATTTCCCTAAATGCATTTTTTTTGATGAGAAAAATTAGAGGCAACACGAACTGTCAATGTGATTCGATTAAAATTGTTCAAAGAAAATAAGTCAAATCAATTTCCATTTTCCTTATCCAGGGATTAGAGACCACTGATCTAGTACTTTCAGCGCTAAACGTCTACCGGTGGGCAACACATACATAATTAAATAAAATGAAATGCCATCAACAACGATTTTAAAAAAATAATCCTGCAAACACAAATGACTTCCATTGATTTTATTATTATCTCCCATCAAGTTGTTGGACAGCAATCGCTTACATCCCCTCCATCTCTGTTTCGATATTCAATGTCGAATCCATATTCAAAGGGAAAAGCACAATACGAAATGGATTCCAATTCCATATAGCTATAGATAAGGTCTCCTCTCTGTAGATTGTCTATCCTTCGGCTGATTATAGTCTACTCCCCGTCTTATCCCCTACCATCCGTATTCGAAATTCTAAAGAACTAATCGAAAATCCACTTGCAACGAGGAGAAGAAACAACGTATACTTGCGAGTATAGCACAAAGAACACAGCAGCAGCAAATGTACCTATGCATATACTGCCAGTACCAGAGAGTACCCAAGTCTTCCTCCTTCGGTATCAGTTTAATTAAAATTGATTTTCCATTTGTGAATTGTTCTTCCTTTCTGTTCGTCTTGCTTTATTCGTAGATCGTAGCACACCGTAATAATCCTACTTGATATTCTTTTTAATGCGCTCAAATAGAAGTAAGAAAATAAATACGTGATTTCATAGATCTCTGAAGTATTACCATCTCTGTACAAAGGAGGCAAAGGAGGAAACATCAAGAGAACTCGAAAGCCGAAGCAGCATATTGCGCTCCGGAGATATATTCAATTGATTGTCGAATACTGAATGCGGACGAACCATGACTCGATAGCATTACACTAGAATCAATTGAAGTGTTTTCTTTTGGCGGGCGGGGGTCAGAAAACAAGAAAGAAAGGCTTGTGCGATGCGGCGGCGGCGGTGCGGATACGTTTTCCACTATATTGCCCAAGTGGGTATTGTCTTCATTGAACTGAAACCACCTTTGAGCAGCGCACAACCCAACTGCCACAATGAGTACTAAAGCTGTGCTCGGCGGACGTACAGCATTATCAATCAGGCAGGGGACTTGCAACAATGGGGCATTCAAGATGCAATCCCAGCAAATACTCAGCAGCTGATGTTGAGGCAATGTTCGATTCACCTCAGTGAACCATCCCACCAGCATCACACAGCGGTGCGATGATAGCGACTTGACGGACCAAGTTCGACCAAGAAAGGCTGTATGCAGCGTTGACGACATAGCAAAGGCACTGCTTATAAGGAATATTATTAGGAACCGACAACCGAGAGGCAATTAATCACTAGCCATCGTCAGTGACCATCTCTTGGTTTCTGTTTTTGACTTGAAGCTGGGTGTAATTGATGTGTGAGAGCTGTACAGTGGGTGGCACAAGTATAGGAAACTCTTTTCGTTAAAAAATTAAAATAGCTTACTAATGAATTAATAAAAGGAACTACTTTGCGTGATTTTTCAAATAGGCTGGAAAAACGTTCATACAGTCAAATTATTTTACTTAAAGTAAGCAGAAGGCTGGGCGTCCCTGAAGGCATTTTTTTTTCTTTTTAAAAGCGCCACATTCCATCTGTAAAAATCGTGCTCTTAAAACGTTCCAGGAGGTTTCTATCAAAACCATGCTTCTTCCATTCAGTAGTAACTAAGATCTTTTACAATATATTTTCTGCTCTTCTGGCTTTTGCTTCTTAGCGCGGAGAGTCAGCGATTGGCAATTGAGATTGTTAGCTCTTAAATAATATTGGATCTACTCAGTCATGCTGCATTTACCTAACTTGACATCTGTCACCATCAACAATAACAATAAATTTCTTTATATAATCTAGTAAACTAACAAATTCGTATACTGTTTCTATAATCTCTGTCAGATCAAAGCGACATCTGTCAAAAAAAAACAGAAAAAAGCTTATACGAAACGTGTTGCTAGTCGTGCCTATTTGTCAATGATTACAAAGGTCGCACTGACAGCTTTCTTTGATTCACATTGTCAATGTCAATGTTATCTTCGTATACATGTGCATAATCTTATCGTCTCCTGACAGATATAATTAGTCAATTCGAATTAGCATTTGATTAGCATTCACTATTGGATTGTGGCTTTTACTGATTGACATACTTAATTAACTGACATAAATCTAACTTGTCGTACGTTTTATATGAACATTTTTTTTTAAGATATTATCAAGAGTTTCAACAAATTGGCTTTTAATTTCTGCGAGCGGTTTCTTAGAGTTGCCACAGTTAAAAAATTGTTTGCATTTTAAAAAGTATGTCGTGGAATCTGGACTTTAAGTTATTGTGTCTGTTTTAAATTTTACATCTGTCAATTTTTTTTTAATTTACAAACATTCAAACCTGATAAATACAACAAGCAAAAACAAGATACTTTTGATCTGACGGTTCTGTGTTAATACAAAGCATCCCCAGTCTTGTTATCTCCACTGTCACTCCATGACCTGCAAATACGAACGTCAATAACTTTAAAAAAAAAAAAAAAACTCTTCTGATTGAATGTTGAAACGCGATGTGCAGCTTGCAGTAATCCACCAAACGAATAACGCGATACTCCTTCGTCCGGTCCAAGTCCCAGAGCGCAGTCATCATCACACTGCCCCATGTCGATTCCATTCCAATGCCATAAAACTGCATCACAAGATGGTGATGATAGCCAAAAGCGACTGCCGATATACCAGCGTATACAGCGTTCGGCAGTAATTCACAGCATGTACGTATACGTGTTAGTTCGACACTAAAAATGGAGAGCATGAAAGTATCTGGAACTAAACGATAAAATATACAACGCGCTGTACATCGTATACACCATTGACCGTACACCATGTGTCTCTATAAAGCATGCTGCTTCATCAGCACCAACAGGCAGCAGCAGCCAAAGCAGTAGTTCCATGTACCATGCAAGTTTTGTTGTTGTTTTTTTTTTTTTTTTTAGCCAAACTACACACATCGAGGGCCTTATAAGTGCCTGTGCCTGACACTATCCAGTGTGGAGGGAGGGTTTCTTGTTTTTCTTTTCAATGCGATTACATGATTCGATTCGATTATATCAAAATTTATAGATTGTTTATGGCCAACGCGATGATGATGAATCAATGGCTTTGAATTGACTCCGAAATTGGAAACTATAATTTGTGTTTGTGTCTTGCCATAAACAAGCTGTCATACATTGGGATTATTTTTTTATGGATCCATTACAAGCCATTACAGTTTTCTCTCAAGCAAATTAAACCCATTCAACTTGGCAGCACTTAAGTGCAAATAGGCTTTTTGTGGGGTTATGTTGTTTTATTACTTGGCTAAAAATTAAACAATTCCAATGCCGTAAACTTGCTAATAGGCACAACTTTAGCCGTGTAATAAAACTGGAAGAAGTCGCCATCTCAGTGAATTTATTTCGCATTCAATGAAATGGAATTCTTTTTCTGTCATTTGTCTCCTCTCGCTGTCATGAATTCGCACATATTTACGTATACTTCGTGTGGCTGAATAAGGTAGGTATATATAGGTGTACGTGTATACTTATAGAGGAGGGAATATTTATAGCTTTATTTTCATCTGGTTTAATTGCTACCATATTCGAGACAAGTAGGCGAGCCTAATAAATCTTAATAATTGGCATTGAAGGCTTACTCTGGGTATATTTCACTGCGCGAGTGCACATTCGAGCTCGAGCGCACACACAGTGTAATAGTGATGTAGTAAATACTTACGATGGGTGATTAACTAGCTGAGGTGATAAATATTTATTTGCTGATTGGGTTTTAGCGTGCCGACGATTTAAGTAAATTAAATTGCTTGTTTATGTATTCTGAGACAGGAAAAAGGGAGGCGCATTCGTTTGTTTGTTGAAGTTTTTTGATTGTGTAGTTTGCTTACAGATTTTGTTGTGTTTATATATTAATTAAGTATGAACAGATAATATATTAGAATAACAGTTTTATGAAGGACTTTTTGCAGAAAAAATATTATTTTTATTTATTTTTTTGTTAATAAATAACGAGAGCAATATTCCTGCAAATCAGTGGTACACGGCAGTTTGACTGCGTTCCATTTATAACTGATGTCACTGTTGACATTTGTCCAAAGGATTTGGCAGCATTCGGCATACAATTGTGCTTTCATTTTCAATGTTGTCACATTTATAAAGATTTTGGTGTAGTTACGTCTGAAAGAGGTATTACTATCTATAATGACAATAGTTATATTATTTTCTGACGGTTGCATACAAATAAAAATTAAAACATATGAAGATTCACATTTGTAGCTAAAGTCTTAGAACTACTACCTACCTAATAGTATTTGGTAATAATCTATTACATTCTAATGAATAAAATTGCATGTCAATCTTTATTAAAATATATGCTTGCTATTGCGCGGCGGTGCAAATGTTTTCTAATCAAATTAAATTGCGATTACCCGCTAGGCTTGGTTTAGTACATTCTTTTGCAGAGATTCATTAAAATTTACAACTATTTTAATGGAAATTTAAATGTCCATTATTTACAATAAAATTTGGATGGTACCTACCTATACGCTGCAAGCAGTAGGTAGCAATAGATGTAATAAATGAACTCAGTTTAACATTATGTAGAAAACAAAACGAGAGCAAAAAAAGAGACATTAAAGAATTCGCTACTGAATTTTGTAATCCGATGCAGCCAAAGCATTTTATTTTAAGTCAAGCCACTGCATTGTTGTGTCGTTAATTTAGCTTTATCTTAAATAAGTAGATCATAATAGTTTAATCAAATAATAACATTCGATAAACAGTTAATGTGCACCGGCACCATAAAGTCCAATTAAGTATCCATACTAGATATTAAATAATCACATTAGAGAAAACGATGGCAAATACAAATATAAACCGTTAAACTGATGTTCTCTCACATTTTTCTACATCTACAAAGTCACTGCTCGTTTGCTCGTAATAGCTGTCATAAAATGTAAAATTAACTACCTAGTCAAACCACATAAAACTAATCTGAAATCACATATGCATTCGTAACGCTGGAAGCTCGTATATAAAATAATATTAAATTACAGCAACCGATAGTCTGTCATAGTGCAAATGCAAAAACTCACCGCGCACACAGTGCAAATCATAAACCAAATCGAAAAAAAAAATTAAATTCAATTATACGAGCAGCCGCCTCTACTGTCAGACGACACAATTGTTGCTCCACAAAAAGTGCAAAAAAACGGCTCATTCGCACAGCCAGACACAGAGACGAAATGAGGAAATGTAATTAATCGCTTCATTTACACCACGTTTTCTATTTAGTCACAAGTTCTTGTATTTCTGTTATTTTCGTCAACACATGCCGCCCCCCATAGCAGCGCACGAAACAAGTATCGAAGAATAAGTAATCACCGTGAAAGATATAATTTGCTAGTAAAAGAAACAACCGCGGGAGCGGTTTAAAGGCCCGAGGCCTTACATGTGAATATGCATGTACTGTACATTGTCTTCAATTTAACATCGGTCCATTGAATTGTTACTTTAGTTTTATTTTCTTCTCTCTAATTTAAGTAGACAAATGAGGTAAATTTTAACTTATTTCGTCAAACACACGTCATTCAAACGAAGCAGAAATCACCAAAACGCTGTCAACACTGACGGCGACTTTAAATTAGCTGAACACTAATTTGTACAGAACAATTATTGAAAATAGATATTTCACATCGGTGTAGTGGTCTAATCAATCGGATTATTTTCGGTATATACATACATGAGTTAATCAGTAACACTTTGACAGATAGCAGTTGAGATATAATTAAGAAAATAACTACAGCTGTCAGAACACGAAAGAAGTTGTCATGGGCAGTTTGATTTTGAATTAAATCGGCATTCTATTACGGAAGGGGGGAAAAGCGTATAACTCAAGTGAGAGCTGAGAGGTTTCATTTCATTTCATTTCCATTTTGTTGTAGTAGTTTCTTGAATACATCAGCATTAAGCTTATAAGAGTTATGAATGAGTAATGTGCATGCTACTTGAATTTTATTAGTATAATATTATCTATAGCGATGTCAGTTAAATTTAATTTAATCTTTTGAAATGTCAAGGAAGATGCGCCGAAGATACGTCTTTATAGATTTACGATTTTAATTTGCGTAATATTTTAAGATTGCTAGTAAATGTGACAGAATAATCAATGATCATGATTTAATTTGAATAACTTAAAATCTAAAATGAATCCAAACGGAATCGATATGGATTTATCAACCAAAAGAATGTACAATACATACTTCATCTATTAAATGACAAGAGACATGTCTTCAGACTTCGGCGAATGAGAAGTTATTAAATGGGTGCGTTGAAAGCTCAAGTCTTTAGATTCTGGAAATAATGAATAAATTCGGTAACAGGTTAACGGCTACATTGCGAAGTAGAATGCACCCATCCACAATCTTTTGTATTCTGTTTAGATGCCAAAAACATTTTAATTACTTGATTACTTCACAATTCATATATATTCTAACAGTTTGCTGAACAAGACACATCTAATCAATTAATTTATTATTTTCTTTCAGGTAAAAACATTTAGAACGTTTTTTCTCGGCCACACATTTAAAGACCACGCCCACTGATTTTATTCCAGGTAAACTATTCAATAACAAACTATCGAACTCTGCAATCCAAAAATTTAGTTAACTTCTTCTAATGTGACAGCCAACAAGAGAAAATCCATTTTGCTTCCCGATCCCCGACATTCTGCTTGCATTACCATAACCAATTCAAAAGAACTCCGAACCAACCAACCAACTCCGTTCAGTCTAAAAAAGAACCACTCACCTTCACTTAAGTAATTCGAATCGAAATTGAAAATGGCATGTCCATTTACAAAACCTCAAAACCAGAAGAAAAAACTAAAAAAAATAAGTCGAACAGAACTTTTAACTGCATCGCATTACACGGGCATACAACAACCGAACACAGCCCTCCACTAGACTGTGAGTGATAAAATTGTATGCAGAGATGTTAAAAAAAAAATATCAAAAGAGATAAAAAAAACAAAAATGTTAATAATATCTGACCATGCTGAAGGAACGTTCCACGACACCGGCACTGAATATATAGCTGCATATAGGCAGCAGTGTTAGCAACACATATCGCCGTCGCCGCCCCTTTAAAGGACTCCCTCGTCCAGCATGGTGTGGTTCCTGTTCTCCTGTATGCCGACAGTCGTCGGAATCGGAATCAGCCATACAAAACGGCAAAATTGTAAAAAAAAAACGCAAAAAAGGTTTACGCAATTATTTCACTGGCTTTCGTGCAGCAGCACTCTTGAGTTATTTTTATGCGAATTCGCAAAGTCGTTTGCTGTGGCTGTAGGTACTCCGTTGAATGGACAGACCATAGTGGAGGCTACAGTACAGGTACGATGCCCATAACTAGTACTAGAGCACAACTTTTAAAACATGTGCAACGAATGCGAGTACATATTCAAGCACATTATACACGCTGTATTGGAGGCTATGTGTATTCTTGTACCAGCAGCAGGGTATCCCCCCGAGCCCAGCGAGTCCCACAGCCCAATAGTTTTTGTAAATATCCACAACAACGGGACAGACCAACTGACACTATACAAAGCTGGCTTCTTAGAAGGGTTTCAGTTCGTGTACATACATTTTTTTTTAAGTTCATTTTGAATCATCATTATTACAATGTTCATCCATCCGGGTGCCGCGCCGCTCTGCTGGGACATGGCGCTCTCGAGTAGCTCGGTGCGCATTCAGATGCAATGAAATGGAAATTGTGTGCACGACCTCAAAATAACTACACGCCAACGACAGGCTTAAGCGACGCACAGCACAAGCACAGTAGTTATTATATTATTTTGTTTTGCATTGTTTGACGGAGTTTCTTTTTATCACTTTACTTTGACGATGAAAGGAGGACGATGCAAAATGCTTGTCAATTTGCATGAATTATTAAAAACGAATAATGTTTATGCTTTTAAAAATACTCGTAGGTCTACGTCCTATAATCATCTACATCAATTTCAACATGATTGTTAATTGGATCTAGAATTGTATTGCCTTTGTTTTAAGGCAATCATTGCACAGGTCATGCATGTTCCATTATACGATTACTAATGAGAGATTTTTAATTTGGATTGTCCTTGCACGCAACACAGTAAGAGATCCATAAACGAACAGTGTTCAGGCGACTACTACTATTGTATTGTGGGAAATGTAATGGCCGTTGTGTCAATAAAAAAAGAAACCTAAATGGGGGAAAATGGAATAAGTTAAATGGGGCTTTGCGTGTGCGGGTATAGTAAAAAAAAGTACGCCGGTTGCTCGTTATCACTTGGAGATAATGAAGACAAACCAATCAACTTGCCGATAGTTACAGATTTTTTTATGACACTCATATTTGTATTATATACATAACCACACAGAAGTTAAGCAATCTTATTGTATGAGCTGTTTTTTTTAAGGTTTGGCAACACTATTTCTGGTAACAATCAATTTGAGAGCAGAGATACGATTTGTGCTCAGTATGTTTCACTTACTGCTTTCACTTAGTTGCTGATCGATATTGCTGATGACTAACGACACTGCATACCTACTCATGTCAAAAATGTATGAAATAAAATTGACAGCTATCGTAAAGCTCTAGCTCAAATAGTTAGATGGAAATGTTGCTTACACCTATTGGTCAACAGAACGCTGCCACTTTGTTTCAAATTATCTAATTCACGAGTGACAAGCCTAAGAATGGATAGAAGGCACGAGTTCTTTTTATTGGGTAAAAATACTTTTCTCAACATTATCTTTGAACATGACATTGAGCTCACATTCAAAATTATAATCGTCTTATACGTCGACTAGAATAAACTTGTTGTTGTGGACCAGATAGCGCATTGACCTCACATTTATTACGTCAAGGGGGCAATCCCTCGTGTCCAATGCGTCGACAGATACATCAAACGTCATCCGTTGCACAAATGTTTTTTTTTACAAAAATATTTCACAGACAGATGTCTTGTCACTGAAGTGTCGCCAGCATTTTAAAATATTCACCAATGTCAAAGTAAACCTAGGTTTTTTATCCCGCATATATGAGATGGTAATGGTTGAATTTCCATAAGCTGACTGGTATTCTACGAATCTGTTAGTTTCGGTTGGCCCAATGTACACCCAAAATATCAACTGAGTATTTAGTCGAGCAATTCTTTACTTGATTTGACGGTTACACCTCCATTTACGTCAAAACGTATCGCTAGTTGTCTTGTCAGAACTATCAAAGTACGTTTTGTTATATTTACTATGGAATGATTAGGTATGTTTACTGGGAAAAACCAAAAATGGCGCCAATATTGACAATGTAAAAAAACCCTCTGCTACTATGCAAATGTATAGCCCATCTATGATTTTTGTTATATCTCTTCAAATAACCACATCCTGTATCGGTAGACCTTTCGCTTAATTAAATATAACCTAAACAACCTACTCGGTTCACTGATTTTATTGTGTTATTTTCCACCGATCAATAGTTGACAGAATGTTTACAGGCATTATTACGCCTATTCATCAATTTGCCAACTAACCAAATCGCGCACATATGCATAACAAAACCCTTTTTTTCAATGATAATAATCATTGAACAAAATAGCAGTAAACTGCATCAATTTACCATAATATTTTATTTACCATTGTACAACAACAGCTCGTTTACATTTTCAATTGAAATGCAAATGCGATCCGAATAATTCCATTAGAGGGGCCAATTACCATGGCTTCTGGCTGTTTTCCTGTGCACTGTTTTTTTTTTTTTTTTTTTCCTTTCGTCCCACACCACAATTCCCCTCGCTTTAGAGAGCGCCATCATTTGAAGTCGTCGCTTATTTCTCTTTTTTTTGGAATTATAAAAATGAATTATTTTCACAAGCGCTTTTGAAATGTGTGGGCGATGGTGTGTGTTGGTGTGTGTAGAGTAATGTGAATGCGGGCTTGATTAAATTATTTGCCGCTTGTAGCTTTTCATTATCTCGAGCGGTTGTATTTATTATTATTATTTTTTTTAATGATTTGTACGGTTCTGTTTTTGTTATCAATTTTTTTTGTATGTTTCTTTGTTAACACTAGAATTTGCGAAATCAATTTAATATATTACGCGATTTATGCGAATGTTTATCAATATTTGCAATTACCCAAAGTAGATCACTGTCTGTTAAGTAAGGGGCTCGAATTGGTTTCCATATGGTAGCATCCAGTGTCCACTTTCCACAGTGTGATATGACGTTTGTATTTATTTAAAACGATGACAGCTACCAGTACTAGTTTCGCATTTATGCCCTCTGTTCCTTGACATTTGTTGCCACATTTATTATTACCACAGGAATGCATGGAGGTCATCAGATGAACTGAAAATATTTGAATTTCAATCAGAGAAAAAAAGACCATAAATAAATAAAAGGCAAAGAAATTTTGAAAAGTACCTAACAAAAAGGAAAGAGAGAAAAGAGTTTGTTTTTAGAGTTTATCATCGTGACAGCGATGGCAACGATAAAGTAAAAATGTTAGGTACTGTTTGCGATGAACGTGATTTGATTATTGTTTGCATTTTGCAAACGTTCTCTAACCTCTCTTTTTTGTGATGTAGACAAATATAACGGACCGAATATAAATAGAGAAATGAAAAAAAAAGAACAAGAAAGTTGACACCACCGATGAAGAAGTGGTTCACGAAAATTCAAAAGTTTCGTGATTTTGCATATTCCAAATCGCAAAGTCGTGATTGTAGTAGATAGTTGATTAGAGAGGCAGTATGAAGACACAGAGATATCTATAGCAATCGTTTGTATTATGCTATTGATTTTTTTTGTAATCTAATCTGTCAATAGTTCGAACGCACTCTTTCTTGTTCGTATACTGATTTGATTGTTTGTTTGCGGGGAGTTTTATAAAGTCAGATAAGGCGCATAACCCCGTCGTGTGTGTGATTTATGAAACGAATTTATGATAAAAAATCGAATATTTGCGATTCTGGGATTTTTTTTACAGTTATGGGTACTACTGTATATCAACGTTGCTCGCTCTACAATAAAGCGCTCATACAAAAAAGTCTCCAAAGAGGAAGATAAGATTTATTTTCTTGCAAAATTCTAATTTGCAATGTTCTTGATGTAATATGCAAGTGCGCCAACAAACTAAAATAATATTTGACAGCTTTACTGTCACAGAATGCAAACACGAGTGTCAGCCATCAATCCAAAAACTAACAAACTTTAGATAACCATAAACTGATACTATAGTATCATTTAATAAAACACTTTGCTCCAGTTTGTGTCCGGTTTGCTCACCACGCCACCTTCTGCCATCAAAAGGTAGCAAAACTGTAACCAAAAGCCAATCACTCTGTCGCCCCTGCTTGGAAGTCGTGCAATTCAACCATTTCCACTTGAAGTCTTATCGCACGCGTCCTAATTGATTAGCACGTCAGGTGAAAATTATTAATGAACACAGCCTGCAAGTGGAAAGAGGGAGGGAAGAAGAGAAAACACAACTGCCCAGACCCCTTTTGTAGTGCCACTGGGCAGGGGAACAATACGAAAAAAAAACACAAACAAATTAAACAAGCGCCGACAAAAAAGGGGCGACATCAAAATGACCATAACTCATTTCTTAATTCGTTGCCTGGCGTGGAGTCATGCAGCAACAAAGTTGCACCAATTGCTGTGGAAATCGATTTTGTATAGCAATTTGCTGTGCGGTGCACAGTGCCCCATATCTCGCAATCAGGCGTTTCAATTGCGATGCGACGCCAACCGAACAAAAACCAAAGGTTTACTCGCGCGATACATATATATACATAATTGAGCATAATTACAATGATCTGGAGGCAAAAAGTGGACATATTGATGGAGAGTACCACGCTATAAGGGGTGTCTGTTAATTCTCTGAGCTGAATTGCATAGTTGCTTCTCAAATTGCATGCTCCTATAATGTAGTTAAAAGGTTCACGCTATACAAGTTGACATTACAGTGATTGAACGCTATTTTGTGTTTATTTTAGAGGAATTTAATTAGAAAAGCGTTTACCTTTTGCACACATTGTTTAACATATTTTACAGCATTTTATCGTTTAATTAACGGTTGAGGTTGTGTCGCAATTTATATGGAAGTAACTGAACTGAAGTGGATGTGCATTTGTCTTGTACCGCTGTCAGAGTTACTGGGTTTGAAGTGGCAAAAGTGGGTTGCGTTGAGAGTTGTTAAACACTGAAAATGGCGATAAAATGTGAATGTTACTTGGGTATTTTTAAAGTTTTCCCACATACTTGGAGGCATTCCAATTGACTTCGCGGGAGGTATTTTCTACCTTTCGCCGCCATTTTGGTTGGTGATTGAAGTTTGATAATAGTGTTTCAAATGTTTGCTGTCGTTTCTGTTATAGTCGCGATCTAACGTTGAATACGAATATGTTTTGGTTATAAGTCATTTAGGTGCAGGGGCACAATTATTCGTAAGAACTAAAAAAGTAGTCCAAAAGAAATAAAAAACGCTTACATTATGTTCCACTGTCCCAACTCTCCAAACCATATAAGGGTTTTCCAATAAGAGGTGTTATTTTGGTATTCAAAGAAAATGTAATTTTTGGAGATAAATGATCGGATGTTTATTTCAAAATAAAGAGGAGGTATGCCGTTAATAATGAAAAACAACATCAGCCAAATGGCCACCACGAGCACGCATACAGGACCATATCCTTTTCATGAAATTTTCCATAACCAAATCGCAAAGTGGCTGCCCTATGTCCTCGATAGCCTCACGAATTTTATCTTTGTTGGCGTAGACGTTGAGGATGGAGAGGCGTCTCAACAATAACTCTTGGGTTTTCCGAGCCCCAGATGCGACAATTTTGTTTGTTGACGTAGCCACCGAGGAGGAAATGGCCCTCATCATAGTTTTGCGAACTATGACTGCAAGATTTTCACCATTTTTGCCGTGAATTTTAATAATTTCAATGCGCTGTTGAAGCGTGTATCGTTCCATTTTTAGTAATGGCGTAAATTCTACTTGTCAAATGCCAAAGAATAAAAGCTTCAAAAGTGACAGCTACCGAAATAGCGGGTCATTCACAATAACACCTCTTATCGGAAAACCCTATACATAATTGTTAAAGGCTTAATTTCAGTTATTTTTTCCAGCCATACATTAAAAAAACCACCGCAAACAAAGTCCGTTCATTACGTACTTCCGAAAGCCATTTTGTTTTATAGGAAAGCAAAATTGCGAAGGCAATCGCTATAAAAAAACATTAGCATATTCTTCTAATAAAAATTACTAGCAATAGATTTTGAGTAAAGCTGTCAAACAAAAGTTTAAAAGGCATGACTTACTTTATCAGTAAGTTGATCTCGAAAATTTCAACAATTATAAATATAGATTTCGTTTAACTAAGCTATAATAATATATTCTAAAATATTTTTGTTCTATTTTTTGCTACAAATTTGAAAAAAAGAAAACAAAACAACTGTTTTTTTCGATGCCAACAATTTTCATTACTCATCTTCATTCACTGTCAAAAATATAATAAATAAAACAATATGAATGTGTACACCCCATTTGTTCAATCAGTCAGTGCTTTGCTCTCCTGTCAGAAAAACATTTAAGGAATTCAAAAATGTTTACGTTTTCTTAACCCATTGTTGTTGGTATGTACATTTTAATAAGAATAATGAAGGGACAATGAATACTTTTGTTCTCGCTGTATTTGTGTGCGATGAAAGCAGTTTATTTTTTTCTGTTTTGAAAAATTATTCTAATTAGATGTCAACGCGAGTGAATAATGGCGTCCGAAAATGGCATGTCAGATGGTTTGTTCACTTTATATGAATTAATTTATAGGTACGATATACATGAGAATATGGAGTCAATGTCATTTTGTTTTAGTAGGTACCACAGGAGCATATTTAAATGAAATTTATCACATATTGTCTCTTGTTAAATAAAAACCATTCTTTATTCATTAAAAGCTAATTGATTACTATTATTATTTTGTTTAGTTTATTTTTTTAGTCAAATCACCATCAGTTATATTTTTTGAAATTATAAATTATTTTACCCCATTTGTTTTAACGTTGACATCAATTCGATTTAATGAATGACAATTCAATTGATTACTACAGTAACATTCAATGCTTTTGTATCCAACTTAATTGTGGTATTTACAATAATAGCTGTCTCAATTTGTGAACTATACAATTTTAATAGTTTCCCAGTTAAGTGTTCAAAATTCCACTTAAATAAAAATGTACCCTCATGCATTTCAGTGTTTTCTAGCATTATTTGCGCAAGTTTTTTTTTTACATGTATAGAAGCTGAAAGTCTAATGGTATAATTACGTAAATTATATTTATGGGTTCTCGTATCTATACGATATGCATCGATTTAGCTCAACGAGTTTATAGAGTAGCAACCTACTTTATTGAAAATGTTTTTTGACGACAGATGCCATAGTTGTATATGTAGGAAATTTGTATAATATGTGGTGGAATTTTAATTAGGATATTTATGTGGAAGGTTTTAAATGATGCTTGCAGTTTGCCAATTAAAAATCGTGATGTTACTTTTGTTTTTTGTATAAAAGAAACCTAATAAATAGATGTACTGCAAAGTCTTCATGCAGTCATACAAACTCAATCCTTGGCAAATAGTATAGAACTCCAAATTATTAGCAGTTCAATAATCCTTCATATATGCTACTTTAGCTGTCCGTCTTTTTGTAACTATAGTTTGAGCTCTCAGTAGTCATACCTGAAACTTCAATAGCTCAAACTCAAAACCTTTCAGACATTACAATCTCACAAAATCTAAAGCAACCCTTGTCATACTGATTTTATTTTAAATAGGTATCTATTGTTTAGACAACTAATCAGAACCTCCAAATTGGTCACGTCGATTGCCAAGATTAGATTAAACGGGTCTTACCTATTCAAAGGGCACTTCAAACAGTATCAACCTGCACAATCGTTTAGTCCGATCTTCTCTCGCCCTCTTATCAAATAATTTCAATCATTTTTTTTTTATACGACAACAAAATGAATCAGAAGCAGCAAGCAATAATATGTATAGCTATATCACCTCATTGAGCAAGCATTTAGCAAATGACTTAATCAAAAAACTTGTCAAACCACTGCGTCTTTAAGGCAAAAGACGCGACGCACATTAGACCAATGTATCGAATATTATTTAATTTCCATTTACCTTGGTCATCCTCCACATTCGTTGGTATCACTCCACATCAATGGGTGCTATAAAACACAGGTTGGTTACATATACAAATACCCACAAAAGTCTGAGTGATTTTGGGCTTAAAAATATTCATTTTTAACGTCGGAATGGCGCTTGAATACATCACCATAAATATTTAAATTAAATCGATACGTGTTAATCCGTAAAGAGCAATAAATTAACCTGATCAATTTCTGTTTCTAGAAGAAAAAAATCCTACACAGACATAATCTTGTTTCGAGTGTTACCTTCGAAGTTAATCCCATGCGCATATATTATAGAATTTATCTTTCTGTACTAATTAATAAAAGCCTACACGTTATATGATATTGTTGTGAATTGGATATTCTTGCGGCAAGTACGAGTACAGTTTTATTGATTTGTTAAATGCGATCATTGCTTGTTGAATTGACATTGAGAGTTATTGTCAAGTGAGTTGGTTACTGAATACTCGAAAATTAGACACACAAATTACTGTGTCAATGTCGGATTTGGCAGTCTGAAATTTAAAATCGGAACGGTTGTTCATTTTCCATTTATTTATGTGTAGACAGTCTTTCACTACAATATGTTGAACCTAAATTGGAAGTTATCTGATACCCTTCTGGCGTGGCTTATCCACGTTAATCTGCAAAGTATGATGAACTCACTCAATTGGTCGATAAAATTAGGAAATGCCTCGCCAATATTGCTAGATTATTCCATTTGCTCTCTATTTCCATCCCGCAAAAGATTAACTATGACAACTACTATAAGCAAATGCCATAAAAATCATTTATCCTACATCGCGAAGCATCTCTCAACAACGAGTTCGCACTTACCCGCAGTGTTGCAATATATATTCACGCCTTCTTTACAAACTCTCGCATCAGCGTTAAATAAATATGCATGCACTCCTCCTACTGACAGGTAGCACCTTGCTGTAAACACTTTCATCGCACTTCCACTCCACCCGTCAATTTTAATATTTCATCGCACCTGAACATTCTCTTATCTAAATGGGAGAGAAAAAAAATCTCTGCTCGAAAAAATAAAAATAAATAAACCTCGAAAGACGCACCTTAATCCCGACACTTTGTGTCTACTTTTGTCGTCCTAGTGCAACGATTAAAATTATCTCTCCCTCATGCTTGCAAAAATTTTAACATAATAAAATATGAAAAGTATGTGTATGCGAAAAATGAATACGAACTCATCATCGTCATAAAATAAAAGAAGAAAATTAATGTAAAACGAGTATAATTTCAGTTCACCATCATCATGACGTGACACATCGGGCTACTTCTGTTTTTTTCTTTTTCCACCTTGTGTCGGATTAATTATGCACACCTTTTCAGGTGAAATTGTTTCTTGTCGGTCTCTCTTCGTGCGCCCATAAATTATTTATGTAAATAACAAGTGCAGCGATAAATATATCAAGAGGAACTGGTGCAGTAGAAGATAAAACCGAAACAGGATTATTGAAGTTATGGGAATGCAGAGTTTGTGAGAGCAGACAAATTAAACTGACAAATATGGGCAAAGTGACAGTTTGACATATTTAAATAAAATCATTTGTCTAGTTATTTCAAATCATTTTTTTGATTGATTAGTTGCGGCGATCATTGAGAGACTTGTTTCAAAAGAGTTTATGAATATTTTTAGTATTTAGTCTAGTTTTAACATTTAGCCATTGAAAAGAGTGACCAAACTGTTTTAATCTAACACGACATATGCCTCTTTACTGAACTTGAGTCATTATGGTCATTAGTGCGTACAAAAGTTGAACTCAGAATCATCTCTCACCAGCCTATCAAGTTAATGACTGACGCGTTATAAAAATGTCTACGGTAATGATAAAGAATTTATGAAAGTATTATCGCCTTAAGGATCCTAGTTTGAAACAGAATTATTATTTATAGACTTTTTTTGCTTTTAAAAATACACGTAGGTACATTTTCGTTTTTTACTTTTTCTTAATCTGGCATGTATCTACACGAAGCTTCTAAGAATTAAGATAAGATTCGGCGTTTGACAAGACCTCAAGGCTGAAAATTCGAAAAAGTTATCAACCGGTTAGATAGACAGTACTAATATCAAATTTGACATTCTCTAATCGGTTGCATTTGTAACTATCCTCTAAATTTGATTATCAGTTTGTTTTTTGGCATCAGGACGATGTTTAAGACCTTCCTAGTCCTCCTCATTGGGGCAAAGAATTTGAAGCAGTTTTTAAGTGACATTCACGTATTTGCGTCAGATTTAATTCGATGTTTACGTCCGACAAAATAAGCTCACTTTTTGGCACATAAGGAGTGACATTAGAAACAGCAACATGTCTTTTAGTTAACCCTGATTGGGACACGTTCATAAACCTATCCCAAACCAATCTACATAGTTGACGTATCACATCAACTTATTATCCGAACGTCCCCAGTTATAGGTATTGCATACATAATTACGAATTTAAAACAGAACGAAACCCAGTGGCTGCGCTACCAAGTGTTAATTTTGGAAACTTGGTTCACATTGTTTTAATGATAATAGAAACTACTTGAACAAAACGAAAAATGTATATGTTATGTTAAAAATCAACAGAGCGTGCGACAAAAACCGCCCTTGCACGTTATTTTATCGACACCGAAAAGATGACAACCGCAATAACGCTAAATTAATGCCTATCAAGTATAGCTATTACAGGCCAATCAATAATGCAACTAAAACCATACACAACTTAATTTGTGTACATATGCGTCTTTGCACGTCTAAAGTCTGCGATAAATTTGTGGTTTCTTTGACAGAGGGGGAAAACCTCCTTTAATGGTCTAAGTACATTATTTTTACTATCCAATATCGAACAAGCTTTTTTGTTCTTGTTGCGTTCAGCCTTCTGTTTTTGTGTTATTTTTATTACGTACCGAACTATTATTGTTGTCGCCTATTATAATCGCATAAAATTTTACGGTAGAACAGAGTTTACACTTTGTTTTGCTTGTATTTCTGTTTTCTGTGTGGTGTTTGCTCATTAATTCCTCTTCTTTGTTTTTATTTTTCAATGGGCACAATATAATTTCAACTCCGTGTGGCGGCAGAAATATTTTGTTTGTGGATTATTTGAAGTGTACTCCCGCCTTTAAGCTGATTATATGTTTGGATTTTTTTCATGCTTTTATGGTACAGTTTTAAATGGTTTATGATGCTGTCATAATGTATTTTTGTGTTATTGGTCTCTACCTATGTTCAGCGCTGCCACTTTGCTACGATCGTAGCAAAACTGCTACGCAATTGCCCGTTTGCTACGCTGCTACGCACTCTCCCTAAAAACGCCTATTTTGCACTTTTTTTTTAAGCACGAAATGAGAACAAAAATCTTGTAATTAAGGCAATGCTTACATGCAAAGCGCCTTTTAAGTGAAGTTTTTAATGTTTTTTTTTTTTTTTTGTTTGATTATAGTTTTGTAAAATATATAGTTTACCAACTATACTTGTACTAGTCCTTAAAAAAATATTTACTTTGAATAAGGAATTAAGTGTTTTTTGTTTATTTTCGAAAAAAAATTTATATTTTGGACTTTTGAGTTTTGCTACACAAATTAAGTTTTGCTACGCAAATTTGCTACGCAAATTTTTTCCCTTGTGGCAGCACTGCCTATGTTCATGTATTTAAACTGTAGGTAGGTACGTTCTATTTTGATTTTACTTTAAAGTCGGGTAGGTACAGCTTGGTGGATGATGATGATGACATTTTAGAATGAAACAACTAAGTACCTATTTAATGTGCACAGTTACCATCGGTTTTTCTGCATTTCAGTAATTGCGACAATATACTGTCATAAAAAGATAGTATGCAGCAGTAAACATTCAATGTCGTGTCAGTTTTAATTTCTATGTAGCAACCCGAGTTCGTACGAAAACGTCATAAATGTTGTGGTTGAAATATTTTCTAAGAAGTACACAACTGTTGTGGCATGGGTTTTCCACACAGTGACCCGTCAGGAATTTAACATATGGCCTTTGACGTTGGTACCCTTCGTATTCCAATTTTTGGACGTTACGTTACGGAATTTGTATTGAAAAACGTCCATTATCAAGTACATATTTGTGCACCAATTCGGGAATTTGTGGAACGGGGATTCATATTGTAAAGAAAGTCTGATAGTTCGTGTGAAGAGTGTTTCAATTAATTTTTGTTGTCTTAAATTAATAAATGTGGCTGTCTGACATCATTTACATTTGACAAAATGTCAATCTCTTATTAGCCGTCAAATAAGAACTGTCAAAAAAATTTGTGTGAAACTTCTTGTCAGACGAATTCAGCCGACGTTACACTTTTGAAAGAGTTTTCGAATTGCAAATTAGATATTTCACTGAAAGCCTTTGACAGCTATTTAAAAACCTATTCAGGGCGATTTTAAATTATTGGTTTTATTAAATTTTTCATAAATTTTCAAAAATGGCAATATCAACTAGCAAATATTGTAAATATTATTTCCAACAAATTTAGGTATTAAAATCAGCTAAATACTGGCTACAACTTATTATACTTACCCAGATTTGCTGGCAAAATGTCTAGAACATTGTGAGAAAATCATTTGCTTTAAAAAGCTACCAAGAGGCACTCGAAAAAACTCCACATCGCTTTCTAAATATCCAATCAAATATTATGTGTTAAATTGGGGTACAACTCTGTAAGAAGATAGATTGTTGATGATGCAATAGAATTGCATTCTTTTAAAGTGTCAATCAAAGTAATGAACTACGAACCTATTCGCAGGTATGATAATATTTGTCTCTTTCCCATTTGTTGTTTGTTCTCGGAACCGTAAAGCACTCTTGCTTAATCTCGCAATTGATGCCTCAAGTAGTAGTAGCAAAATTCCATTTATTACCCAACAGTATACATAATTCCGAATAGTGTGTTGGTTTTTTTTCACAATACATTCTCTCCATCACCGGGAAAGCATGAGAAACTGAGAACGTGTGTTTTTATTTTTATAATAATCAACGATAGCAACGGCGCGCAATCAGTAACGAGGGGCACACAATCAGTGAGTTGTTGAATTAGCACTGGTAAACGATCGTTCTATCGTATATCAAGTTATTAAATTGACTCGAGTATGTTTGATTGGTATAATTTGTTTTTAATTTATTTCTGTTCGAAGACCCACACGGGCGAGAAATAGAAGATAAAGACACGTTTCCCTGTAACTTTTTTTTTGTTGTTTAGTTTACCATTCGAACTCGAAGATAAACAAAAAAAAGACTAAGTATGTTTCAAAATCTGCTACTGGTTGTTTGACTTGTACATAGATAAGAAAATATGCACCAAATTGCCAGTACTCTTGTGATATGGACTACGGACTTTGGTCGGACGAGAAATGGTGGCGCCTCTGTATTTGAAAATAAAGCCACACGTTTCTTCTAAAGTGGCATACCAACCATTAATTGAATTTGCCACGCCTTATGACCAAACAAAGCTTAGAAAACGTCAATCGCGTGTAGGAGTATGTATACTACTTATCTAACGTGAAATTCGGAAAACAAAAAAAAAACTCATAGTTCATTTATCAGGCTCTCCCCGTATAACTTTTACTTGGCATAATTATCTAGTCAATCAATTTTAATGCGTTTGACAGCGCGGTCGACCCCGAACAAAAAAAAATAGAAACAACGAAAAATATGTTAAGGTAATGGAAAATTAATTGGATTTGGAACCGCCGCGTTTCATTTAAGACATTAAACGTCATAATAATAAATGAGAATTAATTCCTTAATACCACAGCGATATGGTCGACTAGTTCGGTTAATGATAAGCTAAATATGGAGTTCTTGTACTTATTTGTTTTGTTAATTTGTCAACGAATATGTTAGGGCACTTTGAATGTGTGCATTTAAGCTATGCCGTGTTATATACTATAGATACATGATATTATTTCGTAAGCGCATTGGTTTAAGTGAGCTGATTCATAAGCCGGTGATTATTATCAGTTTCGCTGTCAGTCTGAAGTTAAAGTGATTGTGGAGCTTACTGGATGCACATGGAAATTACCTCTCATTGTATTTGTCGCAAATCGAATCGGAACGTCAAATGATAAATATTCTATATGCGTAGTTGATCGTGCGGTATTGGGTTATTGTCATTTAAGAACGAAAGCCTTTGTTGTTGGCTTAAGTATGTGTATGACATTGCAACTTAGACACCTTTCAAACTTTACTGCAAAAAAGACATAGATGCCTCTAACTATTCAACCACAATTTATATCAGTTTGTTAAATGACGTATATATAATTATAATCTGCGTACATAGGAAAATACCCTACTATATATGCATGTGGTTGGTGTCGTTTAATTAACTTTAAGTGATTGTACTATAATAAACTCATTAACCATTAAGTAAACGTGACTGTAATCTCATCAATGTCAATCAATTAACTATGGCACAATGGTTTTTGTTGCTCTGTTGATTGGTCAATTAAGTGTTTCTTGGCGGACAGGCTCTATCTACCTAATTGAAAACCATAACATTAAAATATTACAATCTTCTTTAGTATAGCTTGTTTACTTTTGAGTTTGTTTGTTTGAGGTTACAAAGTAAATTCGAGCTTTAACTTTTTGCAGTAACTTCTCAAAGAAGTTACCTACAGCTAAAGACAGTCCCATAAAACAATTACAATATCGTTATAGATAGGGAATGAAAACCAAATCAACACCCTTAAGAGAAAAAACATTTTTATGTATTTTGTAAAGCAGTTGTAAAATTTTGCATTTATTTAAGAAATTTAACTTCTTTACATAATTTTTTTTGGTAAATTCAATAAATAAATCTGCATTCATTTCCTGATAAATCAACTTATCAACATACTTTTCATCTTAGTTTGACAATTGTAGGTATTGGATTTGCATTTGACGTTTTGTTCGTCCATAGATTGACGTAATTTTTGCATTCTCTAAAAGAACTTACTCTAATTCATTGGAATTAGAAAAGTGGTTACTTTCGCTTTGAATTTAAATCTATTACTTTGGATTAAGCGGAACGGCATTATAAAACAAAAGTCAATGCGTCTGCAAGTTAAATAAGTGCGCAAAGAAATTCGGAATATTGATGAGGGATTCAACATCAAATTTCATTCCTCGAAACCAACGAACAGATACCACTAGATTTAAAACCATATACAAATTGTACTAGTTTTATGCTGCGTTTTTCGTGGGGTGTCTTATAAAATTAGTGCGAGCGCTCTTTGCGTGTTTGCACAACATTGTAAACAACAATTTTCTAATTGAGTAAGACATGCCAATTAAACATTGTTAATAACACAGTGAATTGGCGTAAAATTAAAGTCGGATGAAATGCACTTTAAAAATACTTTTTACTACGTGAAAAAGTCGATTTAAGTGTTTTAATAATTTATAGTCGACGTAAATCCAACTTTATCCATATGAGATAGTAGTAAGAAAAAATGTTTCATCTCTTGGTATCGACTTTCAACCAATTATACCTCTTTATTGGACTTGTCTGACTAACATTTGATGCGGGTCTATGATCTTAATGGAGAATCGTAATGCGATTGCAAGTATTACGCAACAGTAATCCAACTTTAGTCAATGTGCGATTGAAATTATGTGTCGTGACCATAAGACGATTGAAGGCCTATGAAAAGCGTTGGTCTGAAATATTTTTTTGTTTATTTTTGACACAATTGTACTTTTCACTGATGTAAAATTTTGAAAATTTTAAAGCTGCCTTGGATAATCGTTACAAGTTATTATTCTATTGTACACTTTCCACCAAATATCACTCTATTCACTGACGTGTGTGTGGCTTCCTTAGCAAAAATAAATCGTCTTAATCATTCATCAAAAAATCACAGCAATTTATCTGTGCTTACGCCCACGTCAAATAATATATATCTGAACACGACCCGCGCTTTTAATCAAAAATGTCGTAATCAGTAATGTTCAAAAAAGTTCAAATATTTATAATTAAGACATTTATCGGTTTTATTCAATTTCATTTTATTTACTTATCAATCATTCATCTAAAGAGTCTTGTCTGACATTTTATTTTATTGCCCAATAAAACAAAGCGGAAAAAAACAGCAACCTTAACTCGAACCATATTTGTCTTGATTTTACAAACCAAATAATTTGTCAAGTGCTTAATCTATTTTCATTTTTTCTATATTCTTATTTAATATACTGTTGAAAGATAAGTTCAAGAAACGAAATTAAAGAGAGAAAAATAAAAATATCGAAGAAACCCCGCAGTCATATTGTTAAAGTAAAAACAAATGCAATGATAAAATGTATATAAGTAAATTTATATGTGGAACTAATTACTCGAGGTGCTACTTGTGTCAATTTGTGCGGATTGCGCTTTGATTACCCTCCATTGATAATAATTAACTTAAATAGAGTGGCTGGCAGGCAGACTTGACTTGGCTTTTCAAATGGTGGAGTAGTTATATATATGTACCTCTATATACATATCTTCTGTAGATAGTGGTGGGGCTATCAAATTAATCGTGATAGCTACAAGTGGTGTGGCACTTGAAAGATAATTAAATTTAGATATTTCGTACATATGTATTAAAAAACAAAAAAAAAAAGTTTACCTGTGCTAATTGTGATTCTGTCCTTTTTTTCGTTACAGTTTTAAAATGAACGGTTTGGCCCAAGGGCCGGGGCCCTGTGTCTCCCGCCACCTGTTAGGATCTAGCTACAAGAGCATCATTGCGAACCAACATATCGCCTGCCGTCATACTGTATCAAAATTATACAATAATTTGTCGTCGTCGTCATCATTGCCGTCATCAGCTTGTACATTAATCGCGAATAGCGCTGAATTAGTATCGTTGTTGTTGTTTCGCTTGAAAAAGAATAATACGCGATTGGATTATTTCACTGAGCAATTAGAAGTCAACGACGACGAAGTGTTGAGTTTTGTGGGCCCGCGTTGTGCGGCAGCCCCATCTTTTTCGTCTGCATGGAGTCAATGAGACGCAGTGAGGCGAATAGTAGCCACCACCCGAATAAGGTTAGTAGACGCAAAAAAAAAATCTCTGAACACACTCATTGTGTTTGTCACTTTCTTTTTTTAAATTGTGAATTGTGTTGATACCTATAGATTATTTCGATCGATTAGGTAAAATTGTGCATGTTATGAATAGAGTTAGGGATGTAACAATCGATTTTGAACTGAATGACATCACAGTTGACAGTTCTATTTGACATTAATTACCGTCGTTTGAATGGGCGATTGTGCCCTAATTTGAGTGATTCATCGTAACTGATAAAAAGCTTTTGTTTTATTTGTTTTTAATGAAATTTAACTCAAGTTCCGCTAAAGGTTACCAGTTGCAATAAAGCGCTTTAAAAGTGAATAGCCTACTCCGCGCCGCGTCGCTGTTCAGTACACTTTGTGAATGTAAATCTTCATCGTAAGTGACGTTTTGTTTCTAGATTTGCATATAGCTAATTGTGACTCTGTTTTTAGATGTGAACTTTGTTTATAGTATGTAAGGTCAGTTTGTCTAGACATTGTTTTTTTTAAAGAATTATGCTGTCATTGCATTGACATTTCGAAAAAACGTAAATTATAAACTATTTTTAGAAAAAGAAAAATGTTGCTTGTAGGTGGACTAACATTGCCAATAGTGTAGTAGGTAGTGAGTGTGTTTTCTTATTCTGTTTATCTATAAAATAGTACGAGTATGTATGTATATTCGCGGAAGTGAGCTTTACACATTAAAACATCTTGGTGCTTAGGTCGACTAGATTTCACTTGAACGCAAAAACTTGATAAGTTGTTAATGATGTTTTTCTATACAAGATACACAATCGAAATGTCAACTGAGTTGGTTGGTTGGTTTAAGTGGCTGTATTTCCCGAAACGAGGGAAAAACACAAATAACGCATAGAGCGCCGTTTTGAGACCACAACTCGCTGAAAACCTGAAAAATAATGGAGGAGACGGACGGTAGGAAAACTTACAACCAGCCTGAGGAGTTAAGAAATTTGATTATCCTGTTGAAATGGATACTATGGATGGCCGAAAGGTCATCAAAAAAGGGATGACCTAGAGCACTGCGTCTGGTTTTGGCTAGGGCCGGACACTCACAAAGAAGATGAAACACGGTTTCACTCTTGTTTGTGTCAGCGCAACTACGGCAGTGGGTGTTATGGGGGATGCCAAGCTTGCGCGCGTGGGTTCCTAGAGGCCAATGACCCGTACTAATTGCCGTTAGTCTGGCGACATCTACACGCGTTCTGGCTAAGAGGTTGTTTGTTCTGGCATCATCGTAGGTTGGCCAGATCTTCTTTGAAATGACACAGCTCGTCAGGTTCAACCATCTGGTCTTCGCTCTTGAGGTGCAGTATAGGAGGATTTCTCTCTTAACGTAACCCAGCGGAGGGAATACTTCCTCCGCATGAGATACGCATAGAGCAGAGCCACGTCTGGCAAGTTCATCGGCTTTTTCATTCCCGCCTATGTTCCTATGGCCGGGAACCCAGACGAGAGTGATTTCAAACCGATGGCAAGCCCTGGTCAATATCTCCCTACAATCCACAACAAGCTTTGACGTAGATTTAGTAGAACCGACAGCCTTAATCGCGGCCTGACTATCTACGAAGATGCCTATTTTTTTTCTGGTTGTAGTAATATTAAGGATCAGCCTACACGCCTCCTTGATTGCAAGTACTTTGGCTTGAAAGACGCTGGCTGCGTTGGGGAGGCGGAAAGATTTGGAGATGTCTAGTTCTGTTGAGAAAATGCCCGCTCCCACTCCACAGTTCATTTTGGAACCGTCTGTGAAGATAGGTATGTCGAATTCGTTTACGACAGCATTTTCCTCCCATTCTGATCTAGAGGGGAATCTAACAGAGAAGTTTTTATGGAAGTCGAGTTTGGGTACAATGTAGTCCGTAGATAGACGACCTATGCCGTCAGGAAGGGAAAGTAGGATGCTGGAGTGGCCGTAAGGCCGTTCGGACCAACATTTAGATTCCTTCAATCTAACTGCACTACACGCTGTGATGTATTTAATATGCAGGTCCACTGGCAGAAAATTGAGAATGACATTGAGCGCCTCCGTCGGACTTGATCGAAGGGCCCCTGTGATTCCAATTCCAGCTGTTCTTTGGACTCTACTTAATTTAGTGATGTTATAAGCTTTGTTTAAGGCGGGCCACCATACCAGTGACCCGTAAGTGAGGATAGGACGTACTACTGCTGTGTACATCCAACGAACCATCTTTTGTCAACTGAGTACTCAGTCGAGAAATTATTGACAGGATTTTCGACTACCCGTCGATAATCATCAACTTGAAACACTGTTCATTTCATTAATCTGAGCCAATAGGCTCATCACAGCAACCATCTGTCAGACTAGATTTTTGAACGCTGCCAATTAGTTCCAAATGTCCATTATGCATGTATGGGGTTTATACTGTCAAGGCATATCATGAAATTTAGCGCACGGGAAAAATGTTTGCTTAATATGACAGAATAAAACGCGTTTTGTGACAAATGGTGAAGGCGCAAATGTGTCATAGTAGGACGCACTGAATTTATAAAAAATCTATAAAACTATGATAAACTATAACAAACTATAAAATTAAGAACGTTCATGGAAAAAAAAATAAAATATATTCAAACTAAACCCGCTTTTTGGTATAATTTCTGCACCCATAACTTAACACTACCAGTTAGTGAGGTAATAAAAGTCATCTTATCTCTATAGAATGGTTTAAATTATTTGTCATTCGAATTATAAATGTGATTGTAACACCTACTTAAGTAGACACTTTTGGGATTTTTTTTTTATATAGGGTTAAACTGGCAAAGGTCCGGTTTTTGATTTCATTGCGATTGCGTGTTTATATCCTTTTTGCTTTGTTAACTAGAAAAAAAGATTAAGCGCACCCCTTATCTCATATTCGATTACCAAACGTGACAATTGTTGACGTAGACTTTTCTTTAATTCGGAACCCCTTTGCCATGCAGCCTAGTGCTATGCACACATTGAATTTCCTTTCAGCTATATTTTACCGAACACTTTTTAACAAAAGATTTTTTTTCCATTAAAGTGGTTTTAATATCCAAATAGGGTGCAGAACAAGTAAGCAGGGGAATCTGAACGGAAATTGCATGAAACTAGGGCAATGGTTTTACTGAAAAAATTAAGGGATGATTCAAATCAAGAGGGTCACATTATAAAGGACATTCGGTATAGGTAAAATGAGAAACCAGTTAATTCCTTACGATTTTCTAAGGGAATTTAAAGTGGCTTCATGTAATTTTTTCAATAAAAAGGGACTCTTCGAATGTGTTACACGCGAATTGCTACATGCCTCGCAGTATGTACCGGGAACTGATCAGTTTCAAAGAACCAAGGCAGAAAATTCAGTCTGAGGAAAAATATACTAATTAGATGCAAAGAATCTTAATTACCATTTTATTTGGTTTACCATAAGATCAGCTGGGGCCAACTGTGTGATAAATGAGGTCAAAATATCATAGAATATTTTTATCTGTGGTTGAAAATTGCAAAGGTTGCACTGCACATACCCTTTGAATAAACGAATATTATTAAGAACAATAAATATAGAACTTTTATTTTGTACGACAGCAATGGCTGTTGTTGTAAAAGTTTAGGAGGAAAACATACTCTAAAACTAGGCAGCAGCTGCCTAGATTGTTAAACAAGATTGTGAAACTGATTTTATTAATTCGAGCAAGAGCCTTTTAAAGTTTTCTTCTTCTTAATCAAATTAGCAAAAGTCACAAAGATTTGATTGTAACAAGATTTAAATTTGATTTATTTGCCCAAATCCAACTTGAAGTACATAATTTCCGCCTTCGTTTTTTGACAATTTAAATTTTATAGGTAGTTACTTTTAGCCTCATTTTAACAAAATGTACTAAATATAGAAAAGAACTCGAAATTCGTTTGACATTTTGAAAAGCTATGAAATAGTTAGTTAGTTTCAGTTTTTTTCATATTTTTTAAGACTATACATACATAACACGCACGTAAAACCAAAGTAAGAAAATCTAGTACAAATCTAGTAATAAGGGGCGACGGTAATAAATTCGTTTACATAACTTTAAAGTTATACTTATAAAAAATTAACTTACTTCTTTATTTTTCAATATCAAATTTATCTTAACGAATTCAAAATAAAAATATCTACTTCCTGAACACATCCCACTCATAAAAGTGGAATAGGTACAAATCAAGGATTCTTCCTCAACCACCACCAGAGCATTTTTAACGAACAAACAGAAGAATAGTGTACATAAGCAGCTGACAAACGAAACAAACCCAAAGCGAAACACGCATCTGTCAAAAATGCGTCATTTTGGAGAAAATTATCATTCCGAATGGTTTTGCTGCTCTTTCCACGCCATGTAGTAATTGAAATTGTAAAACGATGAATCAAATCTATATACCGTGCACTGTATATTTGTTAAATTTTTAATGTTTTCTGTTTGTGGGCAGTGTTAATAAATTAATACTAAAGTCGTGATATTCCCAGAAAATGAATATTCTTCAACAATAACCGGCTATGGCCGGGGGATAGCACAGTTAAATAATGTACTGCGGCGAAACTCACAAAAAGTGAGAAGAAACAAAAAATACAAGCATCGGCAACGCACGGATGGTTGGGTATTCGTATTGCTATTGAGTTGGTGAAGAAAATAAAAAGAAAAACATAAAATGTTCCCAAACAATGGGGGCTTCTTTCCCATCACAGAAGAATAATTCTGTTTTTGTGTTTTTGGTTGTATAAGAATTTTCGGTTTTTGTGAATTTAATTTAAATGTGAAATGTGATGCTTGAAATTACGAAAATTAAGTCGGTTGTGTGTTCCGAATGGAAAATAGAAAGGTAAATAATCGACATGAATGGGTGAATTGTTTTGTTCGAATTTATAATGAAGCGTAGCAGTATGTATGTAGATATGCGAGTAGTTTTTCCCACCATCGCGTCTAAGATCAATTCGAAAGAGTTAAAGTAAATATTTTCGGCCATCATGATCCATATCTTGGTGGCAAAATATATATATATTTCAAGAATAAAATTGAAAATGGTTAGGTTTTGCATACTTTGGTAAAACGCGTAGGAATACAATCATTTTTAACCCGGAAGATCCTTTGGAAAATCTCTGGGATTTAAGTCTAAAGCGCTGCAGTGCAGACTTAGCTTAAATGGATATTCTGCACTTTTTATCAACAAGTTCAAAGGAAAATAGGGTATTTCATATTTTTGATAGAAAATGCATTTATGTACTAGGCATAACCAAGCGATATACATATTTTGTCTCAATAAAGGAGTAGAGTTCTCCCCACAATTTTAAATAGGTAGGAAACAATAATGTGAAACTCTAACACCTAGCTTAACAAATGCGTTTGCTTTAATTTGAACTGGTGTGTATTTATTCATGTTTTTGTCTGTTACATTTCAGGTGGCCGTTAACAGCTTAGCAACGGAAAGCAATAAACAATCGAGTGGTAGTGGTTCAACACCATTAAACAATAAAAATAAACTGAACTATAATTTGCAACATTCTGCAACAGCAGCAAGTTCAGCTGTCAACGCAGCCAATTTAAAACAAACGAATAGTGTAGCAAATACTACGGGTAGTAAGATAAGCAATAATTTGATAGCAACACCAGTAAAAGCAGTTCATCAGAAGGCAGCAGCACAAATTGCATCGCTGTCCTCGCAATCGTCGTCAACAACGTCCTCGTCATCGGCGTCATCCTCATCGTCGTCATCAACGTCATCATCGTCAGCCTCATCGTCGACTTCGTCGATATCATCAGGTGCCTCCTCATCAGCGTCAAGCAGTGAATCCAAAGACACCAATTTCGAGTACGAAGACGAGTGGGACGTTTGTGGAATTCCTGAGTTACTAATCGACTTGGACGCTGACATTGAAAAGTCGTCGTCAACAGCGGCAGCTGCAGCAGCAGTATCAACGGTAAATACTTCAACTTCTTCGGGTGGTGGTGGTGCAGGTAGTAGTGGACAAACCACTGCTTCCGAAATACCAAACAATCTAGCATCAACAACGGTCGTACCAGCAGCATCAGCTACAGCAACAACAACGACAGCAGCCGCAGGCAATTTAAATGCGTCAACGAAGGCACCCAGTGCTCTATCGTCAACCACTGCTTCATTATCAAATCCAATTTCATCGTCAAACGCAACATTGTCCTCCTCATCGTCCCAATCCTCCCAATCGTCGGTGTTTTCACCGCAATTTGGAAAACAAAACAGTACGCTGTCTCAATTGCGGAACACACTCATCTCTGGGTCAGGCAAGGAGAAGAAGTCCACGGGTGGTAGCAAGAATCTGAAGCTGCAGCAACCATCGCTGGTGGCACAGCTAAACAGTAAGTCACTTGGCGGCGCAGGCGGAGGAAGCTCGTCTTCCTCGCTAGCCACATCGACATTTGCCGGATTCTCCAAGGGAGGGAATCTAGTAAATCAGTCGTCAGTCGGAGCAGCAGCAGCAGGAGCGAATACATTTGGTGGCGCCGGTAGCAGCAAACAGCTATTGACACCGTCATCGATTGTTGCGTCGCAATCCCTCCAACAGCCGCAAGCGAACAGCATGTCATCACAGCCGAGCGGTGGACAAGGGGCTGGAAAAACAGCCACGAAAATGTCAATAGACCATCAGGCTACATTGGACAAAGGATTAAAAATGAAAATCAAACGAACAAAACCAGGTACAAAGACCTCAGAGGCAAAGCACGAGATCGTAAAGGCCGAACAGAACGGCAACTCATCAAGTCTGGAGGACGCATCCCCAGGCAATAATTCTACATCGCAGTCATCCTCATCATCATCGTCGTCATCTTCATCGTCTTCCTCGTCGTCGTCGTCTGGAAAGAAGCACAGCGGCGGCAGTGGCAATAATCAAAATAGTAGCAGCGGTGGTAGCGGCGGATCCGGAGGAGGTAGTGGCAGTGGATCCCAAAACCAGAGCAATCAATCGTCAGCCGTTCAGCTGGGTCCTACACAGCAGGGCACCAAGCGTGGCAGTAGTGGACATCGTCGCGAGAAAACGAAAGACAAAGTACCACACTCGAGGGACAAATCCGATCATGGATCGGGAAATAGCGGTGGAAACACTGGTAACACTAATGCCAACGCCAGTTCATCCAACTCTCATAATATTAATTCGTCGAATGACCGTTCCTCTAATGCCACAGCGGCGTCCGGTCTGTCCGCAACGGTAAACTCTTCTGCGGTAGGAGGCACTTCTACAGGTGTAGGTTCCTCAACGACATCCTGCAATTGTAGTCACGAAATGGGCAACATTCAGGGGCCGTGCACAAATATGTCCTGCATTCGCAGCAGAACAGGTGGCTTGGACCCAATGCCTCTGTCGCAGAGAATGGGTAGCAGTGGAAACTCGGTTGCTTCTAGTAGTGGCGCAACGTCCAACTCTAATCCAAGTATCCCCCCGGGTGTTTTCACGCCTTCGTCAAACAGTGGCTCGGGCAATGCGCAACCTCTGAACAGCGGAACGCCGAACGCCCCTGGTCCGCCGAAAGACGGAGGAAAGATGTCATCGGGGTCCCTAATGGGCGGCAACAGCACACAGCAGACGAACTCCAGCTCGACAACGTTGGGGGCTTCATCCTATAGCAATTCAGCTGCACAAACAAATTCCAGTGGAAACTGTGGCAGCAACTCATCTGGCAATCCCAGCGCCAACGGCAAGTCTACGTCAACGTCGGTGCCTGGACTGATCTCAGCCACTGTTCATCATACAATATCGGTGCCGGCAAGTTCGGCAGCAGCAGCGGCAGCCGCCACTTCTGATGATGGAACCAAAAGTCCACCAGCGAAGCGTGCCAAATGCGACGCTAAGGACATGGTCGACATCTGTGTGGGTACCTCGGTGGGGACTATCACCGAGCCGGATTGCCTGGGCCCCTGTGAGCCGGGCACCTCGGTCACACTCGAGGGTATCGTCTGGCATGAGACAGAAGGCGGTGTTCTGGTAGTTAATGTGACGTGGCGTGGCAAGACCTACGTCGGCACACTGCTCGATTGCACCAGACACGATTGGGCTCCTCCAAGGTATGTAAATGCTTCTGGATTTACACACGCAAATCTCTGAATATTTGTTTCGTTTGCAGATTCTGTGATTCACCAACTGAAGAGCTTGATTCGCGAACCCCTAAAGGGCGTGGCAAGCGCGGACGCAGTGCCGCCCTCACGCCGGATCTCAGCAACTTTACCGAGACCCGAAGCTCTGTGAGTCTTGAGTAACATCTGCTTCTCGCTAAAATTCTCTCCAACTAACCCGCGTATTTGCTTTTCTATTCACAGGTTCATTCCAAACTTCGCAATGGCGGTACAAAGGGTCGTGGCGGTCGCACAGTCACAACCGCTGGCTCAGCAACAACAACCAATACGGCGACCAACAGCACTGCATCCTCATCTTCGTCATCGTCTTCATCGACGTCATCGAACGCTAACTCCACCAACACACCATCGACCTCACCGACAGCGTTCCTGCCACCACGACCAGACAAGCTCAAATCCAAAGACGAGAGTCCTTCCCCAGTGAATGGCGAGTCTGGTGCGGGTAGCGGTGGCGGTGCTAGTAGTAGCGGCACATCCAGCAGCAATGGCACCACCCCAATCCTGGCTAACGCTAGTGGAATTCAAATTCCCGCTTTGGGCATAGTGGTGGGTGCGCAGCCACAGAGTCTCGTCAATCCGGTGACCGGGTTGAATGTTCAAATCTCCACGAAGAAATGTAAGACTGCATCGCCGTGTGCGATCTCTCCGGTGCTGCTCGAGTGTCCGGAACAAGACTGCAGCAAGAAATACAAGCACGCCAATGGTCTGCGCTACCATCAGAGTCATGCGCACGGATCGGGTTCGATGGATGAGGACTCGTCGCAGTTGCCAGAGTCGCCGGTGCGATCGGCGCCACCGACAACACCATCGCCAGCACCGGCTACTACCCCCCAGCCACCAGTAACACCGACAGCAATCGCAGCAGCCACAGACGCTCCAACGACGCCGACAATTGCGGCGCCGCCAACACCTAATGGTAGCATTCATCCTTCTCCAGCAGCGCCGCCATCCCCAGCAGCAGTCGTGCCGTCAACGCCGCCGTCTGCCTCGCAAGTGCAGGCACCGTCCTCATCGTTGCCAGTTGTGCCGGTGTCGCTCCCATCCGCTGGTAGTGTGTCCGCGCAACAAGCGCCGATAATAAGTGTTCCATCGGTTCCATCACCGGTAGTCTCGGTGAGTATCAGTGGCAGTGGCATCCTCAACTCTGTACAGACATCAGCGCCATCCGTGCAGAATCATCCGCTGACAGGGTTGCCTTCTATGTCACAGTTGCCACTGCAACACGCGATTCCCGGTGGTAGTATAACGGCTGGCATTTCGGGACAAGCCCTGTCGCAGCACCAGCAGCATTCAATTGTTAACCAGATGATGGGCGAGCTTGGCCAACCGCAACAGCAGTCGCCACAGCAGCAACAGATGCACTCTGGGCCAAGTAAGAATAAAATGTGGTGCGCTGCTGTAGCTTCTGCTAATTTCTTGTATCTATTCCGTTTCAGTTAAACCAGGAGTTCTCCGATTTGGTCCGCAGACAGACAACGCTCAGGGTAACCCTAATATGTTACCCGGACAAAGTCCACTTCGACCGACTCCATCTGCCGCACTGGCACCGCAATCGGGACCTTCAGGTACCCCTGAATCGGCCCATCAGCCTGGATATGCTGCTGGACCCCCGCAGGCATCGCAACAAGGTAATCAAATCGAGTCTTTCTCTAGCCCGAACGATATCATCACCAGCTTTCCTCTTTCAGTCATTCCAATGAACAAAACTCAGCCCTTCGGCAAGCAGAAAAAGAATCGGAAATCACCTCTGCCTGGAGACTTTGACAACTCCGTGTCCCGAGACGATGTACAAAGCCCTGCGTACAGTGACATCTCCGATGATTCTACGCCCATTGTGGACACAGAGATGATTGGTAAGTTCTCAAGGGGGGATTTCATTCGTTCTGCAACTGATTTCATATTTCTTAGATAAATCGCAAGTCCCCAAGCACGTTGTTGATATCAAAAAGCCTCAGGAAGGTGCACCGCCGCCGATTCCTCCTCTCAGTGGTTACGGCATGTACCAGTTCTACTCGCAGCAGCAATATATGGTTCCGTCGGAACACCAACAACCGAAGGGTCCACATGGAGCTCCGGGCCAACCGCCGGCAGCAATGCCCCAATCGCCGCAACTAGAGTACAATAAGAACAAAGACCCGCCACTTGACCTGATGACGAAGCCCTCGCCACAACAGCAACAACAACAACAGCAGCAGCAAGAGCAGAACAGCAAGGAGCTCGGGCCAACTGTTGGCCCAATGGGCATGAGCAGTGGCGGACCGAATCCAGTATCGAGTGTGTCGGGAGGTGGACCAGGCTCATTGTCGAATCCCTCGCCAGCTAAGCCAATGTCGCACTTCTATCCTTTCAAGTAAGAAGCCAACACTCAGCTTCACTAACCGACGCTTGACTTAATTAATCTTGTACTTTCCAGTTACAATATGTCGCCAGGATACCCCTATAACGTGGAGCCGAACTACGGCCCAGTGTCTATGGTATCCGATGAAAATAAGCTCGGCCATGCTCTGCAGAATCCTCCGCCAACTTTAAAGGACGACCGAATCAAGGAGAGTCAGAGTCCACACGAAAATGCCAAGCTGTCGGCGCAGGTAAGTGCATTTTTGATCGGAGGGCAGGACACCTCTAAGCTTTGCTTTTTTTCATAGATGCCATCCAAGATGATCAAGAGCGAGCCCATGTCTAAGGAGATCAAACAAGAGCCCAGCAGTCACCCGATGCACCCGAAAGACTTGCCCGTTCAATCGTTGGGCGGTTATCCAAGCATGTACCAGCGCCACCAACTCGGCTTGTCGCAGCAACACTCTCAGCATCTCTCGCGGGAAGAGGAGCTTCGGCGGTACGTTTACTTTAAACATTGCGTGGCGAACACTTAACAATTTGCTTCCTTTCACAGATACTACATCTTCTCCGAACAGAGGCGCAACAACGCAGGCATGCAGCCCTCACAGTCTGGAATGCCTCAACCGCAGCCAGGCTCACAAATGAAGCCCGATGACATGCCCATGTCAGCGCAACAGCAGCAGCAGTTGCACCACCAACAATCGCAACAAATGCAGGCTCAACAACAAGCGCAACAGCAGCAGCATCAACAGCAACAACAGCACCAGCAACAACAGCAGCAACAGCATCAGCAACAGCAGCAACAACACCAACAGCAGCAACAACAACAACAGCAGCAGCAGCAAAACTCGAGCAGTCAATCGCAAAAGAGTTCCAAATCGAGCTCATCTTCCGGCTTGATGGGCCAGAAGCCGACAAACCTGATCAAAGACTCTTCCAAGGACGAAAAGGACATTAAGATCAAGCAGGAGGGCCAAAAGCCGACAATGGAAACGCAAGGCCCCCCACCGCCACCAACTTCGCAGTACTTCCTACATCCTTCCTACATCAGTCCGGGTCCATTCGGATTCGACCCTAGCCACCCAATGTATCGCAACGTGCTGATGTCAGCAACGCCATACAACACCCCACCATACCACCTGCCGATGGCGCGATATCACGCGCCCGAAGATCTCTCCCGCAATCCCGGTACAAAGGCATTAGACGCCCTGCATCATGCCGCCAGCCAGTATTACACAACGCACAAGATTCACGAGCTGAGCGAGCGCGCGCTCAAGTCTCCAACCAGTGGCAATGTCAAAGTCTCTGTCTCTAGTCCGAATGTGTCGCAACAGGGCATTGGCGGCGGCGCAGGCGGCGTTGTCGGTAGTGGCGGAGGGGGTGGTGGCCTACCACCCGGAGGCCCGGGAGGCCCAGTCAATATGGGCCCGGCGCCCGGCAATAATCCCGTTTCGGGTGGACCCAACGCGGGACTTGGAATTCCATCTTCAAATCCATCGGGTCCATTAAACCTGCAGCCACCCTCAAACTCAATGCCTCCAGGCCTGAGTGGTGGTGGTGGCCTGGGACCGCCACAAAAAGGTGATAACAACAAATCGATGGTGGTTGACCCGCTGCTGAGTAAACAGCAGCAAGGACCTGGCGGTGTTGTTGGAGTTGGCGGAATACCCGGAAGTGGAGGTGGCAATCCCGCCGACAGTCGAAGTCCGCCTCCGCAAAGACACGTGCACACACACCATCATACGCACGTGGGACTCGGCTATCCTATGTATCCGGCGCCCTATGGAGGTGAGCTTTAGCTTTAAATTGCACTCTGAAAGAAAATCGCTTAAAATGTGTGATACGCGCGCGCCCTCATTCTCTCTCCCAACAAAAACCGTGATGTATGTTCTTTTCTTATTACAAATTCATGTAGACTAGTCAAAGTAAATAAATATCCAGGCGAAAACGTCGCCTTTGAACCGTGTGTAGATGTAGTTAGATCGGGGCCTAGTTCAAGAGCCCATTATCTTTAGCGATAGCATTAAATTATATTCCCACGTTTGCCATGTATCTTAGTGCAAAATAAAGAGTCACTACCAAGCGAGTGTATTTTGAAAATCTCAATAAATAATGACAGCTACATCAGGCAGAAATAATTCTCCTTTGCTTGCTTAGAAAAAGTGCTTTCCTTTCTCATCTGTTCATTGGGGGCGTTGATGCTGTAAAAATATATTTTTCCTGCTTTCCTGACATCCACCGCTAGACCCTTTTTGGGACTCTCGTCAATTTGTAATGCTGAGGTGGCATCTTTGTCGTCATCGCAAATTAACAAACTGCAAAACAAACTCAATCGGCTGCGAGTCAGCTACAATTGAATTTGGAACCGCTCGCTCAGCAGCCCAACAGACTAGCCACCGACACCGATGTGATATGTAGCTGCCTAAAATCTAAATCTTTGTAGACATTTGACGCCCTACATGCAATTTTTTTCATTTCTAATTCGCCTTGTTTTTCTGTTTACTCTTCTAGCTGCCGTTTTAGCTAGCCAACAGGCTGCCGCTGTAGCTGTGATAAACCCATTCCCGCCTGGACCTAACAAATGAGATCAGCTCAGTGATAAGAATCCATACATGAAGTAAGAACACAAGACGGCCGCCATTAGCTAAATGGCGACAGCGACTTCATCGAGGGTTTTTGTCATGCGATCTAAAACAAAACAACAAGCAAACAAACACAAACACATAGCAACAACAGAAGGTACTCCAACTGGGATAATGGATGATGATAATGTATTCAATTGTTTTCAATCTTTTTAACTTTTGACTGTAATTATAAAAAATATAATTAATACAACTATTTTGTAAGAAAGAAAAAAAAAAGAAACTCTGCCTCGGAGAGAGCTTTATATTCAAATTCAAACCATATTCTATACATATAAATGTTGTAGGAATTTAACTTCATATATGTATACACTTGAAATACAACAATAACTGTTTGGCTACCCTCCGCCCCCTTTTTAATAAACAAAAACCACACAAAAACAAATACAAAAATCAACAAAATATTTAACTATAGCACATAGTTTTACTGAAATACTTTTTAGATGTACACATTAACTTTGTAAATATTTCATTATACAATTATTATTATTATTACTGTAACTAATAAGAAAAGAGAGATCCTGTCTATTCGCGCTAAGAGTTATTGCAACAAGAAAACAAAAACTAAATTAAAAACTATGCTAATAGTTTAAATATAGTACGTAGAGTATCCTTTTTAAAATCGTTATTTAATTTAGTACCGTAGGGTTAGTTCAACAACAACTACACTGTACATTTGAATTAAACAAGAGATAAGTTAATTTTTAGAAGCAAACATAAGGTTAATTTTAAATTAAAACAACATAAATCTATCAAAATGTATAAAATATATATATAAAAAAATGGAAAATGCAAAAAATTCAAACAAATATAAATATGTAATTATTTTTTTATATAAACAATATTGATCGCCACCACAGCAATCTACGTACGGAGCAAGTAAATTAAACAAAACAAAACGCAGTTATTTAAGAAATGAACATAGAAAATAAATTTTTGTAAAAAAATTCAATTCGTTTGATAGCTAAACTAAATACTATTTACAAACAACAAAAATATTGCGCTAATATCAATATAAGTTGCTATAAGAATTCGAATGGATTAACTATATTTTGTTTTGTTTTTTTTTGTTTCAAAAAGCAAGTCGCCCCTTAAGTTGTTCGTTTGTTTTTTATACTGTTTCTATAATGAAAAAGAATTTCTCACGTGTAAATTGATACAAATTAAAAGTATATTATCGAGTAATTAGAATTTATTGACTAAACAAAAAATTAAAAATTATGAAAAGGAATTTACATTTTCCTTGAAATATATATACACATTATGTATTATGTATAAAAGAACATGAAAGAAAAACACATCAAGATTTTATTTTTATTTCGTTTCTCTCTCATTTTCAAACACGATTATATTTAAATATATTTATGATAAAAACAAAATGCGAGAACATTATTATAAAAAAACAAAAAAATACATATAATGAAAAACAAAAGAGAACATTACTAAATTCTACATCTACTACTACCTACTACTATTGAAGAATAATAATGTTGATAAGACGAAACTATGAAAATATGCTCTTCTTTTTGTAAAAGATCACATTAAATGAATACAATTACAAGAAAACAACAAAAAATACACAAAAATGTACAATTTCCTTGATTTTCTTTTTATTTGACATTTTGCTCAGTTGATTCGAACAGAAAAATCAAAATTTCATCCAACTCTGACAGCATCTAGTCGTATTGATGAGTGGGTCTAGACGCGGTGTTGTTAAACGGTATGCGTGTTAGTATGTTGCAGCGATTTGTATTGCAAGACAAGAGCCCATGACAAGTGGTATTGTGATTATTGCTCTCTGTTCCCGCCGTCAAAATTAACTGTCATTTTATATTTTCGATTGGGCTTCTTCAGATTTCAGATTTCGTGTGGCTCATCGAACATAAAAACGTCACTTTCTCTTTTTTGTGTTGAAATTCGTGCGGTTTGAATATGTGTAGCCTTTGACACTTCTCTAGCAGCACGGGTTAAATTTTATATTAAAACATTCTAAATTTGCACCCAGATTGATTTCTAAATATTAGTACATAAATTATTAACAAAAATAGATCCACCACCCGGTGCAATGCGTTTCTTTGAAGTTGAAAAATTTCACGAAAACGGAAACAAACTCCACTACGTGTCAAACTGAAACGCACTTGCATTGGTAAATCTGAAGCAAATCTAAGAAAAAATCCAGAGACAGAAATATCTTTCGTTTTTGGAGTTACATGAAGCAAAGAAAACGAAAACGTCGATGAAATAGCTTTCGGTTTTTTGCTTTCGCGCAAATGAAATTTCCTTTCGTTTTCGAAGTTACATGAAGCAAACCGTTCGTTTGAACGAAAACCACTGAACGTTTTCATCTTACAGAATCCCACCCCAGATTCGCAAAAGTGCTCTAAAATCTGAAAAAGATTTCTTGTTTGTACCAAACGAAAATAAAGAGCGCCCAATCGAATACCACATGAGTGTGTAAAGCCTCAGCTACGTCGGAACAAAAAATATCTTATATTGTGCGTACGCCACCAAATGACACTCTGTTGGTATTTTTCTTATTTTGTTCGTTCTTCCTTCTGCATTCGCCTGTCAATTCAAAGCGAACGATATGAGAATCGTCTGGTTTTCAGAGCAACTTCAAAAGACGGAAAGATAAAAACTTTCACTGAAACTTGTGAGAAGTGCCAAAGTGTTTGTTTCTTAAGAATAAGAAGAACTACACAAAAAAAAGTTAAAGAAAGACAAGCATCAAGCGAGAGCCAAATCAAAGGTAGAAAGAAAAACAATTGAAATGCCCTAAATGACAAAAAAACAGCATTAAATCCACTAAGCAAATATAAGACGCTTCGGTTGCAGGAACAATAAAGCGAGGAATAGGGAAAATTAAAAGAAAGTACGATTAAAGGAAGACACGGCGTAGCGAGAATGTAGGTATAACGGTCTGGAGTGTTATTTTATAAAGAGAAGTTTTCAATAGAAAATTTATCCTAAGCAATATCTTTGGACTGGGTCGGGTTCCCATCGCAACAACCTGTGCTAATTTGTTTAGCTAAGCTATGTATAGGTCCGCATATCCAGAAAATTAAAGTAACTGTTTTTTTTTTTTGGTATTGAAACCTCCAATTTTTAATTGTGATAGCTTGGAAATAAAACTAATCACAGGACTTAACGTATGCAGAGCGTTCGATTTTGGACAACCGATCGAGGAATCACTCATTCCATAAGCTCCGTTCAACACCTAGGTAGGTATTGTCAATATTCCCAAAAACGATTTGCGTGCTTTCATGGCTATTTACTACATTGCTGCAAAAATTAGAAAATTAAAAGTGACAGCAACAATAAGAAAGAAGATCGTTTATTAACGAATTTACATTTAATAATTTTTCATTCTTGCAAATGCAAAACAGAGTAATGTTTGCAAAACAAAGATGAGAAAGAAGTGAAATTAAATAAGCAGTTAGTTGTAAACTAGCATTTCAAAAAATCTACAGCCATTTGCTGAATTTAATCAACTTGCTCAAAGAAAATTTCTTGGGCTACAATGTTCAGGTAGGGAAGCGATGATGTGCTCTCTTTGTGTGGTTCTCTTCTGATGCACGGGAACGGAGTTTGGCTTAAAGGTTCGATTGTATTATCCTACAAGAACAGGCCAATTGAATGTGGCATTTACCTAACCTTTCCATCCGCCAGGACCCATTTTAACATTTTATTTACAAATTTTAAAGTTAAATCCATCAATTTCAAATTAATTACAGTGATTTCACTTCAAACCTTGCAATAGTTTATACAGTTGAATGAGCAAATGTTTTTTTACACTGAATGACAAATTAATTTATCTTTCTTTTGTATTACTGTATATTAGTAAAATATCATATTTTCATTTGAATTGAATAATTTTTTTATTTTATTCAATATACAAACATGCACACAAGGGCAAGAAAAGAATTTAAGAGCAAACGAAACGTTCAAGCTGTAATTGAACATTTTATTAAAAGTAGAATTTTTTCTAGTAGAAAGGAAAACAATTATATGCATAATAAAAACAAAATACTATCGGTAAACAAATTAATCATAATTAGATTTAATTAAAATCAATATAATATAAAAATTAAAGTAAGAACAACTAAAACTTAAATAAAAGATCAGCTTTAGATGTGAATAATAAAACAGAAAAACAAAAATATATAAAAGTTGTGTTTTATTTTTTCCTATTGAAATATGAAACAAATGAGATTTTACTTTGTGGTTGTATCCACAAAAAAATCTAACCTACAAGTTATTAAAAGGTTTCAAAAGAAATTACTTGGAGATAGTGTAAGATCACCAAGCACGTTCGAAGTGACAGAAATCTAGAGAGGCATACTCTAGATTCTAGAAGACATATTAAAATTATAATGTCGTTATCATTATTATACCGAATCCATGAACATCTGAATACTGCAGTCCAAAACTTGGTGCGAGAGCAAACAAGGTTAAGGAATAAGGAGGCTCAAGAGACTAGCAATAGATTTTTGCGCCCACTTGCTTTTGTTCATGCTCCTCTCTTGTAGCTTGTTATTTACTAAATAAAAGTTAATAGACACAAATTAACATAACTCAAGTTAGTACTTTATTTGATTTTCATTTTTATGGACACTCCTATTTCGACAGACTGACCTGCACCCTTGGCAAGCATAATAATTGCGCAAATAAGTCAGGGGCCTTGCCTTCAATGAAGGAATTGCAATCAAATAAATTTTCGTTTATTATGTGTGAAAAAATAATAATTCTATTCTTTCTTACGTTCCATACTACTCAACGTTATTTCGTAATATACTACAGACAATAATTGTGTTCAGAAGCAAATAAAAACTCGCCCTTTACTAAAACTTAAAAAAGAATATTTTTTTATACCCAAAAATGAGGTTCAATTTTCACTCCTTGTACTGTAATTTTTCGAAATTCGAAGTGCACATGCTCATAAGTCAAAACATAACGTAAAGTTCGATCCCATTGACAAACTGTCATAAAATACAGTGTTTTGCTTTTCCCAGAAATATTCGCTTCGCGTATTTCCAAATTAAATCGAAGTATTCATTAGATTATTAGTTATTTTCTTGCGAAAAATGTGCGACGTTGAGACAGTTAATAGAATTGCTGCTTGCCTTGGTGTTTCCGCCGGTAAAATTGCCTACAATAATGAGAAAGTAATGCAACCACTCCTATACATAACCTGCCCAAGTACCTTCCTACATAATTGATTATTTCAGATTGTTACTAGGACAAACAATAATGAAACAGTTACCGGATTTGCTACAATTCTCTCGTTACTTGCCAAAGAAAGTCAATCTGAAACTGCAAAAAATAGTACTTCATCACCTGAAGTTGAAGCTCAAGTTCAGCAATGGATTGAGTATGCAGTGCTGTACGTAGCTCCCGGCTCAAAAGATAAACATGTGGCACATCATCTATTAAGGGATTTTAATAACTATTTCCTAACTCGATCCTATTTGGTGGGATATTCGCTTACTTTAGCTGACTTGGCTGTGTTCTTTGCCATTCATAATCTCATTGTGAGTGTGATTTTTCCGTTTCGCTGGGTCACTTATAGAAAGCTCACATAACTACTTTTTTTATTTTTAGAAATCACTTTCGCCAATCGACAAGGAGAACTACTTAAACCTATCTAGATGGTTTGATCACTTGCAGCGTATTCCGGAAGTAAACCTAGGCAGTGGTATTCTTAATTTTACTACCGTCTACCTTCATGGCTGGGCTACTGGAACTCACAAGTAGACATGCCAACACGAAAAGTCAAACGCATTTAAATGGAGTAGAAACGAAAGAATTCAATGCCTCCAATTGAGATATTAATAAAAATTACTGAGCTATGTTGTTTATTTGTCCTCTCTTTAATTTATTTCGAATTAAAATAAAAATAATTTAAGGAATAAATTTGTTTGTTCTTTTTATATCATCGCATTGAATTTATGAAAGGAAACTTGGAATTGGTGTTCCAATCAATCTCACGCATGTGAGTCAAATGTATCCGAATTGGGTTTTATTAAGATAGAAGCACATAACCATTTTTGTGCCTATAAAACCGACGGATCCAGTAGATTCAGGGGTCATTGTATACGCAAACAAATTAGCTCCAATTTATTTCTAGGCGTGTTGGTAAGTAAGTCATGCAAAGTCGGAGCTTACAGCCAGCACTTCGCTACTTTATATTGCATTAGGATATAAAGGAAGTACGCGGCAATTGCTGTGGTTTCACGATAACCTCTTATTTTGCATTAAACTTAACCTTTTACTCTTCTTCAACTTATCATTCAATAGTTCAGCTACATCTACACGAAGTACTCGATCACGGCTGCGGTAATTCAACCCTAGACTTCTAATGAAATCGACGCCCAGCTGTAAGCAATAACGTCCACAATGAGTAGCACATAATGAATTCGATCGCACACGAATACTTTCCAGATACAGCAACACAACACACACACAAAAGACGAAATAATATCCTTTTAAAAAAATCCTTAAGTATCTTTTATTCTTAATAAAGTCACAATTTAAAAATTGGGAGCGGCAGCTAATTGATTTGAGAACACATCAAAACAATTAAAAATGTAAAAATATATTATATGAGATGAAATGAGATAGAAAATAAACGAAAGATTTCATAAACGTAATGATTTTGTTTTCTAAATGTAATAAATTTCCCTTCGATGATCCATAAAGTTCTCTGTGGCCATTTGCACGATCAGTATTTATTAGAGTTTGTGGGGGAGAAAGATGAAGCGTATGTTTAGTTGGCATGAACTTCCCGTGGTGAATTAATCGAGTTATTTAACTCGCCCGGTTCTGTGCACTTCCAGAGGCCATATGTCTTGCCAACGGTCGTCTGCCACAATCTCAGTGTACCGTCCTCAGATCCACTCGCATACAACTCGCCGTCTGGACTGAATTTTACTGAATGCACTGGGCCAAAGTGACCTTTGAATGATTCTACAACGAAATAGACAGACTTTAGTGAGACATACAAGGTCACTTGAATGCAATACGTACCGATTTCATTTCCTGTTATATAGTCGAACTTGTACATTTTAAAGTCTTCGCCTCCGCAAACAAATACATGCTTGTCGGGATGCAAGCTCGCCGACGCCACATTGGTGGGTACTTTGATTTCCTTCAGTTTCTTTAGGGTATCAACTTCCCAAAAACTAATACTGGATCCGTGGGTGACCGTTAATATATGATTGTCCGATGAGATCTCCAAACTGTTCGGGTTATTTGGAAAGTTTAAACGTTGTATTTCGTTGCCGGTAAGGCGGTCCCACAGTCGCACAGTCTTATCCTCGGCTGCACTAATTATACACTTGTCGTCGCGACAGAAGAGCGCCCTCTTAACTGCGCCCGTATGACCAGTGTATAGTTCGGCATCAGCGGTGGGACTTTGCAAACTGAAGACTCGCACCAGTTTTTCATTACTGCCGGTGACGATATTTTCAGACGTCTGATCAAAAGCGACCGTCTTGACAATGTGCTTGTGTTGGAAACTATGAATTTCGGCTCCAGTTACTGCATTCCATACTTTTCCGGTGAAATCGGCTGCTCCCGATGCAGCCAAAGTGGCGCTCTTATTGAGTGCAACACCCCATACTGCGCCCTTGTGACCCTCGAATGTACCAATCCAATCGCCGGTGTCGCCTTGCCGGAGCATTGGACTGCCATCTAAATACAAATTGACAAAAAAAAAAACAAGTTAAAAACGTTCGCAGTTTGGGAAAATTAAATTACGATGAGCGGCAGGTGGCATTGGCCGCTACAGGCACCCTCTTATTATTGCAGATGTTTATTAAGGGCCTTGAAGATCTGGTGGAGGAGCAGTTCAAGGCAAGTATTCCTCCACCGTGACGTACTTGAAGGTTCTTAAAGACGACATTGTAGCGGTTGGAGTCAAATATCATCAACAAATCAACTGCGTCCAGTTCGCTAAGTGATTTTTAATTGCAATGTTTAAACAACGCATCCATCTATTCATTTAGAGACCCCCACCCCTTCTTTGTGAAGCAGCAATCAATTAAGCAAACGCTTCCGCAAGGCGGCAGGCGGAAGCTATTCATTCCTATCTCTTTATCTGCATTTCTTATTAATAAACACAATTAAATGTAAATAGAAATTTCAAATACAGCTACCCCTTAGCAAAACATAAAAGGTACACCGAGCTTCCTCAAGCCAGAAGCGGTGAGAGAAAAATCTGTATTAAGACAGCAAGACAGACAGAAAAAAACAAAAACAAGTTGTATGCACATGATTGCATTTAAGCGGAAGGAACCTTGACTCAATGACTGCACCAATGCCAACGACCTGCCACAATCGGGCACCAAGCAGCAGCTCTACAGTCAGTCTGTTGTGTATTGTGCACAGCAACCGAACAAAAAGACAGCACGACACACTTAACACTTTGTGTACATATATGCAATGCACAACTGACGGGAATTGCATTCCGATTTTGATCTGCAGCAACAATTGGCTGGGTGATATTAAACAGGTTGCTTGCACCGCTTGCATTGACATTTTTTGTTCTTTTGAGTAAATATACAAACTCTAGTGAGATGCGAGACAGCGCGCCAGCGGAGTCTATCCTCTTTCTCTCTCTGTCCACCCCAGATCGCTACAATATCCGTCTGCATCGTCGTCACGATTTGTCGATAATAATAACACCAAGACAACGCGTTCCTTCTGGAACTTTGCTCTGACAATGAACAGTGAAATGCCTGCGGTCGATACGGCTATATGAAAGCACGCATATGCACGCACATGCTCATACAAAAGCAACTGCGCACCAATACAAATCGCACGATCGTCAATGAGCTTGAAATTGAAAAAATAATCATGAATACAACGTTAAACAACAATTACAACAGCAGCAGCAGCGGCACGGCTAGAGCAGATATTTAGAGTGTAGACTCTACTATAGCGGTGTAACGTATTGCACATGAAGCAGCATCAAGGTGAACGAGAATGCTTGCGGCCATAAATTGAGCGTATGTGTGCCTGCACCACCGCCCCTTCTCTGGGGGATTACCGTAGCGCGTTCCTTGTAGCCAATGGTCAATTGCTTTGAATAATAAATTTAAGTGGTGTACATTTTTGACCATTTGTTGTTTCTGGGGAATTGGAATTGGGAGTGCACCTGCTGTGTATTTGAATTCGGAAGTTTGCTATTGACTTGCTTCCGTTTATACAGAAAGTTCATTGAAAATGGTGAATCACTGATGGAAACAGATTGAATATATTCATTGTGTAGCTGAACGTTTTTCCGGTACTCCCACACTTTAATGCTGCTCACGTACGTAGACGAGACACCATCGATATCATACTAGGTAGGTTAACGTGATCCAGTGTTGGGCGCCACTCCTTACTGCGCCAGTAAATATGATGCTTTTAGAAAGTAAAATTCTTGAAAAATCTTGTCTGTAATTAGCTACAACCTACTTTTGACTTATTTTAATTTCATTTCAATAGGGGTTCATCGAGAACCATAACTGTGAGTCGCCACTAGGCCTAGTAGTAAAAATGGCTGTATTCTTAGACTTGAAAGAGTGGTGGAAACAGTAGACGAAGATGTATTATGTACTATTGTATGCAGTGTACAGGAAGCTGTCCTGGAACTAAACTATACAAAGTCGGTTCACATTTCGTTGCCATTTTATACGGACTCCCACAAGGGTTACTATTTGTAGTGTTGCTGGTCTTAGGGTATATTTTTAATATGTTAAAGTTTGGAATTGTTCGGAACTGGTTACTTTAGTAGATGATGCGGTACTTTTTGTCTCAGGTGTTAATATTGATGAATGTATAAATTGAACGTAGAAACTGTTGCAAGATTGTTTTGAAATGAATATGCTTTTGTTGTTTTAATAAACATTTTCATCAGCAAAGCAAAGCGAAATAAATTTTTTAGCACGTAATAACAATAATACCAGACACATTCAGATAACGAAAGAGAATTTCAATTGTTTAAGTTTACAAAGTCCTTGTTAGGCCGCATTTCGAATGAGCCACATAATAATGTCCAACAGATTCATGACTGGATAAGTGTTAAACAAAGAAAAGTATACTTACCAATAAACAATTTTAGTTCCGACTCTAAATTTTAGTAGTTCACAGTGGCTATATTTTCAATACAAATTTCGCAATTGTGAGCTTCCGTGAAATTAAATTCGAGTCTAAAATTTGTTGTTAGTACTGCGCAAAGATTTCATAACATTTTTTAAATTTAAACTTCATTAAAAGTTAGTTAAGTGTTTTTTTATACACTTAAAGAGTTTTTCTTTTTTAAACCTTGTATGGTGTTCCAGGAAAGCTATCATTAAGCGACTCTCCATTGTTTGTCTTCACCACCTTGCCAAATGTTCGCTTAATTTTGACAGTTCAAAGTAAGGGGAAAACAAACAAAACTGTCTAGAACATCTTCCATGTGGTGGTTTCGTTCCTATTTTACTTATTCCGTCTAGGTATATCAAGTTCTAAAGGGGGTAGTTCATAGAATCCGTTGCGTCTCCCGATCCGTCAATTTAAATATTGACGTATGTATTATGTCGTTTTCCAATTTTCCATTGGGACAGAAAAAACCTTTTTTTCAGATTCTGAGCACTCTTTCTGCTCTCGAAATCAGCTGGCTGTCAGATTTAATATTTCATTGGCTTTCGAAATTTACACCTAATTTCACAAACTTTCACTTCGACATTTTGTCAAAAGTTGAAGTGCGTTATAATTTACGTCTTTAGGCGACGAGTCTGTGAGAAATAGAGAAAAATGTATTTGTATTTGGCCCGCTGCAATGAATGTCAACATAAACGAATGTATTTTTATAAACACAAAATAGAATTTAAGATAAGAGTGATCTCATTTCATGTTCCATTGTTGGGCTCTTTATCCCGCTCGATCTGTCGAAGTTTATTTTGAATTTATTCGCTAGCTTTAGACTTGTGGAGCTTTACATAAGTTTTGCTTAAATTTAGGGGTTTAATTTTTGCGCTAATTATATTTAAAAAAAAAATGTTGACACATTAAAGGTCAGAAGTTGTGTTTCCTCTTACATTCAGGAAATTGTCAAAGCGCGCACACGTGTTTAGACCAAGTTGAGTAAAAATCTGAGTTTTTACAGAAAAAGAGAGCGAAGCAGATATATGACAGTTGTTGTTCATTTTATATAAGACAGTCAAACACACTTACTGCACTGAATGGCAAGCTCTGGCTGTTAAATGGGCATGGGGCATCATATGGAGATGGATAATGATGACACAAGAAGAGAATTAAATTACTGTGACAACTGCCAAGAACTTTAATAGAATTCCATTTATGGTCAAGTTATTGGATGTTTGAATTGTAAATAAGACAAATTGAAATAAGGTTGAGGATTGTTTTAAGAAGGAAAAGAATTTTAAAGCTGGCAGCGCCGGTCGGTGAACTAAATATGAACAAATGAATTGCATTTGTTTTTTTCCAGTCGTTAGTATTAAAACGTCAAAGCAGAACACCTCCATGAACATTTGACACTGCACTCTAGCCGTTTTAATGCAGGGACATAACCCGTTAGTTGTAGGAGAGCCACCCACCCATACGTACGCAAAAGATCGAAAAGTCAACGTAACGAATGTGATAGGTATAACTTTTTATTTCTAACGCTAGGGCTAATTTTGTAAAACCAATTGCAAACAAGTCAGTGCGGTTGTTGATGTAGTTATGTACTGGGGCTAAGGTAGTTTCTTTTGTAACATAGTGATTTTTATTGGAACTATATTTATATGAAATCTATGCTCAATGAGGTAGTCCTTCGAGGTTTTTTAAAACAATTAAAACACATGAACTAAGTGCTTCCCCCATTTTTCTTATTATCCATCAGGAATATAAAAAATGACTACAAAGCTTCAATAATGTACATACTATCAGTTGTCCTTCCGAAGGCGCATTGCATCTTGACCCTGAATTTACTGGCCCGATTGCATAATTACACCCAAAGAGGTGCAACTGCCAATACACGCTATTTTCCTACGTACATTTACATCGGTGTATAAAAACCGATAAGGAAAAAACCAAACAGGTTAGTGAGCTGCGCTTCACAACAAGCGCTCTGTTGTTTGTTTCTCATATCGTTTTCCTGTCAGGTTCCTGCAACGACGAGCGATCGAAGTGTCAAGGTGCTTCCTTTTCCTGATTGCGTGGCTGCATTCAAACTGCACACATTCGAGTTTTATTCTCACAGCAAAACAAATTCAATTTTCGAACAGTGTTTATTTATTCAAGTGCATAGTGCACGAGACTCCTTTGATGAGAAAGCTGTATAAACCCCAAGCACGAATAGCGCAAACATTTCGCGAACACTTTTCCCAAGTGGGTCAAGGTCTTGCTCGTAGTTGTCGTCGTAGTCACTTATTTGTTCGGTCGGTTTTTTTTTTTTTTTTTTTGTTTTTGTCTTCGTCAATGATCAGTAGTTGCTTTTGTGTGTGCCATTGTGTTCTCGAGAGAATAAAAAATAAAATAAACGTTTTATAGAGTAGAATGCGTGTACCACAGATCCATTTAGAGGCACAATTACAATATATGAGTTACTCACCTTTACATGCCGATATTAAAAAATATCCACTGTCACAGACATCGCTGAAATCCAAATGGACAACTGGCCGAGTGTGACCACTGCAGGTCAACGGAATTTGCCGGAGATTTGATGACATATTTGCGGATTTCGATTGAACTTTAAGAATTTATCACAAGCGTTTGAATATTAAAGAATTTAAATTCTTTGACTTTGCGGTAATTTGATTGCTGTTTCTATTTCTTTAGGCGTTTGGCAAATGTGTATATTTTTTCTCGTTATGGGTGAGGAACTTTTGTCGTGGGTATTGAATACGATTTTAGTAATATTTCCCGAATGATTAGAAGGAGTTTGCCTGTGCCATGGAACTGGGTTGCCTTTGTTTTATTATTATTATTTTTAAATTGATTACACTTGATGGAGAGGAAGTTAAAAATAAAAGGAAAATATTTGACGACGGACGATCACTGATATCGAACCGATTCTGTTAAACGAAATGACAGTAATGACAATTGAAAAGTCAGCAATTCGATTTTTATACTTGCGTAAAGTAGGTTGGTAGCATTGCGGAGAGTGTGTTTCATGGATTTCTTTGACATATAGTATACATTCAGAGGCAATGTATTAAACATTTGCAGACTTATTTATTAGAATTTGCTAAACACGCTTATACACCTGTATAGTTATGAAGTGTATAAGAATTTATACAGTCCTTATACACCCTTCCAAAAATTGTTATTTATAAAACATTTTTCCACGCATACTAGTTATACAGGGCTTGTGTCAAAAAAAGTACTGAAAAAGAGAAATCCATTACATTTATCTGTCCGAAATGATAAAAAAAAACCTAAGCAGCTTGTGGGAAATACAAATTCAAATACAAATAAAAATAAAGAAATGGAAAAGTAAAAAGAAAAAGATGGGAGATTTGGGACCCATGAACCGGTGGTCTTATGCAAATTAAATCAAATTTCTTTTAAATTTTCTGTGTCTGAACATATTTCGTATCAAGGATACATGTAGAGTCTTAAAAATTGAAAATAAAAATGTCGATACAAACTATACAATTTATTTTCGATTTTATTTTAAATAAAATGTGACAAATTTGTTAAGTCAAAATGACATTTCGACTATTCCACCTCTATACAAGCTCTAAACAACGTCCAAGTGCGTTTAGCTTATACAAGCTCTGTACAACATTGAAAAATTTTTATAAATAAGGTTTTTTCGTTTAGAGGCGCTATAGAGACTGCATAACTTTATACACTCTTTATAACACGTTTACAAATAAGGCTGTTGGTATAGTTCAATTTTAAAATAAATAACTATGTTGAATTAAATTTAGGCAATCCAAATCCAACACACAAATCAGGTTTTTAGTATTTATTAGGCGTGTTTTTTTGAGCTTCGATCTCAGCAAAACAAAGTAAAGTAGGATATTCAGCACACTTATTACAACAACTACTGCGAATCTGGAAGTGTCAAGTAGAGCATAGTTGTTGTAATTGCGTGCTGAAAAGCCTACTTTACTTTGCTTTGCTGAGTTCGAAGTTCAAAAAAACAGGCCTATTATAAAAGAAAGGGAATGAACGTACTTCATGTGTATCTGTTGTCGCTTTATATTTTTTACAAATTATGGGTAAATAAAGATTCGAGAAATTTACTGAACATAGTAATTCGTAATAGAATAATAATTTGTATACTATATTTTTTACTGATCTAAAGCTATGTTACGGATCTTTGGAAATTATTGTAGTTTTCGTTTGACAAAATATATCTATCAATTTAAAAACAAAAATATCTCCAATACAAGGCCTGTTTTTGCGCTTCGATTTCAGCAAAGCAAAGTAGGAGTTTTTGCATGCCATTACACAACTAGGTACTGTGACTGTGAGTCCTCGAAGTGTCAAGTAGAGCGTAGTACTTTACACTGCTTTGCCTTATTTATTGAAGTTCATGAAGCTTACCTTTTTTTATTTATTTTTTTTTTGTGGAAAACTAGAAAACTAATTTTGGAAATAATTAACAATTTTATGTGAAGTGAACTTTTCTAGACAAAATAACAAATTCAAAGGCATTAGATATTGCTGTAATGTAGCTTTCAAATTTAAAAAATGAAAAACATCGCACTGGGTCCTTGGCCGTGCACACAATTTACAAAATAAACAAATACAAAGCTAATTGACATCTGACGCAGTTTGATAACATCGCAGGGTCAAGTAGTTGATGTTTTTTTTTATCATTTTTTCTTTGCTATCTTGTTTTTTTTTAGTTGTCATAGACGGTTGATGAATGATTTTCGCAAATCATTTATGAAATCAATTTTGAGTAGTTAGTGCGAAAATAACATAGCCTAAGAACGTTTGTTATTAGGTACACCAAGTGAATTGACTGCTATCAAAAACATCAAGAGCTTTTGTAGTGTATTTTTTATTTATAAACATAATAGAAATCACAGAAAGTTCTGACGAAACAGAACAGAAATGACATTGGTATCAGAGCATAGCTGTCAAACGGTGATGAACCTAGAGGTTGGTACTGCGAAGATTATTTCTGCATTCTATAAATTTACTATAGTTATTTCCAAGTTATATAAATAATTTCTTCCATAAAAAAATATAGAACGATTCCAAAGGAGAGGGCTCATGGCTTTGGAACTGCGTATATAATTGGACGAATAGCTCACCAAAAATGTTACGCGCTGTTGAGAAGAGAATACTGTCGTTTCTGAAGAAGCCCTATCTTAGCTTCTTTGTCGACATTGGCCCAACGATTGGTGAGTCGGACAAGGTATGGACGATCGTAATGAATGGAGAATCAAAAGAAACACCTCTGGTTATGCTGCATGGGTTGGGAGCAGGAATTGCACTGTGGGTGATGAATTTGGATGCGTTATCGGAAGAGCGTCCCGTTTACGCAATGGATATTTTGGGCTTTGGTCGTAGCTCTAGACCGCCATTCTCTAAAGATGCGTTTATTTGTGAGAAGCAATTTGTGAAATCAGTTGAAGAGTGGCGTAGGGAAATGAACATCGAAGAGATGATACTGTTGGGCCATTCCATGGGTGGCTACATTGCATCCAGCTATGCCTTGTCTTATCCGAAGAGAGTAAAGCATCTTGTGCTAGCCGATCCATGGGGATTTCCCGAACCACCAAGCTCAGATAGTACCACCACAAGATCGATGCCGCTTTGGGTACGCGCTATTGCATATGCCTTAACTCCCCTGAATCCGTTATGGGCTCTACGTGCAGCAGGACCATTTGGACAGTGGGTAATCACAAAAACGCGACCAGACATTATGCGAAAGTTCTCTGCCGCTGTACAGGAAGAAAAGGGCCTACTGGCGCAGTACATTCACCAATGCAACGCTCAGACCCCAAGTGGAGAGAGTGCATTTCACACCATGATGGAGAGTTTCGGATGGGCCAAGAATCCGATGATAAGACGTATCAAAGACGTCCGTGAGGATATCCCAATCACATTTATCTATGGGTCCCGTTCCTGGATTGACAGCTCTTCAGGAGAAAAGATAAAATCACAGAGAGCCAACAGTGTGGTTGATATAAAGGTTGTCACCGGTGCCGGTCACCATGTTTATGCTGACAAACCAGATGTTTTCAATAAGTATGTAAATGAGGCCTGCCAGTTGACAAAGGAAGTGAAAACTCCAGATACACCGCAGCCACAGAAAAGTCATCAAATCAGAGAATCAACGGAGTCAGATGAGGAGCATGAGAACGCTCCGCAACCAAATTTGAAGAGAAAGTAGGCTGGCGCCTTGCTTCCGTATTGTATTGTAAGATCACTAAAAATATTTATGTACATAATTATAGTATTCTTTGTTATATTAGATAGAACGTTACTACTTTGTTTAAATAAAATTGTATTTTCATACACTGTGCCTATACACTTTGTCGAGGGAATATAAATGAGTTGCTAGTATCGTGAACTATGGACTTAATCGATAAAACTCAATCAAGTAAATTAACTTTATCTATTAGCAATGATAAGTAAAAACGGTGACAAAAACATTCTCTGCACAGTTAAATTTGTCAAAGTGTTGAAGTGGCGTATACAATCTACTCCAGAAATATACACAATTTGGTGAGAACACTAAATAGCTAATACGTAATTTCGCATATTGTGGTGTAATACGAAACAAATACTAATTAAGACAGTTTCTATTCAAATAACCACCAAGTGAATTGCAATTACATAATGCTAGCTGACTCATTCTCAATGATTTGACATTCTGGTTGATTCGAACATTTTTCATTGCATTTGTATTGCGGATTAAAACGAGTAATGGTCTTGTTGAAGCACGTAAGGCATGTAATGCTTGAAATTGTGATTGCAAAATCTTGAAAGGTCTACACTATGAGATTCGAAAGATCGAGATTCACAGGAAATCTTTACGCCATATAAAATCCGTAATATAATTACATAAATTCGTAGCTTTTCAGTTGTTGAATGTCAGCGTCCTAGACAGAATCTTGTCTGCCTGCGAATCAACTACATACGATTGTTCGTTGTTCGTCTTCGATTACCTCAATAAGGGATGATCAGTCTTAACAATAAAGAGGAATTTGAGAAGCGGTTGTTTGCTGGGAACTGGGAATATCATATATGTATACCTAACGTCTTATTCTGTACGATATCGAATGCGAATGCGTACAGCGAATAAAATATTTAGGTAGCAAAAGCCTAAAAGAATGCAACGGTGATCGATATAAGTTTTAGCTTTGCTGCAATAATGGTGGGTTGATTACATTTTTCAGTCCTATCCTAATCGTCATAGTGTCCATTTGTTTTCTATGCCTTTTAAAACGTTTGTACGTCGTTTCTTTTTTGCGGTGTGAAGGGGAAATTTAACGGACACAATCGACGTTAGAGAAAGCGGCAAAAATGTTTGCTGGTATAAATGTCTTTACACAGTAATATCAAACTGTGTGAACAACAGATTTGCACTTTTTTTTAAAGACAATAGAAGTACAGTAAATTCCTTATGTAGGTATATGTCGACTGAAAGTAGTTCGATCAGTTTGGATAAGGCTTATGTGCATGCATTACAAAATGGTACGACACGAATATAAATTTTCACTTCCCAACATCAAGACGAAACTAGGTTTACAAAAAACATTCATTGGCACTATTGCCTTGATAAATTAAATTCCAAGGAAGTTGAGGTACATGAGACCACCATTTTTCATTTAAATTGAACTTATCTGTGTGTTTTGTCGAACCCCTTCTTGATAAAACTCTATTCATATTTGAATTCATATAAAATATAGCGCATTCAGATACCAGAGTAGTACTAAACCACCTCTTTATGGAACAAAAACATTTAAGTGATCAATTAGAGTAAAAAATGTAATCGCATGTCCGATGATGGAAAATGCTTATCAAAGAGCTTATTGTTTGTGAACAGAGGTCACCCATTTCTATAAAATATAATCAAAACAGTAAACACAACAGCAGCTTACAGTGAATCACCTTGCCAGCCGTATCGGCGATTAATTAAGACGAATTAGCAAAATGGAGACGATTTGGAGTAATAACTTAACAAACAAAAAATATAAGATACCACCAGATATTTATGCGGTGTATCTTACAAAAGGCATTTTTTTATTATGCTCACATGATCTATATAGATAGATACATGGTTTGCGACAACAGTTCGATCTCGTTCAATTGTTGACGCCAAAAGAGAAACTACAATCTTTTTTCGGTGTTATAAGTCTAGACTTTATTCTGGTGGAAAATATTCCGAAAACAAGTGACTATGCATGCGTTTGAATATATTAAAAACAAAAATAGGTTAAACTATTCGCATTTGCCAACTACTTCTAATCCCTTAAGCTGCTTCGGCGAAGCCAACACGATTGTTGCCCATGTCGAACTCAGTGTAGTATTTGCCAATGAAAACATCGCCAAGGATCCAGAGTGGTCCGTTTGGTGGAGGAATATCGATTCCCATGAAGCCAGACAAGCAAATGGTCTTGCCCATTTGGGCAATGCGCAGTATGTAGTCCTTACCCTCGAGTTCAAATGTCTTACCACCAAACACAAACTTGATGACTGGCAAATTGGGGATGAGGTCACAACTAACCATATATTGTCCCCCGGGCAGTGCGGTGCCACCAATTGCTTTGTTAATTGCTGAACTCTCACTCACTGGACCGCCAATTAGACTGGTGCCGGTATCGGCAATAACCTGGCAACCGCCTTGGCAGAAATTCAAATCACCAATCGATCCAGAGTCCATTTGGATTTGCCAATATGCCTCGCGATTAACTGGTAAGTAGGTGAAGTCGCCCTTGTAATGTTTGGAGTCAGATCCGCCAAAGATAATCTCACCACCTTCGGGAGCACTTGCATCACGATTCAAGTAGAACGAAAATACTGGAGCTGGAATCAAACCCTGGTTGTAGAGATTATAGAATGGAGGCACAACTCCGTCGACTGAGATAGAACTATATCCCAAGCCGAGAATTCCATCAAATTTAGCAGCAACAAACACTAGACCTGGTTCGCTTAATGCTTCGGCAAACGTTTGATCTTTGATGTTCAGCCCTCCAATGTTGACAGTGTCGGTGGAAAGATAACCAGACAATGATCCTGTTCCGTAGTGGATTGCAAATTCAGTGCCGTTCTTGACGTAGGTCTTGGACTTTTTGGCGTCGTACTTGTTATGCATCAAACATGCAATGTTGGTGAAGTGGCACTGCTTTGAAGGCACCCAAAGGTTAGATGATCCAGTATCAAAGACAACCTTGAAGTTCTGAGGTGGAGTTCCGATGGAAATCGCACCATAATACTGCGCATCAAGGTAGTTAGACAATGGCTCGGGAGTGGGACCGTCATCAATGAGATTACGTGAAAATTTCAGACGAAGTTGTTCAATTTCAGTGCCAACATCTTCAAAGTGCCTGCGAGCTGTTTGGAATTTGTTTAGTTTAATACGGAGGAGCTCCGCGTTTGCCACCAGCAGTAGGCAAACCACAAATACGAGTAGCTTTAACATAGCTAACTTGTCACAAATTCTTTGGTTTAAACTGTGAATATATGGAAAATTTATTGATTAGACGATGACTAAATAGTACCCTTTGTTTGCAATAGTACCGTATGAAAAAACTTTTTTACACAAATACTAACAACCGACTGTGTAGCCGGCGAACAGAAAATTAAAGTATTGCTAAATTCAATACCAGACGAGACTACACTCTAGAAATAATGGTATAATATATCGAAAATTAAAAGCTTTTCTTTTATTTTGTGAGTCTCATGAGTTGACAAATTGCTGGTTTGTTCGATTTACATAAAAGGAGCTAAAATAAGTTTTATACCATTCGTGGTTTGACAGTTCATAGAGTAGGTGGTGTGCCCATTTATCATAAACTTAGTACTAAATAAAACCTAGATTATGCCATTTATTAGGTAGGTGCATACAATAAATGCAAAAATAAATACATGACAAACGAAATTCTTTAAGCCCGTATGACACTACATTTTTTCCTCATTTTTTTAATGCTGAAAAGTCAGCGATGTGTAAAAGAGACCAAAAGTGTATTACGAATGGGGTAGCAATTGTTTGCAAAGCAACCGCAGATTTTCAAACGAATTTATTTTCAAATAATCTTGAAATGTCAAAAAAAAAGCTGCCAGCAGCTGATAAATAATGTGATTTGAATACATTTTTTTTTACGTATCTACATTAATGAGATTGATGTGTACGCACTCACTCCTATCGGGAATTTTCGTTGTAATGTTTCGTACTGCTCTAGTTTCATTTTAAAAGTGTGAAAAAATGCAATAAAAATGTAGTGTCATACGCGCTTTAATAATGCAATCGATGTAAGGAAACGAATTCTATTAAATAAGGTTTTAACATTTTCATTTTTAAATTTGCTTTTCCGAAAATAAATGCACCTACGGTTTAGTAGTAGTGCCTAGCTCATTCGCTATATGAACATTTATCAGTAATTGTCAACATCCTTGACAGCAACTTAATTTTGAGCAATAGAAAAAATGTGTTGTCCATTCTCATCATTCTTCTATAAACTCATAGCAGAATTATGTTCATAAATAGTGCTTACTGCAAAAAAAAAACAAAATGGCATAATTTTTCAGGCATCACAAAAATTAATTTCTTATATTTTGCTCATAAGGGATGCTAGATACTAAATAGCCGTGTGACTGAAAGGGACGGCATTACCTAACACGCAAAAAAACTTGACATGTATTTTGGTCGGCCATCTTGTTTACGTGGTGGGATTTATGGGAAAGCTATGCACGTTGATATTTTTATAGCGATAGCTTACGAAATTTCGCTTTCCATAAAACAAAATGCTTTCCGGAAGTGATGAACGAACAATTATTTATTAATTTCGTATAACTGATTGATGAATTTTTGGTTTAATTTACTGAAACTTAAAATCGCTCTCATTTCACATGTCTTAAATCAGAAATAGAAATGTTTTCAAGTGATTACAGAAATTATGTTTCCCGGAACTCGTGTTTATTTCCGTTTTACGTATATATAATTATGGGCAGCACATCCATGACACTTTAGGCGTCTGATTTGTGATCTCATTCTTACACCTTTACCAGCATTGATTTCGGAAAAACGGATCTTTCTGTCCCGTCTCGTGCAAAAATGCAGTTTTAAATGATAAAATTATGAAATTTCTGTCCTTGTGCAACATTTGGAAATATTTTTCTAATAAGTTTTGAAGTTTATATTTTTTTTAATAAAATAGAGTTTCTTAGATCGCTCTTATTCATGCAACTGCACAAGATAATTTGTTATTTTTTTTTGGGTTAAATGTAAACCTGACTTTGTAGTTCAACAAATAATTTAATTTTTATTGCTAAAATTCGGTTAAAATTTAGGTACCTACCCAGCTTCACTAAATCCATAAAAAATACCATTCCGCTTATACTGAATTACTGGACGAGTTCACTGGAAATCAAAATATCGTCGATTTGGCATTACATTTATAACAAAAATGGCGGCAAAATAATTGAAAAAATCGACTTCCTCTACGTTCAACTTCCTTCGATCTTTCACTTTAAAATGTGTCTTCAAAGGAAGAAGTTGATTTCTCGTTTGGGGACATTTTGTGTAGTCAAGGTAAATTAAAGTTGATTTATATTTTATATTTTGTGAGCAAAAATTACATTGCATGATGACTTAGTATACCGCCCCAGTCTGAACGATTGTGTCGATTGGTTATATTCTATCTGAAAAACATTACTTCTGTGAAATGTTATTCGAAGTAAATTGTGCAATATTTCCCAACTTCCAACTACAGTTATAAATATATTATTCGTTCTATTTTGCAGATGCCTTTAAGGACAAGCTGATTTTAAATCTAAATCAAAACATGTGGATAAAAAGTATAATGGTGAGTTAAAATTTTTTCATGGTTATATATTAATTTTTAACATGATGCTTGATATTACCGCCCCAGTCCGACAAATTGTGACGATTAGTTTTTTTTATATCTGATTTAATTGTTTCAAATAGTCGTTTAATTTTGTATTACAAAAACTATAAAAGCCGATTCTTTTCCATTTGCAGCAAACCCAGTGGCCATGTGGAGAGTCATAAAATGGATGAACACCGCGTGTTCTGAAAAGGTAAATATTTCGAGAGTTTCATACTTATTCGATTAACATGATGATATTTTTTAAAGTAGACAAGCATATAACTGAATATTCTCTGTTGATTACTTTCGTCTGATTTTTTAACTACAAAATTTGTTGCATTACCGATAGACTTGGCTGTGTTCTAATTAAGTTTTCATGTTTTTTGTTTTAGGATCGGCGTTGGTAGGAGATTAATGCACTTGGACAGTTGAAAAGGGCGCTGCTTGTGTAAAAATGCTAGGTAAGTTGTATTTTATTCCAAGTTGAACAAAAAGTAAAGCTAATGATGAATAGTTTTTGTAACAGTTATCCCTGTCATACATATAATTGATGAGAACCTGTACTCTGAAATTTTGCCTCATACATCTTAAGTTGAAATTAACACGTGTTCGTCGTACTAAAAGTATTTTTTTTTTATTTTACAGATGACCTACAAGACTTAAAATTTGCTGAATATGCTGGAAGTTAACCAGTAAAATTAAGTTTATTATTTATGAAATAAATAAAAAGATGATATTTACCCAGATATATTTGTGTTGTGCGTTTCATTTATTTTGCCATACGCCATTACAAATTTTGTTGGCGGGACCAGGGGGGCTATTCCCAAATGCGCGGCGGATCGCTTTTGATGGCGGATTTGAATTTTTGTATGAGCGAAAGCACTTTCCAAAGTCATTTTATGATTGCATTGAAAGCGATAGGTGTTTAGGTGACGGATTGCTGGCGGATTGTTTGCGAACCAAATAAAAATGTTGTCAAATAGAAATACAAAAATTCAAATCCGCCATCAAAAGCGATCCGCCGCGCATTTGGGAATAGCCCCCCAGCATTTTAGCATGTAATGAGATGAAGAGCATGGACGGCGTTGATCACTTGGCTGGCATACTCATTTCCTTTGTGTGAAGTGTAAATACAATTTTTTTTTACATATTCACATAATTTATGCTGACTGGCGTGCAGTAGTTAATTGAAATGGGCTTTCATTCTCAACTTTTGTTGGTGGTCGAAATGGATCGCCTAGTCGGCACAGTATTTTACGCACGGAGAATAAATTAATTACATTCAAATTCGACGAGAAAAACGATTGTGGCTTTGATACTCACTTTGAAAAAGCAACACTTGCGTAGTTAAATACACAATGTAATGGAACACATTAAACATTAGGCAGTAACGACAATTGGGTTACAGCCAAGGCAAACCGTACACGGTGGGACAAAGGTGTAGTGCTAGCACTAAGCCCAACAAGGATAATTAGATGAGAGCTTATATGAAAACATCACTTTCTGTGAGGTATTGTATTGACTCCATGTCGAACAGCACGAATGAAATGCTATGAGGTTTCCTCATTTTCCATCAGCCGCAGCGTGGGGGTTATTTTCATTCACATCCAGTTCCATGTACGTAGCCGAAGTAAAGCACCAAAGTCACTAGTTTACGCGGGTAACCCAACTCTGATTGGCAACAATCAAAATGACATTCCCTTAAGTCTTCAACATTCATTGATAAGATGACAACATACTATACTGCAGTTGGAAATGTAATTTAGTGGGTGCCATTTTCCATCTTCAGCAACTTCAGTCTGTTTAATTAAATCGACAAAACATGATTTAGCTCTTCTTAAACGATTCTTCTACGAATAAATTGTTCTTTTGGGCACACTGAAATCCTGTAGAGTAATTAGTTTTCAGTCATTCTAATTGAAGTTTGAATTTCGAATTTCATACATGAAATCCAATTTCGTTTTACATTTTTAATACCGTTCACTCCATCAGTTTGATTTTTTTCCATTCTGCAAGCATTTTTCAATGGCACTTTCAACAGTACAGTACAAACAAAAACGCATTCGCCTGAGCTTCCTTCACATACTTTTTGGCTGAAGTGAGAAAACGCATTTCCACTTAGGTAGGTACCCTCCAATTTTTTTCTAATAACGCTTCAATGTTTCATATTTTGTTTTTAAATTTTATTGACCAACTAACCTACAAACTAAATATTAAATAATTTATATATTTATTAACGGACTCTATTGTACTCTGTGGGGCATTAGATATCTAATGAGCGATTAAATATGAGGCAAATGAGATACCACGCAGGCAGTTCATGGCATTCCTGCATTCAGCCATGTAGATTCAGGCAATTTAAATGAACGGATGGTGCACCCTCCTCTTCTTCTTGGCAAAGCTTGACTTTGCATAGTGATATCCCTCCAAGTCATCTTCTTCGTCCTCCTCCACTTCGTACTTTAGCTCCTTCTTCGGGATGTGCTCCTTAATTGGGACCGGAACTGGCACTGGTACTTTCTTGATGATGGTTTTCGTGTGCACATGAGTATGATGCTTCACTGGGATGTGGATGCGTATTCTAGGACGACAAAAAGTTGTTCACCAGCCTCTGGCCAACGAAATGTGGAACTTACTTCGCTTTCTCCTTCCCTGGAAAGCCATATGCCAGAGCAATCATTCCGACTGCTATGAAAACGAAGATGCACACCTGCAAATTTAAGAGGAAACCACTATATAATCATCTGTGAAACACTGGCTGTCAAATATTTACACTTCTTCTCTGCAAGACCACCATTATCAATTAATAACCAGAAGAGCCTTTTTTGCCTTCACCAGAAACAATTGATCGCAGAATTACTTCCGATATAATGTAGGAGAGGCTTTTCCGCGATTGTTGGCACTTTACTCGTCACCGTTACACAGCGTATTACCTATGCTCGTTGTGGATGCCCGTTTAAATATGGAAGCTGAAAACCCCAAAAGTCGTGCAGGCAATTTTTTTTTTGTTTGCCCGCAACAAACACAGTGAGGGAGAGACCGCATTTGGGGGTAAAATGTTCGCAAAAGAAAAATGAATTTCCCAACCCAATGCAACGAAGCGCGTCCATGGCATTTATTTGCGACGCAAGTGGCTATCCAGCGTCTATCTGTTGCTTCTGTCGATGGTAACTTGCTGTAGCAATGTCTTACGGTTTGATTGAAGCCAATGCCACAGATGATTGCTTTAATTGTTTTACATCGTAATAGAAGTAAGGCAATGAAGGAAACCGCCACCGTTCCAGCTCAAACCACTGATGTAACGTGTCGATTAAGAAAGTGCTAGTTTCGGTTCGGCTTTGGTTGTGGCTTTCCTTTTTCTTTTCAACTTTGCCTTGATTTTCCGATTTAATTGTAACCGTGAGGCTATTGAATGGAAGACTTGAACTCCACCATGAGCAGGTGCATCTAATCCTGGATGTATGTATACTTTCAAGAGGATGAACACAATGAATGCCAAGGTGATGTTTTGTGTGCTTGCCAGTGAACGTGAGCGCATCTTTTGCAAATGAAGAAGCGAATGACCTGTTGTTAGTGGAGATTCCGGCTTTGATGGTCGCGGTAATTAGTTGGAGTCGCTATTTGCCACTTGGAAATGGGTAAACTTTGTTTTTTTTTTTAGAAAGATGTATGTGGATGTGGAGGGACATGATTGACAGCCCAGAAGCAAATAAATAAGTAGGTGCACAAACGGCTTATTAAAAATCCAGTTAAACTGTCGAACGTTGATAAGACGTTCATGAGCGAAGGACAGCGAAAAACACGTACGCGATGCCCAAAAAAACTGGCTCCCTATCATTGGTTGGGTGGATTGTTGTAGTTTTGGAACTTCTTGACCTACGTGTGGATTAATTTTCTTGTCGTAAATTTCACATCAAAGTTGTTAGTAAAATGTTTTCTAGAACTTAAAAATTTATGGTTTCATAGATACTTATGCGAAGGGATACCTACGTATAAAATAATTAAACAGACAACTGAGTCAAATGCACTTAGTCCTTTGATGTGTAAGCGTACATTTTCGAAATCCGGTAAGCAGACTGTTCCGTAGAGCTCTTTTACGAGTATTGGAAGTAGGTACGCAAATCAGCTCCAAGTTGGTGTTGATTTGTAGAAAGATTACGCCTTTAAGAAGACTATAGAAACTATATGTCTATCCAGAAGGAGTAGGTATACTGAGAACACTGTTAGGACATGCTTTTTAAATAAAACAATAGCTCTGTCACTCCGCAGCTTGTCCTATTAAACTTCGGAATCCGAAAATGCGGGATAAAAACACTGCTGTCACATCGTCACATTGCCTTGTTTTTTTATTTCGGTAAGGATGTGCACGTTGATAAAATTCGTTGATGAGTTGAAAATGTTTCTGTTTAAAGTTTCCCAGGATATACCCATAGAAGATTGATAAACAAAGGCCAATTATTCTTGTATGCAACGCCAAACAATTATTTTCCAACTTTAATTATGCCCGCTAAATTTTGTTTTGGCGACTGTGATGTTACATTAATGTGTTCCTGTATTGAATAAAATAATTTAGTCAAACTTGGTTGGTAAACTTCCAAATTGGAAGTTTTAAGAATTTCAATTTATTTAGGCGTTTGTTTCAATTGAAAATTAATTGATAGAAAATGAAGCACCTGAACTTTTAAACAAATCTGGAAAAATTAAGCGAGTTTAAAGATCGTTTCGAGGAGCAAAAATGACCTACAAGTAACTTTACCCCCATTTTCCTTACACGTACCATAATCAACATTTCGTTCATATGTATGGTCCACTTTCAACCATACGTCGACTTTTTTCTTCCCACGACTGTATATGTATAATCGTACATCCGAAACTTGTTATTAGCACTTAAAAACGAAAAAAAAAACAACAAAGATTTCCTCAAGTCCAAACGTGCGGAAGTTCAATAGAGTTGCTGCATTTCTTCTCATGAACAACACGTTCAAAAGAGATTTTTCGCGATTATACAACCGTCCAAGAAAATTACCTTGTTTATTTTTATTTTTCCTATCCACCGCACAAGTTATGGGGCTATAAGCGGATTTTAGCAGTTACCCGCAGTTGAACGGACAGGGATACTGAGAAGTATCCAATACGATCATGATATTGCGTATCCCGTGAGCGGTGAGCTCGCAATTGACGCGAAACTACCGAATAAGATAATGATGACACAATTTCATCAATTGTGCATAGTTTTTTGCATTTCACGATGCCCCGTGGAATTTTGAGTATTTCAATGAGCTGCAGCTGCAGCTGTTTGCTGCTGCTGATGCTGTGGGGAATTAATTTGAATGCCATATCTTTGTAGCAGCATGCAGCATGATTGAAATGACCACACGTCTAGCGGCTTAATGTTGAAGACTATGGTGAAAGTATTTTTATTTTAGTTTTGTGAATGCTGTCGATAAATGCTGCTCATCTATCTGTGACGGAAATAGCTACTTAGGGAAATCACAAATATAATGTACCTATCATCAATCATCAGCATTACTACCGGAAGTGAAGTGGCATCTGGCCTGGCAATATACTATGAAAAAAAGCTGATAAAATAAATAAAATTACATAAATTCCTCATCGTAATCCTAAAGTTACAACATAAGTATGAAGACCTTGAAAAGTTCCTTCTCGTGAGACATCTCGTCAACATTGAACTGTTAAAATAGTTCTTAACTTCTCTTTGTTGATTTATTTGAGGAAATCCTAAATATTTTGATAGTGCAGCTTTCAGCGTTAAAAAGTATGCAAGGAATTTATCAAATGGTTGCGGTTGGTTGGGGTACTCGTATACATTTCCACTCGCCTCGACGTATGCAGTGGTTTGCTTTTGCATTCGTTCAGTTTACCCAGAGTCCACTGAATGCCGATTCGCCAAGATTTTCACGATCTCGAAGTTACGTTAATCCGGAGTTTTTTTTGGGTTTTTATTTTTGTCGAACGCCCGGGTTTTTTCTTTATGGTCCATGCAAAGATTAAGACTCCAACTCCTAGACTGACGGAGGTAGGAATTTAAAAAAGTGGTTCACTTTCGATTGTTTTTCTTGTGCGGCTGAAATCAAACGTCATATCTCAGCTAAAGTGAAGTAAAACAATCAATCTGAACTCCCTTAAATCTGATTGATATTTTATTTATTATCGCGTCAGTTTGAGAAATCTCGGCTTTGCAATTTTTCGCAATTTGCGTGAAATTTCGTGAATTTTCGCCCTTAGGGCCCGATTCTGGAGTGAAAATCCGCGATCCTGGCGTTTCGAAACTTAGAGGATTTTGCAGTGGTTAATGTATCGGCTATAAGCGGACTCGATTAGCACTTTTTTTTTAACTCTTGTGCTTCGTACAGCTTTGTACAATTAATTCTCTTTTAAATCTTCGTATTAGTCCTCAAAAACTTAGATTTTTTAATATTGTATATACCTACTTTAAAATGTAGACAATTTTTTTGATATAAACTTTTCAAATTTTCACAAGTATAAAACAAAATGCATACTTGAAGCATAACTTAAACAGCTTAAGTGGGGATGGCTGTCAATACTTATGCCTATCGAGTTGCCCTCGAATTTAGCAAACGTTCTTTTTGTTTAATTCGGCTGCAAGAAAAAACTTCTCAATTTAGCTATACGAAGATTAAATAAATATTTAGTAATAGGGAATAGTGATTTGGGAACTTACACTAACTTACATCCTGGATATAATCAGGAAAATTTTATTTGTCTGTCCTTTAACTAACATACATATGTTTACTATCTAAGCCACTCCGATACACCCTGTGTGCAATATATTGATGTAGATCCCTCTTCTCATCGTGTATCCGTTTTCTTGCTTTTATTGCAGAAACTAATTTCGCCGCCAATTTTATTGATTTTCATAGAGATTTTTTAGAAAACTCCAACTTTGTAGCATTTATTTCATTTATCCGCATCGTGGTCATCGTTGTCTTTCAGCAAACATCTCAACTTAATTCGTTATTCACGAAACGCCAAGCCTAACATGACACTCACACTTTGGAACATAAAATCAACAAAAAAAAATCGACATAATTTTAAACTTACTTGCCATGCAAGACAGGTCCTCCAATCGTTTTCCCTTTTGAGAGCATACACCACAAATCAAAGAATCGCACAGATGCGAAATAATGCTCCCTGACACTTTTGTTTGTTTTGGTGATCTTCACCAATCACGCTTCAGACAGGAGTCACGTTCCAGCGCTGGGAGTTTGATCAAAAATTTAACCGGACGGATATATATTTTGATTTCAATGGGAGGTTTTTTTTTCTTTTTTGCAGACTGTTCCGTTTTGGAAAAATTATGCAATCGTTGCTTTTGTTTAGTTGTAGCAATATCATGTAATTTCGCAAAATCGCCATTTCATTTTTTGAATAGTAATTTCGTTAAGAGACGGTTCAACTTAACACGTCGTTGGGGCACATGCGAATGGACAAGACCACGTTTGGTGGAGTCGTTGACAGTCGTTGATGAATTTCCGTGCGTTGTAAGTAAAGTGGTTCATTTTAGGATTCACAGAGATACTCTGGAACACATCAGAGGGCTCACTTAAACTGCCACTTAATCGTTTCCTGTTAGAAGTTTTGATTCGCTGAAGTGTTGGAAACGCACTTTTGAAAAAATCTACAAATTTAATTGCATTCAAACCTAAAATCGACAAGTAACAACCTTTGACTTCTCTAATGTGCGCAATCGATGGTGGAATACCCATAAAACAAGTCTCCGTCTGGGCTGTCTTCAATTTATGATCTTATCACTGGCAACTGAATTTGAATGAAATTCGCACAAAGCCAGTAGACCACGCCAAGGCAAACCACGTCTTATCAGTCTCTGAATGTATTTTTACATGGCTTTCAGATCGGAATACAAACAAAAAAATTCGCCAGTTTGAATGCCAAGCATTGCGGACGGCAACCATTGGAGATGAGACAAAAATTTCGGAATCAACTAACACCCAGCGACATATAAGCGGTACGTGACCCTAAATCTTGCCAACTATACAAGCTGTGTGCACCCTAGCTACTTGCTAACGCTATTCTGTCAACACCTCGTGCATTAAAGATGTAATAAACCCGGGAAAATAGTTGACAGTTGTGTTATATCAGATGTTACACGGAAACATTAACATTAATGCTTGGCTAATGCCCATTGTAACTTGGGCTGATTAGCTTCCAGTTTATTAGTCGCAAATGGTTCGTTTGTATTTAGCACGTGAATTGTGTTTACGATTACAGTTGCATTAGACATAGATGTCTTTATCGGTAGTGCGTATCACAATGCGTCGATTGGTCGGCTAAAGAAGATGGTTGCGAAGTTCCAACTTACGATTTAGCCAAAGGTACCAAGCAATACTGGGCTGCTATCGCATTAAGCGAGTGACTTGCAAGTTAAACCAAGAATGAAATTAATTTTATTTTATTATTGAAAATCCGCCGTAATCTTATTTCATCCTATATTAAATCTCCCCTTTCCCCATGGCCTTTACTGCAGTAACTCAGTTCATAATTTAGGTATCCCTTGAAAGCATAGTTTCGCGCAGATCGTAATAAAACAAAGTTTCCCACTACCGCCAGCATTAGGTGGCGAAAGGGTCTTAAAGCTCGAGGTCGTTGCTGGCAAACTTCACCGATACCCCGCGCATTCACTCTTTGCCGTCCAAATTAACTGTGAGTTCAGCTACCTTCCCAAAATTAATTGCACCTACTCATGATTTTCGTAAGAAGACCGACTCCACTTAATTACCCCAGCCATAGCTGCCTAAATTGGCCCGCATGGTCTGTCTACCTCAGTGCTTTCCATGTGCAACTATAACCAACAACTAACTGATTTGCTCGGCAGACATTCGCCAATTGGACAGCTGTGCAGTTTTGATTGCATCGTTGGAGGCATCGCTAGAGCATGAGGCCTATCAAAACGAAATAACAAAGATGTCATGTGACAGATGGTGCAATCCTCAGCCGGCACTTTCGTTGGCAAGATGTTGTCATATGCCTGTTCGATTCGTCTGTCGTCGTGGATGGATGCAATTGTCTTCAAAATGCAGATATGCCAGTCTTGGATGGAGCGGAAAGAAATGGAAGGCTTCGTTGACTTGTACCACAAATTGCATACCCAAGACCTTGGAACTCATTTCGATTTGCGATCTCTGCCGCTGTAGTTGAGTTGCATCATTGATTAACTGGCCCAGTTAATCGCATACAGGTCAACACTCTGCTTACGTGTGTGTGTCGATGTAGACTTGCATAATATGCCACCAACCAGTGCCACAGAATGCTGTGGATAACCTCTTGTACACTCATACGCAGATCGGATAGCTTGGAGGCCGTTACATCACCTGAACGCTGTTTCTCCCCAAAATTACGGCAGCGGTATGTGGTGTCAAGTTCAGATAAAAGTGGATCTTCTGTTTGTGATGGGCATCACTGAACCTGGACGTGTTGGTAATTAGAGTGGTTTTTGGCGTGACAACAATAAAGTGCACAAGTGATGTGCGTGCCTAAAACCAGTCTTCTGCACGGTACCATTGTGCAACTTTGTGTAGCGAACGAGTAAAAGTTGCGATTATCCAATAAATTTATTGTCAGAGGCTCTGTCTGAGGATTGTCTATGCACAAGCACTTCCTGCCTGGCCTACCTTTTACCTACAACTATAGCCTGCTTTAGTTTGGTAACACACAGACTTGGGGCCACAGGTTGCCTGAATGAAAATAATCGGAACAGTGGAGTAGTGGAGTAGGTATACATACTGTTTAATGAAAACTGCCGACACGGAAATGCGTTCAATGTAAATTCGCCATTAGGTTGCATAAGAGCGCCAGAGTATATGCATTGTTTGTGCTGTTGGCCGCTTGGTCCATCGTTTTAGCAATTTCCATTGGATTGAGAAAAGATTAAGTCGACGATTTGTTAGCGGTTGAGTGGGTATACAACTAGCAGGACCAGTAATGAATTTAGAAAGTTTGACAGGTGAACGTTTGGGAAGACAAACGCCGGTTTAAATTGCAGACAAATTTTTGAATAGTGGTAGACGGGTTTACTCACATTCCCAGTTTTCAGGAATTGAGCGTACACCTGAACTTTGTTTAGATATAGCTAGTTGTTCACATGTGATATTTATAGACAAATGGTGAGCGATATAAAGCACTTGTGGGAGAAAATAAGCTGTCAAAGCAATTTTGAAAACACAAACAAATTTGGAGCTGGTGTCCCTCACAATTTCAAAATGAAATCAATAAAAGTTTATAATCACGTTTTCCCATGGTAAAAAAGTAAATTTTTGAAGTGACAAACGTCAACAAGACTAAATGTTATTTGGTCAAGCGGCAGTTACCCCATCAATCGATAGGCATCTACTAGCGGTCAATGCAATGCTGCTAATGTTGGTTTTTTTTACGCCTGTCATTTAACGTCGAACCAATTTTTCAAAAACTGAAACATATCTGCAAACTCAAAGCTACATTCTCTTAGCCGCGTTATATACCTCACTGTACTCGTATGACGCCTATTAACATTTTTTGTATCCATCCTAAAAGGAGCTTCAACCGGTATAATCGTCGTCACATAATTTCGCTGTCAATTATCTTCTTATCAAACTTTTGACACCTGTGTAAGTCGAACGCAGTTTGCTTCGACTTCCCTAAAAGTCACTTCACTCCAAGTGGTGCCATGTAAAATGTGTCAGATCATAAATTCCAATAGAAATCGGATAAAATCTCCACAGAAAAAAAACATGGTAGCCAATGACTGGAAATTGCTGCCACCTGTCAGTGACTACTGTTTACAAAACTCCGTTTTATACTTCGTAACGAGAAATATAAATATCAAGGTATAGGTATGTCAAAGTGTATCGTCAGTAACTCGAACTTATCCCAAAAACTTTAATGATACTCTTTATCACTTTGTCGCGCTGCCACTTAATTTCACTTGTTACGACTCTTCTACAAATCTATTATGCAAATGATAGCGACAAAGAAGACTACCTAAATAACTGACGCATATCACTTACAATAATTACAATATCCATCCAACTAATTACCCACTCATCTCTTTGCACGCACCACTCTATTCCTTATCTCTGTCGCACTGTATCGCTTCTCGCATTGCATTCATAACTCGAGCGGAGTGCGGCACACTTTTGTGATTGCCACCTGAACCCGCAGCACGCCCCGTTTACATAAAGACCCACTCGGCTTCGGCCGACTTGCAAAAGCGATACGCTGCGTTCGCGTAGAGCTATAATTTTCCGGAAAAGGGGTTTCCTCATTTTTCAAGACAATTTGCTCTGGCGAATTATGCTCTGTGTGTATGCGACAGCAGCATTGGATTTTGCCGATTAATGTGTGCAAATGGTTAGCAGCACAGAAGCGGCAATTATCTTAATGGCATCGCAATAGCTTGACAATGTTATAATTTTGAATGTTTTCGCTTTTGTTGTGCGGAATGCCTTGTGCTACAGATACAGTTCTGGTGGAGGATCAAGTACGGTTTTGTTGTAAAAGAAGTAGTTTCGCGACAAACTATATGTGGAAGGCATGCATGTGAAACATAAGCTATTGGAGTTACCTATACATGTCGCAATCGTGGGTCTTACCAATGAGTAAGCATGTGAATGGTCTTACGCACTTAGGAGCTTCTGTGTTTACGATTTTTCGCAAGCAAAAATATGTGTTGCAAGACAGCACACCTCGTGACAGATCATGCACAAATCATGAAGTAAACTGTACGATTTTCTTTGGGAAGTAAATTTGACTTATATTTGAGGACAGACATATCGCAATCTTACTGGCCAAAGTGTCAAATTAAAAACTGACTCCCACAACTGATTATGTCTCTCGTTCTGTTAACAAACAGCTATTGATCTGCTTGTATATGCAATTAATATCGTTCCGCACTCTGATACATCACATCAAGTTTCAGTTTCTGAGGCACACAGACAGCATCATAATGCGAGAGTGCTATTCTTCCCCGCCCAGCTTAAAACAACCTCCAAGATAATCCAGTTACTTATTGTTGCACTTACTTTTACAAACTCTACTATTTAATCAATTTGCATGGCATTCCACTACTATAGTGTATCTCTAACGTAATCTGCTACATTTAATTCACCTTTCACCATTTCCATTGCATACAATGTTTTCCGACGCACTCATGCGAAACAAAATCCTACGCCTAATACTCGTTCGCATGAGATACAAGCAGACATTTTAAAAACATCTCTCACGTTACTGCGGAAGTGTGCGATAGCAGTATTATCAGCTACCGGTTTGTAAGGAATACCGATTATTCCCCGAGATTTTATGGAAACGCAGTCACTACCAAAATAGCCAATCACGATGGCAACACCGCATAAAGTGTACCAACTTTCAGTATACTTTTGATTAATTTATCACAACAAAGTCGAAAACAAATCTCTATTGCTTTTGTGCAAGCGAATGGCGCTAGACATACTAAATTACCAAAATACAAAAAAATAAAAATAGAAACCGTTATCGCCAATGGGCGAATATGCAAATGCAAACACTTAACCGAGAAATAGATGAAGGTCGCACAGGCCGGGTGTTGAATTGTGTATGTGTCTTGTAATCGCATAGATCATTCACTGCTGTCCATGATCATTAATTACAATGATCACGAAGAGTGTTGCAGTTTTTTTCCACACACAAATTGCCACCGAAACTCATCATCTATCTGCAGATGCAGAAGCAGTCCAAAAAAGTGTGGTAATCTTTCAAAATAACAGATTAAAAGTTGCCACGAAAATGGATGATTAAAATGAAAATATTTCTGTTTGGTTTTAAGTGGGCAAGTCTTGTTTTCGAAATGAGATATGCATTTGATGTTATTACAAGCAGCTTAGAAAGAAAGAAACTGACATTGAAAATTGGTTTAGCAATATTTGTGGAAGGTAATCTTTGCCATATACACACTTTTTAAATTAACTTTTATGATTTGGGGTTTATTAATGAATTTGGAAGAACAATTATCTATATCTTGAGAAATATTCGAATTAATTAAATAAATATGGAAATTTGGTTTGATTGATGTTGGGTTTTGTCAAAAAATGCAATGCACTTTCGAAGGGAAGGTGCATTGAGATTGATTTTAATTTTAAATACATATTCATTTTTGAAACGCTTAATTATGTTTACTAAGAAACTGGTTCTATCTACTCCCCCGTCGTGGGGATCTATACTTTGAATATCGGAGAAACATTGCTTCGAAACAGACTGACTTTCTGTAAAATATAGATTTTATTCTCATTATTTAATTAGCTTGCACATCTTTGGATACACACAGAATAAAACAACAAAACTCTTTCCATGTTTTCTTAACAGTTTCATAGCAAAAGAGTGTAAAATACGTGTAGAATAAGTGTTAAAAATAAAAGTGTCAGCAGTTAAACGTCTACTATAATAAAATAAAGGAAATAGGACTTAACTTTTTGATCCTGACCGAACGCAGTGCTTTTACAAATTTAAATTATCTTTTCGGTGCTTTTGTTCAAAAAGTTACCAAAACAAAATAAAAATTACCAAAATACCAGAAAATCAACAAAAAGGCAGTAGGATTGCGATTTGGAGGTCTCAGTTTTATTGCCCCTGCTGTCAGCTGTCAGTTTGGCAGCGCAAAAGTTAAAAATTCAAAGTTTATACTTTAATGATGATAAACATTCTTTGATGACAGCTTGAAAAATAAATGTCTCCAGTAATTTTTTTAGGATGGATTAGAACTTACATAAGAGATTTGAGTATTTAGTGTAAATTATTAAATATTTAGGTAACCTGTCTCTGTTACGAATGCGAATCGCTCATTGGTGTTGGTGTGAACCACTCTGAATTGCTTCGATGAAAACTGTCAGCGTTTTGCAAATAAAAAATATACTCGTATTTTGTAGATAATTTTGTTTCAACACCGTAATGAGGAAAACACTCCAAACTCTCACTAGAAAACTAAAAGAAAAATCAGCAAAACTAGAACATAAAACAAGCTCAAGCAGCATCCACTGGCTTCTAATAAGAATTTACAATTGAAAATATGTAGCCATACTATAATTGAACGACCTTGCTCCATGCAATCCGCAGAGTGCTGGCTCATTGCCCAATTCGATTTGCAATTGACTTTCAACTCATCTCAGTGTATTTGAGAGGTTACTCACAACTTTTGAACAAGCAATCCACATTTGCCAATAGTTGGTACCGTATGCAAAATAATTGCCCGCCATTCCATTGAATAGATCAATTGAGGTTACGAGGGTAATAAACTAATTTCCAGTAAATCACCAAAAAAAAAAATAAACAATTGTTCATAGATTGCAGACGGCCCTGCATACGTTAACCTATTCACACCGCGGAGCACGGACTGCCAAACACATCGCCTGGCATTGGTGTTAACAACTTTTATCCGTGCGGTGTGAAATGTAACTCCACAACATCAATTTCCTCCCCCCAAGGAGACTTGATTCCTTTCGAAATTTAAATGCCAACTGGGTGTTGTACTCTTACAACATATTTTGCTGTAGGAGACTCTGTTACCGAACACTTCACGCCACACAAATAATCGCTCGTATCCTTTCCGTCATATTATGTGTAGATATAAGTCAAATGGTACAATGTGAGAGGAGGAAAGTGATACATACTCACACACCTGGGCAAGGGTAGGTATAGATTAGAGCCAAGCGCAATTTTTCGGTAGTCACGCAAATAGTTTTATTTTTTAATTGCCATCCCAGGCGATGATATAATTTGTGCAGTGTTGTAACCGCATTAACCGACATGGCGCAGATAACTTATGCACAACCACGCAATCGGGGCAAACTGCAACCCGTATACCTAATTAAATAATCCGATCAAAAGAAACCTGAAACAGTGCACAATGATTAATACATAAATGTCGACCTGCAGCACATAGAATGTCCACACAAGTGTTGTTTGTCCGGCAAATCAGTCCAAATCCAAATCATTATTTGTTTATTCAAACAAAGTCGTGGTCGTAAAATTTGGCCCATTTCACCATCAACGCCTATTTAAGGTCAGATGGAGATATCCCAGACAAAAAAACTCGTTCGGGGGTGTACATGAGTGCACATCCCCTTCTTTCCCATTCGGCAGGGGAACCGTGCATCGCTCTTTCGTCGACAACTAAGCCCAGATACTAACCTCACTTAGTACATAGTTCGGGCGGCTAATCGTCGTCGTTGTTGTTGTTGGGGCTGATCCCCAGATGTTGTGTATTGTGTGTGCGCGCTTGAATATACTTTCGACCATACAGAGGCAGTGTGCGCTGGTTGGATTTTGATTTGTCCGTTCACCGGCACTTTTTGTGCACGCCAGCGATTGTGAGGCACGCGCATGCTAACTTTGTGTGTGTCACTTGTTTGTGTATATAAATACAGATCACCCAGTTTGTTTGGTTATCAGTCAACATTTGGTTGTGAATTGTAACGGTTTTGCTAAGATTTTCGGTTAATTTTCTCGACGTTCGACGTTTTCAAAAGCCTAGATATCAAATATGGCCGTCCTTAAGATTTTCGTAAGTGTTGATGAAAATTGTGACCCAGCTAGTGGATCCTGTGAGGGATATCAGTGATACTTGTGAACATGAACATTATTTCAAGTGGATATGCATATTTACAAAATAACAAACAATAAAACTTGTGTGTCGAAAGTGGATTAATAAGTAAAACGTATTTTTTTGTGTACTTCGTAGGTACTCCTTGCTACCATCTTCGCTGTGGCTAACTGCGCACCAAAGCCAGGATTTTTGGGAGGTGGAGGACAGTAAGTATTATGTGAACATAATCACGGTTGTGCGGGAAGTCTTCGTGTGGGTTTCTGAATAGCTAACAGAGCTGGGATGGTATTTTGTTCCTGTTAATGTTAATTACCATCGTTCTTTAAAATGTTTATACTGTGGTCTGTAGTTCAAAATCGCCTTAAAAAACCCTCTGTATACATAGGTAGGTTTACATAGCTGCTTGGTTGAAACAAATCAAAGAAGATATCAGTTGGAACACTAGTTCTACCCTAGCTTAACTTCGTTTGTGAACGACATGTTCCAAAATGGCTTCTTCTTTCGGAAACTTGACTGGGGCAATAAGACTCAACAGTTCGTCTACTGTACTGTACAGATACCTCCTTCGACGTTTAAACTATTTTTTAAGAAAGACAACAAACATTGATTTCAAGAAAGTAAAAAATAAAGTCCTGGTATTGGGAAAGATCCGGATTGCTATATGACCCCGAATTCATAAGCATTTGTGTCAGTTTAACGAAAAAACTTGGTTTGGAATTGTAACTTGAAAAGTATTCGGACTCGTCTTGGGTTTTTTAAATATATAAATTTCATGGAAAGATTACGTATAACAATAATCGTCGGGACGATATCGTTTTTAAAACTTCAATGACCATAAAAAGTTATATTCTGCACGAATTTGCTTCACTATCGTCAGCTTTAATTACATTTGCGGAAAATGAATTGGATTAAGGTCTCAAACTGGCACTTAGTTGCTAATTTTCGAGGTCTATCTGAAAAATTACGAATTAAGTGTCCAGGTTGCTGAGTGAATTTATTAAGAAAGGATGTTCCATCAGATCGAGTTCTGCTTTCTGGCATATTAGGCGGTGAATCTTTGTAGATTCTTCGAAATACTTATTTAGAAACAGTAAAAAGGATAATGCATTTCTGGAAGCTTAAAAAGAACTAGCCGACAGTAACAGAAAAGAAATTATTAAAATCAAAGGACCTTCTCTATGTACTATTAAATCTAAAATAACATTTTTCAGAATATCATGCAAACACTCTTAATAGTATTCCTTGGGCAATTGCTCCAAGACTTAAGATTTGAAAAAGTTTGTACCAAGGACATATTTCCTGATAGCAAGAACTTGACATTTATCAAATTCAAATGGCTAAACATGCTCACGAAAATCACGAACTACACCCTCTTCAAACAACTCCACCTTTCGCAAATGTTTCTCAAACTACCCCGAGTATAACTATCATTAGAAAGCGCCTCAATTTAGCTTTAGGACTCTGGATACAGGATACTGCATATTTTATGCAAACAAATGGTTGTGGGAAGATAGGATCCTTTTATGATCTATATTTAAATTTTAAAGGACAAGGACATTTCTTAAGTCAAACTCGAAACCAAGGATATTTCAAACTCGAAACCAAGGTTATTTCTTCAGCCATCAAGACTCCTGGATATTTTTTAAATATCAAGATTTCTGTATCTAGTCTTCGAATTCCTCGATACCTGCAAAATGAAACCGACACCTGAAACAATAACAATATGTTGTATCCACTTTCACAACTCTGTGGCAAGTTCCAAAAACTAAAAGTCTTGAAGAACACTGCGATATTTACCCCCTCAGTCAATTCGTATTATTCCCGCTAGACCTTAAAAGATCTAAATTTATGTATTAGTTAAGACTTTCTCACTAGCTAAATGATTTAAAAAAGTAAGAATGGAATGCAACCCAGTTTTCACCCACTTGTGGGCATAATTTATGAACGAAACCGAAAGGCATTGCTGCCGCAACAATTGAAATTCTCCAAAAAGCGCGTGTCGACTACTCAATCTTTGGTATGTCTCCCTAATTCGCTACAATTAACATCATTCAATTAGATCGACACTTTTAATTTCTACAGCAAATGCGTACCAAAAAAACTGTCAGCATTACGTCGTTTAAAAAAAAAAAAAAAGAAAAATGTCTCACACCGAAAGGAATTTCTTAACTCACAGTCACAGCCGCACGCATCATGAATTCCCAACTACGCGTTTACTCTGATTTGTGTAATCAAACAGTTTCTTGATCCAGTGCCAAAGTTGCGTGACACGTCTCCTCGCTCCCTTGCACACGTATCACATCACATACTCGTACACATTATCTGCAGCGGTCCTCCCTCGGCATACCAATTTGCTGCAGTGCGCTGCAATGTGATGTGATGAGACCGATTACGAGCTAATTACCTAAGCAGAGCACATCACTTCAATCAAAATGCAATTTCACTTTCGTTCGATGGAATCGAAGGAAAATACAAACATTAGAAACTAATTTGGAATTCTTGCTTTGTCACTTCTTCTTGCAGTGAACACCACATCGTTCATGTGCCATACAACGTGCACACCATTCACCATCACCACGTGCAGAAGGTGCCCGTCATCAAGGAGGTGCCAGTGGTTAAGCATGTGCCCATCTACAAGGAGGTTCATGTGCCAGTCTACAAGGAAGTGCATGTCCCTGTTCCAGTGCATGTTCATCACGAGGACCATCACCACAAGGACTGGTCATCATCATCTGGCTGGTATTAAAGAGTGACCAAGAGTGAGAGAAAGGAAGAGCAACGAATTTATTTAAAGAGAAAATGTACAAATTGTTGTGTTTTTTGTTCTTTTTTTTCGTATGTGTAAAAAGCTTTATACGCTAAGTTAGTGTTTTGTTTGTTTCTATGATACCTACATATTTGTACCTTGTAAATATTTAGTATTATTAGAGTTTTTCTTTTTACTATTATTTTCCACCATCTGTTTTTTTTTTTTTTAATTTTAAGCCCATTTCCTGTTATTTCGCATTCATTATGAAGTTTTAAACTTTTTTTTACAATAAAAAAACAAAAATTATAAAAAAACAACCAGAGCTTTCATTGATACAAACTTGTTAAAATTTTTAAAAGAAAGTAGAAAGAAGTGTCCTTAAGTGTGACCAGAGTAACAATAATTTAAACATTTGATTCGGCGATAAATATTTGAAAGAACACCTGTCTCAGCAAAGTAAAGTTGATGACAATAAAACAGTTCACAATCACATTTTTGATGAAGTGGTATAAACTGGTATATTATTTTGTTATCACTTTTAATTTTATTCAACGTTAGTTTCCTCTTGCTAATGGTGAATGGTACTGTAGGCAGTTTACTAATGTCATGATTCATGATTACATTAAACTATACTGCTGCTGTAAGTCACTTATAATTGGGATAAATACGCTGTAATAAGGCTGCATTTTTTGAGCCCACAATGGCCAAATTTTCCCGACAAAATTACATATTTTGTCTTACAAAATATATAAAGTGGAGGTTAAAAATGATATTTAGTAGCGCCCCTAGCGTGAATATCGGCAGTTACAAATAAAATTTTAATGGGTTGCTGAATATTCTACTTTACTTTAATTTGCTGAGATAGATGTTCAATAAAACAGGAAAAATATAAAAAAATATTACGTGAAACCGGTTTCAAAGGTGGATCCCTACTACCAAACCGCAACCGATTAAGAGCGTCCGTAAATTCCTATTACCGCTGCCATTTATCACAACTCATACACATGGACAACAGGCCTTACTAAAAATCATTTTTAATCTTCACACTAAATATTTTGTAGGTCACAATGGTTAATTTTATATGGTCAATGTCGCCATTGTAAGTTCGTAAGATCTAGCTTGGACATACTAATTATGATTATTATGACGTTTTCCATTTGTTTCACTCGGGGATCCACTCATTCTGTAATCCAATGGACTGACTTCAAATCGAGAAGCGAAATTCCCTTCATCAGAAGAGTATTTTTTTGTGCCAATAGGACGGTTTCAGAAGTATTTTTTTCGATTCCGGACGCTTCTTTTTGCCCAATGGAAAACGACATTAGTATCCGCAGACTATGCGAAGGAGGTGCCCTGATCGCCTGATACTGGAAGGAGGTCCAATGAGTACTCAGTTACTTATAATTTTTTTAAGGAGCCGGAGTCAAACAATCCCTTTGTTTAAATTTTAGGTTAAAGATTAAATATGGTTGTATGGAGCTAACGTTATTCAAAAATGGTTTTGAAATATTCGAAAGCCTTCTGGACCAAGTTGTAAGATGGAACAACTTTACCTCGAAATGCGGAGGCACCGAATACTTTCGTCATAAATCAAGAATTAATTTGTGTGCTGAATAAGTCAGCAAAGCAACGGCCTATTTAAATTGTTTGTAGGATTAGAATCAATCCTAGCTCTACAGTGTTTGTAAATTAATTTGTAAAAAATATTGTATGGGGATTTCAATACGCTTTAAAGTAAAACTTCTCTCTCGATCCGTGGGATTTCTTAGAAAACCAGTGGGGCCTGATATGGAGCCATCTCATTCAAAAGATAGGTAGGTATACGATTTTATAGGTTTCTGAAGGGAGCTTTTTTTTGTTGCTACGCTTTTACACAAACTCTTTAGTTTCAGATGTCAGCTCGAAGGTGCTTAGACTTGGAATATTTTTGAATTGGTAAAATGTTTTAAGTTTCTTCGAAACTATGATCTTAATTAACACAGAAAAAATACTCTTTTCTTTGAACAACTCAGTCATGGGTCGGTTTTTAGAGTTTTCTACTAAATATGGTTGTACACTGATGAATAAAATAGATATACACCATTGGATAGCTAGTTACATGCTCACTTAATTCGTTGCAAGTCCTGTCAATTAAAGACCTAATCTAGAAGTAAAGTAAAAAATTGGATCACATCAAATTGGCAACGTAAATTTCAATACCATTTTATTAACCTGGCTTAAACACAAATTATTAGGAAACAAATAACACACCTCTGTGTACAATCTGGCCAACAAAAAAAATCACGCGAATATGTTGTGTTTAAGACAGTGAAATTGGTTCTTGGACTTTTGCCTTCGCCTACTTATGTATATATAAGATGACAAACCGATCTCTTTGAAACCCAGAGCGAATACTAGGTTAGTTGTACTGTTTTTGAGCCAGATTTTAATGAGCTCACGCGCTTCAAGTCGAAATACTTTTAATAGTTGTTTCCGGACTTTTGCAGTTTATTATTTGCTGCATTAATAGATAAATGCTCGGCCAGAGTTCGGGCCTTTTTTAATTTATACCCTTTGGTCATTTATCTTAGTTATTGGTTTTAAAGAACAAATATTTTCGTTAAAAATACGCGTACATTGGGTTGGAGAGCGACACGTTAATGTTTTGAAAGCTCTCTACAAAGCAAATTACGATGCGACTGATTATTTAACAAAAAAAAACCCAATTGAGGTAAATTAAAACCAATGGGAATTTAGTGAAAAAAGTCGGAACCACCTGATTTTTGATCGGAACCGGGCCCTAAGGACAATTAACTGCCACCCCGAAAGTAGGTGCTGAAATATCAAAGTCCAACATATCTCTTTAGCTTAAAAATGAAATTTCTCAATTATACTTTCAGGCTAACGAGCTCACATCATGTTACTTTAACGAAGCATACTTTCGGCAGCCAAAGCTGCAACAACGACATTGCACAACACTCTAATAAATACACGTCATGTCGTCAAGACATCAAGATGGCAGTTAAATTTAATTTATTACAGCGAATCACCTAAATGTTATTGAAACGATTTTCACACCATTATTTACAGTTGCGAGTTAGCAAATAGTTTTCCCGAGTCGTCTCTTGGTCATGTTTTGAAACCTAATTATAGACATTCCCATTCGCGAAATAAAATATTTGCGTTCGAGCATTAAACTCCTATTCCATCAACTTTATACCATTAAAGACAGAAAGGCAAACACATTTTTACGATAAGCAAATATTTGTGGTTATCGGTTACCTACTGCACTTTGTCACACTATGTTGTATTGGTAACGTGCAAACAGTGACGGCTTGTGAATGCCAGCAGTCAGGTCGGAGTTGTCGCATCGAGGTGAATTGCTATGACAAATAAAGTTGTCAGAGAATTGCATTCTTTACGATTGAAGAGAAAATAGCACGAACGAATAATCTCTTGAAATTGTGTCAAAAGGAAATTTGATTTTTTGCGAAAAACAAAAGAGTTGACAAACGAACTGGGTTAGGTAGAAAATAAGTAAAATTTACAAATCTTGCACTCGTGATACTTGCACTTGTCATGCGTCAATGCATAGGTAGTGTTTTGCAAGTTTTTGTTAAATTACTGGACATGGAAGATGGGTGGGGTATTCTTCTTATTATTAGACAGTCAGGCAGCTTATACTTGTACCTTAATTTAAAATGTGATTTTATGGAGTGAAAAATGCCCCTCTTTTGTAAGCACCTTATAAATTTTGATTTCTTCTGTTGTTTGCAAGGAATTCCTTCAGATATTTTGCTTTCTCGAAAGAGTCCGATCTGAAAGAGTCGAGCAAGTACATACATTAAGCCGAACCACACAATTAAAAAACGAAAAACTTAAGCATTAAGTAACTGGGGTTGGAAGGCACACTTAGGTCAGGTTAGGTTATGCACTCTTCGGCTTACGGTCTAAACATAAAATCTGCGTAACCAACATTTAAAATTTTATCGCAGAATTCACCCCTTCAATGTATTTTTGATGCCTATAGGACCGGATCCGGATCAGCCTGTACCTTATGCGCAATTTCTACCAGTTTTTGCAAATTGAGGTCACCAGTTAAGGTAAAAGCTGCATCCACTATGCATTCAGTACCAATTTCTTCACGCCCTAGGGCTCCTACCTGAGGTCACGTTCATGCAATTCCATTATTCGCATCAGCCTGGACAAGTCATCTTGCATAAGTACCTACAATTTCTGCAGCACCATTGTAACTCAGTAATTACCAGAGCTTCACGTGATGAATACAAGCAGTGTATACCTTTTCGTCGCATCAAAAAATGGTAAACCTTTGCTGTCGTTGAGCAAAAGAAAATATTTTTTCGATTTACTTTTTCACAACTCCAAGGGCTCCTTATGTCTGCACCTCAGTTCCTGTTACCATTTGATGTCGGATTATCAAAGGATCTTTCACTTTCATTTGGGGGACTTTTACAATCAAGAATAGGTCATACATATCATTTCGCAAGTCACTCAGGAAAAAAAAAACCCAGACAAGACGACCTTAAGAAGACACATAAACTGACGTACAACACACAATTGACTTTAGATATACGTTGCAATCGACCATAACACAGTCATCAATCAATTAAGCAAATTTTCAACGTGCCTGGTGGCCGGCATTTCTTCGATCTGCAAAATGCGTCTATACCAACACGTACACTGTTTGCCAAGGTATATAAACATGTGCGAGTATTTTAAGTGTATTTTTTTTGTTTAGTCATTTAAAATTGATTGATGCAAAGTGGGTATTCCTTTGGGTGGTAGAAAAAATGTAAAAATTAACAAATCCCAAGACAGCAATTGAATAATCTTCGAGTACGTTGCCCACCTTCAATTCGCAATTTGGCATAGCGCAGAGTGACTTTTTTTTTGTTATTTTGCAAAACCTAATAATGCACTTGACCTTCGTTCGCAAGTAGTGTGGTTTCATCATTGGGATTTGGCAAAAAAAAGAAGTGTAATTGGTCGACTCGATGCAGTCACTTAATTGATTTATTTCGATTTGTAGGCACTAGAAATGTAAGAGTGAGTTTTTCAGGTTAATAACCTAACAAATGTGAATGATAGCTATAAATTGGTATATTTTGTAAAAGAAGAAGGTTTGTACTAGAGCCAACAATAGTTGTTCAGGTTGGAAATTGGTTTCTTTTTCAATGAGTACTTTTGACTTAATGGTTTTGGTTGGCCATATCGATTAAATTTGTCTTTGCGGCCATGTTATTGATGGACTTGAATATTTTTATCAAGGACTGTGCTTTACACGAGGTCTGCAATCTCATTTTCGTTCGCAACACAAGATGCTAGTACACTCAAAGTGAAACCCCATTCTCTGGCGAAATATTCAACCCAAAGTTGAATTTGTATCAATCAAGTCGCCTGGTGATTTTCTTCTTTATAAGTAGTTCATCTACTCGAACCGTCGTCCAACCGTCACCCAAATTGATCACGTTACGATCGACGAAAGGCAGTTCTCCAGTACTTCAGATGTCTGATCATGATCACTCTGAAGGTCTGAACTAAAAGCAAAGACTTGGCCCACTACCTTGTTAAAGACGGGGTACGATCTTATAGATGCCACACCACCAGAACGTTGCAATCGAAACAAACCACCATAAGCTTTACTCATCGCGAATCCCTGTATCCTTTCATAAGTCCTTTGCAAAGGAAGATTTAAACGTCTCGATGCAAAAAAGCCATCAAAACTCGGGCTATAAAACGGAGCTGCAAAAAAGAGAACAGATTGTGACTGCGTGTGTAGATGCGAGGTTTAAAGAGCCAAATCTAGTGTTGTCCCAAACTCATCATCATCAGGTGGTGCAGAATGACGACGAAGGAAGCTAGCGGCTCTATTAAGGTCAGAAATAATCTCGAAGAGACCTTTGATGCCATAAAAAGACTTAGAGAAGGAAACTTTCTTAAGAAGGTGGGTGCGAAACAGGCCAACGTCGGGGGCACAATTTTTCATAGGACTGTATAAATACTGACCTTCGCGGATGACAAATGACAATGACAGGCCGAAGTCAGAAAACTGTCATTGCCGCGTTAGCAATTATTTTTGAGGCACCTTGTGGGCCTTTTTCAAAAAGTTGTTCTTCACTTTTGTTTGCGTTTATCAGTACTTTTGCTAAACTTACGCAAATTGTTGCTATTCAGCACAACATTTATTTTCGCCTATGACTTCATAAGTACATTTGGCGCAAGAGGTCTATAAAGGACCAAATGACTACGAGTGTCTTCTTATGATCATTCCGAACGTCTGAATTGAGAAGCCATCCCAGGTTGGTTATACCCCCCAATGCTTTTTAGAAGCTCGCGGTAAGTGCTGCCGAGTAAACAATTTTAAGGTGTAAAATGTACTTTTCCCTCGAGCCAATGCTGCTGCAAAGTCCACAGAACTACAAAACGACTAACTCTACAAAATCCACCAACTGCTACATTTGAAAACCGGCATGCGCATCAACTAAGTTACCTCTTCCTAAACACGCATTAAATCACCACACGCACGTCGTTTGTTTGCGCGTAGTCACTAGCCATGGCAGCCAACCTTCACCATGTGTAATCCGAACAACAAACATCAATCGACTTTTTTTGATGTTACCTCAATAAGTGTCTGTCTGCAATGCGTATCACCCCTTTTATGCCTAATGCCTTTTTTCGGGCCTTAAACTTACAACATCGAATGCCAGACGCACCACATGCATTTTTCAAGTCACGCATGCGTGGGCGTCCAATATCCGACGCGTGACTTATGCTCAATTAAGCTGTTGACTTTGTTTTCTATGAACGAGAGCACTTACGGTCATATGGGAAACTATCCGCACTCCATCTTGACCCTATTTGGTGGGATTTTGATGTCTTGAACTACTTGTCACTGGAAAGCAAGTCAATGTCAGGCAAGGTCTTCATGTGACAACATAAATAAATTAATCGGTCGATCCATTACAACACCGTCCGTCTATTTTTGAAGAAACCTTTTCTTCCCCCCCTCAATAGAGGCGGTGCAATTGTGCGGGCACTTGTTGTCGAAAGGGTAAAGCCTAATGAGCACAGATCTTGCTGTATACCTTTCACGCAATTTGTGAGTCAGCAAAATTGTTATTCCAAAAATCCGGCAACAATATTGCTGCAACGCCAGAGGCGGACGCTGCAGTATAAGCCATTGTTGCACAAGTTCAGTACGGTATCAATACCATCGGTCTTGCACAGGCTTACATTGAACGTTCGTGCACGTAAGAGCGTCTCGTTTAATTACCGCTTGCACTTTGGTATGATGTACGGACTTGAAGAGATGCGGTAACCGTTTGGGGTGGTGTAAACAAAATGGGCAACCTTGAACCTACTCGCAGATGGTGAAGATTGCAGCCTGAAAAATTATCAACAATGTGTCAAAAGTTTGACAGGCAATTGTAGTTGATGTATATCGATGCGGGTTTTGTATGCGTTCGTGATTGGTATTGTCAGTTGAGTGAAAATGAAATCGTACGGTTGCGTGTCGGAGTTCCTGGGGGCGCAACTGTCACACTTTTCGGCGCAGCATTGCGTAACACCGCAAAAAGCGTAACACAGTCAGGAAAACAGTAGAACATCCGCAATTAGAGTTAATTGTCGCTAGGGAAATATTACACTGGGATCTACCTCGGGGTGGATAATTGGGTAGGCAGTTTTGAAGTCATGCAGTCCGCAAGGCTTCAAACAACCTAAGAAATTGGTTTCATAAACCGTATTCAGCATGCGATTGTCCGAGTTCATTCAGCTGCACCTAACTGCGATGATATAACTCGAGAGTCACGCAGGTGCAATGCCCATTAGTGCGTGCCGTTTAATTGCTTTCGGTGAATAGAGACCGCCACCACGGGTCATTTATTGCCGCAAAGTGGTGTCGCTGAAGACGGTATAAACTGTCTTATGCAACAAATCACACTTGCCCTACCGGCAGCGCATAAGGAAGACACAAGAAATCGGACCTTCACTGTCGAATTTAATTTAGCGTACTCCACACCGCCGCTGAGAAGACGATTTCTTGCAACACTCGTGCACCAGCCTCCGAATTGTTCACGTAAATCTAATCAAAAGCTAATTACCCTGCATGAAACCAGCTACTGAATGGTAATTAAGCGCCCTGATGACGAGCTCTCATCACTACCTACACGAGTTTTAATTTAAAGTACGAGTATCCATATCTAATCCCTAAGGCACTGAGGAAGTACACACGAACTAGCGGACAGAAATTAATGATGAAAGTTGCACGATAAGCCATCGCCGCTGCCGTCGCTCTGCATAGGAATGGAATGTCAATAGGGCATTTGTGCAGCTACTTCCCAGTTCCCACTCGTGAGAGACAAAGTTGCGGTGACGGAGATTCGCAACCAGTTCCAATAAGGAAATGCAAAAGAACCTGATTCGCAAGTGCGCCGTGAAGAAGATGCCACAATGTAGATGGAGAGGTCTGGTCCCTCGCCCGCACCGCATGCAGTTTCGCCGTTTAATTTGTAGAGTAAGCGATAGATACTCGTTGCGAGATTTCACCACTGAATCTCTTCCTCTAAATTCAGACGCAGACGATTTTTTTCTCCAAAGGATAACGACAGCGATTTCCACTTGAAAAATAAAACCGCATTATTTGTTGCTGACAACCGCACTTTCGTGTGTGCGATGCTGATGGCGTTGGCCGTCAACTAACACATCACATAAGCAGATCTGTCCAAGGTTGGCCCACAATTATTTCAAATGTATTGCAATAATGATAACGACAATTCAATTACACTGTGTACACACAATGTCGCAAGCGGGGAGCGCACCTAATGGTCAACAATTGGATTTAATTTCGCGCGAATGCGATTGCAATCACGGCGCCGCGTACTCGTATATCAAGTGGAATTTTAAATTCGCTTGTCGGTTTTCGGTTTGCGCATATTTCACGAATTTTTCGACAATCAAAGATTTGGACACAATTTCCGTGAGAAAATCTAGGGCGACTCCATTTGATCATCGTGAATGGAACATTTGTCACGTAACAGATACTTTTGCATTTAGTAAGTTGCTTGGGTAGGTGTTGCTGTAAACACCAGCGTGTGCCCGCTTATTTTGCACAGTGAAGAGATGGTCATGGTATCGTATCTGCAATAGGGCGATGACAAGCACTCAATTTAGTCATTGTTTTGAAATGGTATCTCTTGCTTAAAGAGAAGCTCTTTGTAGGTAGGGACGGTGTGGGCTGTTGGATAGTGCATCTATACTTGAAATGTCCCGCATCAAGGTAACGCCATATAACAACTTCAGGCAACAGCTGGTCGTAGTGCTGAAAGGAAATAGTTAGACCATCGCAAATGTAAGCTTGAAAAAGTCAAAGAAATTCCCTTAGGAAATATTTATACTACTCCTGCTTCGTCCAAGAAGGATGACTCTTGGCCAATTTACAAAAATACACCATAAATTTGGCAAAACAAAAATTAACCTCACTAATAACCAAACCGCGCATGAATATCCCATCACAATAGCTAAAGGAAAAAATTCTAACCTGCTTGACCTTAACATTGAAGACTTTTCAATTATTATTCAACCGTCAACAAATTTTAACGGCAAAACAATACACTGCTCTTCATTTATATTCACAGGCGATAATGAAGGTCAGCTTATCAGAGACAGGTCTAAAATGGCTTCATTGGCCACACGAAAAATCCACTTCCAATCTAATTACTTTTACCAGCCCGCATTCAACGTTCTAAATTGTATGTTAAAACTGTCACCGCAAATCCCACGTGTCTTTGAAATCACAACGCACGTTGCAAAGGATAATTAATTTAAATCGAATTAAACTCATGATCATGGTGAAAGCCCACTGCATCGGCTATCATAACAAGCAAGTGCGTTGCATAAACTGCCGGCGGCATCGGCAAAATGTCACAAGGAATCCGACATATTGGACGTATCTCAAATTTTCATTTCACCGACACATCTGCCAAAAAAATATTAAATAACGAAAATAAATCGCCTTTACCTCAAGTCCTGTGAGCGTGTTCCGCCAAAACCGCCAAAGCCGGTTTGTTTACCCCACAGCGACACAGAATCATTTCACCGAAGGAAAGCTTTCAGCGAACCCAGCCATTAGGTAACTTCAACTACACAGCCAACCATCATTGTCAGTGCTGAAGGCAAGAGGCCGTACGCACTAGTTGCACCAAAACTGGACACAATCCGATCAGTTAGCAGAAAAAGAGCCGCTCTGGTCTTTTTCTTATGCAATTATTGGATCCATTCAATTGCCGTCTCTTGCTGCACACCATCGGCTGCTGCTGACCATACTTGAAAACCACGACGGCCAGTTTTGAAGAAATTTAAATGCAGTTTTCGTTTTTTGCGGAATTTTTACGACCAGCAATTACGTTTTTTTTTGTAAGTTATTTTTGTGTCTTCGGCGGTTCGTCTTCGGTTTGGTGAAACAAACACTGTCTGCCGAAATGTTTTTACCATCGAAGGCCATATAATGGGGGAAATTACCATTGCGCACTGAAATCGAGGGATGCGTCCGAATTAAGTTTCGTAGCGAACAAGTGGAGCAGCACTGCGAGAGCGATAACTTGTCCAGCATAATTGGAGCGACCACACAGCGCATGTGTAACCTATATCTGTTAGGTGTACGTCTGTGAGTGTTTCCGAAGAGCGAACAGCGAAGTGCACCGAAATCGAAAGTTACCACAGCAGAACACGGTCATGGAAGAGGAAAAACTTGGCAGTGCACATAGGAAAAAAATGTAAACAAACTGTATCCACCAACAACCGGATGGTTGTGGAGGTGGCGGACAGGGCATTTACTTCTGGGTGCTTGTTTACTGAACTGTTAATGAATATTTTGGAAATTAGGTTTATATATATCTACTTATGAATACATTAGTTGATTGTCTACATTTTTTTCATAATTTGAAAGGGTTATGATTTACGAATGTCCTCTTAATAACAGGGGCGATTCCTCTCAGTTAGCTAGTTTAGCGGCGCTAAACCAAGAAAATAAATTGAAATACATCCTACGCAAAATACAGCAAATAACGAGGTTAAAGTAATTTTGAAGATTAATAATTGCAATAATCAATGACATACTAAATAACAAAACTATCATTTACAAATAATATTTGCCTACACAAACACACAACACAATACTCCCATGCAATAAGTTTCACTTGAAATACTCTATAGCGTTACAACTTGCGATACCGCAAATTCCCTGCCTGCACGCACACACACAATCTAAAACTCACTAAGAAAAGTCTCCTGCTTGTAGCATTTTAGCGTAAAAAATTGCGCTACCGAATTTCCTACAATCTGTATAAGTGTGGAATTTGACTACCTCTACCAGTCGCAAGCAAAGCACAGGAAAATATACGGAAGGGCAAGCGCAAAAAAATGCGATAAAACTTGAAAGTAGAGTGTAAGTGTAAGCAAGCAGGTAGATATATTTTGCGCGTTATCTTTTTTTGTACTTTTGTGTAAGAATGTGTCGTTGTGTTCTTATTTAAATGAATTAATAGTCTTATTGAATTCCATACCAAAAGTAAAGTGCGATTTATAATTTTATATTTGCGTGGATTATAAATGCGAGTAAATACATAATAATTATTTTTGTCGTGCTTTTGGAATACGAGTATGAGGGTGCGCTTTTGTTTTGTTTTTTTTTTTTTGTTTGTGAGAAGTAGGCACGTAGCTAACCCAATGCTTAAGACCAGGAATCGCCACTGCTTAATAAGGTGCATGTACCTTCAGCTTGTGTCTTGTTTAAACACAATTAAGGAAGAAAAATGAAGGTTAGGTACAACCGAGTAATTTTTTTCCCTTTATTAATTTAGTTGAACATTTTATCTGTTTACTTAAAAAAATTAAAACTAGAATTATTAGCAACTATGTTACAAAACATTTTTTCAATTGCGAGTACACTTTTCACATCTTATTACTTTTTGTTATATACGAGTAGTAGGTACATGTATAAGTTTAATATTGCTATTATCAGGAATCGCGTCCTTTAAGAGAATAAAATCTAACTAAGAAACCTAAAGTTGGGGCAGCGAGAGGTCCTTTTCTAAGCTAAAGCAGCGCAAAACACAAATTACTTCATGAAACAATTTAAATCGTCATAAACAGAGATTACTACTTAGAACTATAATGTTATATAAAATATAAAATGTAATAGTTTATAATAATCAGTCAATATAAATACCTACATTAATATCTAGTTGTTGTTCCACGGTTCATCCCTATATAATTTCAGGCGAACAAAGCTATGAATCATCGTTGACAATCAAAAATTGATACAAAACGAGCTAAATTTATATAACTTTGTATAAATATTATTTCATAAATTATTAAAAAAATCTTTGACATTTTTAGACTTTTGAACGTTCTCGAGACAAAAATGCGAAAGCAACGAACACGAAGGGAAACATTAAAGTATTGCAAATGCTCCAAGACCAAGGTTACAACGACTTAAAAATATCAATAGAATAATTGCAAAATTTATAAAAAAGATATCTTTGTAGCTAAAAAATATTAGAACGGCCGAATAGAAACATAAGAAACGACTCCTAATGATATAAGTTCTAAATAAATACCATAAGTGCTACATTTTGTATATCATTTGACATATATGATTTTATGTAAAACTTAAATTGCAATAAGTCGTATCAGCCCTCTTTCCTTTTGAAATGCTACTCCCAAATTAACCGATTTATCACCCCTCTTCGAATAAATATATTCAAAAAACCAAACTGAAGTGCAGCAATGCCAAGTTTGGTTTTGAGTTCCCTCCTCAGCTTATTTTTGAAAATTAAGCTGTCTAAATTGTATGATTAATAACCAGCCTGCATTTGTTCCTGGTTTTACTCAGTAAATAAACTTCTGTCAACACCTGATTTAAGTTGTTATAATCACGTCTATTACCGCCGGAAATATCCATCGAAATGGTGGTTTAATCAAACTTAATTTCCACAGCCATTTTTAAACGTAAAGAACTGATTTCAGTTGATGCCAAGGTTCTGAAAATTTCCCATTTCTACATTCCCACGATATTTAAATATCGGTAAATCCCGTGTGATGTAATTGGTATATTCTACTATGTATAATGATTTCATAGGTAAATAACGAATGCGTAAATATTTGAAAACATTGAAGCGGTTGCTGTGTCAATTCGCTGAACATTAATGCACTAATCAAACTTCATAAAGTCAAACAACGCTCGTGTGGAATGTACATGAATCCATTACCTCAAAACGTCCAACTTCAAACAAATTAAAAAAAAGTTCACATTATTTGCACGCGTTGTTTTTAAATGTTTATTCTCGTGAAGTAATTCCCTTAACTGAATGTATCCAGCCGCAATCTAAAAATTGTCGACTTTTTTTCAGTTAAAAGTCCAGCAGCTCAGTACAACTGCCACCAGATTCAAGTGCACTTTGTGTGACCAAAATGAAATTCATTTTACAGTGCGCTGTTACACACTACGCTATGAAATACTCGTACTTGTCCATGTACTTCCATTGAAAGGGAGAGTAAATGGCGCTCGCTCTACAGCCGCCACAGGTTTATTTGAATGCAATACTGGCTCCCCTCAATTGGTTATAATTTAATTCTGCTCAACGGCTGCTTTGTGGTAGGTTCCGTATCGTACCTTTACCGCTCTTGCATTCAGCATAAAAACATTACCACCACCACCAGCAGCGATCCATTACCAAACGACGAGAGAAGATGCGAATCTCAAACTGGGGGCTATTTTTCGGCCAACTTACACACCGTTTAAGAAGGGATACACGAATTTGCTTGATATAGCGTCAGAAAAAGATAGCCATAGAGACACATCTTCGCTGCGATGTCTGTTTGGGGAGCCCAAATTGTTGTCAATTTTTCTTCGTTTCGTGTTTCCTCTTTTTTGTTGCTTTACATTTTTACGTGTAGTTTTCTTGAATTGCATACAACACAACCCTGTGTGTACGAGTTTTTACATTTTTTTTTAAGAGAAGCAAAATACCACCGCCACATGCAATCGGCTCATGCCACAGCAACCAAAGTCTCTTATTGTGTGTAGATTTATTTTTTCAAAATATAAATAGATGTTCACGGGTATCTGAACGATAGTGTGATTAGAAGACCTCATCAGTAGAGGCATAGGAACATTCACTAGTGTTAAAGAGTTTTAAACTTTAACTAACCGCGAAGGGATTTACCCAGGATGAGATCCCTCACGTTATTGGTGGGTGTAAAATAAACAAATAAATTGTTTTAAATGTAAAATTAGAATTTTGAAAGTGAAGTGAAAATTACCTTTTTTTTTTTTGATTTTTCTAAGTGAAACGATAAATTTACTGGTGAACGTTTAAGATTTTTGATTGACTTGCAAGTGTTTGGACTAAAAGATGTCCCTAAATTTTATTTTGGCAATCGGAATTGTTTTCTAACAGTTTTTGAAATTATAAACGAAAAGAAAAAGTCCTATCTGGCTTCAGTGCGATACTTCGGAAGGAATAAAGTCCTTAAGATATTTCCGTAAATTTTTGCGTAATTTTTCGCTGCTGTTATTCACGTCGGTTCATTTTTCAACTATAATCATGTGGAAGTGGCTTCTAATTTTAGTAACACATGTCCTTGTTGCTTAGCTTCAAGTCATAGGGATAGTCAGCCATTTTTGTCGAGTTCAACGGGGTTTCTAAACAATTGGATTCAGTGGCTAAATCAGGACGAAAATATGTTTGAGGTCTTTTAAGTTATTTGTTTTTCGCTCAAAATTTACAATATATACTTAGTCGCCAATTGACTTTTGCCAGATTAATCCCGTGTGATCCGATTCTTCCTTCTTACGAACAAATAAATTTTGTCCTATTCGGAGTGTGAAAATGGAGACTACTACTCACTACAGGAAATATGTATCCACCCTGCAAGTGGCTGCACGTAAAACTGAGGCTCTGAAAAAAGGCCTATAGGCTTCGTTGAAGCACTATTGATTTAATGTATTTGAGACTAACTGAAGGATTAAATATTAAAAATGTTTAATTATAAATAGTGTTTTCTGTGCCACGACGCTTAGGCCAGCAATTGGTGTTCAAATAATGTTTCAAAATATCTGAGCAAAATATTGTTCTCACTATTTCTAGTTTTTCCTTCTAAATCATTTCAACCAACAAATTCTATCTTTCTATTTGCAGTTGTTCGGAGCCTGCTGTGCTCTGTTCATTTCGACAGCATTTGCCCACCCGCCCGAAGGGGTCTGGAAGAAGAAACTCGTCTGGAAGGAAGACTGGGTCCAAATCTGGAAGACCATCAAAAAAGAAGCATGGGAAACGAAATGGAAAAAAATCCGAGTGCCCATCTGGAAAGAGGTGCAAGTGCCCATCTGGAAGGAGGTCCAAGTGCCCGATTGGAAAATCGTCAAGAAACCCCACATCGAAGAACGTGAAGTCCCCGCCTGGAAGGAGGAAAAAGTTCCCGAATGGAAGAAAATAAACAAACCCATCTGGAAGGAGATCAAAGTACCAATCTGGAAGGAAATCCAAGTGCCCGAATGGAAGAAAATGTTCGTCCCCGAATGGGTGAAAATGGGCATTCCCGGCGAGAAATTCCTCGGCAAGGATCACGAAGGTTGGGAATACACCTCCCACGACCTCTGGCGCAAGAAACTCATCTGGAAACCGGTGTGGAAAAAAATCTGGCGCACAGAGAAAAAACAAGAATGGGTGCCCGAAAAGAAACTCGAATGGAAGGAGGAATGGATTCAGGTTTGGAAATCAGTAAAAAAACAAATTTGGATCAAGGAGAAACGTGAAACCTGGGTCGAGGAGAAGGTACAAATTTGGCGCACCGAGAAGAAACAAGCCTGGGCCACCGAGAAGAAGCAGGCATGGAAAGACGAATGGAAATCAATTCAAGTGCCGGTCTGGAAGGAGGTGAAAGTTCCCGCATGGAAGAAGGTCTGGAAGCCAGTATGGGAGAAAGTTTGGGTGCCAATCAGCCATGGTTGGGATTAAGTTTAACTATCGGAGTTTTGTAAATTCTTAGTTAAGTGCTATACCATGTACCACGAATGTTTCATGCTGTAAATACTCTCCAGCCTCTTTCACTTTTTCTCATTCTAATTCATGCAAAGCGTTAACCCTGTGTCGTGTTGTATATAGTCAGTCATCCTTGCGGGTGGCGCAAAATCCATTTCATACAGAAAGAAACTAAAATCACTGCTGTCGAGAAAACGCTGTTAGAATGTTTTTTAATCTGTTGTAGTTTGTAAGTGTAACGAACGTTGTTTTTCGACAAAAGAACTGTAAATAAACAAAAAAATTTTATGAAATTTTGTATGGCTTTTTCTTGGGGCGGGAGGGGTTACTCAAAAGATTAATAAAAGCGTAGTTAAAAAAGGCTTTTAACCGGCATCTAGATTTGATGCTGTAAATTATTTATCTATCTATTGATAGATTGTTGCCGATGAGAACAATCTAAAGAATATCAGTGACAGCCATTTCTGATGTACACGATAAATGTTGTGAATTTACTGTAATTTGGGTATTGAAATTAATTGAAGTAGAAAATCCATTTAAAATAAATGTGGATTTTACTAAACAAATTTTTTTGATCTAATATTTCGAATAATAGTTGAGGTATGTGCTAAAAAACCTCCCGCGGAGGTCTGACAAACATCCGAGAGTATAACTGTCATGAAAGAGCTTCGCAATTGGCCGTTTAGACTCGGCATAAAATTGTAGATTCCTTCCATTCGTCCCAAATATGAAAAACTGACACAAAACGAATTGTTGTGAGAAGCTAACCCTAGGGTCCCTACGGACCTGTTGCGCCAACTATTTATTTTATTTTATGTGCTAAAAATGATTAGGAACATTTAAACGGCGTAGTTTTGAAGTCGCTGAAAATAGTGAGATATAGAACACATTGTGGTTGGCTGCAAAGCAGTGAAGAACGTCTGCTGGGAAAATAGTTAAACAATGGGTTCTCTGAAGGATATTTAAGGAATAAATATCAAACTATTGAAGGAATTTTAGAAAACGAAACTTGCAAATGGGTTTAACAATTTCCATGGATCAATTAAAGCAAAATGTCACAAATAAATTGTTTTGGCAAGCCCAGGGTTGAATGGATCCGTTCCGCCAATCATAATATTTCTTTTAACTGCATATACAAAGTTAAAGTGCTTAGAGATCCTGTTGCGAAGATAGTACCACTATAGAAAGCCATTTAGAAGACATTTTTTCCATCCACACAAACCGGCACTGACTGCAACTCTCCAACTAAAAACCAGATAAACCCAAAATTTATCAAGGGAGTAACGGAAGCATCCATTGAATGCACCTCACGACGACCACGCTGCACCCCAGTTGATGGTGGGTGTTTTCATGTCCCAACTGACATGTACCTTTCCTTTCCATTTTTCGAAATTACATAACCCCAGCAAACCAATGTAATTGTCATCCTTTTGGTAAGACCCCTGCAGTACAATCTCACGGAAGTCATCGGTCGGTGTGCAACGTCTGCCATGAGCAAATTGTATTCACGATCAAATCATGTAACCAGCATCGTCTTCTCAGCGCCCAAGGAGTTGTTTACTCTTTTACTATACCACGGATGTAATAACTTTGAAACCTCAAACTTCACCTCTGACGGTGGGGGGAAAATGGCATCATTATAATCGGTGGTATCGCATCTTCAGCCAAGGCCGGTTCGAAAGACTTGTCCATATGAAGATTCACTTTCATGCACTTTAATGATATTAAGTGTTCTTCGCGCCAACAATTATGCCATTCAGGCTTTAATAGAAATGGAAAGTGCATAGTTTCCCAATGTGAAGAGGAAGAGCACCTCAGTCACCCAGGTATGTATACCTCTCATGTGCATTTCGAGCACACAGCCATGTCGATCAATTTTCCACTGCAAATGTTTCAATTATACACGTAATTGTATAATTAGGAATGGACTTCTTGAAGTTAGGTAACCTTCTGTCCAGCTCTAATTGAATCTTCAGCCGGCACGGGGTATATGATTCCGATTGCTTAACTAAGCCGCATCTCTTGGTATTTTTTGTTGTACAATCCCGTGTGAACAGAGTGATGAGCGTGCGCTTACATTGTGTTCCAGTTTAAATCGGCCTTTTGTTTCTTTTATGACTATTGTTGCTTCTTCCAACTATTCGTCGTGCAATGAGCAATAGATTTTGCTTAGTAATGCTATGTGATATAACGAGACGACCGATGATTAAAAATGATTATTACGAGTCTTACAACACAGCTTAAACAATGTGATGGAAGGTACGTAATAAAGTCATTTTTATTCGACGTCTCATCCTTCAACCGCCACTTGGTCTTACATCCTTATACACGCAGTCACTGACAAGGTCGCCATTAAATCATTTTATTATACCACTCCACCATCGAACTGTTTTGCGCTCGAAGCCGGCGACAAAGCGCGCCAAAAAATATTTCAATTCAATGAACCAAAACAAAAGAGTTGAGCAACGAACTCGGCGTGCTATATAATACGTTGGGTGTCTTTTTCCAGTAAACTACATAATTGCCACCATCATCGTGGTGGGCGATGAAGATCATCTGTGGCCTAGAAAAATGCTTGCTAATATTTAAAGCATACTTTGCAAGTGATTCATCGCGACAACAAAATAAATACTTAAATGCTATTTTTTTTATGACATAACAATTATTGCGTGCAGTGTGGCAGAAAGATGCCAAACTCAGACGCATTTGATGGCACACATCAGACGTCGGTTCGGCGCGGCTCTATAAATGACTTTGAGTGCTCTGCAGTGGTTGATTGCGAAAATTGTTTGTAAAATTTTGAGCGGTTTGGTAGTGGAAATTTATTGCACCCGGTTGACCTATGGGATTTGAGAAGACGCTGTGGGGAAATAATTTCGGGGACTTGTTGGGACGGTTTTCGGGCAGACGCTAATTAATTCAGTAGATCAATCAAGAGTACATTATGCAAATCATAGTGGGTATACTCAAACAATTATTCAACTTGCTGTGGGCGAAGATATTTATTTACACAGTCGAGTATTCGGAATTGAAATTTTATTTCAGTGTACTGGGACTTGTGCGCTGAGCGGGCGAGCAACAAGTGTCGGCTTATAATATTAAGCTATACCCTTGAACAAATTAACACACTTCTTAAGAGGACTCTCAGTTTTCGAAAGGTAAAACAACTTGCCTCTGATTTGACGCCCCCACGATCATTCGCACTTAAACTTGGCCGCTTGATGTGTTTTCTTTCCTCCAAAGTTTTTATATTTACCTACTTCTTCATAAAATAAATAAAAAGTAAAAAGTCATCGCAACAGGACCGTAAGGGACCCTGCTCCTTTTCACAACCATTCGTTTTGTGTGAGCTTTTCATTTGTGGGATGAATAAAAGGATGAATTTATGCCGAATCCAAACGGCTTTTTAAAGAGCTCTTTCAATACATTTACACTCTCGTATGTTTTCTCGGGGACGGAACCTGGGCTCATCACTTAGTATTCCAATACAATAACCACCAAGCCACTTCGGCTACACTTTTTCTTATTACTGGCTTGAAATTTGAGTGTCTACGCACTGAACAGGTGAGTGGATTTCAAGGTTAAGACTTGGTTTGTGTTCTTGCTACACAGCTATTATATCTTCATACAAAAATTTGGATTTGTTAACGAAAGGCTTATGAATTCCTGAGACATAGAATACGGTTTGATGGGGCAACATTTGCTTTTCAATTTCATTGCAAGCAACCAAAAGATGTACGAGTTCCAACTCTTCTGAAAGAGGGCAGCTGTTTATATTTGTCTTAACCATTTTATAAAATCAGCGCAAACAATTGTCAATCAAAAACAAATTAGGAATAACAAGAAAAAGATCACGATGCGGTGGCAATTGCATAAGATAACACTTAGTAGCTGCCTAATATAAAAGTTTTCATAAAGTTCTCATTGCTCAAGTGGTGATTTTTTTTCCAAGCGTTAAGTTTACCTATCCTTCCCTTATTGTTGTTTTTGGGTTTTTAATAATATAACAGTTGCATCACCATGTTCACGTTCATTATTTTTAATTGATTGCAAATTGTCTTTTTCGGTATTCAATTGTTGGCCTCTCGTCAAAACCATCATCACACACAATCCCCTAACCTATACAACTTAAGAGCTTAACAATATTAATTGTTGCCAAACTATCGGATGACATGCAAAACTAAACGCTCCATGGGTTTCACGGTAAAAATTGTGCACACACCGTACGAAGGCTAACAAATTGGCTTACATCGCACACTATTTCGCATACTTTATCATAGAATCCTAATCGTCAGCATCTACTGAACTGAACTGCATTATTATTACACTCGACCCTCTTCACTTTCTTAATTATTCACGCTGCTTTCCGTAACAGCGACATCTTCGTGTCATTTCAATGGAGAAAGCATTTCTTTTCCAACTACCGGCTGCCCAAAGGTATGCAACTATCGAGGAAACCTCCGCGCAATCATAACCTGTCATGTCTCCTCCGTTCACACCTCGAATTCAAGCTCAACTTGTGCTCACATATACTCGCTCAAAAGTTATAAAATTATAAATAAACCGAGCTGAAAAGCTCCCACATTTATGCGGACATGTCAGCGGTCATTTAGCACCGCTAACGCACCAATATTAACATCATCATCAGTCAACGCCACCGCGCACCGGTGCTGTTTTTAAATTGTTCAATTTGAATGAATCTAAAGCCGAAATTGCATCACACACTACTTGGCTGCGGATGCTTTGGCCAGTAGTGGAGTTGGGCCGAGCTATTCAAATGTAATTGAAGACTCTTTTGTTGTTAGCCTTATTTATTTGTGGGCCAAACTGAGCGTCACATTGCAATAAGCTCTGGGGCTTGGCAAACAAACTATACGGTCGCCACATTGTTGGGAAATGGGTAATGTAAACGCATTTATTATGTACGTCGCTTGTTTACACAAAAAAGTGCAGCAATTGCGATCTTGGCAACATGCGGAGAAATGCGCCTGCGATATGCACTTATCCAAATGACAGGTGGTCAAAAATGACATGAGTGGATTGGTTTTGGTTGATGAAAACTCATTTTACTCTGATAAGAGGCATTATACAAAGGCAATCGGGGACATGTGAACAATTATGTTACTTGTCACGTCAGTTGCGTGTTTTACTATCTATAATGAAACGTATTTCACGTGAGAATTGGCACAGTTTGACAAAGTGCCAATTGTGACGCCTGTCAAGTTTTATGATGCGTGACACAACTCCTGTGCAGGTAGAGTAATTCCTAAAGACTTACTTGAATTATTTGATTTTGAAAAATTGGGTGACACTGACAGAGGCATGTTTGCATTTGCAATCTATAATTACAATAATTAGGTGACATTATTCAAATAAATGACAATTGGTCGGCAGGTGGGAGAAAAGGTGGCATTCATTTTCAATTGTATTTCTTGTTCCCCATAATAAAGTCAAACTCTCAAAGTGCTGCTGTCAATTGAATAGACATTAGTCAAATGTGACAGTTGACACGAGCTGCGTTGCCAGCCAATTAACGTGATTTGTATATAATGGATGTGAATTTCACATGACATGTCTATGGAAGGTGACAAATTGATGTGAGGCACCAGATTTGTCGCAGCACGAATCGGTTGTGGGAATATGGCTGAATAAGGAAATGCCTTAGATTGAGGTTCTACTGATCCTCTGACAGAAGTTTCAGGGGCTGGGCATAGTAATGACAAAGTAATTATTCATTTCTGGATACGTTACTGCGGTTGAAGTTAGGTACGACTTTTAGAAACACAGGGCCTAAACATTAAGGATTGTTGACAACATTCCTGGGAATCCTTTTTGAAAGCCACAATGGACATTTAAAGCTCATCTAACTGATTCATGGGAGACGACTAAACTTTAGGAACGCACTCATCCAGGGATATTTCACAAAACGTTAGTTTTGGAATGGGGTTACATTTAACGAAAAATCTGTGCATCAAAGAATAATTAGAGAAAAGGGTTTATAAGTTTGAGAGATAACGAGGTGTTCGTTAAGTTTCGAGTGAGTTTTATAATTAATTTTCGGTAAGGTAAGTCGGATTTAGTTATCCTCTAAATCAGATTTCAGATCATAAATGAAAGTACTCACTTGGTCTAAGAAAGCTGTCATTTCAAAAGCTCCGAAAAGTTGCCGAAAAGTTTTTCCATCCCTTTGAGTCCGCGTTCACACAGCCATTATCATTAACACTGCATTACCCACTTTGGCTTTTAAATATTATTAGCCATGTCTTTAGGTGAACGCAAGATCTTCTAGCAGGATTTCCGAAGCTATTCCATATGAAAAACTGGATTACGTATTGTTCGAGAGAATTATTAGATACTAAAACCTGATCCAGATCAAGTTACAAGATCAGTAAAAAGAAACAAAGTTTTTTGTAAATTATGTTCCTTGTTTATCATGGAAGGGCAAATGGGCTATTTTGCATTCAGATCTCTCAAGGACAGTTCAAAAAATAGTCTTTGCAACCGTTCAAATATTTTCTTTTGTTTATAATTGGCCGCATTCTCTGAACGCAGTAAAGGGTGTATAGCAATTTCAGAAGAAACAGAAACAAACTGAGAACCATCGTTGTACATCAAAGTGCAACATATCCAATTTCAGTTAATTCGGACGTAAGTTGGGTGTCAGTTTTTTTCCAGCAAATAATCGAGCATATTCATACTTTCCCAGGAAAATTAAATGTCATTGGACTTCTTCTGGTGCCAAAATGAGTTAAAACTCCGTTCAGAGAGATCCATCCATCAACAGCCATCAAAACAGTATAAACTTAAAACTATCCAACGCCTCTTTATATACCCCCTATCGGACACGATGCAGGCATGTTTTCCCCCAAAAACACGTATCAAGCTGGAATTCCCAAAGTCCGATTACATAGTCATTCGGCCAAAAAGCCGAATCCTGTTTTCCACCGCAAATCTCAATATCACCATTGCATAAGGAAACGCCTCAGCATCCATAGACCCTACCCTCAAACATAACAGCAAACTCACAAATGTCTTCATAATGAGGCAATCAATTGACGTTAATAAGAATTGCGGATACATCGCTAACAAACGCTAAAAACAGGAAAAGCACCACCATGATGTGTATTAACACAAAAACCGAACATTGTTCCCCCTTGTCATCGGTTTTTTTTTTTCCTTTCCACCGCATCACATGGGCGGTGTGGTCTGTGGCACGCTCAACTTGCATTCAATTGGACTTCGAAAGCGAAAATTGTGCCAAACACTGTGCACACACACACACAGCCACACGGCGAAAAATTCACTCACCCAAAGAGAAGTTTCTATTGTCTATGGAATGATTGATTGCTTTCCGGTTGTTGGTGGAATAATGGCACAAAAACGCTTTTCCAATTCATTAAAGATTGTATCGTCGCCGTGTGTTGGTGGCTTGTGCTGGGATACCAAAGGCATCCGATGCCACCATTCAATGGGAGACGACCTCTAATCACAGCAAACGATAGAAGCCCGCAAACGCGATTTGCAGAACAAAACCACACATGACCTTAGAGTGTGTGTGCTGGTGGCTGTATGCGGATAAGGTGTAAAAAGAACACCGATTCTAGGTTAAACTCTTATCAATGTGAATGAGAATGATGCATATCAAGTGTTCGAATTATGTCCACCAATGTGGGACAGAGATTGGAAACCCCGCGACGTGATTATTGACAGCAGAGCTGGGGATTTTCCTTGTGCAACTCCTATCGATGAATCGGTATTGTGCTTTTTTGGTGCAGTTGTGTCATTTTTGACGTGCGGATGGGTAGAAGAGTACATTCAGCCGAGTTCATTGCCGGCTGCCATTTAAGACTTGACTGCAAGCGCCGAAGAGGTTGGCAATAATATTCCAAAACGGATTTGTGAATAATTATTGATCGCATGCACTGATTGGGGTGATTGTTGTTCAATATAGTTGCAGGGAATTCATTGATAAATTTATTTGCAATAAACGGGGTATATCTTTTTGTAACAGTTTGCAGTGCAACGCTTTTGTTTTGCATGGATAAGGATATGTTCTAAAGGAATTTTTGGCGACCCAGTTGATTTTATTTTTTGCGTTTCGGAAGCAACGACACCTACCATTTATGGAACTTACGTTTAGTCAATCAATGTAGTGACTGCAATAAAGCGAGTGCTTATATCTGCGAAGATGTGTTTTTTTCCTCTGAAACAACAAACGGAATAAGGGGCTTTGCCCAGTCAAGCAATTTCCCAATCAGCGAAAAGCAGTCATTAAAACCCACTTCACCGAGTCAAGTGATTCCCTATCCAAATGGCACTACCATTATTTAATTACACACACATTCCATTCCGTTTGCAAATGGCAAATATTTTATTTTAAAAGGATAATTACTCCATCATTTGTCAGACCTCAAGGAAGCAATAAATTCATAGCCAAAACCACATGCCTCGAGCGCCTGACAAAACAAACGGAGACCCGACGCGACGTCTCGGCCTTCGCCTATGCGGAAAATGCTGCTGCGCAAAAGATCAACAAAAATCACCCCACTCCTACAATTGCTCACGAGTTTTTTCTCCAAATATCTCTCCATTAAGTGGTACGAATAGAAGTCGACAGCACACCACACGATCCAGACAGCTTTTGATGGCCAAGAGCAATGCCACCGCTGCGCGCAGCCGCATGCAGAAGTGCAGATACCTGTTGTGTCGTATTGCCGTTCTCCATCCTCGTTTCGGAACTGTGAGGTAACGACTTGATCGCCTTAATGCAGCGGATAACGTTACGTGTATCACAAAAGGTCCACAAAATGAAAGCGAAAGTCAGCGTCACCGCACCAAGGAGTGGGCATATATGTTTTGGTCTAGACAAAAGGAAAATTGATTGCTCTCGCAGCGAACAACTGACTGAGTACCAATTGGAATCTCAATTACGAACATTTCGACAGAAAGGATTGTTCCTATATTTCTTAGGACTGCGTTGACGTACGAGTACTTCCGTCATGGTAACCTACGCGCGGCGTCATGCAGTGGTTTCAATGTTCAATGAACTGGTTGGGAGACATTTATACCTTTCTTGTTATAAGGCAAGTCAACACCTCGTATTGAGCTTGTGGACCTTTTTGCTTTGGTTTCACTGGCGTGTACGAATATTTTTATGGTTTTAATTACGAGAGCAGTTGTGCAGCTGCAGTTTTCGATGACAAAAACCGATTGCGTCAGGTGTGTTACCGTTTTTGGGAAGTTCGTTGCATTGATATGCAAGAGGCATATGCGTGCCGCATAAGAGTGATAAATTTTGATTTCACAGTAGCGAAATGTTGGGATATAATAAATCTGCCGAAGACATGCGCCTGGTATAGATAATATGTCGATGACTATCAATTTGTATTGATATTCCAAACGTAGAATCAGAGACAAATACAAATGCACAAGAGTTGATCAACGAAATCTGTTCCATTTTTACTTCACGTATTCATGCAACTGAAATGTTTTATCTGACATGGTTGTTAACACAAGTGTGCATTACGTTTGTCTGGGAATGATTAGCTATTTATATACTATATAACGTGATGATTTTGACGTAACGAACCTGCAACGTGTAACATCATCAAAATTGACAAACGAGTGATATTGAACAATAAGAAAAAGTTATTTTTACAATTTATAAAATTTCATCCACAAACAAATCAGTCCTTAAAGCCCTCCAAAAATCGTGCTGAAAACTGGAATAAAGCAGAAATAGTATCAAAAACGAGTTCAAAACCTTTGACTTCTCGATTGAGAGAACAAAACTTTTTAATAAACACTACATTTGGAATTATAGTTCCTTTCGAAACATACAACTTGTTCATAAACACCATGACTTATACTGTCTCCGTATTTGCTTCATAGGCAGTTTCAAAAATCAAGGGAAAAAATTTAGAAATTCACCTTCAAAGTTGCATTGAAAAAATGTTCAAGCATTTCAAAAATTAGATAAATGCTTATCCAAAAAATTTGTCAAAAACAACAAATCTTGTCAACAAATTGTCGCGAAAATGGCATCGAAGACTGCAATACCGATTTGGAGCCATTTTTGCCACTGAGCTTGTGTTGGTTATAACTTTTTGATTATCCGAAAATATAGGGATTTGAAGATGCCTTTCATGCCAGGGATTGATAATACGGTTTTCAATAGGAGTCTAGTTGAAAAACTATTTTGAAAACAAACTTTAAGGATCGCTTTACAACTTATTGAAACTGTTTTGAAAAGAAGTACGCTTAAAAATGTATAAAAGAATATAAGTTACAAATCTTCCCCCTAAAAATTGTACTTAAAGGTGCTTCAGAAATTGCCCCAAAAGCAGACTTAAAGATTGTTAAAAAATATTTCCTTTAAACTGCCTCAAAAATTACTACTAAAACCGACACACAAATTTTTGCTAAGAAAGTTGTTTTAGAAAAATCATCTCATTTCTAAGAACTACTTCAAAAAAATTACATTGCATATGGAGTCTTCAAGGTGCCACAACACTGATTAAAAATCAGCCAAGAAATCGCCTTAAAGTGGCCTCAAATGTCGACTGGAAAAACGCTTTAAAATTTGCAAAATAACTTGAAAGACGTACTCAAGAATAATCTTATAAAACTAATTAAGGCCAAACGATTAGACACTTGATGAGAACATGACCAAGTGCAAGCTTGAGCGCTGCAAATTAGGAAGAACCACTCCAACCCAAACACTCAGCTCCATGTGCCAATGTCAGGAAACAGAACGAACAAATATGTAGAGAAAACTAAAGCTCAAGCTGAATAATCTTAACAAAGGGTCAAAGTTTCATTAGAATATTACGCTGCTTACAAGAGATTACAAAAATATAAAACCGCACGAGGAACGGAGGGCAGACTCATCGTGTTGCATCACTCTTTTTAAGCACTTTATCTTCGCCAAGCCATTAAACGACAAAACAAGTATCGGAGCTTTCTATAACAAAGTGAAAAACCCACCTCTAGTTGCATTAGTTGAATGTCTCATTTAAGAAATACCTCACACACGTACGAAACTCATGATTTAGAAATTTAAACAGCGACCTGTAGCTAGCAAAAACCTTCTTTTATGTAAAACTGCAACTCCCGTGGAGTGAATGCGCCTGCAAAAGGAATTCGGACCCGCGTTACATAAGGCGAATTGCAAATGACATCATCCATACCAAGCAGTCCTTTGCGTATACCGCAAACGTTGGAGTGCACTTCCTCCTCAGGTGCTGACGGCGGCTGCTACCCGTCAACCATATTAGGAATACCCAACACAAGCTACAGTGCTCTCCTTCCTCACCGTGCATACATCCGAGGCCAAGACCACTATAACAATAATGGAGCTGAACATTTTGGGCCACCGACTTGTTGGACCACTTTTACTTTCCTTTCGGGAAGCAGATATCCACATTTGGGACTCCACATCGGCGAACTTTGCTGCGCGCACATTTACCATAGCTAATGAGTGCCTCCAGCCATCACAATGTACACCGCCACTGCTCATCTGTGAGTCCTTGGCTTCGTCTTTATGACGACAATCTAACACCTTTTACTTCCGACGTCTCCTTACGAAATGAAGTTGACTTTCCTGTTCCTTAAATGCGCTACGCTGCCGAAGGAAGGCCTGCGGCTAAACGAACATGCTTCGCGTACATCTTTTTGTGATCGGTGGTGAAATCGATCATTCGACTTGTTTACTAGGCTGCGTGCAGCTATTCGTTGACTATTTTGGTTCGGTGTTATTGCTTCCTGTCTCGTTAGGTCCATGTTAGCATGAGGCTGGGAACCTGTGCGCAATGCAGCCATCTAACCTTGTGATGAGGTGCACTTGCAGTGTGTGGGCAACGAAAAGAGAAATCTCCAGAGATGGGGCAAATTCTTAGCCCACCACTGAACACGAGTACAAGGCGATTTGCAAATAGTTTCATAATGAAAGTGTGCGCGTGATGTGTACAATTAAACGAAATGACAGCCGATAAAGACGGTTATTAAAATTCAGCACAATGATGGAACGGTGTTGTGTTTATGATTCCAACAGCGGAGTCGCTTGACGGTTAACATGTCCCGTGGACAGAGTGGTGTACATAATGCGTGCGGCGTTCAGCTAATTGATCTATGGTTTTGACAGGGCTCCATCGGAGGCGCTTCAAATGTTTCAATGTCATGGGCGAATCAGCTGTGTGAGCTTAATCTATACTCCAAATGGGGTTATCACTGGGGGGCTCAAGGTTATTGTCGATAGTGTCAGTTAGGGGTTTTATTTTGGAGCAACGCTTTGGTTACCTATTTGGCTTTCATTTGTTTATCTCATCAACAACTCGATGGAGGATTTGTCGGTGCAAATGCCCTTATGTGACAGCTTTACATGTAAAGGGCGATTGTATATGATCCAAGGACTTCCAGCCAACTTCCATGGAAAACGAAAATGTGTTCCCACTAAGATGCTTCTAGTTTGAACTACCAACTGCCTCCGCTTAAAAGATTAACGAGTACAATTCACTACAATGTTTTGGCACGGAAATTATAAGATATAGTTAAGGAGCAACTACATGCTTAAGATGGGATTAATCAAGAATAGAGGACAATGAGAAGGATCGTTGACAGGTTGCATGCAATCGATTAATTCGACAAGTTCCTATATTGATGCAAAGCAGATGTAACCACCATTCAGTCAGAGCAATAATTGAACTTGCCGGAATAAAAGCGAATGACAGACTACAACGAATATTTTATTGTTACAAAACTCCCCATACCTGTCCAATGAAGTCATCACCTCGACTGCTAATGTCTTTTACTGAGATAAAATAATCATTCGGACACATAGTTTGCATAACTCGGTTACGCAGCGTGTTCCTCCCACGGCTATTTCAGTAAATCCCAAAACCGTCATCAAACGCCATGTATGCGCATAGAAATTATCACCCCAAACACCGTTATTGTGGAAGTGTTGTAAATTCCTCCAACCGCACAGCTTAATGACTATTCGTATACCCAAGTCCTATGCAAATAGACAAACATTCAAATGAGCACGTTGCGGTCAGTATCATTTCGTTCCATTTATCACCTCTCGCCGGGGTTGAAAGAAACTCTTATGCAAAACAAGTGGAAATGGATCGTGTCAGTGCGGTCATGATGGATTTATAACTATTTTCATCTTTCCATTTTAAAATTTCCGTGACTGCTGATATAATTTCAAGAAATCTTTAGCGCATGTTACGTATTCGTTTGAGATGCAAATGTATGCGCGCGAGAGCACATGTGAAGATGGAGATCCGATGGCCGTGTCGTCGTGAAAATAAAATACTTCCGTCACTGTGGTTGCCGGATTCGCCCGATTTGCCGCTGGCCGGTTAGTGCGGGGCCGTATAGGAGTACCATTTCAAATGAATCTGACGAATTTGTATCACAACCGTGGCTCGGATTTATTGAGACGTTAATTTCGAAAGTCGCCATTTTAATTGACCGATAAAAATAATCCTAATTGGAGTAATTTGGAAAGCAGACGAACTGTCAGAAGAAATGCATTCCACAAAGAAACCCCAGTTCGCAGTGCAACTCTTTTGTTTTTCGCCATGGAATGGCGGCTCCTTTTCATATGTAAACAGAGATTAATATGCACAACTCAGCCTTTGGGGGACCACCTCGAAATCCCTTATTACCCTCGTTACAAGCATTAATTACCACTTCTTTCGATTTCATTAGAAACCCGAAACACCTGAAATATTAATAAGTCCACGTACGAATTGACGCAGCGCAACGACCTTGCTATGACAACATCATCGGCTGGAATTGCCTGCCGCATAACAAACACAAATCGCTGCTATACTGCCTCCGCCTGCCCGCCTGCCACCACATATCTCCAATCCAAAGTTATGACATTACTTAATACCATTCAACAGCGTAACAGTTACATTTTCGGTATCAAATGATATCACTGTTCGATCGGCGCTGAGCTAAAAGCAACAAAATGGAAACCAAAACAAACCTCAAACGACGAAGAAGAAGAAGAAGTGGAAAAACAAACAAAAACAAAACAATACGTAAACACGGGTAGCTTTCTGGTAGTCGCTGCAGAGTGCAGATCAACGTGCTTAAACTTTGATTTAGCCTTCCATCTTGGGGTATTCAAAGCTTTTTTTTACTTGTGTCTGCAAAATTTCTGCACACATCGAGCCTAAGCTCGCAATGACAGCAGCAACCCTACCTCAATATCAATGTCGTGACGAAACGGAATCAAGGTTTCTTCTGTTTTTCTCCTTTGGTCGGTGGAAAAGAGAGCTTTTCGTGTGTTTGTTTGTTGTAGATGTTAAGGTTGAAAGCATGTCGGATATAACGGTTAAACAGGGGGTTTGCATTTGAGCAGTATTTAACTGGAGTGTCAAAGAATTGTTGAAACAGTTTTTCCCTCAAAGAGGATTGGTTTGGGTGCAAAAGACACACGGTGGTGCGTTCCTTGTGAAAACAAAATATCGAAAGGCCAAGAGGGTGGAGTAACTTTTTGGGAGGAGTGTTAAATTAAGTGAATTGTTTTGGTGAATTTTTAAGAGTTCGTTTTTTAATCCTGTTCCCCGGGAACCATGAGGACCCGTTGGAGTTTTGTGGTATGAATTTTTAATTTGTTTTCATTCAAAATAATAGTGACGACATGAAGACAGTTGGGCGAGTGTTCTTTTTGAAGTGACAGTGAGAAAGTTGTATGGTGAATCATTGAAATCTATGAAATGAATTTTGAAAAAAAAAATACTGAAAAAATGCTAGCCAATGCAGTACTTTCTGCGATATTATCAGATGAGTTGCACTTAATCTTAGAGATACTTTAGGGCTTTCCACCAAATTAAAAGGGTCAACAAATACATATATTAAATGCGGTTACATTCTTCGAAAACCATTTTTATATACGGTTGAGTGTTTTACCACAAACGCCTTCTAAAATGCTGCTTTCATTTGAGAATATTGCATAATCCTTCCAATTTGCACCGGCGATTGACAAAATGTCACTACTAACGATATATTTTGAAAATGCATTGTTGCTGACAACATTTGTCAGTATTAACGCAAGACCGCATTGCGAACTTGCTTATTTTTTAAGCACAATATTTGTGAATTTTTTTCTTTATTTCAATAAATTCTTTGGTGACCTCAATGCTGATTAGGCAGAAGTACGAATGCAACTCCAGAAGATTTCCCCTGTTCTCTGAATTTACATACCATAACTATGATTGGGATCATTGTTTTCTCGTCCATTAGGTGGCGATGTTTGGTGGCAATGTAGCAGATTCAGATTTTGTGTAATATTGTAACCTTTCTTTTTCAATGTTTAGAGTACCCTGGCGCACGCATCAGTCATGATGAGCCACTACGTCTTTCTTTAGACTTTAAACGCTACGAAGTTAAGCACCTGCTTTATATATTTTTAGGCTTTTTTCCCGAGAGTCAAATAAAGTCAAACTAAATCAGCATCAATTAAAAACACATTTGCACTTGGAATACTGAAACAAATAAGTTTCACATTAGACACAAAAATAATACTGGTCGCGAAGTGAACCGCATTACGCCTTGAGCTCCCAAAAGATGTAAAACCTTTAGTTTTAGGTTTATAAATGTTAATTTTGCCGGCAAAAGCGCTACCAATTTCTTTTTCTGTGCAGAGAAGTCAGTTAACCCGTTCCAATAGAAGTGACACCATCACCATAGGAATTTAGATGTAGCATCCTGTCGAATCGTTGACAGATGACAAACCTGCACCGGCCACATGTCTTCAACCATCTATCCTGTTTGGAGCGCGTAAATTCTTTAAAGATAAGAACATTGGTTTCATTAATTTGTTATTCATATCACACCCTGACGCATTGTCAAATACTTTTGTCATCTATAGTGGCAGATATCGAGAGATACTACTGACAATAGTTGTATACAAAATTAAGTTTGTTCAATTCCGGTCACTTGTCACTTTATTTATTTATGTAAACGAGGTACATTTACGAAATCCGTCTATTTGAACCAATAAGCTGACGTTTATTTGTTGCATGAACCGTTCCCGTACTTTGAGAAGTTTTGATATTTTTCAGAGACAATGCTCTGTTCCTTTCTAAATCTTTATTCTTTTCACGATTAACTGGAGAAGTTTGCCTGCGGCAGATCATTTTAATTTCTCATTTAAAGATTTAATTTTCTCGAAAGATTTCATTTTAATTTCGCGTATGGGAACGTAAACAATTGAACATAGAATACAAATTATTTTACTTAACAATAACTATAAAAGTAGGTACTAAATTCTCCGTTATCCACGTAAACATCAGTTCATTTGATTAATTTGACAGGTTATTTAAAGAAATCTATTTCGAATTTTCTTTTACGAAATTTCGCTTTGGTAAAAAGTCAGAAAATCTAACGCATACGGAAACTGATTTAAAGCAACTTATAAAGTAACTGTCAAACACGTACAGTGCCTCCTCTTCCTTTTTCCGACTCCATTACACTTCCAAGCATTTGCTATCAACTTCCCCGTTCGATTGTGCCATTTTCTCACAAAAACAAAACCATAAACAAAAATATCGCAAAGAGATTTATTATTCGCAAATGCATATTTTTTTCCACTCAATAAGCAAACCATAAGCAAGCATGCGCAAAGTGATCAATTATTTGCTATTTATAATTTTACGGTCCCGTTAAATGCTACTGAAATCTACCGCACACACAAAACGAACGCAGTATCTCTTCAAATGAAAGTGAAAATAAACAACAAATGTTTACAAAATAAATATACTGATGACAATGCTTATTTTATAAATAAAAGTTTTGTTTTTGGATATTTCTTTTTGTTTAGATGGGACATCGTCAAGTTATGAAATAAAAGTTACATAAACATTGCTCTTAAAAATTGTGATTGATTGATTAAAATGTATATATCGTAAACAATAAATGAATTGTAGTGTCACCACCAACGAATTAGATACAAAGTGTGAATTACGTTATGTGTACGCGGTTCATACTGTGAAATCTGTGATCGAAATGAGACAATCACATAGATCATGACGAATTAAAATTAATACCAACTGCACACACCCGCTGGGCTCATTTGTGTTCCTTTCGCTTTCTCTTGGGTGATTGTTGCAGATCATTGTATGGTTATCGTGCGCTAATAATTAGCACTGCTTAGAGTTATTTCTCTAATCTCTGTTTTCTATCTTCTCTGACGTTTGGTGTGGGTAGCGGTTCAGCTGTGACATATGGTGAATGATGTTTCTGTGTGATACGGCAGACAGTTTGTGGTTAGCTCTAAAAGTGGCATACTTGGTGAAGTTTTCCAACTTTGCAGACGTCAGAGCGGCTCCATGGGGGCTCTATGTCGGTTTTGTTTTCATAACAGCTTTTATGGTGGTCATGTATGTACCGACTGATTCCTGCATGTGATTGAAATTGGTTAGTTGGGTAATAAGAAACCAAGTTCTATTAGACTTCATTACAATCGAGGAAATACCAACTTAGCTTTTCAGTTCAGTATAAATTGCTAACTAATACAAGTATTAAGTTGATTTGGGAAGTCCCGTGAATAAATATATATGGGACAATAAAAGTAAACTTATCTGCTGAGTGTGAGATTTTATTTTCCGCTCGATTGCAAAAGTTGTTCAACCTGATACCGTATTTTACAAAAAACTTTAACTATAGACTTCAGTGAGTAATTTCACTGTTACTTTCATAGGTAAATGGTGAAGAAACGCATTCAGCTTTCTATATTCCCAGGCAACTTAAGCGTCAACAATCTAATAAAATTAAATAATCTGTATACTGATAGTCTTGCTTATCCTTAATGTAATCTTTGAGAGAAACGCCATTCAATTATTCTTCTTCTTCGTCTTTATGTTGGGAATTTGACAAGTAAAAAGAAAACAACAACGAAAAAGTGTTTATGGCATTTTGATCTTGATCATCATGCTAGCAGAAGTACGGCGCATTTAAACAATTGGCTTAGTACGATTTTAACGTCTTTGAGGAATGCCAGGGCCGGATAAGTCCGACCAGTAGATGACTATTATAAAACTAGGGCCAGTTGATAAGTATTTCCATGAAAAATCGAACCATTGCAATATAAAGTCTGTGTTCATTTTCACAATGTCACAATAACATCCTCCAGCTGTGCTCAGAGAAACTGGGCGTTCGAAGTGAACGCAACAACAATATTCAACCTATAGATGACTCTAGAAGTCAATTTCGAGGAAACAGACCTATAGTCTTTCAAGTAAATCCTTCCGTTCGTTTTTGCTATAGGCTCTCTGTCTTTAAATACTTGTGAGCCTCCGTATACCCATGGTACCCATACCTAAGTCGGAATCAAAATTCCTAATAGCAACAAATTATTACGCAGATCATGCCGGACCTAGTCAATGTCGAAAATCTCAGTTAATACGTATTTAAAAATATATAGATCTTACACAAACAGCAGCCAACTCGCATCCGGAAACGAAGTCTCACATTTTTTACGTGCGTGATCAGCTCAGGTCATTGCTCAAGACCTGCGCCTGCATTGTCTCTCTGGTAATCGGTTATTTTGTTTTCATTCAAATCTCTTCATCACCGTCAAGTATGCACAAATACCTAACCCATACCAACACTTCAGCTGAACAATAAGCACACCACTCCAATCGAGAGCACTCCCCATTGACCTAGTTCCGTGGAAGACACTTTTATAATCGATCGTCACGTTTTCGGTCTCTTCCATTCGTTGCTTTTTCGCTATTTTTTGACAAAAGATGACCCAATTTATTCCGAAATGCTTATTAGCTGAGTTAAATTCGCCAACAACAATACAGAAAAACCGTCTGGTGAACTCGTGATTGGCGCATTTGAAATAAAACTCGTCATCGACGGTGTATCAACAAACATTATATAATCTGCTGAATCACTTTCAGATTTACACACAAAAGACGATTAGGGTCGTCAGCGCGCTTGGAGTTAACCACGTAACACGAATACTATTATATTCAGCCGTGCTTAGGCCCGAAGCATCCTAAGCCCGCGACCATTGAATAGACTGTTGTATGGAAGAAATTTCTTTTATGACCTTAAACTTGCTCTCCAGTCTTTTGCCAACGGCTGTAGAGAATGTCCGCAACCGAGATTACGCAACCAAGATCCTCTTGGTAAATGGTTGCATAAAAGGATCTGCCCGAGGTTGCTGTCCCATTGTATAATCTCACCCCGAAGTCATTTCGGCCACAAACTATCAGCTGCAAGCAAGTTGAGGTTATGCAATGACAGTCCCGCCTTCCGCACACCGGCAAACAATTCACCGGGTGTGGTTTCCCAAAATTCCCCATTGCTAATGCGAAACTAAATCCAACACCGAAGATCTACTCGGGTCAAACTATCCGAGAATGTTGAGATCGTCAAAGTTTGCCCCATCGAATTTACTAGAGCTTATGAGTTTCGTTGGAACGAAAGCGAAGGCAAGAGTAAACAAATCAAAATAGAAAACGAAAGTAAAACGAAACCGAAAACTAAAAGAAGAAAACAAGGGAGACCGCAGAAGCAAAAGCTTTTCGATTTCATTCGATTGTTTGATTTGATGTTCGAATTGAATGTGGGGACCTTATTGAACTGCCAACGTTGCCGACCCGCGCTAAACGAAAGTGAAAGTAAAATGTGTCGTTTCCTGAATGTTAATTCTTTTAGTCCGTTAGTTGTAGTTTAGCGTTATTGATGTTTTCCACGCGCTACATGCCCACTTCCTTTGGGTTGGCACACAGGTTTTGGCTAGGAAACCATGGAACAAGATCCAAGAGGTAAGGTCATAAAAATATATGTGCAGCAATGCTTCTGCAATGCAACACTGCAAATTGCAATGAAAGCCGCAACTCATTTTAAGTGGATTCGATTGGAACAGGGGTTTTGTGTGGTAGCCACACAAGTCATTGTATAGGAAACGTCAAAAGGAAGGCAGTTGTAGAGGTTGCAGTTGTACACTTACATTTGAAATTATTCGTCAACAGTTTAGCTGCCTAAAAGAGTACAGCCCTATGCAAAATCATGCTGAGTGTCATTACCCATCAGCGAGACAAGCGATTTAGTTCATTTTCTTTGATTTTTTGATTGCTTTGCGAAAGAAACTTTTGTTTATGGACACACGTCTCGCCGTAAAACATGTAATAGAATGTATGTGTGCCGTACTTGCTTGGTTTGCTTTTCAAACTGCCTGTCGAAAACAGTGATTGTTTCGATCTCGGATCATTCGCCCATTCTGTGCTTATAATTGATATTCATCACATTTCAATCTCTTCTTAAAGTAACACATTTTCCGTCCGTTTCTCATTTCAGATCGCCATATTGTGCGCGTCCTACATTATAACTTTTACATCTGCCAAAGCATTACACGATCAGCAGGCTGAAGGGTCACAGGCGGTCAGCACCAGTGTAGCACAACAGCGAATTGGTCATGTCGAAGATCACGACGTCCATCTCCATGAACACTACGAACACCATGAACATCATCACGACCCCGGCTACTGGAAGAAGAAGGTAACGTGGAAGGAGGGCTGGAAGAAAATCTGGAAGCCGGCGAAAAAACAAATATGGAAGCCATCGTGGAAACAAATTTGGAAACCCATTTGGATTCCGATAAAGGTACCTGCCTGGAAGGATATCCAAGTTCCAGCATGGAAGCAAGTCTGGAAGCCAGTGTGGAAAGAAATTCAAGTGCCCGCATGGAAGGAAATCCAAGTGCCAGACTGGAAAAAGATATGGAAACCAATATGGGTTCCTATCAAAGTGCCCGCTTGGAAAGATATTCAAGTTCCCGACTGGAAGAGGATCTGGGTGCCGGTTTGGAAAGAGATTCAAGTACCCGCCTGGAAAGAGATTCAAGTTCCCGATTGGAAGCAATACTGGACACCTGAATGGGTCAAGGTTGGCATTCCCGGAGAAAAGTATCTCGGAAAAGATCACGAAGGCTGGGAGTACACTAGTCACGATCTGTGGAAGAAGAAACTCATCTGGAAGTCACACTGGAAGAAAATCTGGAAACCAGCGAAGAAACAAATTTGGGTACCAAGCAAAAAACTCGAATGGAAAGAAGAATGGAAGCAAACGTGGAAGCCAGCCAAAAAACAAATCTGGGTCGAAGACAAGAAACTCTCATGGAAGGAAGCCTGGAAACAAATTTGGAAACCAGCCAAGAAGCAGATCTGGGTGCCAAGCAAAAAACTCGAATGGAAGGAAGAATGGCAGCAAATCTGGAAGCCAGGTAAGAAACAAATTTGGATCGATGACAAGAAACTCAAATGGCAGGAGGCGTGGAAACAGATCTGGATACCCGGCTGGAAGGAAATCTGGGTTCCTGCATGGAAAAAGATCTGGAAGCCAGTCATCATCTCTGAATGGTTCCCAACTCCCGATCATCACGATCATCATCATGATCACGGCGCTTGGGATCGAAAGGACAACGACGGCAAAGTAGTCTGGAAACGAAGTGGTGAAGCAGCAGCCAACCCACCACTCCTAGAGGCTGAGAATACACAAGCAACGGCGACCGGCAGCGCGCCAGCTCCCGTGGCAGTCGAACCATCCACCAAGGCGGTACAACAGTGATCGAACGACTTGAAATGGTCCAAATTAGTCTTAGAGTAGTAGGCATAATCCTTCTTAAATTAATTCAAACATTCGAGAGTCAAGTGGAGACTAAATTCATACGCCATTTTGAATCAATCATTCTCTTTCTTTCCTTCCTTCCCTTAAACCATTATACTTTGTTATTATTATTTAAAACAAATGCGAGTGTGTAGATTGATACTACACGCGTCGTTCATCCTTGTAAATAATTCAGTCGCTAGATAGGTACCTTTATTTGTTTATGTTATTTGTGTAATAATTTGTTATTGGGAGAGTAATACTTTCGTAAAGTATATCAATGGTGTAGAACGAAATCATAAAATAGACTTAAAAGGGTTTCCCCAAAAGTAGGGCTCCCAAAAAAGTATTAACCATCTATTTGTGAAGTGATTTTGTAAGTCGAGTATTTTCTTTTTTATAGAAAAATAAAATAAGAATTATAAATGAAAACAACGGAGTTTTTTATTTCTTACTACTAGATAACAAATAAATAAATAAATATAACAACCAACTGTAGCTGTAATGGCAACTGTCTACCACTTCTCCGCATTTTCCACGACATCGTGATCGTGGTGGTAGTCTGGTGGCGGCTTTGGAATCGGCACCCATTCACTTTGAACCACCGGACCCCAGACTTTTTTCCAAAGCGGCACATAAATTGCCTTTTGTTGCCAATATTTCACCCATCTCGGTTTCCACGAGACTTTTTTCTGCCAAAAACCATTGGCGGCGGGATCTTCTGCTTCTGTATGTTGGACACTGAAAACAAAAAGAGCGGACTTAAACGCTGCATCACAAGTTAATGTCAAGCAGTTCTTATGGAATTGTTAATCTTTATGTTCGAACTATATCCTTTCGCTTAGGCTATTTCTTTTCTAAATGTTATTGTAATTTTTGTAATTGTAAGTTTGGAAGATATTATTTATGTTTATAAAAAAAACCTATTGCGCTGAAAGCCGCAAGTTAAAAAAAAAATTTATATTTTCAAGAAAACATTCGGTTCCTACTGTACTTAGTTCAAACAATTTTCATAGCATGCATTTAGGCTGCAGTGAATGGAAAGCAATTCTGCACTTGAAAGCCTTGAAAGTGCCTTTCTTTCACGCATCGCTGTTCGAAGATAGCCCTGCACATAACATCACTTTATGCGTAAAGTTTGGTTTAACTATCCACCATATCGCGCCATTTATCACAATTAATGGGACAGACATTAAGTCCACGTTTCACTTTCACCAAAAAGTACTGCACAAACTCACAATCACATGACTTACATCGTTGTAACTTTTGGCGGATGTCCTTTCACCATTGCGAGTCCACATAACACTGCAACTGCAATCATAATCTACACAGAGATGACAATAAAAATAAACCCATTAAAGCAGTATCCATTCACTACATGTTAAAGTCTCTTACGCTTGATTTCATTTTGTAAAACTCCTCTCAGAGGATGTTGTAGGAGCAGGAAAAATAACAAAATAATTGACTTCCGAGCGATGTATACCAGTCGAGCTATTCGATTAATTTAACTTAACCATCCGACGGTATGGGGAGTTTAATAGTTTTTATATGACCAGCAAATATTTGGTCAAATGCACAAATCGGAAGCCCGCTCCCATCTCGCCCGAACAGTACTTACTATATTCTGCACGTTTTGCACATTTCAGTAGTTTTACCGTTTTACCTTTGAGTTTGAATGAAAGCATTTGCGAAAGCCATAGCGGCAGTAGCTAATTTCCGATGTTCGTTAAAATGCTCTTCCGATGGCTGCACCCGAAATGTGTACTGATGGTATTCACGTCACAGAAATCGTGCGTTTTTGCATGGCTTTGGGACTTTTTTTTAAGTTTTTTACGTGCGTCGATTTAGTTTTTGTAATTGAGGAAAACGTAGTAAGGTACCTGGCAATGGTTGGTTTCAACTTCGAAGAAAGCCATCTGATATTATTCGATTTGGAGAGTTTTACGTAAGTTTCTTGTGGACTTATGTAAGAGGCTTTGGCTGCACGTATAGCATGATCGTGAGGATCATTTTGTCAAATATGAAAAAGTAGAAGGGCAATAAGTAAGTTTTGCATTATCAAAACCATAGACAAACCATATTGCATTGCCTCTGATCAAAGCAGTGGGGCAGAATGAAGGGACTTACTGATTTTATGGCGATTCACGTACCTATGAGTTTTGTGTCAGGACTGTACCAGAAGAAGACAAGAGAAGAGTAGAGTAGACGGAAAAGCAGTTCATTAAATGTGTCAACTTCGATACAAAGTTTGAGACCAATATTATGAACGAAAAACGTACAGTTTAAAATGTGTTGATGATATAAAGGAAAGAGATTCATTATCAAATGTTCGGTCCTGTATAAGATCTATATAGCCCTGGGGACTCCACTCAATGAATATCTTGCTTGAAATGGCCTTTCGACTGAACCTACAATTAAGTGAAGAGCAGTTTCTGTGGAATAACGATTTTGGTAGAAATGTACGTATAATAAGTTTGATATAAGTGATTGGTCATTATCTGATCGTCATATACGATTATAGTCTTACATGACCTTCCCCCTGTATTGTCACAAATTATGCACAGAATCTCGTGCTTGTCTTCTCACAATGACAACAATTGTTTGATGCTGCTTTCGTTATTTTTTATAACAAGCATAGGAAATAGTTAGGCGCAGCTGCACCCCCGACCGTAGCGCCACATAACGCATGTGCCATAGGTAGGTACCGCAACAGCAAAATCGTAAGTCGCAAGTGCCGTGTCCTAATTCTTTATATAACATGCAACTCAAATAAAGTGCGACACCGGACACCGGTCCCTTTTTATTTCTTCAATAAAACACCATTTTGTTCAACTTTTCTTCATCCCATTACTATATTTTCTTTTACATATAATATATAATATTCTCCGCAAATAGATTTACTGTTCGCTCCTTAAATTTATACAAATAATAGAAAGCAGCGAAATTAAAAACAGCAATATATTCTCTTCACTTGAGTGAAATTCTATTATTTCGATTAAAACTATTTTTTTACATTTCAAATATCTCTTAGTTCTCATCTGTAGGAATCCAACAGAATGTATCAATATCAAAAGGGGTTTTCATACTTTTCTTTCGTATAGTTTTCTTTCAGTGATCATTCTTAGAAGTCAAGGCATAGACAATGGCAACAACATATAATATATAGTTTATATAAAATCTTTACTCTTTTTTGGAACTAAATAAAGCCAAGACACACGCGAAGGAATCATAATATAACGTGGAGTTAATATCTTGATGCATACAGCATTCCACTAATTTATTCGAGAATGAAACTACAGATATGAGAGTAAATAGCTTTACACATTGTACAGTAAATATATATGTAGAAGCGTAGCCCATCATGGGCGTACACTTCGTTTCTAATTTCTAAAGCAAGTATAAAATGAAAATAAAAAATCCAAGCAAAAGCTGGTTGTTCCATGAACAATTTGGGATTAAACTATATCTATATAAATGTATTGGGGCTAAATATATGTATTTCTATATGTATATATGTATCTTTCTTTACACTAGGAGTTAGTTGGAGTTCCCCACTGCACAGTTGCGGCGCAGGGAAACTGTCGATTTTTTCATTTTGTTTAGTTTTGTAATATCCTTCTATCAAAAGAGACAAAAGAGTGACAATGAGTTGCTTTGTGGGAGAGGTTGTGGCTAGTGTATGTACGAGTATGTTTTGTATGTATGTAAGTGAATGAGTTTTAGTTTGTCAGTCTTGTTTTTTGTTTTGTAATGATCGTGCGAAAATATATAGAGAGCTTTTAAGAGAGCCTATCTTGGAGAGTAGTGCCATCTGTTAGTCAAAGGTTTCGTCGAGATTTTCTGTTAGTTACTCAAATGACATGAGATTAATTGGAAGAGGTTTCTCAGCATTTCTCTGAGATGCTTTACATATGGAATTCGTCCACTGATAGGTAGTCTGTGGGCTGTCCGTGCGAAACTTGTACACCGTTCCATGGGCTGGATTGAAGAGCTCAAAGGAGTTTTTATGTTTCGGGTTGTCCAGCACCTGTGCACACCATCCATCGAGGGGACATACTTTGCATGGTTCGCGTTTGAAGTCAGAACGTTCGCAACCTTTGAATGACTTTGGTGGGAAGTAAACAAGTGAATTGGCCCAGATTTGTAACCAATAACGCTGCCACGATGCTACGGCGGGTTTGCGACCCTCTTTGAGAACCGTTTTCCGGCGTACACAACCTTGGAAGCTTAGTGAATCGACACCAAAGTCAGTCACATCCGTGTCCAAATGGCAAAGCACTCCTTCGGAACTCTCTGTGGAAGTTGCATCTGCAGCCGTATGACCACCATCTTCTAGCACCGAATCGTCCAATAAATGACGCGGTTGACTAAGCAAACTGTGATCCGCATTCGAATCGGGTTGGTGGTGATTTGTTGCACCATCATTATGGCCATTGGTGATTTTGCCGAAAATACTGAAAGAAAATCGAGAATAAATGTGTTAAAAGGCAGTTGAAACAGTAGGTGATTATTTATAATTGAGAGTGTGCTTTACTAATTATTATGAAAATGAAAAACAATGAAATGAAAGAAGAGAAGTTTTATTACAATAACTTAGCAGTAGTTGACGCTGGATATTTTAATTTTCTTTAGCAAAAAGCGTAAATGTTGATAGAATTTTGATGTAAATACAGTTGTTTTCTGTTTATAAAGAAAACTTTGTATACCCGTGGACCAAACTTTGGAATGGCGCTATTTGGGAAAGCAAATTACATCTATTAATATCATCTGGACAAACAAAAAGGGTAGAGGAAACAAACTTACAAATAAGTAGAGTGAGCCATTAAGTATGCTGTCAAAGATTGAGAAAATAATGGACTTGTAGCTTAGACTTACTTTCCAGAACAGGCTCTCTTGAAAAAATAGACGACTTCATAAAGTGAAACCCTAAATTGAATTGCACTTCCTACTGGATGGTCTTCTGTATATTGTACACATTGGGGGAATTATTCAGCTTGTCCTCCAACGAAATAACGACAACGATAGCTTAGACAGTAGCGGAAATATTTGAGAGGAGGCTGTTGACTGCGGAAAAAAGATATAACAACACGAGAGGTGTTATGCAAATAAATGCATCAAAAACAAGAACTCGGAGCTAAGAGAGAAGCAGCATTTGATTATTTTGCTGGCGCTGAGGAGAACAGTCAATAGTCATGCCATTATTCCAGGAACTCATTCACCTCTGTCGCCTTTACTTGATGGTTTGCTTTTGGGTACTTTGATTCTCAGCTTTCCTTCTGTTTAACGTGGATTCACTCTATATAGATACAGACAACATTATAGCTCATGTATTTTAGTGGATCAGCGCTCAACGACTAACCCCTTATTGTGTAAGAAAAGCCGGTTGCCAGCGCAAATAAACAAGAATCTCCGCGCTGCCAACCTGCTTCCTGCTTCTACGCCTCTTTTTCCTAACGTTGCCTTTGATAAACTTGTCATCATTGTTCCTGCTTCGCACGATGAATAAATAAACCAGCAGCAAAGCTTGGCTAGCCGCCAGTGGGCTGTTCTATTGTTTTTGATGGCGCTACAGACCGACGCGCAATTTGCTGGTTATGTCCAAGCCATTGGCTCGAGATAATATCAAAGATGTAGCAACATCACTGTTGTTTGCTACGTTACTATAATTTTATTCTCTTCAAGTGCAAACATATATACAATTACTATCGAGGAGAGGGGATGGAACAAAACACTTACAACTTACATACGCAACACATCTGTACAAAAACTTACACAGAAATGTACACAAACAAAATGAAACAATAGGAAATACAGAACTGGAAAACGAACCAAACAATAAAAAGAAATACGTTTCTTAACATTTCTGTAATAGACTCACCGGCATTTGCATCGCTTGTTTGAGATCGTACCAATTCCGGGCGCAATCATCATAATGGGGCAGTTGCACTTTTGATAAAAATTTCGCGGCAAGCTTGTGCTGCGAAATCTTTTCGCGATTGTTTTGGAAATAACGAAACAAAATGTAAACCAATTGGCAGATGAATGAATTGTGTGGTGTGGAGAGGGTGGGTGGCGGGTAGGTGATGTAAAAGTGGTCAAAAATCAAATTATTTGGACAAAAACAAAACGACATAAACAGAAACGATATGATGCATGGATTGTGTATTGGATGAATCGTTGCACATGATGTCAGGCAGAACAGAGACAGAACAACAAAGAGCGAGTGTGTTTGAGGTGTGTCGAAAATGGAAATAAACAGAGAATTCGATTTGATATCGGTGTTAGTAAAAGAGAAATTCACTATCAGGGGACGGTATCACTTACTTCGAGCCTAAGCTTCGGCATTTCCTATGGCCTGGAATGAATTTAGCTCCGTTCGCGATGCGCACGGATCCGATTGTTTTGGCGGGTGAGAGATTTAGACAGGCGAGCGCCGGTGTGGCGGCATCCACATTGAACGACTCTTTCGAGCTGCACGACGATGAACTGGGCCCCGATGAGGAGGGTTCCAGTTTTAGAGATTTTCTACAACAAACAAATGAATAAAGTCAATCTGGAGATTGCATTAGAGTGGGACAGACTCACTTGTATTGATCCTCTTCAAAGATGTTCTGCAGCTCCTCTATATACCTGATCGATTGCAGGTACTTCTGAGACGATTCGATTGGCACAAGGTGCGTGTAATCCGATTGCTGATAGTTGGATATCACGCGTAAGATGTTGTTCATCTTATTGCGTCGTTGCTCGGGCTCCAGCCCACCCAAATGTGGGTGGGCCAGATCAATGTAAATCAAATCGGTTAGGAAGAGTCCCAAATATGGGATGCACGGCACTCGCAAGCTCTCCAAATACTCGCGCAGATTCGCCCAGTTATTGTGATCGCTGAAGACATCTGCCAGCCGATCGAATGTCTGTTTGTCCTTCTTTGAGAGGCACGACCAGGTCTTCTTCAGCCGGTAAATGCTGGCACTCTGCATCGCTGATATAATGGAGAACAGCGAGTGCAAATTATTGAGTTCGTAAAGCTTTTTGGCAACCTAAAGGGACAAAAAATTCGAATTAAGAGGCCAAAGGTGAATTTTTTATGCATACCTTAATAAAATGTGTTAAAATCTCGGCTCTCTGCTTTGGCAGATCGCCACTAAGGATCTCCTGTACAGTCCAGAAGCTCGTGTGATTGAATCGCTTTGTAAATGCAACAATATTTGGGGTAACAATGTGTTTGTCCTTCTTGGTCCAAGCGCAACTGGTGAGTTCATCGGGCTGGATGCTAGAGAACACTGGGAAGTCTAAGAGTGTTATCTGATTGGCCAACTCTTCGGCAGGAACACGCAAAGCGTTCAAAATCACCGAATCGTAGTTTTTGATTGACGAGTTAAGTGGGAGGCTTTGCGTTTTCCCCGGCGGCGTCGATCTGTAAATAAAATTCACATCAGTATTCCAAGAGTCTAGACAAATCTCCTCCATTTACCCATAACAATAGTAGCACCCTGAGCCAGGCGACGAGGACATAGCATTCAAGCAAGCCGATCCAATCGAGTTCTTCCTCCTCGAACTTTTCGCACTGATCCCCTTCGTTGGAATTCTTTCGAACTCTCTGTCCTTGCCACACAGTGATTTGTTGCTGTCTTTCCTTGGCCGTGGAGTTGTCGACGATCCATAGGACAGACGGTTATTTGGAATATAGCTGCCACCAACTTGACTCTGATGATGACATGATTTGCTCAACAGTGGGCCACTGTGATTGGATATATCGCTTGGTGGGGATTCTTCGCGTAGATTCTTGTAAATGTACTCCTCTCCGTGTTGCTGCAGAAAAACGAAACTAAATTAGCTAAACTTGACTTCGGTCACGTCGTCCACGGCGTACCTCTACAAACTTTAGACTATCCGAGGATAGATCTCGTGAGATTTCCGAGTAGCGCATCATGGCAGACAGTACATTGCCAAATATATGTGAATTTATCTGTCAAATAAACAACAGACGTAGGATTGGCCTCCTGGTGTGCGGCGGGAGCCCCAAATTCAATTTTACCTGCAAAAATAAACAAAAGGGGATAAGTTAGGAGCATTCTTGGACATTCCAACAAGTTATGTGTATTTGTTTAAAGCGAAATCGATTTATAAAAGTAATTTAAGATGTTAATGCTGTTGGCGTTTACCAATTCTTCTTGCAGGCTACAAAAACAGATCTTGTTTTCTATTTCAGAAGTCGTACATTGTCCCGTTAAGAGGGTATTAACGCCAGAAGCGAGAATTGTTTATTGAGATAAATACAAACACTAGTGATTGACCTGCATATAATTGAAATCTTGTAGCGGGAGATGGGGCGAGTGGGTGTCGTTTCCAGTTGTCCTTTTCGACAAATGGCAAAGTAATTTGTAAAGTGGAAGAGACCCCACGTGTCTATGCATGTAACATGCCATCCACTTGTAGTTCCAACAACCGTTTTCTATTAATTGATTTGTTGAGCGAAGCATTTTCGTTGCCGAAAATTCCTACACCAGATGCTTTCATTTATCATAAAGGAACTAAGACGATTTGTAATGTTAGACACAAACAGCACTCCATAAATGGATGGTTCATTGAAATGTGGGTAAAGACAAGCCAATTGCGATGATGAAAGTTTAATATTTCGAAAAAGTCCAATTTTCACTCCCTAGGGGTTTCCTATTAGATTGGGACATTCTCTGAATTGTCCCGGAATTCCTTTTGTACCTCAATTCACATGTTAAGAACTAGGTACAATTACCTCCACCAAATAACAGCAACTGCACAGCTAGGCGAATGTTATCCAGTCGAAGATTAACACTGCCTCAGCAATGGATGGAGGGAAGGAAGCAGAATGACGACTTCCACAAAATGTAAGCAAACTTAGGAGAGCTACATTCACTTTATTTTAACAACTTTTGCACGAGGATTCTTTTAAATTCTCGGATGGCATTCGAAATAGTTTTACGAGTCTGTTGCTGTCAGCGTGTTTTTAATGGGTCATTACAAATTAATGCACGAATGGCTGTCAAGTCCTATCATTTAAATTGCTATCGACCGCCAAGATTGCAGCTCAAAAGTTGTTGCGCGAATTTCTCCAGAAATCGTTACTTAAACCTGCAAGAACAGGATTACATGGCTAATAAAGTCATCCTAACCCATTTGCACCTCCCATTCCAATTATGCCCACCCAGTGCTTGTCTGCAACTAGTTTCACGGTAAAACAGGTTCAACTGCAATTAGCGTGCGATAGCCTATACTCTACCCACTGTGCGTTGAATTCAAAATGTGCTCCACATAACCTCCTCCACGATAGCACACTTTCATCCAAGCAAACCGCTCCAAAAGACATTCTAATTTCAAAAAGCCATAAAATAAGGCAACACTTCCTCTCCCCGTTGCTTCGGTTTTTTTAATGAATGAATTTCAGTCGTCCGCATCCGAGAATAAGAAAAACGCGATCCAAAACGATCGCAAATTGTCTATTTGAGTGTTGTAAACAGCACGCATATGGCCGTGTCGTACAGCACGATCCCCGACGCTAAGTTTGTTTTCAAGCACCGACCGTATAGAATTTATGTTTTCTATTTTCTCGAGTGAGATTTGTTGTTCTTTGTCGATCAATTTGGACGCCGTCGTCGTACTTTCCTTTCAAATGAATCTGCAGCATTTTCACGTTTCTATCATTTTCCAAGATAAATGAAAACTGTTATCTGCAATTAGCTGTTCATTTTGACCTAGTGCAAAATGTTTCTGTTGCGGGTAGAGATGCGCAACAAATAATTGCAGCCCTTGAATGTTATCATTATCGGTACGGCCGGCGCGCCGATTGTGGCGTCAGAACGACGCCAATCTAAACAAAATACCATCCCCCCTCTGGAGAGTGGGCCGATTTCGGAGAGCAGTTCGCATTTGTTGTGTCCGCGTAGGCGTTCCTCCTCGAGTAGAATGAAAATATTTTCTTAAAAGAAAAAAGAAAAACTTTCTGGCTTCTGGCGAATTTCCGTAAACTTAAGGCGGACAGATTATCGGAATCATATGATTCGGGCAATTAGCCGGTACCGAATCTATTTTCAAATTAAACCACAACGAAATTTATTCGAAAATCTTTTTACTTTATTTGTTTTGTAATGTAAATTTGATACGTATTCCAAGAACTCGGTCAGTTGGGCACATTGTTGGGGATGATTTCATTTTCATTGAAAACTGTGGATTTTTCGGTTTTGCAAAACAAGTGCAAGATCTCGAAAAGACAAAAAAGGGAAATAATATCCACGTCAGTCGCCTTAAGGCTGATCTCAATCTGTTCAGATGTAGAGCCAATACTTGTAAAAAGTAAATCGGTCTAAATCAAGTGCGGTAAAACAAACAAAATTACCTATGTAAAATGATTTTGCGGGCCCTAAACTGGGGTCAAATGAGGACGACAATCAAAAAATGCACCCTGTCTTGGAAGGAACTATGTAGTTAGGATTACTCCACACAATTTTAATGCAAACGCACATTGGCTTAAGCTAGATTACTGAAAAAAGGAAAAAAAATTGTACTTGAAACAAATCAATACAATATCCTAACAAAGGCGGGTTTTCGCTGCCGCTCTAAAGGGGCGTTTATCGCTCGGTTTACAGTAGACGTCATTGAACACTATTGATGCAATTACGAATCACAAATGGTATCCAGCTGTTTTAAAAATCGCTTATTTAACATGTTTGGTGAGCTTTAGCCATTTTTATATTTATGCCATATATTTTCTACGATTCTTTAACTCAACATGTTCAATAGACAAACTGACAGTGCTGTAAAGTCCACCTTGCACGATAATTTAAGTGGCTTTTCATAATTTTTGTAAATAATTCATTAAATCTATTGACAGTTTATAATATGTATTTTGTTTTGTTCGTTGTTTACTTTAAATATTTGAAAGAGAGACAACGTTTGCGTTAGAGAATGCAAAACTTTCCATGACTTCTCAAATGCAATGACAACTACTGTCAAAAAAGTCACATTTGCTCTTTTCTTATGAGTATTTATGAATTTGTTTTTTGACGGATTGTGAGGGAAATCATTATGCCTTCTAAATATTACTTATTACTTATTTTTGGTTCTGGTTGGTTATATGGTGCAAAAATGTGGTCAAAAGTAGCATTGCATTTATGGGCAAGATCGATGTAGTGGGGAAAAGCGAGAATTAAAAATGTTTCTCGCCGTAACCAATAGTTGTTGGAAAATTTTATCAAGTTTGCATTGATGTATTGTCTGAGAGAACAACAACTTTATTAACAAATATGATTGTTCTTCCCCTGTCAAGAAGTAAACCTGTACCTTGATTCGCTGTGAAATGTGATATAGGAACTTTATTACTTACACCAATTGACCCACCGAGGTTACCAATTACTAAATACAACGAGTTTGACAGCCATAGTGTTTTTGAAATTTCTGAATTAAAATTCATGGGATTTATAACAATTTAACCGCAAACTGTCAGATTTTATTTGATTTATTTAACAAATTCATAACTAAACTAATAACTGACAACAGGACTTTTATTTTGTGTCAAAATTTTCGTATATCTGACACAAAAAGTGTTTCTCAATTCAGCCGTTCCAACATTGCATAAAAGTGTAGGTCATTGCCATTCGTCTCAGAAGTTGGGCCTCGACTCCTTTATGGACCTGTAGCGCCAACTTTTTACTAATTTTCTTTAAATATTCACTGCAAGTTCTAGATTAAATTATACTAGGCACTGTTCACAATGAATCATACTTAAACATGTAACCCAATCAATAACAGACAACACCCCACCAGAACAAGTAGAAGAAATTGATATATTAGGTAGGTACATTTTGCACTTAAACAAATGAATACAAAATACCTCTGCTATGACTAAGAAGACCGACTACACAAATTCATTCAATTTAAATGGCTCTTTCGTGACCCATCCCACACCACCCGCAGTAATGGAGTTAATTAAGCGCCTGCGAATGTGATTAAAAGCCAACCTTGGCCTATGAAACGAGCACACGTAAAAGCATTTTCCTATAGTCAGGCTAACTAGCAGCAGTCCTCTGGGGCGATTTTCTCTGCACAACCAGGAAGGAACTTTGTCTGATGAGTAAGCAGATTACTTTATTTGGACTTTGATGCAGCCGGCGGCAGTGGAGCGTGCGTCTTTGTGTTGGGATGCAATTACCGTAAGACGAAATGGGCACAGTACCTGATGTGGGGGATTGATCGATAGAACTTCCACAATGCATACACATTTTATGTAAACAAGTAAATGCAACAACAAAAAAACTCCAACTTTCCAGTTCAATGTGTATGGGTCAGGAAAACAAAGAAAGCACACCACACAGCAAAGAGCGAGGTGAAGAAGAACTCACATATATCAACCAGGTAAGTTGGTTTCAATTTGCTTTGCTATTCAAAAACTAGTTTTTCGCTAGAAGAGTTTTCCTTTCACCACACCGCGCACACAGAACTTGTTTTACAAGTGTGCGGGCTGTAAAATCATCTCCAGAAATCAACTGTGTATACATGGAAGCGTTTTGAGTTCTCTAGCGGAAATCCAGTATCGCCAAGTGAATGGCGAAATTAAGAAAATCACGGTAGATTTATGGACTCATCGTGTGAGTTAATTCTTTTTTGTTTTTGTTTAATGGGACAAACGATGACAAATGTTACTTTCCTGAAGTTTGACATCTTGTTAGGTGTCTTTCGAGGTGGCCCCCAAGAAAGTGAGAGACCCGACATCTGGTCATAACGGTTGAAAGATGATAATGTCATCGGATTCACTTTCTATTTGGGTGACACTCGGAAGGGGCCATCTAGCCACGGAAAAGCTCGGCACTGACTGACAATCGAAAGTGTGTGGGTCAACAGAGTCGCTTCTATTTATAATATAGATGACACTATGTTCAGAGTGGGTAGTCTGATTTCTTTTCAAAGATCAAGCACTGAATCTTTATTACCCATATCACACAACCTTAAACTTGAAAAAATCCCATAACCCACAATATGACTTGCAACAGTGTCTACGGCATAGAAATAAATTGGGAATATAATAAACTACTGTACACAAGTCGACACGTTTAACAGATCATACCGTGGTGACACGTTCAGCCACACCTTCTGCTCTGTCACACGCAAAATCGGCACAGACAACTTCAAGCCACAATATCGCTATGCCCGTGTAGTTTAAGAATTTGAAATTATTTTAAAAATACACACACAATTGTATTTTCAGTTCAAGCCCCCAAAATTTATTGCTCAATTAGTATCGTCGGCCCCACAGATGAATTGTTTATCGTTGAAGAAGAAATATACATGTGCTGACTGCTGAGGTCATTTTAGATTCTCTACACATTCTACATGTTGACGTTCAGTGCGCGGGACATTGATTTCTTACGAAATATTTAATTAAAAGTGCCACCGGATGTTGAGCAAAAATATGGAACACGAGAAGTGTCAATTGTAGCACTTGTTCTTGCACTTGTATGTTATTGGAATTTGAACTTGAAAACATGAGCTGAAAATAATGCCAGGTAGTTGTTGTGAATGATTTGGAGAGTTCTTTGCTATCTCCTTAAGCTTTTATTTAATTTCATTAAAGCTAATTGGATGTGTCACAACCAGAAGTCACTTATTTTCTTTGAAGAACTTTTGATATTTGAGTACCTGCACACTTATTTAGTGTCAGCTTGAGTTAATTTTCATCCAAAAGATGTCGCGAGAAAGTCTAGACCAAATTTGTCGCAGCCACTAATATTTTAATCGTTTTATCGTGCCATATACAATATGTATGTTGCCGTAGGTAATCTCATTTGAATGCCAGAACAATTATTACGTGTATGTACTTAATAAGTTGTGTTATAGGTTATAGTGCTTTTTAACAGGTCATTTGTGTACGCGGCTAGCGCAATAATTTCAAAGAATAAGTGTAGTTAGATTGCGTGGGTCATTCGTGCTTATTTAGTAATAAAATAATGTTCTAAAAATAAAGTAGTAGAAGTGCTTTTATAATGCTTTCTAAGGCAATAGGCGATTTTATTTTCTTGAAGAAACTCTGAAACGAACGCGTTCAGAGAGCGACCTGTTTTATTTATGAAACACATTTGAGTAAGCTGCCACATCATCTTGTATTTATTTAGTCTTGTACGCTTTTTTACTTTACTTTTTCTTGATCTACAGTCGCATGGTAAGTTGTCAAAATAAGCTGTGCTCAGAGTTTTACCCAGTCTGAACTCAGAGTGAGCTCTGATCAGAAATTTAATGAAAAAAGAAATACAACTTCAGGGTTTTGGTGACAAAAACGAAATACTACTTTTTTGACAGTTCGGACACTGCTCTGAACTTAAAAAGAAATACACCTAATATCTGCCCTTCAAAGTGGTAACGCTAGAGTCGAACAGACGTCGCAGGACATCTTATTAGAGTAGTAACACCTAGACAGCTGGGATGAACTATTCGCCTTTAAACAGGAGCTCCGCTGACCTAATTGAAAAACGAGATCTAAGGCTACTAGCAATGACCACAATAGCTTAGTCAAAGGCTTGACTGTACCCATCTGAACGTGAATTTCCATACCACTTCCACTCTACTACATATACACTCTACTCCAAATGTACACATGCATGATTTCCCTCTGAAGCATATCACGTTGTTGCATGATCAGCCATCAGAGTCTCGGAACGTCATCGACCACAAAAACTACGGGCACAGGTGGACTGAATAAACAACCAGACCAAACCCAGAGCGCTGCTTAAAGTAGCCAATAGACTATTTGTTTCACTTGTGGCGGTAACACATTGGCGCGCATGAGTGCACAGTCGACGCCACAACTATTGTATCGGATTGCATAAAGTGGTAACGCTTACAACGTCTCCGAGTAACAGAGCCGTGCTTAATAGTTCGCTATACACGCGTAAGTATCGCATGCAAGATGTTTATTGATGGCTCGTTGTTATACTCGTATACGGGAACGTGCTCAATTGCGTGACAAAAAGTAATTTTCTTTTCGGTTTTGCATCTCATATACCTACCTACTTGTCTGTCCATCAGGAATAAATCCAAGCATGCATGGATGGTCTTCTCTGTTTTGCACTTGTGTTGCAACTTGTTTGTTTTTATTGGGAAGCGCTTTCGGTTGATGGGAATTCAGGGTCAAGAGGGTTATACTTTTTCGATGCATATTTGTGTATCGCGTTCAGTTTGTTTAAGCGCTTGAATCTTCTTTGTACAAACTAGATGCACATAGTGTGCGTGGGTCTATATATTTCTTAGGATTGCAATATTATATGTACGCGTTCATGACAAATCAGCGCTAACTAATTTTATTCCTTTAATAATGTATATATACGGTCTCTCAATGGAAGGATTTTCTTTTTTTAACAAAGGTTTCTCCTTTCCTAAATTGTACCCGATTGATTTATACCGACAAAAACTAAAATGTAAATGGTGAATATCAGATACGACAGTCGCGTACCGATAGGATCCCATTGTGTTTGCCTTAAGAGCAGTGAGATCTGTTGCCGGAAATATAAAATTATTAATTGTCTTCTGTTTCTGTGTAAGAAAATTAGTGGTTTTTATTTGAGTATAGTGAGCATTGCTGGCGTCAAAATGAGAAACTTCTGTCCACAATTCCCAATACAACTTTTTAACTTTAAAGAATACTTCTGCAGAAGCTTTGCAGTTTACTAAAAACTTTTCAACAAAAGTTTAAACAAAACTATGCTGTCACTTTGTTTTCTTTGTTTCTTTAGTTGACGTGTAGTTCTTTTTTATTTTACAATGACGAAGTGGTTGCGCTTTTAAAAAATAAAGTATCAGCACAGCTGTCACAAGTAACTTCGGCCCAAATGGGTCTTTCTAAAAATACATACCACATGCCAAATTTTGCCACCCAACCCTCTTCACAAGTTTATCTAGGTATGCATACATACATTTTTTTTTGTAAAAACAATTCCTTTGTAAGAAAACTCTGTCCTCCACATAATTACTTAAGTAAAGACGAAGGGAACTTAAAATAAACAACCAGCCAACCATCGACGACCTTAATCCACTTGAGATAAATGTGAAAACGTTTCCCAGTTCGTTTTTTGGCGCGGATACATTTTTAAGTGTGCTTCCCTCTTAGTTTTCAATTCACAGGGCAAAAGTATTTTTTTTAATTCAAATTCCAAGAGCGCAGACGAATGCCAGCACAAACCTTATCGTCGAATTTTTAAATTATATACACGAGCTATTTATAAAACTTCCTCCGCTTCTTAAGGGCGCGAGTTAAGTATCCATAGCAAAACATATTGAGAAAAAAGATAACATTATTTGTATTCAATAATATCTTTAGTCTCTAGTACAGTCTTGCACACAACGCTACAATGATAACATATGTAAAAGAGATAATATCGTTTGTATACAATGTTGGAATATTATCTCTTCTTCATTATCAAGCAAGACGATTGTACGCTTGGGTCTCTTTGTGGATAGATAAGAAAAGTATATAAATACGACTGTATGATGAATTTATCAACAGTCTTATTGTAACTACATAGTAGCCTTAAGCTCCTTTTAGAATTAGTAAAAAGTATTTCAATAATAAAGGACATAGTTCCAAATAAATATTGTTTAATTTTAAAAGTAAGAAACAAGTGTTTTAATTGGCGATCCTGCCAGGAGGTTAAATATACTTTTTAACTTCAATCGAGCGGACCTCGGGAACAAGTAGTGAAATCTAGTATAAACAGAACACTCGCGTTACCGGTTACAAGAATTACCTAGCATAGCAGGTACAAATATAGCTTCTTCGTACGAAGCAGCAAAGCAATTCAGTGAAAGTGTATATGTGGAGAAAAAAAACACACAAATTCGACGACAACAGACACGAGTTCAAAATGGAACAACTCGCAGTATTAATGGCAAGATTAGAAGCTTTAGAAACCAGGAGCAACACAGTAACACAAACCCTAGAGCACACACGCACAGAGAATGCAAGGTTAGCAGCAATAATAACTAACCAAAATCAAATAAACACTAATTTAGAAACAAAACTAAATGAAGTAAAATCTGGATTAGGCATAGTACCAAACATACCTGTGCTAGAGGAAATAAGAACCACATATACAGATGGTAGTGAAATACAGTTAGACGCATTTAAAAGCCTACCTATTTTCAACGGCGATCAATCAAATTATCGGTCGTGGAGCGAAGAAGCATCCAGATTAATGGACAGCATTAAAAACTTCAAAACACACAGTAAGTACGCAGCAGCATTGACTATAGTGAAAAGTAAAATACAGGGTGCAGCCGCGAATGTGTTAACTAATTATAACACAATTTTTAATTTTGAGGCGATACGTAACAGATTAGATTATACGTACTCTAATCAAGAACCTCTATACGTGCTACAAGACATGATGAAAGCCATCACGCAAAAAAGAAGCACACTGTCTGAATACCACGACGAGATAAATAAAAATCTCAATTTAATAATATCAAAAATCACTATGTCAGGTGATCCGCCGAATATAATCGACAGACTAATTAAAAATGCTAACGACGACGCAGTTCGTATATTCATTGATGGTATGAGTGACAACTTTACAAGAGGATCATTATATTCAGCTACAATAAATGATCTAGAACACGCATTCGCAATTGCTCGCAGAATAGAACATGATAATGTGCACAGGCATTTACATCTCACTCAGGATAAGCACCACAAAAATATGCCACATGAACGCAGAAACGAAAGAAGACCAAATTATTCGAGCCAAACAACGAATTATCAACCCCAGAAGCAATACGATAATATGCAGCAACACAATCAAGGACCACAGCCGATGGAGATAAACTCGAGACAAATTGTACATGCACAGCGACAAAATTGGAATCAATACAAACCCGATGTATATAATCCACCAGCGAAACGTGAACACAGCGGGAGTTTCAACACACACAACAGACCGCAACGATCTTATCAGCAGAACTTCAAGCAGCAGAGAGTAAATAACTCCCGACAACAACGCAGAGACGATGTCAGCAGTACATATGCAGAAGCAGATGAAACGGAATGTATGGTAAATAATAACATAAGAATAGATCATTTAAACTAGTAGACGGGTTGCCCTGCTTAAATTTAACTAGTACTATTTCTAAGAAAATTTATAAAATTCTTATTGATACTGGTGCAACCCATAATTACATTAATAGAAAATGCGATTCTAGCAAAAAAATTAAAATTAAACCTATAAAAATAAAAACAATGCATGGTTATTCTATGGTAGATACAAAGAAAGTAGTTAGGATATTAAAGAAAAATATAACATTTTTTGAATTAGAGGATATTCAGTCTTTTGATATGATATTAGGATATGAAGGACTTAAAGTTCTAAACGCGGAAATAAATTTCAGTAATATGACTCTAACTACCATAAGCAGTGTCGAATCTATTCAGAAAATTAATTACATAATTGGGGAAAATAATATTTATAAAGCAGACATAGATAGACTGATGAAGATTAATAACAGCATAGGACCGTTACCCTTTACAGATACTATAGAAGCAAGCATTAGGACGACCAATGATAATCCGGTTTATGTTAAACAATATCCATATCCCATAGCAGATAACGAATTCGTAAACAAAGAAATACAGAAACTCTTACATGACGATATAATAGAAAAAAGCCATAGTCCTTATAACAGTCCCATATGGACAGTACCTAAAAAAGGTTTGGACGAAAAAGGAAAACCAAAACGGCGCATGGTTGTTGATTTCCAAAAACTTAACGCTCACACTGTAACAGACAGATACCCCATTCCGGATGTCAACATGACAATTCAAAATTTAGGTAAAGCCAAGTACTTTACAACATTAGATTTGGAGTCAGGTTTCCACCAAATTAAAATCAAAACAGATGACAAAGAAAAAACAGCTTTTGCTATAAATAGCGTCGAAAAATCGGGACGATTTCGTTTAACAAGGGGGGGAGTTAAGTATCCATAGCAAAACATATTGAGAAAAAAGATAACATTATTTGTATTCAATAATATCTTTAGTCTCTAGTACAGTCTTGCACACAACGCTACAATGATAACATATGTAAAAGAGATAATATCGTTTGTATACAATGTTGGAATATTATCTCTTCTTCATTATCAAGCAAGACGATTGTACGCTTGGGTCTCCTTGTAGATAGATAAGAAAAGTATATAAATACGACTGTATGATGAATTTATCAACAGTCTTATTGTAACTACATAGTAGCCTTAAGCTCCTTTTAGAATTAGTAAAAAGTATTTCAATAATAAAGGACATAGTTCCAAATAAATATTGTTTAATTTTAAAAGTAAGAAACAAGTGTTTTAATTCGCGCACTTTCATACTCGTTTAGTTGCTATATAGCTGTTGCGGTTATTTTTGCGTTGGCTTCGGTCTTGTTAAGTATTCCATTTCCATTCCGTTCGGGAGTAGGTTGCAATGAGTGGCAGATTTATTCTTCCCAAGTTTTCTTCTCTCCGCATTGATTTGCGTAACAAAATTCCGAGTAAGAAGACAAAGAATTTCATTTCGAGATGTCAGCGCTGTCATTATAAGTTGCCATGTGTAGGGGTGGTGCATCAGGTTTCCTAAAATAGACTTCAGAGGTTCTCAACTATACACTCTTGTATTAATCAGTATGGGGAATTTGTCCACCAAAGATAATCAAAGTTTTTTTTCCAAAGAAAGCCCCCTTCATTGAGATGCTGGTGATCTTCACACATAATATTCAGTGTGTCAATAGCTACAAAGTCGAGTTTTTCTTATCTCGGGGTTTAACCCAAGCTCGACCTAGAATCACAAAATGAGGATGATAGCGATATCTGTTGTGTGTATATAGTTGCTAAGCAATAAGCTGTATACAAAATGGAGTCACTGCCCCTAAATTAAAAAAAAATTATGATTTACGTGTGCTACAGTTTTCTTGTTTAGTTTGGTTTGGCATCCGTTCATGGTTCTAAACGGAATTCCGAATTTTTCACACATTTTCGGATGCAGCTAAAAGGAGCGAAAATCGAACATGCCTTTCAATATGGACTGAATGCGTTCACTCAACTGACAATTTAAAGGCTACAAACATTTGTTTGTGTTCTTTTGTTCGCTCGCAATATTTTCTATCAGAGCGGTCCGTCAATATTGTTATGAAGTATAAATGAATTTCACTCACATTATCAGCTATACAAACTGTGCAAAAAAAAAATCACTCCTGCCAATCCATTTGAAAAAATATGACAGCACAAATGAAAAGACCTTAAATAAGATCGAATCAGAGAGCATCTCCGTTCACTCTTCTAATGAAAATGTAGTACGCATAAGCTTTAGGAATACTCAACTTAGATTTCTGTCAGATGAGGGTGCGTCCACTTAACTTACTCCTCAACTTTTTATACGTATGCTGTCAATTTTATTTAATTCCATGCTCACATAAAAACTTCAGTCATTTATTTGACCCATATATTTCCACTAATACCCCAGAAATCTTGAATGGTTAAGCTTCATTTGACTTATTTGACTCCGTTTCACAAAAAGAAAAAGAAGAACACCACAATTAAAGGCAAATTCAATCCAAAATCATTTTCTTGATCCCATCAACTGATTAACAAATAAAAAATAGAACATTGGCGTAAATACATTGGCATAACATGAAAGAAATACCTACACCTATTAGGAATTTGGGCGGCAATAATATTCTAAACTACAATGCGTCAGTGCGTAATGATGCCAAAATAACTCTCAAGACTAATATCTGTCATCAGGGCGATTAAAATTTTATTTGACACGTTTCGCACGTTTGATGGACAAAATTGGTTAAACCCACACAAAATGTGATTTTCCCAAATGTCATCATGTGTCAAGCTGACATTTATGATAGCGAAAAGTCATGTCCCTTGTGATAGATCACTAAAAACCAAAAAAATTATTTATGCAATACGCACGTAAAGCGAAAACCATCAACAGAGGCAACAAACAAAATTATTCAATAAAAAATTTAAATCACTTCCGCTGCGTGAACAAAAGTTTCGCCAACTTTCGCATAACATTACCTACACGCTTAAGTTCGCTCAGGCCAATAACAATTGTGGCGTATTATAAGAAACTCTCAACCGCATTTAGCAGTTTTGACCTAAAAAAAAAGAAAAATAACCGCATGGCCAACAATATACACAACAATTGCAAATTAGAAAACAAAAAGTCCCACCATGTGTAAATAATAAAGAACGCAACCTGCAGACAAATACAACAACAACAACAACAGTATAATGCGAAATCCCCTTCGGCTACGCAGTCGGGCTTTTTTTTCGCCACCAAGTTAAAACAGAAATTCAAAACAAAACGAAAACAACCTTCAACCCACAACTACAAATGTTTAAAAATAAGAACCCAAACTATATGCACACATAAATTAATAAATACGTTTCTATAAATCAGACAGCGGCACGGACGCGACGGTATCCAACCACACGACAAACTCTAAAAATAGGGGGAACGGAGACATTGTGGTTATTTTTTGTTGTTTTAATGTTTTATTTTTAACTCAACGACATAGAAAAAATGTCACACGACTTGCAGTAGCAACAGCACATCCAAAATGAGTACGATGCGTCGTCGTGACGTTTGCTTGTGTCAATTCGTGTTCACCAGCCGCTGATAACATAAACCCTTCCCAGCTCGTGTGTTGTTTGCGTTCCATTTAATTATTCACATCACAACACACCGACACCGAGTTCATTGTGCACACACCCTTTGAACATACCCCGAGTGGGGTATGCATAACAAAATGCCCATAAGGATAGATCAGCAAAATGTGTGTACAAACGCTGACACATACAAGATGCCCTGATTTGTATCAGCTCAACAGCACTGAACACTGTCCAATGTCCATTGCCTTACGGTAATTATGGCACAAACTCGATTTGCCATAAAAATAAACAAGCAACCAGTATACAGTTGACAGAGATGTCTACTCGTACCGTACTGTGTTGCTGTTCAGTGCGTCGAGTCTTGTGGTTGTGTGTTTGAGATGGGGGCGAAATCGTTTGAATCAAAAGCGACTGGCAGTTAGCGGCGCTCTGTCAAGTGTGCTAATTCAATACGGTTTAGATGTTTTTTTTGTGTCTGAACAATTTTACAGCTGATTTATGTAATTTGTTAATTTTTAATCGAACACAGAGATGTTTCTTCTCCTTTGGTGTAATCGCATGGCAATTGATTCGCAACACATTGTGAGATGAAGTTGAACAACAATTGCCTCTTTTTTGCTGATGGAATAGAGCAGTAAATCGAATCGATGCGAATCCGTCTGAAAAGTGGATGAAAATCAGGAAGAGATGAATCCAAATGGATTTAATGATTGTTTGCGGAAAATTCAGTTTAAGAGGTCTTAAGCGTTAAGAGGAAATTGCTAACAGACTCCGTGTTGGCATGCAGACACAAGTGTGTGTGCGAAGAAAATACATGCGGAAAAGGCAATTCCCGTAGATGTTGACCATAGCGGTTGAATAGATGTTTAATAACGAAGATAAACTGCTACTTCTAGATGTAAGCAACTTGGTTGACGTAAGTGCATAAGCGGTGAGGAGAAGGTAATGTTCGTGCGAACTCTTAAAAGGAAGTCCCATAATTGTACTCTGTGATCTGTTATGCTATTCGTACTTTTTATAGATTGAGGAAAATGCAATTGATATTCGCTGGCCGATGTCACCAGACCAAAATGGAAAATGCATTTCGTATACGGATGGAAAGAAACTCATAATGAAAGCAACACTGACCGAGCGAATATTCGAAAGCTTCTGGCACGGAATACCTGTAGTTAATTGTCATAGCTTAATCGCACCGAGTTTGAATTTGTTATTCGTACTTGATCACAGGAACAAACTTCCTTGACGTTTAGGCGTTAGTTTACCAAACTTCCCGATAATAAAGACTCTAGGCTGGGAGTGATGCCAATTGTTTGCATTTATGGATATGCAAGACTGCATCATCATTTTAGTAAGTGACGCAGTTCCGAATTTACCCAGATTTTCGACAGAATTTTCAATGAAAATATGGAATCCACTCTTTTTGTTTTTGGTAAAGACAAAAAACTACAGACATTTGGCTTATTACACCTAAAACCGTTGGAGGAGATCAAATAGCTGCTTAAACACCGGTGCCTATGTATGCCATTACCTTAGCAAGCAATTGTAATAAGCATACGAATCGGGCTATATCAACAAATTGCTTTGCTTATTTGTAAGAAAAAAAAAGTACATCTGTCACACTTTGCTAGTGACCTGAAGCCCGCAACTTATTGTAACTAGTTTCTTAAAAAAAAAAAACAACACGTCAAACATTCGTTTTGATAGCTCTTTGTCCTCCTTCCACGTAACAACAGCGTCATTATTTAACTCGAAGTTGTCACATAAATCAAGCAGCGGCATCTTTACATCTATTGTCCACCGACGAGTTCATTGCGGACAAGTGATGTAACTTTTAAACGTAACGCGCTCATCGCAACAAAAGCAAGTGTAAGCTTAAGTGCCTCCCCAACAAGGAGCTGTCATAACTAAAAGATTGTCACAAAAGTTCAATAACAATTTCGTGAACCACCTCCTCTGATGAGTCATAACTCTGCTGGCACCGTGACTTCCAATCAACAAGTAATGAGTATGAGCAACACTAATCAAGACCCGACCACCCAAAAAGATAAACAAACACTAGCCCAACACTCGTATTTGAATAGATCCGGCCGACATGATAAATGGCATTCTTATCTCGCTGACAAACAACCGCAGCGCGTTTTGTTTATTTCTCTAGGCAAATACGTCCGTATCACTCTAAATTCACGTGGGTCAGCGAAAGAATAGGTAGTCCTCAGCAAATCCACTCCTAAAAACGATAATTTACTATATATCTCGATTCACAATTAAACCTCATTAAGATCAATAAAACGAATTTATATTCATTCTCATTCATAAGGGCGTTTCTCGCACGCAATTCAAATTCACATGCAACGGCCCACAATATTGGCAACCGGTGGTGGTAGTCACTAGTCAGTCAGCTAGTGCCTGGTACAAAAAATTCGGACTTGATCTCGCGCTGCTATGCTTCTTTATTTAGTTGCCGCCTCGCCTTGCTTATCGCAGAATGCCAGCGGAACACGTAACAATTCGGATGCGTGTGTTTGTAGATATTTCTGTAAATTGTTTAAGAAGGAAGTTGGCATCGTGCTTCGTTCTTATCTCGAGAGCTGATGGCTGGCAAGAATTTCAAGCGAACAAAATAAATGAACCTCGCTTGTCCAAGTAAAATAAATAAGATCACCGACCGTTGTCGATTTGAATGTGTGCTCGTAACTCAAAATAAATACAAGTCTACAGCTACACGCACATAACTAGGGCTTCATAAATCGATACCTCAAGGTGTCATTGGCATTTTGATGGCGCTTCCTCACCTCGATGTAGCGATGGAACTCATGCCAATTGTTATGTTGGCACGACACAGTCTGGCATATTCAATTCAAATCGAATCACGTTTACACAGCTTGAGGTGCGAACTTGTCAAAGCCATTTGCAAGTAGAGCTGATGCAATTTTTAAGGTCAAATTTATCGGGCTGCCAAACATTGCGAATACGCAAATGAATAAATAAAATAAGTCCGCCAAATGGACGCAAATGGAATGGCGTCAGCCGTATTAACCTCAAGTAATTAGTTTCAATCGAAAAAATTAGCAAAAGACGAACTTGAAACTGCACAGTCAAGCGGATAAAAAGATATGTGGAAATTGAGAAGTGACCGCTTCAATTTCTTCGAATTTAATTGGATGGTGTCATCACATCGCAGGGGCTTAATTAGAACGCTGGAAATTCCGAAGATGAATTGGTTGGGAAGACTGTTTGTTTAGTTGCTAAATGAGTGTTGATGAGGAAATAATTCTGAAAAACGTATGCGGAAATGCGTGTGCACTCTTGAATTGAAGTTGCGCTCAAAACTCCGCTAAATTAAATTGAACGGATGTCATAATTATAAGTTTTGCAAATATGTATTAGCAGTATTTTTTGGCTATGCATATGTCAGGGTTTCACCGACAAGATTTATCAAACATGTTTAATTTTACTAAATCGTGAGGTTTATTACTCAAGCTGAAGGAATTTTAAACGAAAGAAGCGGTTTTACTCTCCATGCTGCTACATGGCGCAATGATGCTTAAGTGAATAATTAATTGTACTAGATTATACAAGTTAAAGTAATGTGCGCACCTTTTGTCATTAAGTATTTGTGAAGTCTTGACATGTTAATTTTTGTGGGTATTTTATTGACGATTAGACTTTTAATTAGAAACTTAAAACTTAAAGAAACATTCACAGAGATTTATTATCATGATAGATCATCTTTGTAAAATTCTCATTAGTGGAATGTGGAAACATGGAACATATGGAATTGGAAACCTATTGTTGTCATTTCGCAATGTTGCGAATCTGTTATGTTGAAAATGATTTCTTTATAAATACTGTAAAATATTGAAATTTAAAAAATTGCATAAACGATTTTCACACAGATAGAAACTTTGCTTGCGTTATGCTTGTCAAACATCGGGTTCGTTTACAAAATACAATATAATTAGATTGGTTAGTACCTTGAACTCTTTTTCAATTATACGATATTTCATGTTTTTAGTTTACACAAATCGCATAGCAAAGCAATAGCAATGTCATTGACAAAACGTGCATTAAGGGTGAACATAATGGAGATTGATGAAAATATAACTAGAACGAGGATATACAAAAATGCAGCTTAAAAATGCAAAAATGTTATTAAATAATGTAGGGTAAAATTTATACACATATGGGCTAACAACTCTGAGGAAATGAATGCAAGAATCTAGTTTAGAAAGTCTGACAGTTGGCCGACTTGATATGTTTCAGTTTTCATTGGCCTAGATTGCGAGCACAGTCTTTTTCAGTTGACGTTTAGGAGTAGTTTTAGTCAGGAATTTCATGACAGTTGTTGACATTTGGTATTTGTGGCTGACGTAAAAAAGTGACGTTACCGACCAAGTGCAGTCCAGACCAATTGCTAGACGACTTAAGCTAACTAACCCTGTGTCTGTGTCATCTGTCAAAAATATCACTCTCTGATCTGTGAAATCGGAACAGCATAGATAGTAACATATTACTGATGTTGTCATGTTCATTCATGAAAAAGGATTTTGCTGACACATTATTTAATAGCTATAACATTTATTTATCAGATCAAGACACAGCTTGACACACTGATCCCCCGGGCGCCATTACACATTAAATACAATATACCTGCCTGATCTCGTTTCGATTCAACGTACCTATATTACTGCGAATTTAATCGGCAAATGTCAAAAGCGTTAATCCCGTAATTTATGGGTAAAGCGGCTGAACAAAGAAAATCCATAAATTTGCATTCATAATGTGACACAGCCACCCAATGAGCAATTCCATTTCAAACCGCCAAAATGGCCAAATTCCTTCAGAACCCACACAACAGATATGGGCATACGTTTCAAAAAAAATCCAAAACTATATATATACGACGGGTATGAGTGTAATATACAACTTACCGTCAATCAGCAGCATCATCAACTAACAGATGCCAAAATAATTGAATGGCTATTGTTGAAACAATAACAAGCACGTACACCCTCTATGCATATGCATGTGTACACAGAAAGAGAAAAACACATTCGACGTTCTGACCTTCAAAAATGGCGTACGCGCGCACACCGGTACCGGCAGTGTGTGTTCTCTCGGACGCTTCCGATGGCCCACGCCTATGAATTTTTAAAAGTAAATCTATTTTCATATCCTTGGCTAATGACGTCGTCCATTATAGCTAAATCTGGTGATGGCTTTAATAGGATTCAATTTACTGAATTGGGCTGAGTGCAGTGTCCATTTTCAGACAATCGATGACGTTGATGGTGCTGGTATGAATAATAATTTTGGTACGCGCGCAGTCATACCGAAGAGAGAAAGCACCAGTGGCCAAACAGACTACCAAAATACAATTTATGTATAGCCATGGGAAAATCGTATAGTTTTCTTGGGAAAAATGCTGTCGTAAACAACGATGGGTGTTAATGGTGTGGTGTGCTGGTGGTGGGTAATCGTTATTATTTTGATTATCATCGGCATTTCGAAGCATCACCCAAAAGCGACAGCATCAGCAATGGATTTTGTTTGTTTAGTTGAAATCTTTGCCTTTTTTCTTTATAACTGTTTGGGTGGGTGGAGGCAGTCAAGAATGCCGAATGGAATTTCTGAAGCATCTTCTCTTGAGGGAATTTCGTGTGGGTAGAAATCGGCACTGGAATAATCATGGTCTAGATATAGTAGCCTTTGCTACAACAAATTGTGGGCTTACTTTTTTTGTTCAGACCTATTAAGAGAGTAATGATTCAACTCGATGGCTAATTATTGAGATGTCAATGCCGTGCCCTTACGAGAGTGAGGTGTTTCGCATCATGCATTCTTATCATTACTATGTTCCGTATAAAAATTATTCAAAGAAATCTATATAAAGTGGAGCGGCAGCCCTTCACGGAAGATGCCCAACGGCGAAACCTATTTTTGTAACAATGGTTGCAATCAAAATGAAATAAAATAGTTAATGATTTTACCTCCAATGCTAAATGCCTTCCATTTCTCAAACTCAAAACAATCGTCTTTCAACTTTGACTATTTGTGGGTTGCAAAAATTGATCTGGCTGCAAAAAAGGTTTAGAACGCAGTCAAATGCAGAAAGGAGACTGAAATGTTAAGTGAAATTAAAAAAAAAAAAACTTCGAGGAGAATGACAGTCTTGAAACTTGAAATTCCTATGTATTGTAACTGTAACGAAACGTTTAAGTAGTTTAGTAAGTCTGACAGCTGTCTGACTAGATGTATTTTGATTTTGATTAGCTGAAATCGGTCAGAAGAGCAGCTGTTTCAGTTGACATTTATAAAGGGGTAGCCGCCGAATCTAGTCAAGAAATTCATGACTGAGTTCTAAGTTGACAGTTTGCATTTGTGGCGACGTAGAAAAAGTGACGTTCCCGACCAATCTAGTTTTGGCGTTCAGGTTACATCTTATGCAGACCAATCTAGTCTACTTAAGATAACTGGATTCTTGAATGTGCCCATTGACCGCTAGATGACACGTCAAATTGATGTTAAATGGAGACTGTTGTACGGTTGATCATTGCGTGCGTTCAAGGCTCTAGTTTACTAAGTTTGACAGTTGGCGGACGTGATAAGGTTTTTATTGGCCTAAATTGATAAGGTAACATTTTTTTAAAAAGACGAAAAGAGTTTCCTCACGAAGAACTCACTTTCCATTGCGATCTGTTTGTCTTTGAAGTAGCAAAGTCCAGTCGATTTTCTAGTCCAGTTTAATCAAGTCCACTTAAGACAAGTACTTGTCGACTGATCCTTTATTCAAATAAAAAAGGAGCTCATTGCTTGCGATTTACACTGGAGTGTCTAAGTTGGAAGGCGTAATCAGTATATGTCGTCCTAGGAAGGTGATTTGGGAGACTGAACTCCTGCATGCGCAAACTATAGGTTTACGGATCGAAGTAAATTTTACATAACATACTATCCAAAAACAAGTAATGTCACTTACTCCTCCCTCAAAGATATCACAGTTCCATCCAAGTTTGTGTACAAACCTTGCACGTGTCTGCTTGACTACTGTTTGGCGTCTTCACTGAGTCAACGTGAGTTACGTTCATCAATTGCCTCATCAAGGTGTCAAGATGCTATTTATATCAACAAATTCTTTGCCAGTTATATAATGCGCTTTCAGAGCCACATATACTCTACCCCTCCAGCGGACACATCGTTACGATCTTATCTCCTCGTATTCTCACAATCGTTCGACATCATCATCGAGATAAGCTGTCACCACCGGCTTCAAATTCATATCTCCCATCGTCTCGTCGAATTGCCCAAGGTTCGCAGGTGTTTTACGGCTATCTTAAAGCAGGTCGTGGCCGTTGCCAGTCTAAAATTAAGCATCCCCTCTAACAGACTTTTACCTTCAAAATGCACATTTTGAATCTCCCAAGCCGCCTGTCATATACGTCTGCCGTTCTCCATTCTATTGCAAGACAATATTTGCAGTGAGTGTCAAAACAAATGTTTAGACTGCAGTATTTTTCCATTCGCATTCCTCGGTTTTCGTTCAAATTCGTTGTCCCTGGCGATGATTTCTTCATTTGTTTGTGCGACTCATCTCTGATTCGAAATGCTAATCTCGTAGAGGCCGCAAAGCATATGTACGAATACAACTTGCCCCACACTTGTAGTGCAACTGTACGGTGCTAGAGAGTGCTCTCCACCTCGGTGCGATGATGCTGGTGGTTGTTTTGCTGCACATTCAGTTGTGGCCTAGTTCTACTATTTTGTGGGTCAAAACCACACCAAAAAATAAGCTCTTGCTCTCGATGTGGACAACAAATCTTGGTAAGCAGTTCAATGGGATAGGTAGTACATGAGTGATTTCAGGGAAAAAGAAACCATAACTACCGACACTCGTAGTTAAATTGAACGAGTTCAAGTTTAAGTGGGTGTCTTGGGTGTGTGCATATGGGTCGAGAGTGTCCCCCTTTTAATTGTCCTGCGCGCACTTTCTATATTGAGATCTCAATTGATTAATTGAAGATAGATACGACTTTACATTTCCCCATTGGAGTAATACTCATTTTCTCATCGCAACGCCAGAGAACATAAATTAGACGAAATCTTGGGAGCGCGCAAACAAGCTATCGAACTGAGAGTGCCTTGAAATTTTACTGTGGATGGCACTTGTGAGACGTTGAACTTTTGTAACCTTGTTTCGATGTGGCGGAAAACAATGAATTATAGTTTTGTTGCATCTGTAACTGTAATTTGGGATTATTATCACACTTTTGCTAGTATTTGGCCGCACGAAGGGTGTTCTTTAGCTGACCATGAGACCCGAATGAATTATGGGGCATGCACGAGAGGGTTTAATGTTTTTCCAACTGTTCGAAAATTAAGAAAAGAACTTGCGACTTTCGTTTCGAATATTGACCACAGCGTGTGGGCGGTAACTAGCGATTAGTCTTGGGCGACGAGGGTCGAGGATTTTGTGAATTGATGTGGATTTACTCATTGAACTTGAGGATTAATCAATGTTCAATTGGCATGTAAACAGCATGTGATGTTGAGTCATCAGTGGAAGGGTGAGTAACAATTTGAACATTTTTGAATGGAATTTCTTTTCTGGAGGACAAAAAATAGCGCTTCATTCAGTTGAGGTTTTTGGACGTTACACGATGTTACAGAACCACAACTAACATCTGGACATCTGTTTTACTTGCAGCACTGCATTCTGTGCTGCGTCCAGAATTTCTGCACTGACATCTTGTCCACACACATTTACAGCCGTATTTATTAGTTTCTCTTACGACGCCTCTACGATGTTGTTTAGTTAAACATCGCGTAAGAATTTACGCAGCCTCTACGTGGCTTTCCTGAAATTGTGATTTATAAACATTTTTCCGAGGTAACTTTACTAATCGAGGTTTGTGTCTAAATGGGTAAGAATTTAGATAAACTATTACAGAAAACACTGAAATCTATTACTTTTTGCAACTGAAACTGATCTTAGCTGTGGTTGGCAGATTAGCTTCGTAAGAAAATCATACATAATAAATACAAACAAAAAGCCAAATTATCTGGGACGATTCCGAGACTTCTTTGGAGGGACTGCTGAAATATCTACCTGCAATCATATGTCGTTTTCCATTGGGCAAAAAGAAGCGTCCGGAATCGAAAAACTCACTTCTGAAACCATTCCATTGGCACAAAAAATACTCTTCTGGTGATTCTGAGAAGAGAATTTCGCTTCTCGATTTGAAGTAAGAATCCACTCAAGAAGCAGTCACACAAGTGTAATATATGTTTTTTATACAAATCAGTTGACAGCAGCCGTATAGATTATTTTTTGGCGTTTCATCAATACTTTTGTAGATTCTTTCAGAAGCAGTTTTCTTGTTCCATTGGATTTCAGAATGAGTGGATCCCCGAGTGAAACCAATGGAAAACTACAATAATCTATCAACCACCACCAAATCTGAAATTCTATGTTATAATTATTGCATTTGAAGACGAAATTCGTTTGGTGCAAATTTACACCACATTCGAAATGATTGCACAAACAAAAATTAGTTTCACTTTTTGAAATTGTTTCCAATTCGACCACTAACAAAAATGACATTAGCTGCAAAAACATATTTACGTCGGCTCTACGCAGGCTCTAAACGCAAATTTTCGCGTTTAAATTACGCAGCCTTAAAGCAACGTTGCTTAAGTTCGAAAAATCTTTATAAATCGCATTTCCCTGCGTAAGGGCATTTTAGAGGGTGTGTAAAGTTAAGCAGACTCTACGGTGGGTTTATAAATAAGGCTGTTAGTAGTTAGATGAAGTTTTCCAAATGAAACAAACTCTTTGTTGGGCTTTGACTGATGCACGCAAATTTGTGCCCTTTTATCTCAGGGAATAGGTTACATCAAGTGTACCCACTAAGAAAAAAGTTTGTATTGAAAACCAAGCCAGATCTCGTTCATATATTGGCCATGAATGCCAATTACCTTTGTCCTATTATGGAAACCACTGAAGAAGGTTGGATAGATGAAACCATATGATCGTCAAAAAAAATGTAAATGTATTTGTGGTGCTGGCGTTGTCAAGATCGCTGAGATCGTTGGAAAAGTGTTTTCTTAGACAACCCATCCTGAAATTGCGAGGGACAGAACAGTCGCAGCTTTTGCAGTTGCCAAGCCCATTACTTCTTCGTAAAGATCAATCATACCTACCTGCAATTCTAGATATTTTGGTTTTCTCTACCAAACGTAAGCAGTTGCAGTTGCAGTTTTTATAAATGAACTTCGCACAAGAACCCGTAATTTATTTAGATTCATTTTCGTTTCGGACAAACATAATACCAATTACCCGCCTGAGCTCAATAAGTAGTAGGTACTGCTGTTCTACATCTATAGAAACATTTCACATTCAACTTATATTTTTTTTAGTACGTTCAACTAATATTTAGTTTAACCCATCAAAATTAATGCGAAACCACAAAGCGATTCATCACCACTCAGAAAGTCTGAGGCAAACAAAGATTTGCAAAAAAAAAAAAAAAAAAAAACAGCCCTTGTTTGTTTTTCAGCAAACGTAAGTAACCACTTCCCAAAAAGGACTTGCATTCACCTTATAAGGACCGCCTCGCCAACACCTGTCATCCATCCGGTTTTCATGAAAAAAAAAATGGCCAGCTGCGTCCTGGTCGCAACGCAAAACCAAAACCGAGAACACAAAGAGATGGAAAAACTATACAAGCACCTTGTGCTATGTACCAATATTTCCCTTCGCTGGCGTAAACAAAACAAGAAAACTAAAAACATAAAGTGAATCATCCGGCCATCGATTGCGGAGGTGGGTAATGGCAATGTGGGTATGGGTACCGCGAATATGGGCGCGCGCTTATTGCTCATGGCGAACTCACTCCCTGTTTCGGTACGAAAATCGATATGCGAGTCGGAAATGGAAATCGCATGTTAAATTCGCTTCGACTACGACTGGCTACGGCTATTCCTCCAAATTGAAAATTTGTACCTGATGCAGGTCCGGTTTTGCTGTTTTGCGGTGCAACTAACCGCAGCTGCAGCGGCGCTTTATTGCCTATTCTGGGGGCAATCATACGCGCAGTGTGTAAGTAGACTACTCGTATAAATGTTGATGTACACTTTTGTGTTCTTCAGGCGGCTCACCCTTGGCTTCTTCTCCATTGTTTGACAATGAAATTTTCTATAAATATACACAATCTCCGGGATGTGCTCCACCTATTCCCAGTTTATCTCGAAAAAAATGTACCTACTTACCGTGACTATACGATGAATTTAGGTGGTATTCCTCTTTTATATGTCTGCTTCTTCAAGTGGGTGAATGTTGTATTATTAAATTTAGCACATATTTTTGAATAAAACCCACAAATTTACAATTTTCACTTCGCAACACCGAAATTCACGAATTTTTCTCCTTTCAAAATTTAATTTAATTTGTATTCACTCTGACGCGCTGTTTTTTTTTTAACGCATCCAGTTACACATTTGTTCAGTTATGGCGTGAGATGTAAATTGATTGATTGAAAAATGAAGAACAAAATAATAATAATAAAAAAGGAAAACTCCCGATGATAATATCTGCGGGACTGTAACCCAACGCGATACCACCTCCGCCCGATGCTAGAATTTTACTTCTTTTTCCGGAGGAGTTTTTCACGCACTAGCGACGAGCACTTTGCTTTTTTACACTGCGGAACGCAGTGAGAAACATGAAACGAGCTAGTGGTATAGGGACGGCACGGCATAGCAATGTGAATGACAGTGACAGATAAATCATGAAGTGATGCCACTACCCTTATAGTATTTTGTCAATTATGAAAGTTCTAGATTCCGAATAAAGTACAATTTTAAAAATGTCTGTATATAATAAATCGGTTACAATCGTTATTAAAACTCACAAAAATTGGAAGTAATAATGAATTCGTTGAGTAGTGCCGAAATTCTGAGAATACTAGAATCCCAACTGCATTTCTTTACTCCTCCACTCCACTCCTCTTTTTTTAGCTTCGATCAAAGCAAAGTAAAGTAGGATTTTAAGCACGCAATTACAAAAACTACACTCTACTTGACACTTCGGAGACTCACAGTAGTTGTTGTAATTGCGTGCTGAAATTCCTACTTTACTTTGCTTTGCTGAGATCAAAGCTCAAAGAAATTCGCAGGTTGATTTCAGAAACGTCATAATAATTGTTCGCTATCAGCTTTTCGAAAAACTAATCGTCTATAGATTTATTGAGCAGAAATATATCAGCTGGTAGAATTCGACCTTTAATTAATCTTTCGAGACATTTTTTCCGTGCACTGAGTTACATTTTTCTTTCTATTTTATGCCAAATAAATGTACGTACCAAAAAAAAGAAATTTTAAACACCTTGTAAATTTATTAATTACAAACACATAATTTATCATTTTAGACAATTTCAACATCATCTATTCCACTGTTAAAAACTGACAGCACCGACTTCTCTGTTTCGATTTCGTATGGTTTCTGGATGAGTGTGTTCAATCAAATTCAGGATTTTTCTTAATCATTGTTTGCTTTCGATTTTTCAATAAATTGCTTTTCAATTGAAATATCCCAACATATATTGTCAAAATTACATGATCATTTTACAAATAATTGAGTATGTTTTACAAACCGTCAAAAATAGTGGCTATTACTTTTTGGTAATGATCGTGCATCGCGCTGATTTTGATACAAAACTGACTAAAAAGAAAGTTAATGCAGATATTGAGCACGAACGACAGCATAATGACGCAATGAACAACATGCAGTTTATGAAAAGTTATTGATGCATTGCTGTCGTTTTTAATAAATCATCCATGATAGATTCCTTGTGAAGAAGCAATGTAGGTATACGGCAACAGGCTTAAGTATTATGTAATCCAATCAAAACATATTTTCACTTGTGTGTGCTGATGTCTTAATTATTACCAAATGTTAATGGTAGTGACTTACCAAGCCAAAGCATTGCTGCTGTGATGTTTCTTATCCATACGCGAAAATCATTTTACAACAAATTGTAAAAGAAGGTTTAAACACATAAGCAAAAAAAAAACTTTTATGTTGTTTACAGTTTTTACATTTATTATATGTTTATAATATTTATTGTTATATACTATATAATAATTATTATACAAAATGCGCATAATTGCACATTATACATTATTTAGTTCGTATGCTGCGAAAGGGCTTCACAAGTTGAATGTGAATAAAATTTGTAATTTAAGTTAAAGAAACCCTCCGATTCTTTTTAAATGGTTATCTCTTCCTTAGATCTGCAATTTTTGGGAGACGTTTTGTTAAAATTGTACTCGCATTTCGATGCAAATAGGCATTACAAACTAAAAAAAAATGCACGTCATAACTTTGCAACGACATTTCAGTTTATTTTGCTGCTTTGTAATGCCTTATTGCTCCAAAGCGGCCTACCGATTCCGTAACTTGTTGTTAATAGAACTACCAAAATACCTATATGCATTATATTCATAGACAGGAGAAGGAAGTTTTGTGTGCTTCATTTTTCATCAATGTTTTCCTATTCTACGTCTGATTGTAAATTGTGTATTTTACATTGGAAAACGTGGTTTCCTCTCTTTTTTTCTGTGAATGGTGGTCAATTCAATTTGTGAAATATTTCTTTTTGTGTGTTTTGTTTTTCTTCTTTTAAATAAAAATAATTGATTGATCAAATATGCTTGGAGTTATTTTTCTTCTCAATGTTAATTGAAACTGTAGGATTTTTAAATAATTTTTTTTTGTATAACGTTTTTTTTTCAGTCAAATTGTGTAATAAATTCAGTTTTCATTTATATATCAATTGTTTGTGTTTCTAATTTTTTATAAATTGGTTTCATTTGCATGGAGTTCCCACAGGCCAGTTGCAGTTGACCTTTATAATAATATAGTTAGCCAATTAGATTTATTTTTAATTTGAGACAATAATACATATTTAGCAAAGAAGTGAGTAAAGTTAACTTCTTTATATTATTTATGTATGTATATATATATATGATTTGTATTTATTTTTCACAATAACATTTACCACATAGCTTCGAACAAAAAATGTATTCCCACCTAGTATTTCCAGTTACCTCTTTTATAGTAAATAATGGTACAAATATTACAAAGATTTTTGCCGTAATTTTGGTTTAATCGAATTGTTATTAAGTTAATAAATTTCTGTTAATAATAGTATAGATTTTTATTATTTATACAATTGATAGGTACATAAATATACGATTAAGAAAATATATATTATATGTGTTTCATTTATAATTATATCTGTTACTTATAACTTTAAATATAGATTTTGTTTTCAAATAAAATATATAATGTGTATATATAATGTATATACTTATACCAACGACACATTCCGTGATGAATTTCCATAATATTTTGTTTAACTAACAAGTTTTTCTTCTCTTTTGTTAACCAGCAGTTTTGTTATTTAAATAATAAACAATACAATAATTTTCGTAGCATTATAAAATTTAAAGAAAGGCGGGAGAGGGCATAGAAATAGAAGAAAATGATAATATAAATCATTTGACTCTAGGCTCGGATACAGTTGCGTGAGTGAGTTGAGAAGTATATTACTCTTAAGTTAAAGGTTTTCTTGTTTTTGTGGTTTTTTCTAACTGTCGTAATAATTAAATCATAAATTGACGCAGTTCATACATTTATATTATGTGTGTTTAAAGCTTTTTTTTTATATATTTTGTTTATCTCTGTTCTATTACTAAAATTCTTTCTATTTGTTACTCTCCGAAGCGAAGACCATTAGCAAGTTTAGCATGTAAGGCTGGATTTGCAAGCTAAACTTCAACCTCTTAAAAATAAAGCGTGCAAAATAACAAATTAAAAATACATTTATGTAAATTTTGACACTTTACAGCAGGAAGATCCGATTTAATTATAAATATTATATTGAATTGACGCAAATGTCACATACCTGTCAAAGGTTTTAGCTTTTAACAAAAACATTATACTCTGTCTAAGAAAACAAAAACAAAACTGAAAACAGTACCTAAATCTGCATAAGTTGCTCAGATAATTTTCAAAGACTTTCCAACAAATTTACTTTTCGCCATTTTTCTTTTCCTCTGATTGAGCCGCTGAGGCTACTATTGTTGTTGTTGATGATGTGGAAGTGGTTGTTGTTGATGGGGGCGTTTTTGGCGGCTTACGGGGTGGCTGCTTTTGTGGAGATAGAGCCTGCTGTTGTGGAGTTGGTGCCGGATTGCCTGGTGATGGGGTGACTGGGGTGTCATCCAAGAACAAAGGATTTTTTACTTCCATTTCACCGGTCTGTTTATGAGAAAAACAATACGGGAGAGAGTTTTGTTATATTTGTTTGTAAAGAAAATGACAACGTAATGAGAAAATATTATTATGGTAGAAGTATGTAGTATGCATGCATATTGTGCTAGAAAATAAAATATAATGAATAGTGCGCAATTCAATAAAACGGTCACGAACAAAAATATGCACCAGTTTGCGAATAATATTGTTACACCTATTCAACTCAAAACAGTAATAACTTTCACCAGTCGAATTCTCCAATTGTAGTTCTATTAACTTCAAAATCAAAAGCGTTTTAAAACGAAATATTAAAAAAAAACCTGTCCTACGTTGGGCGCCATAATTAAAAATAAACATTCTCCACAATGTTCCACAATTGCGTTGATAAAAAAAAGTTTATTTACATACCGGAGCTAACCCAGGACACTCATAGACAGTGTAATCGCCCTCCTCGTTGTCATCGTCACTCTCCACATCGGAGAGTCCACCATGACCCTCGGCGGCCTGCCGGTTCTCCATAGCAATAATCTGTTGCTTCTGATGCTGATAGTGATACATTTGAGCACTCTGAGCAAGTCTTCGATCACCAGATGGTGAAATATCCTTGTTCGGACCAGTTACACCATACGCAGGATATTCAACATCCGCTGCAGCTTTTGTTTTTTTCTGCAAACTATTTGAAAATACTTAGACATTTCTTATTGAAACTGCATTTCAAGAAAAGTTCACTTACGTATACCAGGCGATACCTAAAGCAATCAATCCAACTGTCACTGCCGCACTAACACCAGCTATCAAAGCCACCACGTACATTCCCATTTCTCCCTCAATGCCCATGTGTTGCCGCACAACGACATGCTCATCCTGGCCCCTATTCTGGGAGTTCATGATCGCACTGCCCTTCCCCTCCTTCTGAAGTTTCTCGATCAAAGCGTTAATATCATCACGTCCACGTGCATTCGAAACCATATTCTGTACCGGTTTCATCGGTTGCAATTCAATTGGGGGCTTTACCCGATGATATGTGACATCGCTGTTCGGTTTCGGTTCCACTGCCGCAGCAGCTTTTGAAGGTTGTTCCTCTTCTTCAAAGAAACCCTCATCGTCCAAGATCTTGGGGCTGTCATCGTAGAATCGCGGATCGGAAGGATCAACTGCAAATGGAATGCGTTCCTCGTTCTGGGTTGCATCATTGTTATTGGGTTGGAATTTGTATGTAAAGTCAACGCCTTCCATGCCATTCTGATTGTCATATGGTAAAGGATTTGGTCCTCCGTAGTGTTGTTGTTGTTGTTGACGATGATGATGGCTCCTCTGCATATTGATTAATTCCAGCTGCTGTTCAAATTGCTGTTGCAGCCTTCGGCGTGCGTTTACCTCCATCAGACGGGCTAAGAAGTCTGGTGAAATATCATACGGTTGTTGCAGTGATTGTTGTGATGGCTTGCGACGAAGTCCTGGAAACAAATATAATTGGGAGACTTTTAATTTATCTTTAACCATCAATGCGAAACTTGCAAATGACGTTAAATTAGCGACACACAAATTATGTCAAACTTTATAAACACAAGTTCAAATGATTAGATAAAAAATGTTTGTTTATATTGAGTTTGAGTTGCATTTGCTCTCGTTTTTAAAAGGAATCTTTCATCTAATGCCCACGCATATATGTACTTGAAACCGGTAGAAAATAAGAAGCTGTCAAAGTGTCAAGTACTCGGGCTTGAAACCCAATGTAAAGTTTGAGAGCAATAATTCGAAAGAAACTTTCCAATTTCTCAATTGACCATGTTTATATTTTAACCTGTCAGAGAAAATGTTTGCATGAACCAAATAAATATATTTTTTATTAAATTTGCCCGCAAAAGGATATTTTCGTATCACATTTGTTTCTATAATAACACTGGCACATTTCAATCTGACATTTTGCTAGTGTGAGTTGGTGAGTTTAGGGCAATATATGTTCAGAATTAACCGAGAAGTGCACTTTCTTTTTCAATGAAACATAGAAAACATAAAATGAGCTTTTTCTATTACTTTCTTCAATCGAAACCGCCATTTAAGTTTTGCTTTTGACATAAATTGTTGGCCTTTGTAAAGAAACGTTTATTTTGTCAAAAATAGTGATTGAATTGAGAACATTTTTATTCAAATGACTGTTGTTTCATTAATTGTTTGTCGTTCTTAAAAAATATTTTTGGCTGAATTTCTTTAGGGGACTGGGCGTAAAGTCTTAAATTATGAGCTTACGGCTCTATTCTTACATTGAATTTATTTCACATAACGCTCGTAGATAGCACTTTTCATTTTCATTTCAGATTGTATTCTATTTTCTATTATGAATTGTATATTATATAAAATTATTAATTGTTTTATGTGAACTTCATGTGAACATTCTTAGAAGATTGCCAGTATTTGCATTAATAATTTGTCCGAAATTCCTGATGTATTTAAAATTTAACAAACAAACACAACAAATGTATGCAGTGATTATGACTTTTGAAATTATAAAAAATTAATACAAACACGATTTGCTTTGACATTATTGTCACCACCTGTAGTTTGAAGCAGGAATTTACATTTAGGTATAGCTAAAAGTCCATCAAGTACCTTAGTCAAAAGAGCGACAAAAATTGTGTTAATTTATAAAAACGGGTCGAATCAATCAGATAGTATGGCTGACAAAACAGTATTGATAATAAATGTTTTTGTGATTATGAGTAGTCCTTTGTACTTGCAAAACATGCAATAAAACCATCTGCGTTATCATGTTTGACTTTTGGTTTATTGCCGTTAATAAATACTATCAACATTTTGACCTTTTGGAAAATTCACAAAACGCAGTTACCTCAATTGCACCAAAATTGCGTTTATCGTAAAGATAAACGTGGGAACTGAGCAATTTGTGGATTCTTGTGTTTTTAGAACTCAGTACCAATGGGCTACTTATGACTCTTTAGGTCCGAATTAATTTTTTGCTAAAATTTCGCAATTGTGACCATATTATGTTGCGACTATTTTATGATATTTTTAAATGACAATTTATTCAAATATTCGGAGTTTTTGTTCTGTTTGTGGAGACTGAACTGGATGCTGGCCATAAACCACTTTATTTCTGTAGTATATTGTTAGGTTCGGCTGAAAAGTAACTTGCTTTCAGTTGTCAGCTTCAATTTATCTCTAGCGTTTTCCAATGAAGCTAATAACACATTTTGGTCTCGACTTAAAATTTGCTGGTGCTCACAGTTAAATAGAATAGGTAGTGGTTCTTATTACTCGCTTTTAAAATATCAACAAACACCAACATATGTTATACCTACTTTAAAAGTGAGCGCTGTTTGTTTAACTCAAACTATAAGCTATTTTGAATTGGAAATGATTTTAAGGCTTGAAAAAAGTTTAAATACAAATTGATTGTGGTGCTGTGGCAAGGTGTCACCATACATTGAAAAATTATTTCTTAAGCTATAGGTATTTACCGCGTTCTGATGGAAAATAACCTATAGCCATAAATACCTATGCACTCCTACACCCTCAAGAGCAGCAACAGATTGCGTGTAACTTCGTGTTACGAAGTGTTACACACTACTGCGTGATGGTCAATAAAATTAAAACCCTTGGCGGCCAAATGTTTTTCACATTTCCAAGAAGTGCCGTGTAAACTCGATAAAAAATGTTGTTGAATTCTCGCCACAATAGGAAACAGATTGAGTAAGAATGTGTAGTGAAATTGTAATTTCATAATAACACTTCGTAACCCCATCGACCCCATTACACTCAGGCACCTCATCCAGCTGTCGAAAACACGCAACTAAATCGTACATAACCTTTAAGTCGCAACGGGTGGCATACGGCACGTTAGATAAGGGTCTTCAAGTTACCAACCTAACGACTTGATAGCATTTCTAAAAGTAGAACAACTCTGCATAGTTTATGCGAAGGCTAGGAATAGACACACATATATCCAACTAATGGGGCTGTTGAGTATCCATCGACTTGAGTAAATTGAAACTTCAAGCACCGATTGTCTCCGTGGAATTGTTGTCTTTTGTTAATAAGAATAGATGCAAAAGTTAATTGATTTCTTGCCTCAGAACCTTAAATATAACGCACACCTATATTCAGCTAATTAATTCCCATGCAAAGTATCTAATTGATTTGCTATCGGAATGCCCATCAGCCAAGCTCAAACGTCACTGCTTACAGGAATCAAATTCAAATCACACGCAAAAGCAAAGTGAACATGAAAAGGGAAAAACCCCCTCCACTTTGACGTCAATGTTATATGTTAACTTAAACTGAGACTTCTGATAACAGGGAGGTGGTTGTTCTATTTTGGGAACACGATGAACACCGGGATCACTCACCTGGGTACACGGACATTTCGCAATCCACCAGATGGTTGCTGATTACCAGCAGCTGGAGGACTAACCCAAAAAGGGGTATGGCCGGAACCGCACACAGTGCCATGTTGTCTAGCTTGGAAGAGTTGCAAGTAATCCTCTTGGTCGTTGAGAAATTAATTTTCATCGCAATCACAAACCATATGGCCGGCCATATCGTTTATGTATATGCCCGTTCCACTTGTCTTCTTCTTTTTTTTCGAATATTGTTTGTTCTTCGCCTCACAGGGAAAATCGATTTTCCTGCGGACGTAAGCAAAAACCTATTTTCACTGGAACAAAAAAGTATATTCTTGGATTGAATTTTGACACACGAAGTTAGGCAAAGGATTCGTACAACACTCGAACTAGTTAATGGAAACTAGTTTGAAACCAAGTTTATATATATTTTGAGAGAACTTTGTCTGAAGAATATTTTTCGGGAAAAGAAAATGAAAAGCTTGTAAAAGGGTCTTTTGCTCCACCACTAAATGTATGGCTCGATTTTTATTTTCCACTGCATCGCCCGCGAAGTCCAAATTGAAACTGTATCAACTTTTCTGGTGACGCAAAATTCTATATGAACCCGCTCGGCAGGGAGGAAGCTTTTTTCTTTTTAATACCTCGTACTGGCTTTCACATGAAGCAGCTTAAGGAGGGGGTTGTGCGCATGATAACTGTAAAGCTGCGTCAAAATGGGTATAGTTGTGTTTAGTTGACAGCCGAACTTGAAATCCGTATTTAAACTCAGACCCCCGTATTAATAAACAAATGTGCACAAGTCAGTTAGCCAGTAGACATCAGATAGCATACAAAAATTTTGCGTAACTTCTTGATAACGAGTTGATAACTTTTACGCAGCGTTTATTAATAAGGGGGAGAGGGACGATAAACTAACTTGTCACCGTGAGAAAGAGTTCGTTCGTATTATGATGCAGATAAAGGAGTTTAAGTCCAAATGATGCTTATAGCTTCGAAAACTACTTTTTGTGGGAAACGTCAAATGGTTCTTGTCAGTTTGTACGTCCAGCCTCCAGCGCACTAAGTAATAAAGGTCACATTCTTTTAGGAAGGTAGTCCTAAGCGAGTATTTACTCAATTTAAATGTTCACGAGTCACGAGAGCCTTTCAAAAAGAAATGGGTTTCCGAATCCTTAAACAATTCTACTCCATTGCAGTACTGAGCGGAAACCCCTCTAGTGGTGGAAGAATTTCTGTTATTATTTGATTCTCATTCCACATTGGCTTTAACCAATTCACACTGCTTTTAACGTGAGATGCTGAATTAGTAAGTCAATAATCGGCCGGCAAAGAACAGCCTAACATGTGAAAAAACACTTATTTTGGTCGTCCATCATCTTCCAATGACAATCGCCAAGTGAAGTTCCACTGAATGTAACCAGAGAGGGAAGATTCATTGATGAAATTTCACTAAACTATAAGGATGCTGCCGAAACCTGCGCACGAGCATCCCCAAATCGATGTAGTCAAACTTTTGTCTCTCATACCATTGATATAAACTTTTTGCCCAAGTCCTCCCCAGGCGGTCCTAATTCATACCCCTTACCGTCACCGAAAACGAGACGAAAAAAAAAACTGTGAATGAAACGTTTGAACTAATGAATGGCTTGCGTGGGCGACAGTAATGTGTTCCTTTGGGCCACCCTCTCTCCGAGTGGTGTAGGTAAGGGTGGAGCATAGACTATTCAATTGTTGTTGTATGGCAACCCTATGCCGTCAGGGAAGGTCAAAGCTTTTTATACGAAAAGGTTATTGTTTTATTCAGTATCAGAAGTTTGATTTGTATTTGCACATATATACGCATACGTATATGCTGAGCGGATATGGCTTACCTACGACGACTTTCGACATATAAAAAGTAACATATCAGATGCACAGCAGTATAGCTCAGCTCTTATGCATGTCATGTACAATATTCTAAAGCGCACATAGTTTTCTGTGAATGGGATATTACGAGTTGGTAAATAATATCAGCGCTTGGCTTGTTGTGTAGATATATATATACCATTGTTTGTTTAGAGCCGGCAACTATATGAAAGAGGGTAGGTTTTCAAATGGTTAATGAGCTTAATGGTGTCTTGATACTCTTGATAAAAACGTTTGCGAACAGAAGTATCTTTTTCACCTATGAAAATGCGGAAAATGGGAATGTTACGAACGTCCTTAATTTTGCGTTAACATGACAATTTGTTGATATAAAAAAAAGGAACATTCGTCGTACTTGGCTCCTATTGAGCCACAGTACAAAAGTGTCTCGAAACATAAAACAACAAATTACTTTTACTAAATTTAAGCAAATTTTGTTCTGACAGACTGTAGAAAAAATCTCACCAATAAATTTAAGCTACATGAATTCTTGCCCATATGTGGTTTGTATTGGCTATATTTTTTGAAAGAATATAATGGCAAATTCATTGTTTTTTGTTGAACTGTTCGGTGGCTAGATTTGGCGCCAATGAAGCCTTATAATGCCAGAGCACTTGGACTGCATAACTGGAAGCAGCCTGCTCAGTGTCTCAGGCAGACACTCTTAACAAGTTCGGGAGTCCGTTAAGTGAAGTAAGTAAGAATACATTTCCATGTGCAATGGTGAAACATAAATGTAAATATTTTCCAAAAGTATTAAATTAACTAGAATTCATTTGACATATCACAGAGCTCAGGAGCAGTATCTCTGTTAAACTAATCTATTCAAAAGCAACAGTTTTAACAGAAAATTCTCCCAAAATGTTTTCCTACATAATTAAGTCAGTTAGGTGAACAGACAATTAACTATTTCATATAAATAAAAATACAACCCCAATAAGTTCTCTCAATAAAAAAAAGTCTATTAAAATTACAATACGTTCAGGTGTTGCAAAAAGGACCTTATTCAAAAATTTTAACTAAAAGAACCAACTTGGAAATGAAAACACTATCAACAAATTAACACGCCACTAAATATTATAGAGATATCTGCTAAACTCAAAACATACAGCTTGAAACCTTTCTATTTCTTTCTTGTACATTTTGTTTCTATTGATTCAAATTATATTTACCAACTTTCACAGTTTTACCCTAAAAATTCCATATACCAACTTATTCCGCGATTCGCTCAACGTCCTTGAACTGAAACTGAAACACTCGTAAATATAATCTAACATCCTCACTGAACACTGCCCAAGGCCATTTAAAAACATCATGCAAAGATGGCGCAAGCATTATTCGAAAGCAATAGAACTATCTCGCTTACCCCTGACTCAATGTTCACCAGCTGTCAAAATTCACAAAATTTTCGAAGAAGCAGCACGGAAAACATCAGCTTTCCCAAAATTTTCACTGTGCACTGCAAAGACAAGCAAAATAATCTTCGGAAATTTTCGCAAAAATTTCGGCCAGAACAGTCGCAAACCATTTCACCAACGTGTTTGCAAATATTTGCCTTTGCTCCACATCATTGAAAAACATCAACACAACATCACAATCAAGCAAAAAAGATCCAGCCAGCCATCTCTCATGAGTGTGTAAAAAAAAAAAAACGGAAAACGAAAAATTCTCATGGAAAATTTTCCCAATTAGCTTATTTACAAGTGCAACACTTTTTCCTATAAGAGACAAAGGTGCATCGAGCAATAATCTTTCGCGAACAGTGCACTCAACCCGTGCGCATCGTTTTTTCTTTGTTTGCTTCCCAAATTGTCGACCCGTTGTGAATAACCATTGGACAGCTTTCGCGAAAAAGAAAAACAAGTGCAAACGCCGACGCTGCCGCTGCTTCTGCTGCTGCTGCCAGCGTTCGCCACCGGAAGCAATCCCGTGCGTCGGTTTGCTCGAGTGGCTGTGATCCAGCGGAAGAGGCAACCAACAACAGCACCACCACCACCTTCGGAGTACACCTTCAAGCGATGGCTGTGAAGCAGAACAATACGGATGATAATGGAACACCTGGGGCACCTGGGACAGGCACATCATCTTCGCAATCTGCATCATCGACTTCGCAGAAAAATATGAATCCGAACAGCAGCAGTGGAAATGGCGCCTCGGGTTGTAGTAGTGTTCCCAACTCGGCCTCTAGCTCAGGCAAGGCTGTCAAGCAGACGCACGAGCTATCAAAAATCTTGGAAATAATCGAGCTGATCAACAAAAAGCAACGCAAAAGGGAGCTAAGTAGTGAAGAAGTGTCGCGCATTAACTTTAACATTATTTATGCCTTGGCCAAGGTGCCCAATCCAAAGGAGGACTTTCAGCGCTTCAAGGAGGACATTATCAAAGTGGGAGAGTTTTTAGTCAAGACCAATGAGGATCATCAAGCGATGACACATCATTATCTGCAGATTGTATACAAACTTATCACAGGCGACGAAACACCTTCGTGTGGCATTGCAATTGTATTCCAACTATTTACCGAAGACATGGTCCTTGAGGGTGTGCAGGCTCTGCTTTCAAACAACCTGCCGGATTGCACCATCAAAAAGACTGTCAAGCTGTTGTGCGAATGGAAACTGCTCAACTTTTGCCAAAATCTTAATCTCTGGATTCTCGCCATTTGGAGTGGACTCAAAGATCAGGGCAAGTGCGATCTTTTAAATGACATAGCTCTGGAGATAATCGAACGGCTGTTCAGAACGTTAATGGTGCCAGTGTTGCGACCGGAAATGGTGCACATAGTATTTCCGATATTGGAGCCGACCAAACATAAGCCAGACGTGTTTCATAAGGTGAAGCCACCTACTATCTGCATTTGTTCCATTTAATCTTTATATGCTTGCTTATAGGTAGTACCGTGGATTCCATCGGTAGTCAAACAGCTGAAGAAACAAATCGCTCAAGAGGAATACTCTGATGAAACGAGTAAATGTCTCCAAAATCTTATTGATCTGACTACAGCATTAATGGCCACCTTTCCGGGATACGACGACCTCTACAAACCCGTGGTAAGTGTCTTTAAAAACAAAAAGTGTTTGTACTAGCGAAAAGAAAAGGCTAAAGGTCATTACGCATTGCGGTTGCGCCCAAAAACTATTGCTTCTGATGTGATATTTTAAAAGCTGCTAGAGTGGTTGAAAAATAAGAGAAGATGCATTTTTATTTCTTCCATTTGATATCGCGTTTCAGTCAACAAGTAAATTGTGTACTCAGTTGTTTTGACTTAATATTAGCATCGTGAGTTGTGGTACCAACGATAAAATGCATTTGGAAATGAAAAAACAAGTAGCAAAAGATGCTGACAGTATCCTGGCATCCTTAACAGAAGAATTAATTAGGGTTCGCGATAGTTTGCGAGTTAATTTGCAAAAGAAAAAAATTCCTCTCCATACGATGTGCGACTATCTTTTGAACGGAGATACGTGGATGAACCTTATTGTGGACGACGATAGCTTAGAGGTAAATGCAAATATTTATCTAGGACAAATATTTCCAATGCGCCGAAGCGATTTGCACTTATATTTGACCTTGAGTTATGCCAACTTCCGACAGAAGCGTCCGATTTCGTAACACGTAACTCTATTTTCCATTCCAATGTAATGGCGAAATGTTTCTTTTAAATACACGCCATTGGCGCTAAGTGCGGTTGCGTTTAGTTATAACCAGTTTTAACTTTTGATGCGCGACGTGAAGAACGAAGCATAGGTTTGTGGGGAAATATATTTAACAGAAGAAACCACCTCTTCTCAGTTATCTGTCCTCATCTGTCCAAAATCTCATTTAGGTTGAAGCACTGGCTGAGTTTAGCCCCTCGTATGACTACCTAAACCAGCGCAGAACAAACAGCCGCATGTTCGACAGCCAACGCTCTGTGATGAGCTCCAATGCGAAGGTGGGTTTGGTGAACCTTGGTAATACATGCTACATGAACAGTATCTTCCAAGCATTGGCCATGACCAAAGAGTAAGTAAAGTTGAACAAACATGCAAACTCATACTAATCGATTTCATTTCCAGATTTAGCCGAGGAATCCTACTCTCCGGCAGTAAGTCACCTCTTCTGATCAAGATCCAAGAGCTCATTGCATTGATGTTGCACTCGACTCGATTTGAGCTGACCCCATCACGAGTATTGGACGCAACGCGCCCACCGGGATTCACTCCAGGTCTGCAACAGGATAGTTCAGAATTCCTCAGCTATTTGCTTGACACTCTGCATGAGCACGAACTGCAACACCAAGCTAAAATTGTTGCTAAATACGATACGACTCAATCCGGCGATGATGTTGAGATCGATCAAGGCGAAGAAGACGGTGCTCGCGGCACAGAATCACAAAAGGTGGAGGGTCCGACTTCGTCATCATTAAAACAGTCACGACCCATAACCACAACCACCATCGAGAAGACATTCATGGGCAAACTAGCCACGACCTACAAATGTCTTACATGCGGCTGGCAGAGTACAAACATTGACAGCTTCCGCGACCTGCAATTGTCATTCCCCGAGGTGAAAAACGATTGTGCATCCAACTACAACGTCCAAGACCTAATTGATTACTATTGCTCATCGGAGAAGTTGCACGGCGACAACCAGTACTTCTGCGAGCGGTGCAAGAAACTCTCCGACGCTGAACGCTTCATCAACGTGATCAGTGCACCAAAGAATCTGATTCTAACTCTTAAGCACTTCAAGTACGATCAGAGTAATCACATGCGAGCCAAACTCATGCACAAGGTCTTCCACAATGAGAACGTCTCGGTGAAGGTATGCTCGGCGGAAACTCTTGCGGAAATCGCCTCCGTGCACTACGATCTGTATGCAGGGGTTGTACACTCTGGCTGTAGCATGGATTCGGGCCACTACTACACATACGCTACCGATGGCAGCAACAAATGGTACAAGTTCAACGATGACGTTGTGACCCAATGCAAGATCGCCGAGTTAAATAATCTGACGCCACCTAACACGCCCTACATTCTGTTTTATCAGATGGGAGGACACGAGTCGCCCACCACTCCGAGCACACTGATCAAGATTGACGCACCGCCGGCGCCCAAACTGGATGAACTCTCACCAGAACTGCGAGAGTACGTGAATCGTGACAATTGCATGTTTAGCAAGGAGCTTAAAAGCCGGCGCTTGAAAATGGCCAGCACCCAGACGTCAGCGATGTTCAGCAACAGATTCAGTCGAGGAGGTGGCCCCGATGACGAAGACGAACAACCACCGCCCACTAGCGGCTGCGGCGACAACGCCTTAAATATCAATATGAACCGATTTGTGTTTTGAAGCGGCCATCTTGGGCAGTGTGCTTGTGCGTATGAAAGTGTTGCCGTGTTTCCTCATCCACCCCCCTACACCACCCACCACTACTACCCCCGAAACATGTAGTTTTGGTTGTTGTTTTTCTATTGTTATATTATATATATGTACTACTTATGGCCGGGCAAGGAGAGCATGTGTGATGTAAGTAAGCCAAGTGAAAATGTATCAAGCAAAAAATGAAGGAGAAAATACAGGAATTTACTCGTTTCCCCCCCGTTGTTTTCCCTGACTTTCACTCACTAACTAACTTTCTCTATGTCATTCCGTATTCTGCGTGGGCACACAAACTTATCGACATGCGAATGCGCAAAATTTGGAATCGAATCAGCGAAGCAGACAACAAAATACATTTTGTAATCCAGCACACATCACGGCTGTAAAACAGCCGCAACAGTGATGGGGTGAGATTTAAAATTAAAAACTTAAGAAGAAACTAATCGTACATGTGACGGGGAGTTGCCAACAATCACAACAATTTTCTTCTCTTTTACTATTCTCTTACTATCTATCTTTTTTTTACTCAGTGTGCGTGTGTGTAGCAACTAAAAAAAAAAAAAAAAAATCAAGACAATGCCAGAAAATTGTTTATAACATTTCTGTGATGTGTGATGGTGGGCAGCCCCCCTCCTCCTCCTTATACAATATGATGATTGTTTATTTGTGTATTTTGTTTATCCTATTTTACTTTTTTTTGTTGTAATTTTATTTAAATTAACAAATGGAATTTTGAAACTATATAAATGTATAGGTATAGTAGAGTTTGCGAAACAAAGCAAGAGATATAAAACAAAACCAACAGCAAAAACGATTTAAAAAATATAACTGTTCAAACCATTGTATATAAATTATACTATATATTGTTTTCACAGTAAGTTTCTAAACTAAAGCTAAAGAAAGAAGAAGAAAAAACAAACAAAAAATAAATAAATACCTACTGAACGAAATTCGATTGTGTTTTCGTAATTTTAGAGGAGATGCTACATCGGTCAGCAGCTGATGTTTGTTAAGACATGAGGGCGTGGTTGGCTATAAAAATTAGTGCAGCAAAATACGCGCACCGAGTGAAAAGAATACAAGAAAAGAATACTGCTTAGTTCAAGGGGGGTATCGCGTAGGAAAACTCAATACTTCAATGGCAATGTGCGCCTGCAAGCATGCAGCGTTTAGGGAAGTGGCAACTTGATTTGAAAAAAAAAACACCTTATCTTATAAACATAAGCTTTCTTTTATTAAAAACCATAACGCCTACCTATTTACAAACTAAAAGATATCCTCCTCGGCCTTTCGCTTGCGCTTCTTCTTGCCCTCGGCCTTCCCCCGAATTACATCGACCTTACGTTTTTTCGAAGCCTTCTTCCGCTCCTGTATGCCCTGTTTTCGCTTCGCCGCTCTCACTGGGTCATTGATTTTCTCCTGTGCTATTAGTTTCTTTCTCTCGGCCCGGCGCATCATCAGTTTCATTTGTATACTCGCTCGCAGTTTGTCATACACATCGGAACCGATTCGCTTGCGCAACTTGTTGCCCACCCTTACCGCCTGCTGTCGCAAATCGGCGTCGACATTTTGGTCCTCCTCGGACATTTCTCGCACCAAAACCGAGAGCAGAGCATAGCCCAGTTTGCTAACCGTCTCAACCTCGAGCAGGGTTATCAGACCTTCGGTGAGAGTGAAGATTGCCGATCGCTGAAAGAGAAAATTTCAATCAATACCAAAGGATTTTGAAAGCACTATTTGAGTTTTCTTACCGCAACGCAACTATGCGGTGCTAGAGCCAACTCTTTGTTCACCAGGAAGCGCATATTCCTCGCAAGCCAGTTGAGATTTATTTTGCTGCGATCATCGTCTTCCTCTTTTTTCACGTTGACCGTGTCGAACGGAACGTCCCGCAACATATTCGCCACGAACAGGAATACCTTCACGATTTCGTCCATCATTTGCGCATTGGTCTCGCCGGGCACCACCTGAGCGCATAGATCCAACACTAAGCTCTTGATGTCGGCGGGAGGGTTCAAGTACAAGTAGTCCCGATGGGTGTCCTGCTTTGTCGCTGTTTTGGTTATGATCCCACCGATTAACGCAAAGTCGTAGGTAGACAGAATGTGAGCGAGCACCTTTGCTGAGTTTACACGAACCCACTCGTGCTCGTATCCGAGGAGCTTTTGCGATTCGTAGGCCAGTTCATCAATGGTCAGATTGAAGTCTTCTTTGCTCAGTATGTTCGGGCAGAATTCAAGGATCTTAAGGATGCAGTGCTGCATTTGGATAAGTTCGTGGTCGATCTCGCGTTGTCGGTTCTCCCGATTAAGCTGCATTTCCTCCTCGGTTAATGGAGGCGGCCGGAATCGTTTCCCCTTGTATTTCTTTCCTTTTCCTTGAAATAGTTCGTTCGTATCGATAGCGTCTAGGTCCACGGTGGCGTCGGGCGCTCGCACAAAACGCCCAGGTGCATTTGGATTGCTGAACATCAGTCGAGCCACTAAAATCGGGAGTACCACCTTCACCCTGGACTCGAACGCCTCCTTCTCAGTGGCTAAAAATCTGGAACACAACATCGCAGCCATCTCACGCACCGACGGCTTATCATTTTGAAAGAAGAGCAGCACCACATCGAACAATTTCTGACGAGTTTCCTTCTGCAAGCGAGCAATCAACAGCTCGATGCATTCGGCGATCGCTTTTCGGCACTCGGGCATGTCGTCGTTTACCAATCGTGTGCCCAGCGAGATGAAAAGGAACTCTGCCTTCTTGGTGAGCACGTTCAGAGGGAATTTCTTTACAACTGTGTGCAAGAAATGGATCACCGACATCCGCCCACTGGGGATCGAGTAACTCAGCTGTCGACTGAAGAATTTTAAATAGGTCTCCACTCGGCTCTTGAGCGTGTACTCCATCATGTATGTGAGAAGAATAGCTCGCGACTCCTCTCGCGCGAAGTCCGACTGTGAAACAATTGTTATTTCGCGTAGCTTCAGCATTATGTCGTGCAGTTCCATGGTGTCGACCTTTCTCGTCACCATCGCTTTGAGAAGCGAGAAGGCCATTGTTTGGTTGCCACCTTCGTGCAAGTCGTGCTCGATATAGTAGATCAGTTGGTCAATCTGTGCGCTATTCAGCTCGTAGCTATCACATTTTCTCAGCAGCGCTACCACGCATTTGAAGGCGTTCTTCATTAGCTGGAAGTTATCCTCCTGCTTGGTGGCTCCAAATGTCGAAAAGTTATGCAGGATCTCGAACAGACGGGTCACAATGTCATCCAGGTAGGTCCGCAGCTCCGGCAACTCGTATGCTTCGTTCCAAATCGAAGTAACGCACTTTAGAGCGAAGGTAGTCACCCGAATGTGAGTGCTCTTCAATGAATCACGGATGAGCGGCAGAACTGGGTTTAAGAACGGCTCGTACGCAATCTCTGCAAGTTTCTTGCGCTTTAGCACAATATGCAGCATTTCCAAGCCAAATTCAATCAAAATATGAGCATTCGCCTGCGCATTGCTCTTTACGTTCTTGCGGATGGCTCCAGCGCGGAGTTTTGGTTCCGGCTGAATGATATAGCAATCTGGACGTGCCCTTCGCATTTTCTCCTTCTCGTTCTCAGTAAGCGCTCTCTTCTCTGTGCCGGGCAGCAGGTCAGGTATGCTCTCCGACATGGTGCCATATATGAAGACCAGCAGGCTTTCCCTCGAAATGTGGGGGTTTTCCACAAGGCCGGTGACAATTTTTTGAAAACAGTCTTGAATTTTCGCCGTCATCTTCTTTGATTGACTCTTTGCTAGGTAGTCCTTGAAGGGCAGCAGAATGTCCAGCAGGCATGATTCTTGTATGTTCCTTGCCACAATGTGTAGAACGAGGAAACTTTTTGAGCTCGGCTTGGCCTCTGGCGTGTGGGCGGCAATTTTTTCCACTTCCTTCTCGGCGGCCATCTCTCCAAAGATATCATTCAGAGATACTTCTAAAATGTTACGCAAACAGGACTCAATGTCGCCAGGCTTCATGATGTCGCGCAGGGCGTCTAGAACCCCGTGAACTGTCACCGATAGGACGTGCACCTGGAATCCACGGGTAAGAAGTGTCGTCAGATGATCCAACAGCATGGCTAAATAGCTTGCGCCGAGTGTCAACATGATCTTTTTGAGGATATCGCGCGTGAGCATTCGCACCGACTTGAGCGGAGACTTTAGGAAAGTACACACCTTCATGAAGACTCCTGGCAGACTAGTGTCTAAGACTTCCTTGGGCAGCTTCTGCATGAGTTTGACCAGCGCCAAACCGATAGGCACTTGAAGAATCTCTTCTTCCTCGCGCTCAGCACTGAAACGCTTGCGATTC